>OY796885.1:23453291-24053291 GCA_963680785.1 Diplosoma virens | reverse complement strand
GCAGCTAATTATTCTCAGATATTTGATAAATATGTTTGCAACATGAAACTACCATAAAATATCTATTTTTCAATAGTACTAAAAATTTTACAAAATAGATTAGTAAAGGTTGCCATTATAAATTTTGAGGCATCTTAACATTTATTGAAAATTTTTCTAATGCAAAAATTTTCGACTACTGGATAACTAAAAAGATAATAGTTTTATGATATGATATTTATGATGTAATAGTTTTCCGTTACTTTTCTCTTAATCACAATATTTGAACCAAACCAATCTTCATAGGTCGAATCGCGTTTAAGTCATTGTTTTCGGTTCCATGTTCATTATGCATTGTCTGAATTGCACAGACTCTTACGCGTTGTTTCACGATAGCTAGTTGTTGGCATCCTGTGTCCAAATTAACTGACCTGGACACTCAACTTTAAAATTTCCGTAGGGTTAAATAACGATAAACACTAAGCATATTTAGCGTTATGCTTTTAAACAAATCAATTGCTTTACAGATGTTTATATACGTTATTGTTTTTGGTTGTTATTGGTTAACCAAGTGGAGTTATTAATCAGATCAAATATTAGGAAATACAAACTGCAAGAAAATTGTATATGTAAAGCATATAAAATTTTTAAATGTAAAGAAAATTTAATTTAATGTAAAGTATTTTATATGTAAAGAAAATTTTAAACGTAAAGCACGGTAGGGTGGCAAAGTAGATAAAAGCGTCGTATTGATGGCAAATGGGGTTTCCGATTTCCCGGTTTTGAAAAAACTCAAACCCAATACCGAAAAAAAAAACAGGAATTTTAAATATAAAACCCAAAAAGCAGAACATGTAAAGTTAGCAGGGCAAAAAGGCATTTGAGCTTGACTTATCATCTTTAAACAAATTTTTAAAAGTAAGCAAGTTGAAAGCAATAGTTATTATGTCATCGCCGTTAAAACAGTGATTTTTAAATACTAATCAAATTCGCAAAAATGACTGACGCAATAATATAATCAGTGATGTTACAAATTAGCTAGATGCAATTAAAATTTATCAGTAATATTATTACTTGACTGAAATATTTTAGTCAAATTTAAAACAAAGAAATTATAGGAGTAAACATATTTTTGCTAGATTTACCAGAAGGAAAAAACAAAAATTTTTTTGTAAAACTGGGAAGCAGAAATGATAAAAGCAGTAAATCCGGGGAATTCCCAAAGTTGGTTCCCGGTTTTCAAACCTGAATAGCAAATCAAATCGACGGGTTCAAAACCTAATCTGGTCACTTTGCTGTGTCCTTGGGAATTTTCTCTGATTGGTGGTCATAATAATCAATGATAAATTTAGTGATTTTCTAATGAAACTTAACACTAGAATTACCGATGCGGTCATTTTGACCGTTTTTGATTTTTAATCGCTCATATCTGTGCCTAGATAGGGGTTAGTGTATTGAAACTTTCTGATTTTTCCTGAATCTTTGTCAACTTTTAGTATGTTAATTTTTATTTTATTACAATAATCACAGCAAATATTGGTGACCGATTTACCTTAAATTACAGTCAACGGTCATTCTGACCGGTAAGCTACTTGTAATTTCTCTACGATTAAAATTGTTTTGCAATAAAGCCTTTTGTTGTGTTATTGTTTCAAAACAATCATGCTTATATTACTGCAGTATCTGGCATAAGTTAGTTACTAGTTAGTTCATAATGTTGAGCCATTTGCAGAATGCCGAGATCAGAACGAGTTTGTAGTATTCAAGCTCTGGGTTGGCTGAACGCGATTGCAGAAAATAATTAGGGGAATGAAAGCGAAGGTGATGGATTTAGAAACTGATATTGATGACCTAGAGCAAACTGATTCTTGATCATGTTAACTTGTCAGCCCTGACAGTGGCAGCAACGATACAAGTGCTGCAGCACAAGTGCAGGGTGATGAGCCTACTCCAAACACCTGGGATATTGTTTGGTAAGAACGGAACAAAATGGGAATACAGCAAATTTTCTTTAGAATCGAGGGGTAGACTACAAGCTCAAAACGTGTTACAGAAAGCCAAAATCTAACGCGATATGCCAATCGCATGTTAGATGGTCGCTGAGTGCGTTTGAGCTACTCGTCGATAATTCAATACTTACCCATATTCAGCAATGTACAGAAGCTGAAGCTCATAGAGCGAAAAAGAGTAATGAGTGGAAACTACCACTAAGTGAACTAAACGATTTTATTTCCTTGCTGTATGTACAAGGAGCATTATGTGAAAAGAACAGACCGATTCTTGAGTTTTGGATAAAAATTCGGAAGTATGTTTTTTTCCAGAAACTATGGGTAGAAATTGCTTTTGCGATATCATTTCTTCGACTTAATATGCGGAGTACAAGAGTATCTCAACTTCAAACGGATAAACTTGCTTTGAGTTTAGTCGTTAGGATAACTTTATTGAAAATTGTATTGTTTGCAACAAACCAGGAGAAAATATTACAGTGGACAAACAACTATTCCCAACTAAAGCCTGCTGCAGATTTATACAATTCGACATATGGCCAACAAACAGAACGAATTCAGTATCGAATTTTGCTAGTTGTTGATGTGGAATTTAAATATATACCAAACGCCATATAATATATCTTGGCAAAGATGAAGCCAGACCAGCTACACAAAGATTGTCGGAGAGTGTTATAATAAAGAGAGTGGAGCCATATTTGGGCAAAGGAAGAAGAAACGTAACATCTGACAGATTTTTTACTTCGATTCATCTTGCCAAGCAGCTCTGGAAAGAAAGACGTCACTTGTAAGGACCCTAAACAAAATCCGAAAGGAAGTTCAGCCACTGGTAAAAGCTTTACAGCAGAGCAGATATTCCAGCAAACTCTTGCAAACAAAAAGCCACACAACCAAACTACAACCTTGACAGTTTACCAGAGCAAACAAAACAAGAACGTTTGTATTCTTAGCATACTCTACACATCTTATATGGTCCATACAACAACAAAAAAGAAACCGGAAGCAGTTACATTCTACAATAAAACTAAATGTGGTGTTGATATTACTGACCAGATGACACGACAACACACGGTGAAAGAAAGTACCGGGCGGTAGCCGGTGGTTGTCTTTTACAATATTTTGGACCTTGCTTGTATCAACGCCTATGTGCTGTACAAGAAGAAAATTAGAGATGCTATCTCGAGAAGAAACTTTATGTTTCAGCTCGCCACTGAACTGAGAGAAGCTCATTTTCAAGGAAAGACAGCTCCACCAGCAGCTGTTTTGCTTTCACTTTTCAACAATCTTATCAAAATTTGATCGTTTGGGAAAGCAGAAAGCGAAAGCAATGCCAAGTTAATGTGAACTGTGAACAAAATAATACTGCAAAATTATGTTGTGGATGCCGTAGATCAGTTTGCGGAAAGTGTAGGCCTACAGGTTGCGTAAAAGTTGAACGTGTGAATTGTGTAGAGCGCTGCACTTTTCATTCTTTTTGTATACTTTTGAATAGCCGCTTGTGATCTATGTGAACAGCAGCATGATGAAAAATAATCATTTGATATTTTGAGCTCATTTTAAAGTAAATTGTTTTTCATTTAGTTTCAGAGCTCATATTTGTTGTAAATACAATGGAACTTCAACCAGGCAGCTAAAAAGCAGGTTGAAGGCCTTCAATGTAATTCGGAGATTAAGGCTTAAGCAGTATATTCCAGAACATGATATTAAAAAGAACCCCACAACGCACCATACTCACTCCTACAAGAATTTAAGTTATAACTAGATATATTATAAAAGTTTTAAAAAATTTATAACATGAAGTAAAGCTAAATTAGTGCATATTTTGTTCTTTATTAGACGAACGGTCATTTTGACCACTCGCGGTAATTCTAGGTAGGTCAAAAACGCGGTAATTCTAGTGTTAAAAAGCAAAATAAAAGTTTAAAACGTATAACAAGACTTTGACATATCCCAAAGTAAATCAGATAATCACTTGTGTGCTGATACACTTGTGTGCTGATACACATGAGTTGTGCAGATAATCACTTGCAAAGTATAACAAGACTTTAACATATCCCAAAGTAAATCAGATAATCACAGGTGTGCTGATCACTTGTGCGCTGATACACGTGAGTTGTGCAGATAATCACTTGCAAAGTAAATCAGATAATCAATTTGTGTCCTGATGTTATTTTGGGTCAAAATTGGCAGGCTCTTCACAAAAGCGTAACTTTTAAATATGGTGGATCCAAACCCGAAGTTAAGTCTGCAATCTAATGGCTTTTAATGTATCGCCTCCTCCCCTATTTAGTTACTTATCTCCTAATACAAAGCCTATAGCATCAAAATCGAGGAAATACAGCGAAAAAGATAAAGCATTTATCAAAGAAGACAACGTTTAAATTCAGCACTCATACAGGCACTTCCTCTATCTGGGTGTATGTAAGCGGGCATCCCAAACATAGAAAAAACTTGATTAAGACCGCTTATGATTGATTTAGCGCTGGTGTCTCTAAAGAAAACGCAAACCAAGAAAAAACCAAAAAAGAATTAAAATTGAAAGAAAAAAGTTCACAGCCTTCGAAGCTAATGGTTGACTTTCAATAATTACTTCAATAGTTTATTGAAAGAAGTTCACAGCCTTCGAAGCTAATGTTTGTCTGTACCAATTTTGAAGAATGCCTTTCGGAGTCACCAACGGAGTTGCTACCTTTCAACGGATAATGAACGATTTTATTACTAGCGAAGGTTTGCTAGATACTTTTGCATACCTTGATAATGTAACAATATGTGGTAAGAATCAAGCTCATCATGATTATAATCTCAAACGGTTTCTTAAGGCTGCTCAATCAAGAAATTTAACTTACAATCCGCAAAAATGCATTTTTTCTACGAGAACTTTCAATATTCTCGGAAATGTGGTTAGCGAAGGAGAAATTAGACCCGATCCTGATTGAATGAAAGCCCTGTACGACTTGCCCCCGCCTCGAACCAGAAAAAAATTAAAACGAATTCTGGAATTGTTTTCCTATTATTCTCAATGGATAAACAATTTCTCAGCAAAAATACGTCCTCTAAATTTTAATATTGACTACCCTTTAAATTGTGAAGCTTTGGACGCATTTAATTAGTTAAAGCGTGACATTGCCAACGCTACTCTCCGTTCAATTGATGAGTCTTTGCCGTTTTTAGTTGAAACTGACGCGTCAGATTTTGCAATAGCGGCAAACTTAAGTCAACAAGGAAAACCAGTTGCATTTTTTTCCAGAACATTAAACAGGTCTGAATTAAAACATTCTATGATTGAGAAAGAAGCAGCCGCTATAATAGAAGCCGTTTGGAAATGGAAGCATTATTTAACTGGTCAAAGGTTTTCCCTGATTACTGATCAAAAATCTGTTAGTGTTATGTTTAACACAAAGCACAGTGGAAAAATTAAAAACGATAAAATTATGCGCTGGAGAATCGAACTCAGCACCTATGACTTTGATATTATTTACAGATGTGGTGAAGAAAACATTCCCGCCAACGCTTTATCTCGACTAAATTGTGTCACAATGAATTTAAAGAAACTGCAAGATTTGCATAATTCTCTATGCCACCCAAGAGTAACAAGATTGGCGCAGTTTGTCAAACAACAAAATTTACCAAGTGCGACAAGTAGTGCGTTCGTGCACAGTGTGTGCATAAATTAAACCCAAATTTTTTAAACCGGAAACCGTGCATTTGATTAAGGCCACTTGTCCGTTTGAACGATTAAGTCTCGATTTTAAAGGCGCTCTACCACCAACCATCAACCATCAGATCCATCAGAAGTGCTTCATGTGTGCTGAATTTAAACGTTATCTTCTTGATAAAGGTATTGCAAGCAGCCGCACAACAAGCTACAATCCTGCCGGAAATGGACAAGTCGAACGCTTAAACCAAACATTGTGGCAAACTATCAAACTTAGACTGAAAACGCATAAATTGCCACTTCAACATTGGCAAGAGTTGTTAAGCGATGCTTTACATTCTATTAGGAGCTTACTTTGCACCGCAACTAACCAAACCCCTCACAAACGAATTTTTAACTTTCAGCGTAGGTCCACATCTGGCTCCTCGATACCGTCTTGGCTTGCAAACCCCGGACCAGTTTTGATAAAGCGTCATGTTCGGTCCTCGAAATTCGACCCTCTTACAGATGAAGTGCACTTGATCGAAGCAAATCCACAATACGCGCACGTGCGATACCCCGATGGAAAAGAAGATACCGTGGCTTTAAAGCACCTGGCTTCTAAGCCAACATCAAACGATGAAATCTTAGAAACAAATCGAGTTGTGGAAGTTGACTCGGAAAATCCAGCTAATAACGCAGCGCCAGCAAATGAAAGTTTTACAACCGAAGACGTGGACGCCGAACCTATCCAAAACGAAAGTTTAATAAATGATCCTTCCTGCGAAACCAAACTACGTCGCTCCCAGCGCGTTCGTAAACCTCCTGAGCGCTACGATCCCGCAAATTATTGATCCACTAGTTAATTATTTTTTTACGCCGAGGAAATTGTAATGATTTATTAATTTGTTGATCGTTTACCCCAAGTTTTGAAATCCGGACCTTAAAATCTAATTGATATCGTTTCGTCTTGAAGCGCTTAATTTAATCATCATAATTATTAGTTTTTTTTTATTGAAGCTTTATGCTGGTACCCAAACATTTAATGTTAAAATCTTTTTGTTAGTGATGATCTCTCTTTTAGTTAATCTTGGCAACGTTGTTTTGAGCGTTATTTTTCTTGTTGGTTAAAGCCACAGATTTAGTAATATATAATAAAGACAAGTATTTATATCAACGATTTTACTAAGTATAACGCATCCGACGTTGTTATGTAAATCATTAGGATAAATAAAGATGAAGAAGAAATTTTTGGTAACACAGAACTTTAAAATAACCAATGGAATGGACGGAACCATAACTCTCTTAATTTTTCTGTAGCCTTTAAAAAGACTGTTTACTTGAGAATTCTGTCGGCCAACTCTCGTCAGAAGAATTCGTTGGCAAAAGACGAACTGCAAGAAAACCGTAGTTTATATAGTATTGGAAGATATTGAAAGCAACAGACCTCTGATTGGTTGGAGAAAGCGAGCACGCGATTGGTTACGCATTCATTTGCGCCGCAACCGAAAAAGCTTCAATCCATAGACAAACTCTTTGTGGTGACAAAAAGAATGTTCAAGAGACTCTATGAGGTTGTTCGAGCGTTACCAGATGAAAAGATGTTTGTCCTGTAGCTAAAATAGGGAACCAGTTAGTATCAAATTTTTCCGCAGAAATTTTGTTGTTTAACAAATATTGACCAATAGCCGAATGAGAAATAGGTGCGTTTTAAATGGATTTACATTGACGTCTGTTGAGCGGGACATGCTATGGAATGAAATGGAATGGAAGGAAAATTTCAGTATGGAATATGGAATCGTTAATGTATGGAATTGAATAGAAGATTTTATTGATGGAATGCAAAAAATTTTTCATATTTTTATACGTTTTCCATACTTGCTCATTTTAATGTTTTTTTCATACTAAATACAGCCAATAAAGCCGCCTTTGATCAGAAACACAAAGGGATGAAAGAAAAAAGTAGTAGCCAAAGGTATATTCAAATGAATAGGGTAGGAAAAAAGAATAGAAATCACAACCAGATCAGTGATATTACAATATTGGCATTTTAAAGTTCAAGTTTGAGTGCTAGTTTGCTTGCAATTTATGTATTTTTAAGGAAATGCAGGGAAGTTGCTTGGTTGTCCCGTTGTACTATTTGCAGTTTAAATAATATTAATAAGATGTATTTATACACGTTCTATTTTTAAAAAGTTCGTATATAGTCTCAGAGTGGTTAAACATGAATAAAAAACACCACAACAATTACAAAACAAAACAATAAAATTTTTAGATCTAATCAAATATTGATGCGGATTATCTGCACATTCATAGGCGTACGCAAGGGGGTTCAGGGATCAACCCTTCCCTTTGAAGAAAGGTGATCAGAGATATTCACATACTTATATGTAAATAACATATTAACGACAAATAGACTGCAATAGTATCGTATAAGTTTTTATCATTTTTTGCATTTTGTTTTATTTAAATTTCATTAGTAATTTTATTAAAGATCGTTTTGTTCTTTCGGCCCAATTTTGTTTAACTTTGCTAATCTGAATAAAACTTTCAAAACCGAAAAATATTTAAAGATAAAGTAAGGTCTTTCATGCTTAATTTTTTATGTCTATTGATGTCTTTTTTTTTATCGCAATGTTTTTGCAAAAGATGTGTCGGCAATATGGTCGAATGGTTAGAGCGCCGCGCTTATGATCAACATGACCTCGGTTCAAAACCCACTCGCGCCATTCTGTTTTAGCCTTGGGAAAGGCACTTTATGCCACTTTTCCTTGCTTGGTAGTCTTGGCCAGCAATTCTAAATTATAGTCGTATCTCTATTAAACTACAAGAGAACAGCAACAGTTAGCATCTCCGGAAGCAGGTCGGGGTTATTGCTTACCCTATGTCTTAGCGCCTCCGTCGCTTTCCTGCAAATCAGGAGGATAAATATAGAGATAATAATATTAAAAGAGATATGAGCTGAGGGACCTTGTTATGAAAAGCAAAACGAGGCTAACCATCTAAGGAGGAACTCTGAAAGAAATTTGATTATACTCTGGAAAACACGATAAAAAAATTAAAATATTTGCAAATATAATGAAATGGTTCTTCATTTTTACAAAAAATATTTCAATATGCTAGTAGGTCAGGAGTTTTCAATATTTAAATTGTATACTTCCTTTTCAAGGCTTTACGATTCCCCAAAAGTATATGACAAATTTTTTTGAGAAAAATTCTTTTTTGTTATTAAGTAAAAACCATTTTTTGGTTTTTTTTTTAATGTGAAGCACCGTGGTCTTATCTACAAGCTGCTGAAAATTCTGTCAGATAAGCACACGATTTAAATGATCATGAAGCTTGTCCAGAGTAGAAGTTTTACTTCTACTACTTAACAGCAAGCAAAGCAAGCTCTACCGTCAAAAAAATAGCGTTCCTCGGGGATCGGTATTAGTTCCTCTTCTTCTAATTGATATCTATACGTATGATCTGCTTTCTACAATCGTTAGAAAGCTTAGTTATGCAGCCGATCTAGCACTGTTGCACTCTTTTTGAGATTGAACTGACTTGGAAGTCAAGAAATGACTACAGTTTCTGCGTATCTCCAGACCTAAAAATTAAAATTTCTTCACCACTTCTCTTGAAACCATTAGTTTTGTTGCACACTGTAAATATATTGATGCAATAACCTTAAAGAGAGCTATTAAGGTCATTCAACCGGCTGAATATATTTGCTAAATATGCAAGTTTACTTATGCACATTTTATCAGATAAATTTTAATGGGGAATGTTCATTCACGTAAAAATTGATTTGCTTCTTCCCTCAACTCAAAAAGACGTGCAAGAACGCATCTTCTCGAAAGCTACAGTATATCACTTCTGCATGAAAAATTAGATGGCGATTTTGCGCAGCCATGCTCACACACAGTGCCTCATAAAGCCTTAAATGCAATACTCGGTCATGAGTAATTGATAATCTTAACTGGTCGGATTATAATGTCATTTAATTCAAATGATAGTTTTTGGAAAGCTACATGTTTACAGGGATACATGCAATATGTAGACAGCAGATTTTTGTTTGCAATTTTTTTTATTTTTGCGGTTGCACCCGAATGACAACCAGCCATGATGGGACTCGGTCAGTACACAACCATACACATTTTATGCAATATAAGCTTTGATCTTGCATTTAGTTATTAAGCATTTTATGCAATATAAGCTTTGATCTTGCATTTAGTTATTAAGCAAAATCAATAATTACTGTTAATATTTTTCTGACATTGTTCTACTTCTGAACTCGTCGGCCTCCTTAAAGAGTAAAATTGAAATAAATCACTGGACTAGAGTACCAATAAGATTAATTTTTCTCTTCTTTGGTCCAAATAAATCCAAGCGTGTATACTGTCCTGTGAATGTAGGTTTTCTATAAACTGAAGTAATAAACTTTTTGTTAGACTTTTCAAGCAATACATCAAGAAACGACAGTGACTTGTTAATTTCTTTTTTGTGAGTAAAAACCAAACATGAGTGTATACTGTAAAAAATTAAGTTTTGGAAAAAATTGATTGCATTCTGTTTCATTACTGAAAATGGCCAAATGCCATCAACATATCTGAAACAAAGAAGAGGTTTTGACTTTGGATTCGGGTATGGTTCAATTCCTATATTTATAAAATATTTTTTTCTGTCCATTTTTGCAAGCGTATAAACTACGAACATGACTTGTGGATCGTGCCATCAAACAATTTTAGGACGCTTATTTCCCGGAAACTTACTCCCTAGTCATATACTAACCACTTACTCCCCGGGTATATGATCAAAACAAAACGATACCAGGGGGATATATGACCAGGGACTGTTAGAACAGTCTGCAAAAAGTGACAAATCAGACCGTATTTTTAGAAGTTTATGACTGAGATAGCTATGCAGACAAATTAATATTCAGAACCATAAATTCGTACGTTGAACCACAATAGATTGGAAATAACAGTTTTAAATAAAAATATATTGTTATTGTAAAAAAATTTTTAATAATTATTCAAAAATAAATATACTTCTGCTTTGATAGGGAGGAAAGATTAATTAATTTTTGATTGTTGCAACGAATCAGAACAATAGGTCTGAAGATTTCAGTATAATAGTAAATGTGTATATAGTAGCCTACAAGAGAGAAAAAAAATTTATTTTTAAGCATCAATAAAAAAACTTATCATTCTATTATAATTAAAATGTGTTATGCCTACAGGTTTTTCTGAAGTTTCTTTTTACCTAGGTAGTAGATTATGATTTTAAATATTTTCTAGCTCATTTTGAAAACATAAAATACTTATTAGGTTGCAACTAAGTTCCCACCGTTTTTAAAAATTTTATTTAATTTTTTTATTTTTTTTGATATTAATACCTTCTATGGACGAAGCCTTTCTTTAAAAACATTTTATAAAATTGTTTACAACAGTGACTGCTTGAAGATCAAAGTAGTTAAAGGTTGCTATTAAAAAAAACTTTATTAAGTAATGTTGCAGAAGTGCAACAATCGTTTTGTGAGGAAAAAAATCAAACAATTATTAAGTTTTAAACTGTTTTTTAAACGTTGCAAATTATAGCGTTTGTCCATAGAGGGTTAAGAATTTCTGTTTATTTATTTTCAGATCATCAAAATAGAATGTTCAGTTGAAAAAATGTGCATTTTCGAGACCTCCTTCTTTTTGCTTTTATTACACCTTAAAAAGTGTTTATAAAACCTTAAAAAGTGTAAATTAAAAAAACAGCTGGAACTCAGTTGCCAACCCAATAGTAATTTTTGTAGCTGGCTTGATTATGTAATTGTAAATCTGCTGCAAGCTGAAATATATTTTACGATAGAAACTCTTGAGATTCTATTCTTAAGACGTTACTATTTTTAATATATGTATATCAATGGCTTGCCTCTAGTATCCAATTTTAATACTAAATTCTTTGCAAATGACACAATTCTCACATTGACAAACTCTTGTGCAAATCTGTTGAATAAAAATGTCAATTGCGAACTGGTCAAAATTGATGAATGGTTGAAATTTAGCAAATTGTTATTAAATACTAATAAAACAAAATTCATGGTTTTAACCGAACAAAAATTAGCTAGGCACTTCGATATTAGAATAGGAAAGACAAGTATGGAACATGTAAATGAAATTAAATATCTGTGTGTAATCTTAATGATAGGCTTTCTTGGAAGTCTCATATACAACATGTTTGCTCTAAGCTCTTTAGTGGTTTCTGAGCACTGCTCAGACTGAGGAATTACGTTGACACTACAACGCTAAAAGTATATTCAGCTTAATTTGCTCTTATCACCAGTATCGTGTCTCAACTTGTGGACTGATTTCGACTACTGCCATGAATCCACTGATAAGAATGCACAAACGCATAATAAGAATTATTACTAAAATTAATAATAAGCATAATAAGAATTATTACAAACGCATAATAAGAATTTTTTGCGAGTCAGGAGGATAAATATAGAGATAAAATAAAAAAATAAAATAAAAATTACGAATAGTCTCTATTTGGCACATTTAAATCCATTTTTTCAAAACTTGAATTTTTTTAAATCTAAAGGATGTTCTTAACCTTGAAATTGCCAAAACAATGTTTTGTTTTAATAAAAGTTCAGCAAAGAATGAGTTTCAAACTTTTATAAGTATAATCCAAAAACACCATTACAAAACATGACTGGCAGTGAAACAAAATTATTTTGAACCTAGAAAGAATAGAGATTTAGGTAAAAAGACACTTTCTTACATTGGACCTAAAATATGGCAAAAAGTATCCCACAAATTGAAGTCACTTTTTTATTATCAATTTAAAAAAAAATTTAAATTTTTTTTGTCTAGTTAATACTAGATAAGATGCCACAAAAATTTAATAAAGTCAGATGGCACGTGGATTAATAACAATTAAAATTGCTATTAGTTCTATTAATATATTATTTTTCTTAATGTGCAGTGTATGCTTTGTAAGTGTACTGTTGTGTTTTATAAATGCAAAATTATATTGTTTGTGTCCCACTATTTAAAAGGATGCAGTTGACTAGAAAAACGTATGGTCATTTTGCTACCTTTTCGTGCTTTAGAAAATTTATTTGCTACATTTACATATGCTAGTATATTTTTCGTTTTGAAGCACAACACGAAATAAACTGAAACTTAGTTTTAAAGCTCTTACCATAAAAACAGAAAAATATAAATCAGTTTTAAAAGTATTAACCAGTTTAAAATTTCCAATTGCTTTATTTTGTCGATTGGACAGACAATTTCACAACTACAACAGGTTTTAACAATTTCTTTTTCAAATCGAATTCAAAGAAAGCAAAACCTGAGTGCAACAGAACAGAATGAAAAATTTTAAAGGCCAAAGCAATGAACAGGTGAGGTAATCGTATTAATGTATTTATGAATATAGAAAATTCACTGTTCCATACAAAACTCAAAACCAAGTACAGATCCTTGCCCTAATCTTATCTGCTCAGATCTCATAGTCTATTTCGGAGTTGTTTTGAAGTTCTCGTCACGTGACTTTCTTTTTTTCTGCTTTTTTTCGATTTAAAAATTTTTTAATCAGGAAATGAGCGATTATAGTTGCTATTACAAAGCCGATGAAGCCTGCATATGATCGTCAAAACTATCAATGGCATCTCTTTAATGGGGCTCCTACAAAATATTCAAGAAGCTTATCTAAGCCTACGTTAGACAAATTATAAAGTCATTAGTTTTTTGGGAGCAGGCTGGGTTTCGACGGGAAAATCATCTGTGGATCTAGCTTTTTTTTAACACTAAACAAAGAAGATATGCTCGTCGTCCTTGTTTGGAAGGGCATCCACTCCAGGTCAGACACAAACAGGACTTGGGCCGAGGGTTTATCCTGTTTATTATCCCAGGATGCTGTACAGCTCGGATCAGATGCTGGCAGTGATGGTGTTGAGCCAGTATCGAGTTTCGTCATCTGAACCGTCAGACCTAGTGCTCCATGTGGCACGTTATTTGGACGTAGTCTGCGGTTGATTCAATTGGGTTTTGTTTACCTAGCTTCTTTTGAAACTATCCTAATCTTAATGTTATTACATAAAAAAGAATAAAAAGACCATAATTGAACTAAAAAAACAAAAAGTTTTGTACAAGCCTTTTTGTAACTCTATTAATATATGGTAGTGTTTCTCACAGTGAGCACTGTCTCCCTTAAGAGAAATTTGTAATATAAAGAAAGGAACAATCATTCAAGGAAGAATCGGGAATAATGTTTATAATTATCAATTGATAGAACCCGAAACAAAATTGGCACCTCGATTACGGTTACACCATAACAGTTTATAAAAGCTCTATTATTTAAGAAAAGAATTTTTTTACCTGTATGGAACCCTACTTATTACTTTAAATTGATCGGTCCTCAATACGTTCAAAATAGAAAACGAAGTAAGATTAAATGTACTTGAGTCTTGCAAGAGAGCAATACGGCAAAATCGCTGAGAACCACTAATACGGTAAATAGAGATTTTGGATTCTGATTCAAAGTGACGACCTTTTTTATTTTTTTTAGTCTTTACCTTAAATTTTGGATGAAAATAAAGATTCATAATACTGATTGAAATTAATGACCTTTTTATTAGTTTTCACCTTAAATTTGGAACGTTAATGGGAAAAAAAGAATTTGGCTTAATTTTTTACGTGTGGCTTATTTTCACAGTCTGTTTGGCTTTTTTTGCATATGAGTTGGCTTATGAGCTCGAACTTGAATTTTTTTAAAGCTATTTAGGGTACTTACAAATTTTCAAACAAAAATTAGCTTTTTATACTAATGTAAATACACAATATTATTTTTAAAGCTTCATAGATTTTTTTTAAAAAATGCAACATTAAAAAGAGTATTAAATTTGATCGTAATTTGGTTCGAATTTGTTGTCTATCAAATCAAGACCTCAGACGTGTTAAAATTGCATTCCACGATGCTTAAAACGGCCTTCACAATCGTGTACCAATCAGTCCTTACTTTAAAAATATTTGCTGAATAAACTAGTATAAATTATTTAAATTTTACCAACAGATATTTTTTAGTTTATTAAAACGTTTTTGTTTTATAATAGCTGTAGGAACAATTTGACATTTTTAGTTGTCCTTGTTCGGCTTTTAACCTTATTTTGATATTTAAAAAAGTCGAAAGATGAGCGAGTCGTTTTTGAGACGAATTAAATCAGAAGCATTTAATTTAAATTTGAGCGTCAAGGTTTTAATCTTTTTCATTTTGATTACCATGTATACAAGAACTTTTTACGCAATTTTGAAAGTTAATGCATACATGTACTCGTATAAACTACTTTTGCATTGCGTACGTTCAACCATTAGTAAAAATTCTGTTTGATTAATCTCGAATTTATATGAAGCAACCGTCTTCAAGTCGAAGATACAAAAAAATGTAATTCAAAAAAAATTCAGTCAATTTTTTGTACTTTTTAACCAAGCTAGTACCTGTAAATGCCGAATAAAACGTCATTAAAATAAAAAAAGAATGATTGACTTAAAGTTTTTTTTTTTTTTTTTTTAATAAGCAATTTACTTTTTGCTATACCGCTTTAAAAACATTAAACTGCTGTTATTTGTTTCATGAATATATTACAAAATTTAAAACACATTTTTGTGTATAAATCTAATTACAAGAATTTCTTTAAAGTAAAGGCTGATAAGTGAACTTAGAAATTTCAATACTTAATAAAATAAAACTTACAATTTTACATCAGTGAAACATTTAAAAATTTGCTCAATAAAGTTATTGCATTCATATTTTTGTTTTTACTTCCATTAAAACAATAACAATTAAAACATAAAAGAGTCTTTTTGTTTTTAGTAACTCGTATTTATTTTAATTATCAAAAACTAAACATAATTAGTTGGGTACGTAATGTATTTATTAAATCATTTTCTTTTGAAACAGGGGCGATGAGTTTTGCTTTCATGATTACTATGTTTTAACAATTTCATCTCTAAAGCAGTAAAAAGCAATTACCTAATTTCAATCAAATTTTACCAAAACCAATGAAAATCTATTTATACACCGCATAAGTGGTTGAAATATATTTGTTTTATATAAGTTAACCTGTTCCGGTAAACATCGATTATGTCGAACCGAAAATATATAAAATAATTTTGATTATAAATTTTTCATCAGAATTCACACTCTAAAAGAGGCGAGGATTTGAATATAGAGTCACTCTGCTGGTATGTTTAAAACCTGCAATAGATAGACTGATGAGATGTCATAATGATCTCAGCTGCTTTTCGTAGCATTTCTCCGCACAGTTTATCATCATCATTATCATCCTCTCACAGAATAACATCGTTAAACTTTTGGAACTGGAACGATAAGCGATTACCATGACCTGCTTTTGGAATGCCAAGATATGACTGCTGTCTGGTTGAAAGCTTTTATATTTTGCTTTTAGTCTTCATATACTGTACACAATATCGCTGGACTCGAATTGGTTACTTTAGGGATGTTGTTAGAAAATTCGGAATTCCCGATTTGATTTTATTGTAAAGGCTGAATGTGTTTTGCCTTTTTACGTAGTTCGTTTTATCGACAATCAATTTAATTTGTTGTCTATTAGGTGTAAAAACAGAAATTGCAAATAAGGAGACAGTGATAATACAACCTCAGTTGTACTTGGTGAAAGTACCATTAAACTACGCTTGTGTTCGCTTATGTACAGCTTATCACATGTCTGAAAAGACAAATTCTTTTACTCTTGTCATGATTCTGCTATTTTTTAGATGTTTTTATTTATTTCATTTTCTTTTTAATATCATTTAGTTGAAAAAGCAGCAGAGACTTTGTCATTATATCAAAAGTCAAAAAAAGTTTTGTAAATCGAAGCCACTAAAAAAAGTTAGTTAGATGTGTGTCAAATGCGAATGCTTTGTTTAGAACAGTGCTTTCCAAACTTTTTATATAAGTGACACACTTTTAAACCACAAATAAATTTGTGACACGTTTGAATTTACGAGGGTCAGTCAAAAATTATCCGCACTTTATGCCACAGCTCACTCTTGTGTTTAAGTTGGACGCAGTTTTTCCAGCAAACGTGGGCTTCTGCGTCATGTGATCACTATTAGCTGATCTATTTGTTTGATCGTTAAAGGTGTTTGTTTCAGTCAATAAAAATGGCCACTCCACTAGAAAAATGCACCAGTGAAGAATAGCGCCCAGTGATCCGATTTTTATAATCAGAAGGTGTGTCAGGGGCTGAAAGTCACCAGCAATTTTTAACATAATATATAAACAGTGCACAACCAAAAAGAAGTGTGTATAAAAGGAGTGAGAAGTTTAAAAGTGGCCGGACAAGCGTGGACCATTGGAAACATTCTGACTCACCAGTAAAGAAAAAATTCAAGACCTAACGTTCTGCAGGAAAGATTATAGCAGTACTCACCATTTTTGGGCTTAAAAGGGCCTATTCTAAAAAAATATCTAGAAAAGTTCTGAACTTCCTGCATACAGTCCAGACATTCTAACTACGGTACTATCTCTTTAGTATACTCAAAAATGGTTTACGAAGTAGTCAATTTTTTTCGGATAAAGCAGTTCTGGAAACGGTGCATAAATGGTTATAAGACCAGCCAAAAACTTTCTTCTCAGATAAAATTCACAAACTTGTGAACAGCTGGAATAAATGCATCAAAAATAATGAGAAATAAGTAGAAAAATGACATATTTTTTGTAGTCTTGTGCTTGTGCAAACAAATCAAAAAACAAAAGTGCGGATAATTTTTGACTGTCTCTCGTAATTTTAATCAAAAAGTTTTTTACAGCAAAATCTCAACTTACAGTTTTAATGATTAATGCTTGCTAAGACCTAAATTATAACAAGGTCAAATTTTTTATCAGATTGTTGTTTGCAAGTTATGTTTTTGGTGGAAAACCCCCATAATATGATTTCTTGAACTGTTTGGTGGAAGATAATACGCTGTGGCTAACCCTGATTGAAGGGAAAGGCCGAAAGGAAAAGAAGAAGAAGAATTGAATTGCAAATAGTTTTTGTCAAATATTAATATTATTTCAAGTCCAGTTAGCGACACACCATCGTACTACAAGGGACACACTAATGTGTCGCGACACATAGTTTGGAAAGCACTGGTTTAGAATATCACAATGTCAAAATTCCCGGAAAATAATACTAAAACAATTATTTTTTAAGCTTAAAACATAATGCACAATAAAATGCATAAAAATTCATAATATTTTTTGTTACTTAAAGTTTTAGATTTAGATAAATATTTAGTAGCAATTTATTTATTTAATTTTTAATTACAAAATCCAAGCAAAACTTGATTTTGAGTTTTTTATTTTTGCTTATGTAGATCTTAATTTAGTAGCGTTGCTGGAAATATTTTTTTAACATTTTACGTATTCTTTTGTGGAATTATTTAGTTTTGCTACTGAACTTCTGTCATTACAAGTTTCAGTTTTTCCCCTAAATCTTAAAGAGCATCCGTATCGCACCCGGATGAGTTGAAGCGTTTGTTAATGGCAGCTGCTGTGGTCATGGTTTTGGTTGTATTCACCCCGTTGTGATCCCATTGTATCATCGGGAAAGACAATTTTCTTTTAGCAAGCCGCTTTTAATTATAGTTGTGTCATCATGATTCATGAAATATTAATAAAAACAAATCTTTTAGTTAACAAAAATATTTTGGTCAGGGTAATTCCTTGAGGGTCGCTCAAAGTTTAATGCATTTGACGATGTCCCGCGAGTCAAAAGGAAAATAAGTATAATGAAGTGTAATATGAAATTGACTAATTCGCAAAAATATATTTGCAAACACTTCAGTTTGCTTATCATTGAATTTCTGCATCAATATGTCTTTTTAATGCAATATTTTGTGGCACCGCCTTGAAAACTAAAGGGCATATTTGGATTATTAACTTAGTGCTGTTACAATATTAAGCTTGAGGGAAAGGGATGTTGTGTTTACCCATCTCAAGTGCATTAAAAACAATATAGAGCAGTCAAAACTGTATAAAAACTAAATTAATTCAAGCTTTTTTATTGAATGACATTGGATTTATGATACAGTATAATAAGTTTTACATTTAATTAATATAAACACTGTTACCAGGGATATTACTTATTTTAAAATTCATTTGTTCTTCTGGTAAAATCAGAGGCAAGTAAAACTTTAACAAATACAAAAGGCATAATATTTATTAAAGAAGAACTCAACGACGTTTCGTCCGTTACATCGGGCGGACTTCATCAGGTAAAAGCAGAACACAATGCGCACCGTATTTAAAAAACCAAGAAGTTAAAAACACAAACCAACAAACACAAGGTGAGAAGCGAACATACATAAAAATTTAATAATTACTTAGTGCAAAAGAAACAAATTTAACCGGTTGAAAACCCACATTAGTTGAGATTTTTTATATTGCTGTATATTTTTGGAAAAACATTACGATCTTTATCATTTATTGAATTTTTCGTATTATTAATATATAACGATTCTAAAAATTTTCGTTTATCATAGTCAATGTTATAATCCAATATTTTTTAGAATCGTTATATATTAATAATACGAAAAATTCAATAAATGATAAAGATCGTAATGTTTTCCAAAAATATACAGCAATATAAAAAATCTCAACGAATGTGGGTTTTTAACCTGTTAAATTTGTTTCTTTTGCACTAAGTAATTATTAAATTGTTATGTATGTTCGCTTCTCACCTTGTGTTTGTTGGTTTGTGTTTTTAACTTCTTGGTTTTTTAAATACGGTGCGCATTGTGTTCTGCTTTTACCTGATGAAGTCCGCCCGATGTAACGGACGAAACGTCGTTGAGTTCTTCTTTAATAAATATTACGCCTTTTGTATTTGTTAAAGTTTTACTTGCCCCTGATTTTACCAGAAGAACAAATGAATTTTAAAAAGTTTTACATTTCTTGAATAAAACTTGATGTTTTTTAACTTACCGAAGTTGGTATTTTTTTTGCAAAAATTATTTTTTTAGAATTACATAATGTTTAAAAACTATAAAAAATGTTGCAAAAGAGCCTCAAATTTATGTTGAAAACATTTTAATTCAATTGTAAACAAAAAAAAAACAAAGCATTGCGATTTAAGTCTAAAAAAAAGCAATAGGGAATTATTTGAAATAATTACTCGATTACTTATTGGTTTCAAGCAATTTTTTTCCATAGTCAGAGGGAAACAAAGTAGAAAGAAAAGCAACGCAAAATGTCTGTTGTTGCATTAAAAAAGTCTATTGGAATTACTACACAAAAACAGTTTTTACTTCATGGAAAATTTTATTTCTTTATTTTCTTATGAATTTTGCCAAAACTTAAAGCAATTTTTAGGCATTAAATGTTTGCTTTTTTAAAATAAAAAAATAAAAATAAGATAAATTAAAACAAACAAATCAGTGCTAAAATGTGACATACGCAAAAACAAAAACATAAAATTAATATGACAGTTTTTAGGTAGTTATCATTTGTAATGGATCAGTGCCAAGTGTAGAAAATCTCAAGGTCACGGGTAGAAGAATTTCATTACTTGTCTGTAAATTCTTTAATTGCAATTGATTCAAACTTTATCTAAGATTAAGCCAAAACCATTATTGAAAAGTACCGTTCAATACAAGATTTGCTCTGAAAAAAAAACAGAGAATTAAGAGATAAGTTTTGTTTTTTTTCAACAGATGATAAGGTGCAGTCGTAAGATGAAACAAAAACAAAATATTATTGCAATTTTTGACTTGGTGCAATAAAGAATTTTACCATTTTGGGTGCTTTTTGTCATTATTTATAAATCCATTTATTTTTCTTCTGTTCCGCTGGATTCTCCTTTGCTTAAAATTTCCATTGACTGAGGACGACTGAAGTCTGTTTGCATGGTAGGTTGTACTGTAAAATCATACAACTTTTTGTTTTCACTATTTACAAGAAATCTCGATTTTATCGTTTCTTTTGTTTTAAAATATTTAAATAAATACGAAATTTTTGTAATAGAAAAAACCGTGTCTTACACATGTTTTGTGTAAAAGTAGCTTTACGACCTGAAAAACGTGGTTGTTTAAATACATAAAGCAATTAGAAACGAAATAGTTTAATCGTGCTCTGTCGCTCTGTTTTTAGAAAGAAAAGTAAGTCGCTTTGTTTATTGCCATACCTTGGCTAGAATCGTTTTCTTTTTGAAGCTTTGTAATCATTGTCAAGCGCTGGTTGGATATTTTGTTATCTGCATTCGGTTGAAATCGAGTGAATTTCGAAGCTTGGTTTCGGCTTCCCGTTTTGTCGCTGTCTTTTGAAAAAGCAGTTGAGTCTTTTGGTGCTTGCTTTCGAAAGGACACGAATTGCTGAATACCAGGGTTTTTCTTTACCAATCTGAAAATTTTTTAATTTTGATAAACGCTTTTAAAATCAAATATTTAACTGCAAACAAGAATTGTGTTAACATTCAAAAGTAGTTTACAATCTTTTTTCATTTCGTGATGACAGAAAAAACTTTGCACTTTTTTTGCTTTTTCCCCGCTTTTTTAAAATGTATTTCAGAAAAAAAATCTCTATTGATACGACCAATCAATTCACTTACCGGTATAACTTTTTTAATATACATGCGCTTAGTTTTATCGCGAATTTTTTTCGCAGTTATAACTATAAGAGGTAAAATCCGGTTTTATTATAATAATGGAGAGTAATACTTTTTCCTCGTAACAAACTTAGTGCCGAAAACAATTAACCGCAAATGTGTATGGAAACGTGAGTCATGGCGGAAATACGTCATGGATTTCGTATCATGTTGAAGACGTGTTGCGCATTAGCTTGATACACATTTGATTCATGTTTGCCCCGGTTTAAATGTGGCAAGCGTGACGACTGCGACTTTTTACATCGAAAGACATAAGTTTTTGATGTAAAGCGTGTGAACCTCTGTGATGATGTTTAGTTGTAGAGATTTTGTCAAAAAACGATAAAGATAGAGATTAATAAAACTAAAGTATGAGACACACTCGATATTTATGGTGTTAAGTTTTTGTGCTGTGCCAAACGTTCTTCTTTTCATACAGCTAGTGAACTTCCATTTCAATAAATTTAACAAAAAACAAGAGTTGACAGTTAGTCCTTTTTGGTGCAATGCAAGTATACATGTATATAATGGTGTAAGGAATTTTTACTTACTGCCATCTTTTACTAAAGTTGGTTCCCAGGAAACTGTACAGATACGGGTTTAAAGCCGAATTAATATAGGCTAAAATGGTTCCAATTACTCCCAACACTTCACAGGCATGATCAGTCTAAATAAAAACATTTTACTGTAATGATAAAAACGTTACAAAAACACCGCGAATAATTTTGAAAGGTTACAAACATACATTTTTTTAAAGCAATTGTTTGTCAAAACAAATTGCTTTTAAAAGTTTTTGTCATCTTAGCTTATCGATATTGTTGAAATAACATTTTTATAAATAAAAAAGATTTGTATTGAAAGTTAATCAAAAATAATTAATAAAAATTCATTGTAGAAAAAAGCGTCATTTGCTTTTTTCACCAAATCCAAACTTTTTTTCAGTTTTCAATTTAATTTTCTTTAGTCCATGGGTGATCAACCTTTTGCCAATCAAAAACGGGATTTTTTCCTGCAAATCTATCGCGGGCAGAAATTGATACCGTATGCAAAATAACGCTCTTTTTTTGGTCTTCAAAATTTAAATTTACACCCCCTGGTAACTAAAATTTGGTCGCAATTAGAACAGAAGACCAAAAAAAGTCATCGCATTATTTTTTAGAGCGTTTATTGCCGATTATTGATGCCTAATCAACGGGAAGACTTTTGTTTGAGTCTTCAATTATAATTGTTAACCGAATTTTAGTTATTAAGAATGTAAATTTAAATAAAGATTCAAAAATAAAAAATAAAAATGATCCTCAAATCGGCATAAGCAAAAGGACCCCTTGTCTTTTTTCCATATGTGGTGTAAAAACCTTTATAGTGCTAAAATGTTGAATTACTCAAGTTTCCGAATTCAACTACTGATTAAACATTGAACATCTGATTAAAAATTTTTTTGCAGGCCGCACCAAAAAACTTTGCGGGCTGTTGGTTGAGGAGCCCTGCTTTAATTATTTTACGGTGTTAAAATAATGAATTTTTGAAGCATCTCCGTTTCTAAAATTGGTTATTAGCAAAAATATATTAATTACCTTAAAATTTATTCCATCTAATTTGGCAAGATGAATTGCATGAAAGGGGAGCCATAATATCAAAAAACATGCCACCAAAGCAGCACACATGATTGTTACGCGCTTTCTTTCTTTATCAGAGCGAGACGTTGACTTTTTCTTTTGGTTTGCTCCGTTCCTTACAGATTGTTTGTAACTAGCAGTGCTGGCTGATCGTATTTTTGTCGTTGAGAGTCGATGTATGATCAGGCCATAACAGGCAAGCATAATCTATAAAAAAAGCAATAATTGTTAAACTAAATTTACAAAAAATCTGAAGCAAGTTACATTGTTTAAACTTTTTGTAAACCTTTATCATAATTGGTATTACGCCCGGATTTAAACTTTTTATTTATCTAGATAAATTGAATTTAGTTCGAAATTAATTTTTCGTTTTTGGAAATATATCTAATTTCCAGTTTTGTTTTTTTAAATTATTTTCGAATCAATTTTATAAACAAAACATTAATTCAAAGTACTTACGAAAAAAGGAAGACAAAACATGACCAGGAAATTGAATAGAAGAAAAAATTTCCATCCGAAAGAACGATCATAATAATGACAAGCTTCACGCAAGCCGTGGTCTAAATTTTTGAAATAACTATTATCTAATTTTCCGGAACTTTCTGAAACTTCATCAGTCTCTGTTGAATACCCTACATCCTCGGAATCGAATTCCGATAGAGAATAAAAGCCAGTGCTGTCAAAAGACTTGAAAATGTTTGAATCAAGTGAAACATTGTTTTGTAAATGATCCAAAGACCCATTAAGAGAAGATATAGGGAAATTTAACGGTCTGCAAAAAAATATTCTCGGTAAATGCACATCAACTATGCTTTTTTAATAAGTTAATTATTTTTTTCGAAATCGCTCGCAATAGTTCAATTAAAAGTTCGAAGTTGTTTTTTGTGGTTCGGGTAGTGGTTGAGGTTCAGGACGAGCTCTTAAGCAGTTGTAACTGCAAACAACTTTATGTCTTTGAAAATGTCGGTTAAGTTCTAACAGAAGGAACTTCAGTTAAAAAACACTATCTCGCGAATTTTTGTTTTGTTATTATCACCGGAAAAGCATTTAGAATAAGTAACAAGATTGATGTCCGATGAGCACTTGTACCATATACATGTATTCAAATACAATTCCGTTTCATCCCACCCCTTATTGCTGACTTACGCGCAGTGAGACTCCCCGCTCTCATAATCCTTCTTTTTTAAATCTGAAATGCAGGTCGCTATTTCCTTGTCACTTTCATAACCTTCCTCAAGGCAGATCTCAGTTAAGTTTTTGGGGTTCGGAAACTCATATCTGTAAACATAAATTAATTTTTCATAAAAGACAGTTTTTTTGTAAAAAGTAAACAAATTAAAAAAATACAATCAAAGCGTTTGACTTAAATTTTTATCGACGATTTAGAAATCGAATTATGTTGTTTTGTTAAAATGTTTATTAGCTTTATAAAAAAACTCAGATTTTAAGTAAAAGAAAACAATTCAGTTCTGTAGCTTACACGCATTTGCAATTTGGGTGAGTTCCACTTTTGGAACTGTATAACATTATAGGAATGCAGAGTAGCAAGCTAACCGCCCAAACAGAAAATGTAACAATGAATGCGTTGTTTTGATTTCTTAATCTGTGAGCAAATGACAAGGTATGGCACACAGCAATGTAACGATCAATACTCATGACCTGTCAAAAAAAAAATAGTTTTAACATTTAACAAGCAAATCAAGTATGCAATATAGAAAATTTTCTTAACAAAAAATCTCATCTAAATACCACTCAGCTCTATAAGCTGTCGTTTATTCAACTTCTTCAGACAACTTATTCAAATAGAATGATTTTTTCCAGTCACAATAAATCCATCCATTGTTAAAATCTTCCGTTACTTTAAAAGATAACGTTAAAACAGTGTTTCTCAAGCCTTTTTTTCGGCGACCAAGAATTGCTAAAAACAACGATTTGCAAAGATGACTGCGACCCAAGTAAATTTGACTGAGCGTCGAGAAAACGTAGCGATCTCTAAAAAAATAAAAGGTCTTCTCCTTGAATCTGTTTCTGATTTCTTGGTTTTCCTCTCTAAAATCTAGTGCTCTCTAAAAAAAAAAAGGTTTCTTCCTTTTTCTCTTAAATTCGTAATAACACCTCAAGAAGTTTCTTCACTTCTCAAATCTTGTGCGCGCAGATCTTTTTCTTTTACGCGCGGTAATTCACAAGCCTTCGCGACCCATCCACATAGCCTTGGCGACCCATGATTTGAGAAACACTGCGTTAAAAGAAAAAAAGAATCGGCAATGGCTATTTGAATAAGTTATCTGAAGAAGTTGAATAAACGAAAGCTTATAGAGCTGAGTGATATTTAGATGAAATTTTTTGTTAAGAAAAATTTTTTAAAATAATTTTCTCGGTCTATGTATCCGACAATGGATATACAACTCTTTGCACGTTTGGACCTATTTTAGTCTTCGACAGTTCTGGATTATTTTTATGCATTATAGCTTAGAAAATTTTTAGAAGGTCCAGGAAAACAACAGTAAAGTTGTTAAAATAAACACGCAAAATACTGAAATGATTTTTGTTAAGTATGCTTTTCAAACAATCTTTGTTTTTTTTTAGATATGATAGCCTAATTTTATTTTTTCTACAGTAAATAAAGTTTTTGCTTTCGGCAAAAAGGCTTTTATCAGTCATTTCATTTTTATTTAAATACTGCATGTTAAATCAAAACCATTCGTATAGCTAAAAAATAACAACGAACAAAAAAGGTGCGTATAAATGTTTAAATTAAAGAACATTTTTATTGAAATCTTATGGAATAGTTCAAACAGTTGACATAATTATAAAATAAATGTTTTTTTTTAATTAGCGGTCGATCCGCTAGCTCTTCTGTTATTAAATAATATTTATGTAATTGTTCTTTGGAAAAATAATAAACAATTGCTTACCACCAAAAAAATAATAGATGCATAATAATTAAGAAATAAAATCGTTTCCTTAGCTTTGCACAACCAGTCGGAATAAATCCATCCATTGTTAAAATCTTCTGTGACTTTGAAAGGTAATGTTAAAAGAAAGAGAGAATCGGCAATGGCTAATTGAAGGACATACCTTTAACAGTTTTTTTTGATTAAAAGATATATGATCATAGTGAAGAAATTTATTTAGTGGCATAAAAAGTTAAGAAAATAATCCTATAGCTTAACTTAAAAGTAAAATGATTTTAAAAATATTAATTTACGTACAAATTTTTTTTAATTCGTATAAAGTTCTTCTTTTTAGTAGTTTTGTAAATAAATTCAAAATTAGCAGAACCAATTAGCCATTTTGAACAAAAGAAGTGATAAGTCGCAACTTTAAAATGCTGTTTTGCTGTAAATTAACAAAAGATTAAAACAAGTTCTTACCAATGTGTCACAGACTTTTTGTATTCTCTCAACACTAATATGACAAAAATTGCAAACAAGTTTCCAAGCAAACCAACAACACAAATAATAAGATAAAACACTACTTTTGTCACATCCACTTCTTCTTTTTGCTGGTCAAGTTGGCCAAAATCGACTGCAAACAAAAAAATATAAATGATGAGTCAGGTATGTAAAGTTTATGTTTATAAATACAAAAATAGTTTTAAATAAGATATTTCCTGTTTAAAAATACGTTAAAAATCTAGATTTTCATCTTAATTTTTCAAAAACTTTCAAAAGTGTCATATTAGTTAAGTTTTTTTTTGTGCTCATTAAAAAATTATGTATGAGATTGAAATCAGAGAACTTAAAGTTTTCTTCAAGTTCCATTTTTTTTATTAAATTGTTATAAAGCTGTTTTGCCATTCAAAACTGGTCTTGTCATTCATATGTTCTGTTCTGTATTCTTTTTCTTATATCATGCATGAATAATTTCTTAATGTATTGTCTTTCTTTTTTTGTGACACCGTATCATCTCTAACTTTTCATATTAAAACGTACCTAAACAAAATTTTTAAGTAAATTGAATATACCAAAATTGGAAATGGTTTTAAAAATGTGAATTAAACTGTAGAAGCAAAATTAACAATGAAGGCCACAAAAATGTGTATTGAGTTTAATATAAGGAAAACTTTAGAAAGAACTATTTTGTTGACCTAAAACGAGGTTTTGTAAAAATTTAATAAACCAATTACAAGAAAAATTAATCGAACTTCTACTTTTTATCAGAAAAACTTTCGGGAAACCTGCTGATTTAAACTCAGTTAAGCCGAGACGGAAAAATATAAGCGTGTGGCGAAAAGCGTAAAACGTGGCCAAAGCAATGATGTTTTTATGCTGAGCGAAAAAATATCGAAGTTAAAGTATTTCAGCTTTTTAGCTTGGATCGGACTAAAATCGGTAGCGGAAAAAGCAAAGGAAAGCTGAATTTTCCTTTAAGGTTTTAAAAGTTACGCTTTTTGTTTGTTTTTACAGAGTCTGATTTCAGTCTGAACCAACCTTAAGTGTTGTTTAGTCCGATCGTGCTTACAAAGATAATTTGGGGAATACAATAGTAGTTTTATTTGAGAAAATACCTAAAAGTTTGTTTTTTCCTTTATTTGCCACGCCAACTTACAAAAATGCCATGTTTTGTAAAGCCTTTACAATACAGATGTTAGGCAAAACTCATTTACTGTCAAAATGATGGATGCATTTTCGTGGTTAATCAAAATAATTGTCATTATTTAGTTGGCGTGCTTTTTGATCTTTGTAAATCATTATTATTTGTTCCAGTGCTTTTTTTAATTTTCAGGCTTTCGGAAAAAATGTCGATTACTCTGTTTCCTGATGAAAATATCTTTTATGTCATTACTCTGTCTGCAAAAAATTTCAAAAATATTCGTTTTCACTGATGGCAAACCATTAGTTTTAAATAGTGAAATCATACTTATAGGTAAATTGCTTCTTGCTCGTTAGCGTTTAAGCTTTTAACAAAGTGTCTGAGAAATCGTGAAACAATAAATCTATTGGTTCAAGTAATTGAATGAAAATCCGTAGCCATTATAATTGTGCTGCATACTAAATCAATTTCGCAGTAATGGAAGAATGATTTAACATATTCTAAGCTACAGGAACTTGCGATAGCCATTCCATTCACAATAAGTGTAAAATTCTTGATTTTCGGTCCAAAATTTTGTTTTTAAAATCAGAAGAAGTTAATTAGTTCGAGTTTATTTCAGTCGAGTTGATTCACAGATTTCAAGCCCAAATAATTTTTAATAGTTTTTAACAAGGTGTAAATTTTCAAAAATCATCTTGTAACAACACTAATTTTTTTTTTATAAAATAGTTAAAAATTAAATAATAGATATAAAATTATTTCAACTATACCACAATTATATACATAAACACACACATTCATACTAAAATAAAACAGAAAGAAACCATAACCGTAAAAGCTTTTGGCTTACGTAAGCCCTCTTCAAATGAATAAAATTAAATGTTAAATGTTAAGAAATGTTAAGAAAATAAAATGTTATGTATATAATGTAAAATAAAATAAAATCTTAAGAAATTTTGCCTTACAATTACATGGCAAAATTTCTTAAGATTTTATTTTATTCACCTGAAGAGAGCTAATGTAAGCCGAAAACGTAGCTTTTTTTGGTTTTATTTTAGCATGAATATATGTGCGTTGCTGTATATAATTGTGGTATGATTGAAAAAAACAGTATAATCTCTCCCTAAATTGTATAAAATTATTTTTTTACGTTAACGGTTCTAGACCAGGTCAAGTAGCAAAAAACATTGGGAGGGCAAATGACAACTCCGTCATTAAATGGAGAAGTAACGACACGACTACTAACCACGCCAATAAACAGGAGTCCTGATTTAAACAGCTAATAGTTTCAAACAATACGAAAAATAAAAAAAAATATAATGTTTGTTTAGTTTTGTTAAGAAATATCATGTCAAAGGTATGACACATTTTACTTAACTCTGTTTTGAGACTACGAATATTAGGGCAACTTGAAATCTTGGCATGCATTGTAGAAATGATAAAAATGAGAATGTTACTCTAGCCGACTACGAGCAATAAAAAATTGTTTGTATTGGAAATTGATTTAAATTTTTTAATAACGTGTTTTTTCAATTTTATTTAGTTTTTTTTTTTGTGTGTGTGTGTGTGTGTTTTTTTTTTTTTTGTGTGTGTGTGTGTGTGTGTGTGTGAAACAGTCAATGAAATTATTACAAATTTTTATTCTTGAGCCATGAATAATTTATTAAAACTACTTATTTGGTGCTATAATCAGACTTTAAAAAAAAGAAAGTTTTAAAATTCATTATTTTTTTCAAAAGAAATAATATTTTTTACTGGCTATTCAATAAAGTCTGTAGTTTTGTAATACTTACTATGAAATGAAGGATTATTTGACATCTTTTTTCTAATTTCTTTAGTTCTATTAACAAAGCAATTTCTTGTTTATTTACACCAACAGCACAGCTTTTCAATAAAAAAGTTGTT
This sequence comes from Diplosoma virens, assembly GCA_963680785.1. NCBI lineage: Eukaryota > Metazoa > Chordata > Ascidiacea > Aplousobranchia > Didemnidae > Diplosoma > Diplosoma virens. The sequence continues at coordinate 24,023,987 of OY796885.1, read as the reverse complement.
CTAAAATACAAATAAATTTCTTTTGCTTTCAATTGTACAAATATTTATCTTTAACATTTAATGGTATTTTTATTGGATTCTATTATCAAGTATCCGACAAAATCTTTAAAATTATCCCAAACTTTTGTTTTTCAGCTCAACTAACAACAACATTCTATTATCTGAGTCTAAAATTTTATAAGTAGATGAAAATTCAGTTTTAAAAAGCTTTGCTTTTTTTCTTTTGCACTCGCAAAATCGACGTAGGAGAAAAAAGCATCGTCATAAACCTGATAATTTCATAAGTTGATGCTCTATGCAGACAATCCTTTTGACTACGTCATTAACTTTTGTCACGTTGGGTTCAAAGGAGAGCTGCTATTTCTTGGGTGTAAATTTCAAACTTAGTTCGAAAATATTGATGTTGATCCAAAAGCAAATCAATGATTAATTAATTGGATGTTATTCTCAATTAAGATTTACTTCCACATTCAAAGTGAGCTGATAATTGTTTTAGTTCGTGTGAGTATCTTTCCTTGTTTCTGAAATCATTTGGACTCTGACGAACTTAACATTTAGGTCATAGCGGTCTCTAAAAACTTCATCTTTTTCAAAAACTGGTTGCTTCCTGATTGCTTTGTGATCTTCAAAAACTGATCAAATAAAACAAACGCCGGAAAAGTGAAATCAAAAACCCTTCGGTCCTAGATTCTGATTCTTAAATTTTAATTAATTAATTAAAAGCTCGGCACAAACTTTAATCAGTGATGAAGCCACAAAGGATGATGCAATTTTAATGATTTAAAAATAAAACTGGAGATAAAATCAACTATTAATAGTAGTGATAAAATCTCAACTTGAGTTTTGAAAAAAATATATAGTTGTGAATTTATTTTCACATATCTAATAAAAAAATTGGAAAGTTATAATATTTCTTGTGCATCTATCCGGAAAATTCCAAAAATATATTTAATTTTGATCGAAGAGCAACGTTTTCCTAACAAAACGCTATTAGAGAAACTTTTATAATGATTTTTTTTAAGTCCAGTTAAATAAGTAAAACATTATACGCTTTTAAGTAACGCATAAGCATTCTTAAATTATTTTAATTTCACATGTGAACAAAAGAAAACAACTAAAAATGTTTTTTAATAAATTTTATTTGTTATATATATGATCATATTCAATTAAAAATTAATAATGCTAAAAATTTATATTGAAAAGTTTTAAAGGCTTTTCTAATATCTTTGCCATTTTATTCGCATTAAATTGATTGAGTATTTTCTGGCTTCCATAAAATTAAATGAGTTATTACTAATACTACGGCTGCTGTTTCCGGCTATAACAAGAACAACTCTTGCTATAAAAGCGCAACATTAATTCATTTTCCGGCATGTTGTTCAATTGACGTTACACCAGCAATATTTATCCGATTAAAAATAACTTTTTTTTACGAGATAATGTTAAAAACCTTGAAACAAGTCAGCCAGCGCACGTCCTTCAAATCTTCTCTTTTAATTACGGTCTCTTGTGTTTCTTCATTTCATATTTTATTAGATTTTTCAGATACAAAAGTCACGTTTATTAAAATATCATAGCAAAGTTTAAACAATATTGAAATTAAAACTTTGAATTTCGTCCTATTAAAACTTTGAACAATATCATAGCAAAGTACATAAAAAGTTTGATGATTCTTTTCTTAAATGCTCTACGTCACAAAACGCCGTGCCATATTGCTTTCTGCACGCTGTTATTTTAGTTTTCAGCATTTTCTTATTGACCAGATTGTCTTGTGACGTCTGATCAATACTGATTTCATTCGCTGATGTTTTAATAACAAAAAACAAGTTTTTATAAAAGCCAGTTACTCCATGCAATACGATGGCAATATTTTCCTTCTTATTGATAGGAATTCGCAGTTCCGCCATTCAACAATACTGATGAAGCATTTCGGAATTTAAAAATACTACAAGAGATCACATATTTTGCTTTTAAGAGGGTGGATTTAAGTTTTAAAAATTTTTGAAAAGATTTTTTAACATTTTACAAAACAGCGCTTGGCGTACGCTGTGTAACGGCTAACCCTGATCAGATGGACAAAAACCGATGATATGTCTGGAACCAGCGCCCCCGAATACCCCCAAATCCGTTGCAAATTTTAACTTCCCGAAAAATTCTGTATACCGGTGTTATAATTTTTCTTTACAGTAGAAGCACTAAGTTACTATAGCTTTATAGCTTATCACTTTGTGAAAAAGAATAGCATGAAAATGTCCCAAATTTTTAATTAATTCGTTTAAAACCGAATTTTTGGGCCACTATTTCCATGGCTTCGAAATAAATCTGGAAAGTTTTATTTTGCACCCAAAATAACCTAAAGCGCTTTTCTAGCTACTGGGGATTCTTTTTTTTTTTTTCTTGTTACAAACTGGATTAGCATTTGGCTCACTTTGGTCCTCACCAAGTCTATCTTTTTCCATTCAATTTATTAAATAAACACCTTGAGCATGTTTTAATTTCATCTAATTAACTATATTCATCTACAGTTTGTTTTTGTTTTTTTGTATAGTTTTGAAAAATTATTACTTAAACTTTGAAAATTATTAAATATTTTAATGAAATATTACAACTAAAGCGCAGGCAACTTGTATTGCATGTCCTGCGGTATTGCCGATTCATAGCATTTATTTGGCTCGTTAGTCAAGAACTGCCACTGATAAACAAAAACATACGACGACGACACGCCAGTATTATTTTTCTAGATGCCCGATCTAGAGAATAAAAAAAATTGCAAAAAATTAACTTGAAATGTTTTTACACTTACAATTCAAAAGATTAGCGATATCCAACAGTCAGTATGGATCAAGTCAAAATTGAGGAACCCAGCATAACCAGGGTTTTGTCAAACTTGACATGTAAATATTTGGTTCCATAAACCGGTCTAGAATTACTTAAATTGGGTTATACCAACGGTGCACAACCTGCGGCCTTAGATAGTAGTTTATGCGGCCGTACACATAGGTCAGGCACTTAATTTAAAGCAAATTTTATTTAAGTTTATTTCTTCTTTTTTCGCAGAAAATAACATTTTATTATAGCCATGCTTTTTTGATTTACTTTTTTGTAGCCTTCAAATTGTCGATGTTTACGTCAATACAGAATTTTTTACTAGCATATTGTCATAATACAGCTTAAGATGACTAATTTTGTAAGTTTTTCGGCGAGTATGCAAAGACCAAAAAAGTCATTAATAGAATCTTTTGCAAATAGTGGTTGAATAAATTTATCAAAAAATCACAGCACGTCTTTCCATTACTTTTTTCCGGTTCGTGTAAACGACATCTATAAAACTGTTTATTTGAAAAAAATAATTTTGTGGAATTTCCCTAATCTCAAGGCGGCCGCAAGTTAGAAATAACTCTATAATCTAGATGACAATAACAAAAAATTGGTGCGCCCTTGGATTAAGATTAAAATTAGGGTATTTATAATCAACACATTAAATCATATTGCGCTAGAGCGAAAGAAAAGTTAAACAAATGCTTGGATGCAAGCGGGAGTTTATTTCATTTGGGTTCCTTAAATTTCACACGGTAATGCTGAGCTTTTTAATCTTGATTTGATCCGTAATTATTTCTATTGTTTGAGTCGGATTTGCTTGAAAAAAATTTTAAATTAATCTAAAATTACCAAAATTGTTTAAATCTGTCCCAAAAAAAATTCATAGTAAATATCTTCTTGTCTTTTATCTGTTATATAGAGTATAGGTTTACTTAAGTCATTGATGCAATCAGACATTTTTTCGCTTTCTAATTAACCCGTTAACTGCGGAATTAAATTTTCACAAATCGTTCCGAATTACTTTGCGGCTTTAAAAACAAAGCAATACGGGAAACTTTCAAATTCTGTCTGATAAGCTGTTAAAGTGTTTTTTAAATAGAATAGAATAGAAAAACTTGCGCCATTAAAAAATGCGACTGCAAAAAGAAAATTCTCATTTTCCGCAGGGAGGTAGCAATTGCCGAAGACGAGAATTCTCGTCTTTCGCAGGGAACGGGTTAAACTAATAATGGTTATTATAAAGGCTTAATAGTTGCCATTAAAGGCATTAGTTTCCACTATCAAAACTGTGTTAAACACTTTAAAACGGTGGCTATTTATCTAATACCAAAAGATATTTAGGTCTAGAACAACTATTATAACAAAAAAACAACTCAACACCATTTAACTAAAACCAGATACGCGAACGGCTTGAAACAAAAAATTATATTGAACGATTACAAACGATTGAATCGTAAAGAATAGTTTTAAAACAGACTTGCTTTTATTTAAAAAAAAAAGGTTATCTCACTTTTAGTAGTCATTATTGTATTTCACATATAGAAAACATTTTGCAGCAGCATCGATTTCGTTGGCATTTGAGTCAAAAAGTATCAAAAGCGTAAGTTTTTGTTTTCTAACGTTTTAATACGAATTGTATATTGCATTGCGACACTGAAAACAAACTTTTTTTAAACTTTACTCAAAGTTATACAATTCTTTACAATACTTTTGTTTCACTTTTCGTTAATCGTACAGCCTTGATTTGACAATTTGCCAGGAACCAAGAGTTACAGTTGGCGGAATGCAGCAGCTGCCACTCATCATCATCCTCATCATCATCTTCATTACCCTTTCTTGCAAAATACCATCCAACTCAAACCTACGGTAATCATGAACAGATTAACCCGACCTGCTTTCTGAGATGCCAAGATATTTCACTTTGATTAAAAGTTTTTAATTGGGTTTTAGATTTTTTATACAGTTTATACAGATAAAACTAAATTTTAAAGCTGCATGCTAATACCCCAGAAAAGTGTATTTTTAAAATATAACAGAAAGACGAGAGTAGGAGTTGAGCCGTCACCGTGATGATCGTATTGACCATCAATACTGCGCTACTACCTACTCGGCTACGCTTCCTAGTGTATCAAAACTATTTCAGGGTGATCCAGGCCGCAATATGATTGTTCTGCGGCCCGTTGAACATTTTTAAACATTCTAAATCCTGTTGATTAGAGCCAGCCTCATCTTTTTATAACCTCCCGAGCAAACGGTTTCAGGAATTGTTCAAGTGTTTTATTCATCCACCTTTTTTAAGGTCAATTAAGAAATAAAAAAAGGTCCTCACTTGTCTTTTGAACCTTTTTCACTTGACGTTCCAATGTCAAAACAACCCTTTTTGACTTTATATTCAAATATATTTAAACTGTCTGTAGCCCGAAAACTATAAAACTTTTGAAAAGTGGCCAGCTTGAGTGAAAATTGGACCAGCCTGAACTGTATTTGTCCACTCGATTTTCTCGACAAGATCAGAGACTTTAATTTTAGCAACCCTAAATTAAGCAATTATTCGGGTCAACTCGTGGAGACGTCAAGATTCGGCTTTCTCGATAAACAGTTTTTTATATTTATATCGTATCATTTTTTATTCTAATTAGGCCTAGAATAACTAATTTATAGCCTAAATATATCTGTGATCTAGATTTTAGAAACAGAAAAAAGCATTGTAAAGCGTTTTCTTTGTTTTTTTTCAAATAAAATATTTAAACTATTTTTAGTTCCTCTTACTTTTTGTTAATATTTTAACCAAAAAATTTTTTGAATGTACAAAAAAGTTGCCTTTTATATATTTTATTTTGATTTTTTGGGTTTGCTGGGTAGTTCAATTCGTAACATGTTTGTAGTGAAATTTAGTTTGCTAAAAGGCTTCTTCAATATCAACTTGCTTCAACGGATTATTGACCGCCTCTCCAGAATAATATGCTTAAGTAGTATTAAAAATGTTGCAATGCGATTTCGTCAAAAACCATATAAAAAAGAAACCAATTCTTACTACTCGCTAAAATATCTTAATATTTTAAGAAAAACAATTGCAATTATCGATATAATTTTTGTAGAATACAAGCAATGCAAAAATTAATATGGACTTGGTAATAGTGATTTTTATAACTATATTTAAGAATGCACAACAAATGAGACAGTTTGAAAAAAAACTGTTTGGAACGCCGATTATACAGCTTTTTGTTCTTCACATTTTGTTTACTGGTACTTATTATCGAATTGGATTTGGTAAGAAAATTATTTTACTTTTGCCGCTAATAATCAAATCACCTTTCATTTATGCAATTGCATACGTCGTCGGAAACAGAAAAGTAGCTTAATCTCATTAGGAAATAATACCACCCAGTAACTGAAAATTAAGTAATTGATGATTTTTTTCTTGCTTATTTTAAAAAGTCTTTGAAATTAATATGACTTCATCAATCAAAATAATTATTTAATGTTCTACATAATTTGACTCGGGAAATTCTATTTCCTGTAAGATCAGCAAACGGGAAAAACTACGTCATTTTTGTCCTTTCTTAATTGGTAAAACTTGTAAATTTGAGGAACCCAAAAATTAATGATCATTAAATTTCGGTGAAAAATAGAATTATGTTACGACAGATAGGAAAAAAAGTTTACTATACATAAAAATTGCTAAAAAGCTTATTAAGCTTTTCTTTTTAAGAATTCGATAGTTTTAAAACAATAGCCACATTCTAGTTTGTTTTTTCAACAATAAATAAGACTGTACTAAACCCTGTAGCGACTCCGGCACTCGGGCTATTCGGGCTCAGTTCGAGTCATTAAATAAACGCTGGCATTGTTTAAATTTAAATTCTTTAAAATTAAACATTGATTCTACAAAACGCAGACTCATTACAAGACATCTGACATCGTATAAAGTAAGATCCAGAAAAAGTATGCAGTAACACTTGTTCTTTTTGATTAACTTTAATGTTGAACTCGGGCAACAGAGAAATAACCCTAGTTACAGGATAGAGAAAGTAACTATTCACAAGTACGCGTAGACGGTGGAAGTAGACATTTCTTTGTTCAACCTTCATGCTCGACTCGAGCTTCAGAGAAATAGACATAGATTAGGACAGAAAGAGAGAAAAAAAATTTACAATTGCGTGTAGACTGTCAAACCACATACTTCTTTGGTTAACTTTTATGTTCAACTCGGGCTGTAAAAAAATAGTGGAGCTGTGGTCAGAGAAATTGCCTTTCATTATGACTATTGTGACGCGACAATTATTAGTGGTTGGGTCACCGTAGGCAGAGAACCTGGACAGAACCGCGGAGAAACAGAACTTTGTTTTCTGGTAAGGTGTAACAGATTATTAACAGTTTATGGTTTTAACCACCACATAATTTAATTTATTACAAAATTTTAGCCATTATCTTTAGCCTACAGTAATAATCTACTGTGTAGTTGTAGTGTATTTGCAAGTTATTGCAGCAACATCAAATACGAACCCGAGTAGCGAAAAAGTTCTGGAGTTGCCCCTGACTAAACTGTATACTCTGTAATTTTTAAGGTATTTGAGCTTTTTTGATTTGCAAAGCGATAAAAAAAATATTCAAAAAACGACTTTCAGGGACCATTCTCGCCAACCTTTTTTTGTGAATTTTAAAATACCTTTTTTTGTCCGAAATAAAACTTTTGATGCACTTGTTAGTGAATACAAAATTTTCAGAATATTAACAAAAAACTGGAATCAAGGATTGTTGTCAGATCAGAACAAAGCAAAAATAGGTAATACATCATTTACACTACGAATCTATTCAAACAAAGACATAGATAATACATCGACATTACATCGGAGATACCCTGTAAATAGCCTTTCAGAGAATCCAGTTATGTGGCATTGATCAAATTCTGAGAAGGACTAAAAACACGTAAAGAAGAATGACGTAATAGTTCGATACAAAGTTCACCAACTGAAGTTTGTCAGAAAAACGTGCGGTTATCGCTTAATGTTAACACTAACTTTAACGCATTAACCTTGCTGAAGAAAAGCATCACGGTTTGAAGAAAGATTTAACCCTATTCATTTGCTTAAAAGTAATAGGCTTGTACTAATTCTTTACAAAAAGTTTTTAATGAAATATCGATCAGTTTACTTTATTAGAAAAATAAATAACATGCAAATGATTTTGCAAAAAATTATGTTTTAACTGGAAAATATTTTATCTTTTTTAAAAACAACCATGAAAACATTTTTTTCTTAAGCCATTTTCGGCTAAATCAAAATAATAGTTCTTTATCAATTATACTTCGATTGTGATCAGTATAAGTTGTTGTCTAATCACTGCTATCAAAGAAAAACAAGCTATTTTTTTGTTTTTATTAAGAACACTTTTGTATATGCCTAGGAAAATATTTATAAACTTCGTTGTAATTAGATATTAACTTTCTTTTACTTAATAATTTTGGCTTGATTCTATAGGACTGTAAAAGGAAACATTTCAAGTTTTACTACGCGTTTTTGTTGGGAGAAAATTCATCACATTAAAGGCTGCTAAATAATCATGTAGAAAAGATATCAGTCAATTGTGTTGCAAAACTTTTGATTTTTATTTAAAAACTCCATCAAAAGGTACTGAGCAACCGAAACCAACCGTAGTATAAGTTTGATGATCCAGAAAAGCCTTTATCGACTTTAAAGGACCCAGTTATTAGTTAAACCAGTCTTCTTTTAGGACGTAACATTTTAGAATAAAAGTTCAGTTTTTAAAGATTTGTTAAAAAAAAAACAACTGGACTTTTTAATCAAGACATGGAGACAAAGTAAGTGTAAATGTCTTTTTATTTCACTACAGGCGCTTCGATAAGTCGATCAACGCATGCCCAGAGGTAATAACAATTCTTTTTAATTATGAAAAATTGCACTTTTAGAATGATTTGATGTATTATTTAAAACGCCTGCACTCAAACAAGTATTTGTTTTTTCCTGAAGTACATTTTTGCCATAAATTTTGAACTTCTGAAAATTTTATATGTAAATTGATTTTGGTTTTTAACCTTTTGACTGCCGTTACATAAAACTTTAAAGATCGTTAACATGTAAATTACAGTGCTAGGACAATTCGGCACCAGGCAACTTAGTACTTGAACAATTTGGTACTACGACAATTGATTTTTTCTAAGAATTTATAACCCTAACCATATTTCTAATTAATCATCTTAAGTGGAATCGGTGGTCAAAAATTAAAATATAATTTATTTTTATTACCGAATTGTCCTCGTACCAAATTTTTCGGGGCACCGAAGTGTTCAAACACCCTAAATTACATGTTTAAAAATTGAAAGTACCCCAAGCTTAAAAGTAGTGGTATTTAATGGACAAAAGCAGAATTTTTTAAATCTGAAATTTGTATTTAAAAATAAAAGAAAATACCAAAAAAAAAGGAACAAATAAAGAAAATTTTAATCTTACGTATAAAAGCTAATATGATTTAAAAAAATATTTGGGCCATATAAATAGTGTTTTGTGCCAATTTTATTCAAATTTGACAAAGAATAGATCTTTGAATTATTCTCCCTATCAAAGTTTTCACAAGCAAATCTTATAAAAAATTGGAATCACTGTCATTCAATCCTTACCTTTCCAAGTTAAAAATACAATAAGTTTGCTTTATTGTCTGTGATACTTATCAAAGAAATAAGGAAAAACAACACCACTCCGTAAACCTTCCATCGATTCGACCTTGAAACTGAAATAACCTTATATGTCTGCCCCGTCTGTGTCGTTTTACGCGACAAAGAAAGGTTTTTTTTTCTTGATATACATTTTCTGAAAGTCAGATTTTCTTAGTTTCAATGGTAGACATTTTTCAACGAAGTGACTAAAATCGACTGCGGCACTAAAGACCAATTTCTTAATGGTCGGATGAAGTCGGCCGCGAGAGTCGAAGGGGTAAAAGAGTTAAAAACCTTTGCTTCTCCATTTCCACGTAAAGCATTTTCGGTGTCGATTCAACATCAAAAGTTTTTTACATTTTTTCAAACATGTAAGCAATTAAAGTATTACTTGAAAGTATTTTTTAATTTAAATTCTTGTATTTTTATTTTTTCAAAAGTTTGATTAACGAATTTTTTGTATTACAATTCAGCTTTGTATTAATTTAGCTAATCAAACACTGTAGCGCTTAAATCAACGTCGAACTCTACTATTTTTAACTTTATTTACGAGTAATTAGTCGTATGCTATTTTAAAAGTCATTCATTGTCAAGGATATCATATATTCGATCTATAGGCTACCTTTTAAAATTAAAAAAAATTTTTTGGAAATAATGAACAATTAGAATGATACCATTAGGTAACAGCACAGATTTTTTTTCGGAAGTCTTTATTAACTACAGCAGTTGAAACAAAAATAACAGCTAGTTAGCTTCACTCAAGATTAAAACAAAAAGGATTTTTTTCAATTGCATAAAAATAAGTTTAATTTTGTATAAAACGATATTTTAAAACTGAAAAATTAAAAATTTTATTTAATATTAAAAATTTTATTCAATATTCAATACAAAAAATTTAAAAATAAAGGTAAATTTCGTGGTGTTTATTTTACTCAAGATTTTTTTGTGCAACTTGCTTTGCAACTGTAAGCACAGCTAAAAAAATTAGTTATGATAACGGGGCAGTTTAAAATAGTTCTTAAGAAAATGAGAAATCAATATGTTCTTTTTTTAATACAGAGCGTATATTATCACTTTTTAAGCACAGCAAGCTTCGCATTCGGATTATCCAAGGATTTAAAAGTACTAAATAGAGTAGTTACAAAGACAGCAAATTATTTTTAATGTTACATCGGTGCGTTTGTCTAAGTTCAATTCATTTGTCGCCCAGCTCGACCGACGACCATGGTCAGGGTTTTTAAGATTTTATAACAGCAAGTTAATTATGACTGGAGTCGTGTAAAAACCGGAAGAGATTTTTCCAGGAAGTGTCTCCAATTTAATTATACCTGTCTCTGGCGCTTTTCAGACTATAATATCGGAGACAAGGCTTGATGATTTTTATTTGAATCCAGATCTTTTTTAAATCAAAATGACATGAAGTATGGCCTATTTGATTTTATACGCTTAAAAGAAAAAATTACTGAGATAACTTTTTACTTTTTACGTAAACTGTATTTGACATGCCAAATTATTATCAAAATGCTGACTTCCAGTTATCGTTTTCAGTTTGGGTTGTTTTGTTTCTGACGAGGTTGTAAATCACACGCAATAAAAGTTTATGATGCATTTTTTCTTGTTCAAGTGAGTTTTATTATTTCAAATTATATTATTATAAAGATGCAGTTTGAACAGCATATTTCCGATGAATCAATCAAGCGCTTTTTTTTGTCCATTAAAAAGCAGATATTTATAAAAAAAACTTGCACATATAGTCGAAAAATAAGCAATAAATAATTATAAACAAAAAATGAAACACCAAAAGATTGCTAATCAATTATAAAATGAAACAATATGCTATCAATCTCTACGTCAATTTCTAACAATTTCAACCTAAGTCAATTTCTCTTTTGAAATATTAATAATTTTTGGTAGTTTATGCTTACGGAGGTGCTACATGGTACAAAATATCAAAAACTTGTGTTGTGACGTTCTTCAAAGTTTAAAACTTTAGTAAAGCATCTTTTTGTCCAGCTTTCACAGACATCTTTTAGGCATTATTTTACAAATTTGATGTTAGACCAGTGGCTCTTAATAAAAACGACCAGCAAAGAGTTTTTTTAATGCGAACTGTTTCTTGGACATAGCTTTTGATAAAAGCCGATTTAGAAATCATGTCCTGAGCAACTCTAGCATTACAAAAAATTTTGGCACAAAATAGCCAGGTCTATAGCAGGAAGAGTAAACCCTTTCCGTGATAATTTTGTCAGATACTTGTATTAAAAATGTGTTTTGCTTGAAATACGTGCCATTTAAAAAATGTTCATTTTAACGTAGTGTGATTTTCTTATTCTTTTTCTTGGTAATATATTCAACGGTAGCCATTTTTTTGTCCAGCATGAGGAAGTCAAAACAACTCGTTGGGTTTTTTAACTCTAAACGAAACTGTTTCAGTGTTGCAGCAAGGTTGTGGAACTTCAGAGTTGTATGTTTTAGAAAGGAGTCAGACTTGTTTTTTAGTTTTTGCGGAGTCGGGAGTCGGAGTCGTTTTTCAAGTGTGCGGAGTTATTTTTGTTTTTGAAAGCTCTGTTTAATGCTAACTTAGCTCTTCACAGTTTCGAATTTGTAGTCGCCGGAGTGGCACATTTAGGGTGAAGGCGGAGTTGGAGTCAGAAAACTTTAAGTAGGTACAGTCGGAGTTAAAGTCGGAAAATTTTGAATAGGTGGAGTCGAAGTCGGAGTGGAGTCGGAAGAAATTCCTCCAATTCACAACCCTGGTTACAGCTTCATTTTTGTTAGGCTGTAGGCCAGGGATGTCAAACTGGCGGCCCGCGGGCCAAATCTGGCCCGCCATGTTCTATTTTGAGGCCCGCGTCTTGAAATCGATAAATCCGAGACAGATTAAAAGTGAAGACCTTTTAAGAACAAAATCAAGAAATCTGACCTAAGCAGTGCCGGATTACCCATTAGGCAGAGTAGGCGACTGCCTATGGGACCCGCGACTATTAGGGGCTCCTTGAAAATAGCACTTATTGTTTGAGTTTGCTGCAAATGTTTTTTTTTTCAGAGATTATTATGTGGTTGGGACGAAAAGTGGTAAATGCAAGATCGATTCAATGGTAAAATCGGAGACAAAATTGAAGTGAAGACTTTTTGTTTTAGAGATCACCATGATTTTGAGACAAAATTGGTGAAATCGAATGAAAAAAATTGAAAAAAATGCCCGGGGCCCGAAAAGTTTGACTGCCCAGGGTGCTTAATATGGCATTGGACCTAAGTGTGCCGCGAATTTTGAAAAAGTCACGAAATGTGCCTTAGGCGGAAAAAAGTTGAGAAACACCGCTATAAACAATATATGAAAATATTGATCGTGGAATTATTTTAAAAAATTGTCTGGCCCCCGTAAAATGTTAGTGCGCAAATCTGGCCCGCGTAGAATGTGAGAGCGCAAATATGGCCCACAGCACCAAATGAGTTTGACACCCCTGCTGTAGGCCTATGTCTTTACTTTAATTAAAATATTTTTTACAAGACTTTTTTAAGCCAAAAATTTCTTTCTAAACTTTTTACTTCTTTTGAGCCAACCAAAAATCTACCTCTAACTAATTTGGTGGTACCCTACTTCAAAAATCGCAATTTTAAACAGATTGAGATGTAGTAGTAGCTTTGGCTGAAACCTTTACTAAACAAATTTTTCAATTAAAAAGGCAAAGCATTTAAAATTAACAACAAGGGTATTACAAGTTTGCTTGATCAAAAAATTTTTTTTAATTCGAAAACTGCCGATATTCCCATGTTAAAGCTAGGTTAATTAACAGTTTTAAAAATTAAAGTTTTTTGTCGTTGGCACATATTTCGTTTCTATAATATGACAGCGTTATTGTTGTTCAGTTCTGTTGCACTAGTCAACCACCAATCTATCAGCTCTAATTATGGTGTTGCATTGTCTTAACATTTTTATTTCTTTTTTTATATATTGCTAATTCTATAGCACATAACAACAGTTTTTATAGTTTGTATACCTTAAAAATATTAAAACTCTGCTCAGGAGCGCAGGAAGCGGGGGCAATTACTCCCCCTATTCTTTTGCCCTCTTGGAATTGCCCCCTGATTTTTTCGAAATGGAAGGGTATAGGTGTGCAGATACAAAAGCATTGATTAAGATTTGCTTCTACAACCATAGAAACTTGACGAAAATATTAGATCAATTAAAGGTGAAGGCCTATATTTTTTTAGTTAAATTTAGAACGAAAGTAGATATTTTGGACACTGATTGGAATTGATGACCTTTTTTAGTCTCTACTAGAGTTTTGCGCTGAAACCGGTTGCGATTCAAAGTGGCAACTTTGTAAATTGAATAAAATTATAAGTTATTGAATGTCAATTAAATTTGGGCGAGATTGCATCCCCACAAAAAAAACTTTTTTCTGCTGGTACAGCTATAAACCTTAATTACAAAACTAAAAATATGTCATTATTTAAATTTTTTCCTCTTTCGCCGAAAAATTTTTCGGCCCCCCTGGTCATAGTGTAGTCGTCTTTGAACCCAAGTTTGTCTGCTAAATTTGCACAATTGTCTCCTTACTGTTTCGATTACTATTTGCATTTGCTTTCTTTTGATCGTCCCTCTCAACTTTGCACAAAAGCTGGTATTTACTATATTACAAATATTCTTGTTCCTCTACACTCAGTAGCTCAGCCAAACTATTGGCAAAATTTTATGGCTATGTTAATGATCCAGTGTTGTTCCTACATTATAATGTGCTCGTAAGAGAAATTTGATTTTTTAACACTTATTATATCAGGCTTTGATAACAATTAGGGAAACCTAAGCTACATAACATTACCAATGTTCGATGCAAGCGGCATGGCAATTTCTAATTTTTTTTACCTTAAATTGCATTTGCAGTTTTGCTTCGTTGCGGGTAGCTAGCTTTTCCTTGATAGCGCTATTTTTAACCTTCTGATATCAGTCTTTTTAAATTCTTGTTATTAATTAGGTTAGTAGTTCTTACTAACGATTAATGATATTTTTATTAAAACTACCATCAACTTTTTCTTATTTTTCTGCTTGGACCTGATAATTCTATGTTAAAACAAACCTTGCTTGCCTAGGCTACAATTTATATATTTAAACCTCAATAGCGTAACATCTTTTAATGATATGATCTAAATGATTGGGTCTCGTTCATTGTTAGCCGTTAGTAACTTGTCAAGCTTTGGGGATTTTAAAATCTCAAAGCTTATTGGGTCGGCTCGAAAATTAATAATTAAAATCGAAGGATTAAAGTTATTTTGAATTGCTGCGGAAAGCAATTGCATTATGGTGTCATAAAATGTTATTGTTTTCGATTTACAATTTGTAAAAAAACAAGTAAAAATAGAAGGTAAAAAAAATTCAACTTGTTTGGTAACCATTTCGTATACCAAATATAGTTTACGAAAAAAGTAAAAAGTTACCCAACTAATTTTTTTTCTTCAAGGCCGATTACAGGGCCGTGTTAAATCAAGTAGACCATACATGAAGAACAATAAAAAGTCTTTCTAAAAAGAAACCAATAAAATTGGGTGGGGCAAGTCTCAAACTAAACTTGAGAAGAAATAATCATGAGGTTACGAGAATAGTTTTCTCTAAGTATCTTCAGATAGTCTTTCTTTCTCTAAGCAAAACGCTTTTGAAGAATTGGCGCGGTTTCGATTTTACGAAAATACTTAAAGCCTTAAAAAAATTTAACAATTATTATTTCACCAAGTCTTCTTTCTTTTCTGGTTGCACGATCATAAAAACCTCGGCCAAAATATGTGCTTTCATTTTCTTCGATTTAAAACTTCATGGAAAATCCATTTGACCAAATTTGGCAAAAATAAGTTTAATTTATTTTTCTGTGGAACAACGAACTGCTACTTTCTACAAAATTAAAAAACTTGATGCTTTATCTGTTTTTTATCTCCCCACAAGGGAACTTAAGTTAGAAATTAGTTTTTCAATTTTAACAAATTCCACGAATTTGTTTTTCAAGTAAAGAACTGAAACATATTCCACGAATTTGTTTTTCAAATAAAGAAAAAGTTTAAAACAAAAGTTCAACAAGACAAACATAAATTATGGTATCCAAATTTGGGTTAACACAAGTGTTCTACATGTTTTGGCATTATATTATTTCATTTCCTTTTTATAAAATCATAGTTTACAAGCTCGACATGTCATAAAATTTACTTTTTAGGCTATTGACAAGCGATGATATTTTAAACTAGTAAAAAACTTAATACTTTGTCATTGATACCAAAGCTGTTATGAGTTTTTTATGAAATTGCATTATTACCAAATACGTAGCTTCAATCATTTTTAAAGTTTTGCTCTTGGTTCTAAATCAGGAATTCTTGAACTTTTGAGACGCGCCCCCTTTTCATCATGCAAACAAAACTCGCGCCCTTTTGATGATAGCAAAAAACTCAAGCCTTATCATAACATGGGATTCCAGCGAGCAAGCCAACAACTCGTATAGACCTATTTGAACAAGAGACAGATCGGGCTTAAACGCGTGTCTTATGCGGAAATCTAACAAACTCATCCTAGGTACACCAGTCACCTGATCCGTCAGGGAAAGTATATTTGAAACAAAAACAGTATACAAACCAGAAGATAGATTAACCAGTAGCACGATCACGTTACAGGTTTAAGACCACATTTAAACACTGTAAACACGATTTAAGCAAAAAAGATTATCTGTAACTCTAAATTAAATAAATAATAATTAAATGATAATTTTGCAGAGCAAATATTAATTAAGTGATAAAATAATAAATTACATTAGATAACTAATAATTAAATGATAATTACCTTGATTAAAGTGGATCACAATTAGATCTACGTCGAGTATTACTTTCCGCAAAAAACGAAATCTGCTAGATTAAACACGCGACAAAAGCCTGGCTACATCTGCATGACTACATATACAAAAAAGTCAAAAGGGACAAAAAAACAAGGCAAGGCTACCGTTACAATTGTATTAAAATATCTAACAGCATTAAACAAAACAACAATAATTAAGTTTTGTTAATAAGAAGGATGTAACTGTTTTTTAGAAATCGAAAGTTTATCACACTTCAGATGCGCTTCACGGTCAAGTTTGTTTTTGTGTTTTCTCGTTATCTTATAGAGGAAAAGCAACTTTCACATATGTAACTCGATAAAAACGGAAGAAGTGCACGTATAGCTACAGAACTTACATCTTGTAGGCTATATGTGCACATTTTTTGCCCAGAAATCAGACAGTAACATAGCTTCAAAATTATTTTTGCAGTGGTGCTGCCTTTTATTTTGAAGATTCCTCCTGCGAATCTTCGGAAAGAATACCCTTTTTAAGACAAAAAATATTTCTTGTCATCTTCTATTCTGAAAGTTTAGTGTTGCTCGAATCTGAGAAGTAGCGTTTAAATTCTTGTTTTTAAAGTAGTAGGTGACCCTCAAGCTCGCCGTTAATTTCAATTCGGTTTGTCTCAGGGGCAATATTTTGTTTGAAAAGAGAGCTTCATTTCCTTTTTTAATTCGACAATGCCTAGCCCCAGTTTTGCCATAAAAGCGTCGATAACATCTTAGGTATTGATTCAATTATTATTCTTGCCCTGCAAAATTAAACTTAAATCATTTGACACTTCAAAAATATTTTCAAGGTTTGCCAACGTCAGATGAAACTCTTTTGATTTGATTAACAAAAGAAGATCTTGTTTCTCTTGAGCTTCAAAAAATAGCACAAGTTTATTTTTTATTTCATACACGCCGGCTAACATGTTAATGTTTGATAACCACCAAACGGATGTATGAGAAAGCAGGTCTCATGGTTTGAATCCATGTCCTTTCAAGCTTGATAAACAGTTTTGTATTGACTTCACATTGTATTGACATTGTATGACGTGCGATTGTTGCAAGCTTATCTTTCATTAAAATAGGTAAAATCCTGGAGCTCAGAGCCTCTCCATGAATCACGCAATAAGATCCAAGCCCATTGGGTTTTTTTTTCCTTTAACTTTGCTATAAATTCATTTCCAGACCCTAACATTATCCGACCACCATCAATGCAGACACCTACAATTTTTTCTAAGTTATACTATTGTGAAATATTTTTAGAACTTGATACTCGATGTCTTTTGCGAGCTCATCAATGGGTGATTTGATTGTAGAATCCTACAGTAAAATCTTCGCCATTTTCTTGCTGTATGTTTTTCTTAAAACAAGACCAGCTGCTTTTAACAGGCACGGTTTAATCAATGTTTCACCAATGTTGTAAGGTTTCTTCTCTTTAACAATCAAGTGAAGGATTTTGAATGACGCTTCTACTATTTCTGCAGACGAATATTGGCGAAAGCACTCACTTGTAATTTTCAATTTTTTAAGATAGTCTTTATTGCTTTAAAAAAAGCTACGGGCTTATTTTATGGCCGGGGTGTTTTGCAGGAAGATGACGTTGCAAGCGACTTGGTCACATTGCGTGATTGCTGATATTTTCATAGCATATCACGCATTGTGGTATCCCTTGACTATTACCGTGAAATCTGTAAAACCATACTTTAAACTATTACCGTCATACCTTCTTTTTTTACCATTTATTTTATTGCAGTACAATTATCTATTTAGTTTGCCGCCAGTTGCTCGCAACCCTTATGGGATCCTTCTTTGATACGAGTTTAATAAGGTATGAGTACTTTAATAAGAATTTAATATGATACGAGTACTTTAATATGAGCTATTAAGCAGGAAACCGAACATTGCTATTTAAAAATTGCGGGCATATTAAGACGTGGCAGTTCAATAGTTCTAAATTACTTTTTCCAATCAGGGTTTTCCCGAACCCGAAAACCGCTTTTGCTTTTTTTTACAACCCGAAACCCAGGTTTTAAAAAAATAAAGTAATTCGTGTATTCGCTGTCTTTGTAATCATTTACTAAAACGTAGTTTTGTGGTTTTTGTTTTTCTAAAATTTATTTAGCATGGTGTGCGTTTTTTTAAATTTTAGTTGTTTTGTACATTTGTAAATTCCTGCAGGCTGGTATATGATTGGAAGTCAGTTGACTTTAAAAATAGTATATAGACATATTGCCGTCTTCTTTGTGTTATGTTTTGCCCTACATGGAACTAATGATACGCTAATAAGTTTATACCCATTGAATAATAGAAGTAATTTCACATAATAATGGGTTTATTTTTGTGCAAAATCGCTCTATTTTCAAAACCCGAAAACTTCAAATTTTATCGACATATTTCTCTCAAATACCAGAAACCCGGGTTTCAAAGTTTTGTCCACAGTTGAAAACACTATTCTTAACAGGGTAGATTTTGCTTTAACTCGTTTAAAATTCTATAGTTTATGACGGAGGTAACAGTTTTTTTTTAATAACTTTTAAAATCTCTAAGCTTTTTTAAAGAAAATTAAATTAAGGGTTAAACCAAAGAAAATACCAGGAATAAAGATGCCCAGCAGTTATTTATACTTCATGAGCGGTTTTGGCCTATCAACTGGGTAAAAGTAGACTGTAACTGGTCCGCTATCACAGTATTGAAATATAAAGACAATGAAGGCTGAAAGACTAGCTGCATTTAGGAAATGTAAGCATTGCTGTCTTGATTAAAATTTAAGTTTCCATAAGAAGTAAAAGCTGGGTAATTCTTTTTAAAGCAGTTTAGTAAATTCATCATTAGAAAATCTTGTTATGGTGTAAGCTTCAAAGTTTAACTAATAAAACACTTCCATTAGTGAATTTGACTATATATGTCGTAAGCTGAGGTTGAAATAATACGAATTTAGACAGTGCTGTGAAGCATTGGCACAGTTTAATCAAAAAGCCTGCAAAGTGCAATCATAAAATGGCATGCAGGCCTTAAAAAACTTTAATATACTGTATATTAATTTTTTGCATTTCATATAATTTTATTTTTGAAAAATTTCAAAAAAATACAAAATTTTTATCAATTTCTGTTTTTATACCTATTGTTAAAGCCTTTCTTTTATACATCTGTTAAAACTTTTTTAACTTGTTTTTTTCTATCCATTTTTAATTTTCAAGTTTGATTGTTAAATAAAGTTAATTTTACAGTTCGAATTTAAGATTATTGAGGAAAATTGTGAAATTTTAAAACGCAGTTTGTTCGTCTATTACAGGAGCTTCCAAGCTTTTTTAGCACAATCTCATTCAGGACTTACAACTGTTCCGTGAAACCCCTAGGTCATTGTGTGTGTGCAAGCACATGCGCGCGCGTGTGTGTATATTATTTATATCCAGCAGTGGGATTCAAATTTTTTGTCAGCCGGTTTTACTAAAAAACGTAAAGTTTGCCAGCAAATAAACTAATAAATCTTAATTATTTCCCAAACAACAATTCCAAATAATCGTTAAGCAAGCATCATTATGATGATATTGAGGAGTGCCTATACTTAGGCAATCAATTTAGCCGGTTCTCAGAATTTATGAAATTTTATGAGACCGTTCTATTGAACCGGTGCGAACCGGTTCAATCCCGCCACTGATTTCATCTTAAGTATTTATGTTTTTTCTACGCTGACAGTTTTATTGATAATATTGGTCTTATAAATCGCAGGTCTGCAAATCTTTAAAAAATATAAATTTGTATTTAAATATTTACAGTCACAAAAGATGCACATCGATATAATCTAAAGTTCAAACTTACATATGATGTTAATTAAAAATCTATGTTGAAATTTTAAACAGTATTTCGCAGAGATTTCGAAAACTTTTTCCGCGTTTTACTATCTCTTCTTATTATGATTATCCGTTTTAATGCTAAAAAGTGTTTTTGCGTTGGTTTTGCAGAGACCGTAGTTAGATGTAGTTTGTCCTCTCCCATCACAACAATGATTCTGCGCACACCTTCTCAGTTGCAATGGCAACAATTTTTGATTGTAGGTTCGAGATTGTTTCTCACCCACCTTATTCACCAGATCTTGCTCCCTCCGATCCCCAAATATGAAGAAAGCTCTGGCTGGTCGACATTTTGCCAACAACAATGAGGTCATGGATGCTGTGAAAGGGTTCCTTTGGCCCAAGAAAAAGAGTTCTTTTTAAGTGAAATTAAGGCATTCTTGCATCGCTAAAGCAAGTGTGTTTCTCTAGATGGAGATTATGTTGAAAAATAAGAACACCCAAAATTGCGTGTGTTGTGTACTTTCTCTAAGGTTCATTACTTTTCATACAACCCTCGTGTGTAGGCCTATAAAGTAGTTTAGAAAAAAACCAACCGAATATATCATAAAAACTGACCACCCTAACACAATGAACCAGTTAATCCACAGCCTAGAACTTAATTGATAGTTATCTGCAAAGCTACACCGCAACAGCCTCAGCCAAATATTTGAACATGTATTGTACAAGTGGAACTGACAACTAAAGAAACGTGTTAAGCCTCAACCCGCGGGCACTGGTTAGTTAGATAAAGGATAATAATACAAAACAAACAAACTTACCTTGGAAATAACATAATACCTGTAATCATAAGCATTCGTTTTAACTATGTTTTTTTTTCATTCTCACGTCCAGTGTATTGCTTTCAATGCAAGTAGCTATAGTTTCTATCTATATTATTAAATTTCGCATGATGTCCCGTACCTCCGGCTCAGATGTTTTGTATACCCATTTCCTGACGACATTTCAGCGACCCCACATATTAACCATTCCGACCCAACTTGGGGTCCCGACCCTGATTTGGGAACCCCTAGTCTATTGTCTTCTTTCTACTTTAGCATAGGAACAGGGTGGGCCGATTGATCGCGCGACATTTTGTATGAACACCTTTTACTAAATGTCGTTCCTTTGGTTTTATTGATACCAGTTTATTATATATAAGGCTATTATTGATACCAGTTTGCAATTCTGCTCATATATGCTTGGACCTTTAAAGTGCTTTTTTTAATAACATGAACCATCTAAAAATGATAAATTAGTGTTGTGCATACAACTGTATTTAAAATTATTATGAAAAAAATAAAGTTACTGCCTTTCAATTATTAAAAATTTCAAAACAATGACAAAAATAGTCGCCATTGCGACGCCACCACTTTCATTTATTTTTGATTGATTTTTGATAAATCGCAAATCTTCACTGTTTAATGAAGTGTACGAATTTAAAAATTTTAAATGATAGTCGACCTTCTGTTATAAGAACCGCGAGTGATAATAATTTAAAATGTTTAGTTAAAGTTTGCAAACTTGCTAAATGCATGGCTACAGCTGCGATTTGACCACAAATTAAAATTCTGGCAAAGAACAATTCTACTACCTTAATTTATACTTGCTTTAATTTGGTAGAATAAGCTAAGTTTTTTCGTTGCTTAATAACTCTGCGCGCAAAATTTTACAACTGACGGATTGAAAAAGAAGTTTAGCAAATTAAGACAAGATATAAAGCAAATTATTTCATATTTTCTCAAAAGATTTTCAAAAAGAATGAAATGAAAAAAACTAAACATCTTCTTTGAAAATTGAACTTAAAACTTATCCTCAAGTCGCAAATGCGATAAATGTTCTTTTGTACAACAAAAAAATTTGTAAAGTCATGTAAATGAACTTTCTTCTGTCAAAACAAGTTTTTCTGATGAAGTAAAAATGGCTCTGATACATATACTTCTTGGTTTATAGTCGAAAAAAATTATATTTTTGATGATATGTAGGCCTAGTATACTCGTATGCATGCTTGATAGAAAATTTATCTCAAAGACGTGAACCGAGAAAAGATTAAAATAAAAATTGCAAATAATGTAACTGTGGTGCAAGTTTTCTAATTACTGTAGTTCTTATTTAATTTTTAGTTTAAGTTTGAGTGCTGTAACTTACCGTTACCTTTATAATTAATTACAGTTATTATTCAAACCAAAAGACTGAAAGTTTTAGTTTGATTGCGTTTTGCTTGTACACTCAAAGATTCAATCAAGTAACGACAGAAAACATAAAGTGGGTATAGTTATTAAAGATAGCCTATAATAGCCACAACCCACAATATAAATAAAATCTCCCGCATATAGTATAAGCTGAATAAAGTAAGAACGCACAGTTTCCGATAAATGAGAAATATCAAAAATCATTGCCAAGAATCCTATAAGAAGTAAAGATATTTTTATAAAGAGCTCCCCATTTTTATCGAATTAATATAATAAATGGTACATATGTCTCTAAATGGTAACAACATTGTTCGGAAGTACTAATTGTATGGTTAGTTGAGTTTGGGTGGTTATTAGGCTTGGTGTTTGTGTAGTGCTTGCTACTGTGGACTAACCACTCAATTGTAATTTCCAGTCAAATACTTTGCTCTCAAGTGGTATGTAATTCAAACATTTATTTCAATACTCAAAAACTTATAAAGAATTTTTATCTGTTTTGTTTTTGTTTTTTTTTCTTTTCAATCAGCTTTGGACAAGCAAAATTAGTTATCAAACAAGTGCTTATGCATTTGAAAAAGCAATAGCTACTTATCAAACTAAAAACTGTAAAATTAATTGCGTTCATAATGCTAATGCTTCTCAGAAATTTTATTATTAAAAGTTGTTTTTAGAAAGAAAATTGTATTTTTATTCTAAAAAAGTCTAACCTGTTTTCCAGTCGCAAGCTTATCCAAATATGACAGTTGTTTATATAGAAGATAGTAATAATAGCATGGGTTTAATTTTTTTGATTGATCAAAAGAGAATAAAGACAATTTAATCACCAAAATAATTGCTCTTTGATGATTTATCATCTTAATTAAATTTTGTTTTATGGTTAATTTAGCAGCGCGGCACGTTGAAATGTCATGCTTTTTCAAGTAGATGTCAGATTCGCACATTTTTAGTTTGTCTAACTGAGAAAATATAAATCACCCGATGGATCTCCTAGGTGATGGGTTTGGAAACGTTTTAGTTCTTTGCAACGTTTTTAATCTATTTTTAGATTCAAACTATTTGTTGGAATGACATTTTTTCAATTTTTTTTTTTAATTTTGCTATTTCTTCAAGTTCGTGGCGCCAAAGACTAAGAATTATTTGAAAAAAATTAACAAGCAATTTTTCTAGCTTACAATTTGAATGTAAAAAGGTTGTTCGCAATTTATAGCTAACTGATGCTTTGAACGTGTCCGAAATCCATTAGTGCCATAAGAATACAAAAGGTATAGGCTAATTTCAATCACGATTATTGTTGCTTACTTGGCTAATGAATGCAGCGAGCTTTAATAAAAGTAGTTTTACTACTTAACCATGGTTATGGCATTTACTTCAATTATAAAATATTTGCCATTTAATGTAAATAACGCAAAAATTACCTGAAAAAGTTTATTAGCTATTCTCATGGACGGCTTGTTTTTTATAAATCATCAAACCTTAACAAGAATGAGAACGATTCAATTAACATTAGCTTTACGTTTAAAACAAGAGTCCATATCCGTTAATGGCAGATTTTGTCCTCAAGCGATCTCAGTGGACGAACCTTTTTATTTCATGACGATAATAAATGCAGTATCATATTTTTCTACAAATAAACGTTTAAAAAACAAAGGACAACAGGATTTCACGTATTTAGGATGTTACTAAAAAAGACTCCAATACCGGTTATGATTGAAATTATTAACGATGTCTTAATATCAATATGTCAATTTTATATATAAGCTTTTATCAAACTCAATTTGTACTGTATTGGCCGAAGAAAAGGGAAAAAATCTTTGAGAAACCACTTTACTAATGAATTACAATCACTACACAATTAGGCTCATAGCTTGGGTGAATGTATCTTTTGGCAGTACAATATTAAAGTTAGGGACACGACAAATGGGAATAAAATAAATACCGCATAAGTCGCACTCGTAAAGTATGATTCAAAAATCTACAAAAAATTTTTAAACAGTCACTTTTTTTTTAATTGATTTATTGTCACCATTTAGGTATTACATATCAACAATTATGATAACTATTTTAGTTACTTCTATAAGTTATTCTATAAGTTATAAGCAGAAGGTATAAAAAGATCTTATGAAATTCCAAGAGGTACAAGTAGAAAAAAGGTTTAATGTTTTACAGCAGCGGTTCCGAATCATGCGGTTGTAAGTATATTCCACCCGGGTAAATTCCATCCCGGTCGCGTACGTTTCAAAGTTCAACCCGAAA
Source organism: Diplosoma virens (assembly GCA_963680785.1). Classification (NCBI taxonomy): domain Eukaryota; kingdom Metazoa; phylum Chordata; class Ascidiacea; order Aplousobranchia; family Didemnidae; genus Diplosoma; species Diplosoma virens. Next base: position 23,999,375 of record OY796885.1, on the reverse strand, counting down.
CTGTGGAGTTTCTTTTCTTCGACAAAAACCACGACGCTAACCCTAATCCTAACCCTAACCTTAACCCTTTTATCTTGGAACTTTACCGCATACCGGTTATTCTGCGAGCAACTCTTGAGAACTTAAGAAAAATTTTTTGTACAGCGATTACCTGTTTATTGTTCTTTACTTTGAGTCCAGCGTATTGCTATCTATCCGGAAACTGGTAGACATCGTACGCTGAATTCAAAATAAACCTTAATAAAAAAATCATCGTGTTAAACAAGAGGCATTCTCGTCCTCAAAATTATTACAAATCCAAGTGAAGACTTTTTTTGGTCTCTGCTTTGATTTTAACGTATTAGATCCATCAGTTTTTGGAAAGGCAGCATTATCTTGAATTCAAAGTGATGACCAAAAACAAAAAAAGGTCATTGCGTTAAACAAGTGGCATTCAGGGGTCTGTACCTTCTATAATTGTTGGAAAGGGTTTTATGATTAAAAAAGGATGAAAACCACTGTTCCAAAGTTTAAACTTTTATGCTTTTAAATGCATTTTTGTGAGCTATATCTTTATACTTATTTTCAAGTTTATCTCATTTCGATGAACTTTTACAACTTTTTGCAACAAGTAATCTCCGTTTTATAATTTTAATAGATACAAAACTTTTTTTTTATTCAACCCTTCATTGTGGCTACATGGTCCGATCTATTGACGTTAGATTGTGTCTAACTCTTCTCACTATACGTTCAAGTTTTAAAAAGCATCATTAAAACTATATAAAATGTGATTCCTGAAGTTATATTTTATCAAGCGATTTACAGTTTACTCACTTTCGAAATCCGTGTTGTTCAAAACAAAGAGTTTAAAATTATCTAGTAGGATTAAAATAATGTTAAAAATTGAACTTTACTGTTGTTTTTTTAATCTTTTTTTTATTGAAAGCGATTGATACAAAATAAACGTGTAAAGAATTATTGCAATGAAAATGTACTGTAAAAGTCTTTTAATTTTTTCATGACTTTTTGTCTATTATAAGTGCACTGAGAAAAAAATTTGGGACATCCTAACGAAAATTAAGTTTTCTTACCCATTTTAAGAAAACTTAATTGTGCAAAAACAAACCTTTTTATTTAATTTGTGTATGCCAAACTGTGTTACAAGTTTGGAATACAAGACTCCAAAACATTGTGCTGGACAATGTGATTGTCTAAACTAGTGATTCTCAACCTTTTTCCGCCTACGGCACATTTTGGGACTTTTTCAAAATTCGCGGCACAGTTGGACAAAATTTCTTAGTTTTATTTTCTAAAAACTAGTGTTTTCTAATAAGAAGGCTCTTCACTTTGAATCTCTCGCAAGTTTCCTGATTTTTGTCCCCAAAAGTAGTGTTTCCTAAAAAATAAAATAATAATAAAAAGTCATCACTTTGAATCTGTTTCAAATTTCTTGATTTTTATCCCTAAAAAGATATTTTCTTCTTCTTCGTTTGGGGGAGATGGACAGGAACTGGGTGGTAGTGGTAGTAGAAGTAGTTTGTTTTTATTTGAATCCAAAAGAAACAATTGATAATAATTGAAAACAAAGTAGACCAAAATCACTTGCGGCACACAGGTTGAGAAACACTAGTCTAAACTTTGACATCACTGTGTCAGTTTTCTCGTTGAAAAATTTTTCGTGTCAAAGTTGAAAATGATTGTTTAGTCTATTATTATTGTTTGATTTTCAAGTGTGCCGCGAAACTTTTTAAGAAACATTAGTCCATTGTTCGGCGACCTATTTTCAGAAAACACTACTTCTTGGGACTTATCTTGATAACGTATGTTCTTCAGTGCCCCCTGCCTTCACACATATTTCGATTTTCTTTTAATATTACCGTGTGTCTGTATTATAAAATTTATGTTTGTGTGTTTGGCAAAATAAATTCGTTATTTGCTATCAAGTCTTTTTCGCTTCTTTTTTTAAATAAACACTCCTTTTTTTGGCAGTGCTTACACTCGCCTTATTGATAAGCCCGTAAACGATGCCCTGCGTATAGTAACCGGATGACTGCGTCCCACAAAGCAACGGACAACCTTTTTATCTTAGCAGGCATCCAACCAACTGAGCCTTGCCGCCCAATTGCAGTTAAAATGTTCAGTCCTAAACAAGTACAGACCATCAAAAAAATAAAGAAGTCTTGTAGTTTAAAACAATGACACTGCCTGCTGTTGATAGCGTTATTTAGCCATTTTACACTTAAAATATCAACATTTCAGTTGGGGCACAAATTTTGAATTTAAAAAATCAAACGACAAAAATAAACGAATATCACCCAAAACCTAAAAATTTCGAATTCTCAGTCTTTACAGTTTTGGGGATCCTTGATCATAAAGCTGTTGCTCTATGCATCCTTTAAAAAAGGTTTTTACTGAAAAATCGAAAACCAAGAAGTGTATATGAATATTTTTCATTGCACACCTGTTTAATCTTTTCTCATGTGCTACACCAACATGCTGGGGCAAATAGAAAATATAGTTTCTAACATAAAGTGATGAAAGATTGTATGTTTTATTTTTATTATTAAAACTTTAGCCGGTTTGATAACTTGAAATTAAAAAAGCAATGTTTTGGGTGGGATGCTTTTTAATATTTCTGTCACATTGGCAGAAGTCCTGTGCCATATAAAGATCCACAGTTTAAATATACTCTAAGTAGATGGGCTGGTGGCTCGTAGTGTTTATTGAAAAACAATTACTGCATTCCAATTGCAATTAAAATGTTTTCCAAAACTAACAGAAAATACAAAATCAAGGTTCTTTGAAAAAATCGAAAAAGCTTTATATTTAAATAATTAATTTAAGCCTGAATTAAATTTTTTGTCATTTCTTTATCCCTAATCATCAAAAAATAAAAAAACTGAACGTTTAAAATCAACAAAATTGCAAAAAAAAGGGTACAAAAAAAAGGATTGCAATTAAACGTCGTACAGATTCATTCAGTTATCTTATAGATATTAATAGATAAATGATATAAAATAAAAATAAATTAATGATAATAATTTAATGTAAAAAAAATAAACATGATATTTATCATTGCAGCAATCATTTAATTTGATTAATTTTTGTTTTATTGATTTATATTTTTTAAATTACCAAATTGGTTAAAATATATTCTTTATAGTATTAATAGGTTTTTATATTTCAGTAAAATACAGGAAGGGGTAAAAGTAAATATAAAGTAGTTATACAGTTTTCAAAATAGCACGGATAAAAATCACTCCATATATTAAACAAACAAAAGGATGCTGCATATTTATGTAAGAATAAACCCAGTTTTAATTCCTCAAGTAGCGGTGCTCAAATTCACTCATCTAATTGAGAGCAGTCACTCAATGTAAAGGTTTTCTCTGGAACAAAGATCTTTATCAGCATCAATTTTCTAACAAACCTACAAAATAAACTTAGTCATGTGATCAGCACTGCGGGGCTTACATGCAAAACCCGTGGTTTTCTGTCTTTTTTAGTATTTTTATATTTTATTACGACGTAATATTTTTATGGCCAAGTAGTCAGTAAACATCCACTTAATTTAATTTATTTGCAAGCAGTTTTATAATTGTTTTAATTGTTCGTTTTATCAATTGTGATCTTAAACAAGTGTCAAGCAGATTAACAGCATGTGCCCGTTAGCTTCTGGGATATTCTTTTCTCTTTAGAGCAGCGGTTCTCAAACTATTTTAAATCTTTTGCATGACCGTCTCTTTACAATCTTTTAGATAGCTCGCGGACACTTTTTAAATTAGGCGCAATTAATTTTTGTCTCAAAACCGTAGTGATCCCTAAAAAAAAGTCTTCACCTTGAATCTGACTCTGATTCCTTGTCACTATTTTTGACTCGAACGAAATAAAAAATAGATGCAGCTTTACTTCAGCGCAGGTATTCGAATTTCCTCGTTTAAGCGGTCCTTTTGGATTCCCAAGTAAGGTTTTTGACACCCCTATTTTTTTACAATTTCTGTCTATCAATAATCTTTTAAAACCAATCTGCAGTGCTTGTTATTCAAATTATCAGCCCTAACTTCCGCTTCACCTGCAAAGAATAAAAGAGTATAAAAGATTATATTAAAGTAAATGCATTTTTAAAATAAAATATAATTAATGACACTAAAATAGATAAAAATTGAAACAAATTAATTTAATATGCTAATAATTTTGATAAATTAAAAGTCAAAACACTTTTGTGATACCATGATACAATGTACAGTACCTATAATTACCCTCTTGTATAAGAAAGATCTTTTATGAATTATTTACGGTATACAACTAAAATGTTGCAAAAACATATGGAGATACAAGCAATTTTGTTTAATATGTACCTCAATATTTTTCCATTTTTGGTTGTTACCCTAATTTATTTTCTTTTTCTTAGCTTTAGATATTTTTTAGATTATTTTATTCTTGTTAATAGGTATCTAAAAATAGCAGACCTTACAGATTAGTTTCTTTTGCAAGTAAATGTTGCTTGAACTGTGAGGTATAATATTACACCATAAGTGCAAATAATTAGGGGATAATAAAAATCCAATATAGCCTTACACGAAACTGGCAATGCTTCTTTAAAGTCAAATGAGCGGAAATTTGTTGAACCCCAATGGTTAAAAATGTCAAAGAACAAATTGATTGCTCCATCTGGATTACGTCCTAATTTTTTTTTTATTGTTTACAATCTAATTGTGGAAAGGCGTACTGTAATCATTTTGTAATAATAAAGTGCTTTAACTTCAAAATAAAAGAATTCGCGGACAGTTCCAGGCTCGTGTAAAACCAAATTCAGATTATTTCGAAGTTATGGTTTTATAGCAAAGGTTATACAAGCGCTTGGCTTTGTTTGCCTTCAATCAATTGTCAACAACTAAACTACTCTAATAAATTGTTCTATTCAAACTTAACAGATAGGCCTATCTTTGGTTTTGGTGTAAAAGAGGACATGTTTATGAAAGGTAATTCATAATTAAAGGTTATACCATTGTGCGTTTCCAGTGAAAAATAGCAATTACGAGTAAAGTCTATCACGAGTTTTCTCCACGTATGTCGCTGAAATGGACTCATGAACTTTTTGTTCTACTCAAATGTTGAAGAATTAAAACAAACTTCAAATGAGCAAAGTCATTTTTTTGAGAGGTTTTTTAATTACAAAACCCAAAAACCTATTGAATCGTGAAAAAAGAGAGTACAGCCGGTTCAAGCTATGTCACATGCTAGACAATTTTACTTCTTTATTTGTTGAAAAGCAGAAAAACAAGTTTTATTAACGATACTACTCAAGAAAAAGCATTTGATAAACTTTTTTCAAATTTAGGAACGACTAAAAATTGTATGAATGTGATATGCATTTACTTTTTTTTTTTTTGTGCAAAGCTAAAAGTAATATTAGATTGTACGAATTCTTGCTTCATTTTTCGTAACACTATTTTAACGCGACTCAGTTTAGATCAGGGGTGGGCAATTGTTTTCGCTTGCGGGCCGCATTGCGGCCGTGGAAGCTAACTGAGGGCCGCATTTAGATGTTGAATTTGTTCGCGGGTCGCAAATTACGCTATTTTTCTCCCAAAATCGTAGTGATTTCTAAAAAAAAGGTCTTCACTTACATTCAATCTGTGATTCACTATTTCTCTCCCAAAATCTTGGTGTGTTCTCTAAAAGCATTAAAACATAAGAAACTGAAACTGGGATATTTCCGACATAATTCTATGCAACTGTGGCTCAAAGTGAGGGTATGTATTTTTTAAAAAGAGCTCCGCGGGCCGCACAAAACGTCGTCAGGGGCCGCATGCGGCCCGCGGGCCGCAGTTTGCCCACCCCTGGTTTAGATTCTTTGAACAAATCGATTGAACATTTTCCTGCTTGTTTATAGAGCTTGCTTTTTTGCCGTGCAAGACCCAGTTGATTTTGTTGATTTAGTGTAACTAACCAATTATATACTAATCTGCAAAAGACGTCATAAATTTTTTAGACCTTATATCTAAAACAGGTAGTGTTTTTACACAGAGCAAGTTATAAAAGTGCTCATGTAGCAGGCAAGCAGCAATAGTTTCGCATTATGCGCACAACAAATGCAACTGGGTGACTTTGTTTATGCGCATTGTACTCAGGGTGCATTCTAATCGAAGCTACATTTTAATCAAAAAAGTACAGTAGCCACTTAAACTCATGGATTTTTTTTCTTATTTCCATCTTTGCCTCCGACCGGGCATTTTTTTCTTAAACATATTTTTTACCAATTTATAGCTTTTTTTATAGCCAAAACAATTTTTCCAGATTTTTTCGACGATTGCCCGAACCATTTATGATTTTGCATCAATCCACAAACTTGGTCAAATGAAGCTTCAATTTAAAGACCTTTTTTTGGTCTTCAAATGTTTTTTTTAGTCGTAAGTAGAAGAGAAACATTTCGTATTTTGTCGAAATAAAACTTTTGAAACACAAAAAAAAGATCTTCACATTAAATTTTATTTAATAGTTGTATCTTCGCACCGATCTGAATCGTTCTTTATTGAATAATTTCGTCCTCTGTGATTTGTGAGTGCTCAAAAAAATCTGATTGTCCCCTAATTTCCCACTTGTAAGCTATATTTTCTTTTCTTTGCATATTTCCAAGACCCTATTTTAATTTTTCACAAACTTGACTGTTGCACTAATTTTATTTTTTTAATCGATCCTAACAAGAATCAAGATTTTAAGGTTTGTAAGTGGCTGCTGGATTTTTTTAGCTCAAAGCCATCTAATGCAAACCATGTAGCACTCCTGCTACATTTAATTATATGAGGATATTTTCTTTCATTTACGCGGAGAACTTTTTTACAACACATCAGGCATGAAACATACCGTATTTTATCTAACTCATGCTACTTTATTTTCTTTTTTATTACTTTTCAACTTAACGAAGTTTGAACAATGGTACGTTCGCGATTGGAGTTTTTTTTTCAATTTTTCTGTTTTACCTGCTTTTTCTCCTTCACATACATACAGACTATTTTTTCTAAGTACTATTTTCCCGGTTCTCTTCTTTATAGAGCTTGCCTTCATCTTTCAACCTCGTTTTTACTTGTTTTTTTGATGTCGCTGCAGATTAAAATGTCATCTGCAAGCATTGCAGTTCATGAGCAATTATTTACCCATCATCTTTCTGTCAATATAGAGGACGACTTTAAGCAAATACAAAAGAACTCAGAGCTGACTTTTAATGTAATCCCGGCTTTTCCTTGAAGCTGTATTTTACTTCTACAGCATATCGCACCCCTTTTTTACGGTTCTTGTCAGTTAACATACTTTTCCGCCACTCCAGACTTTCTCAAACAACATTGGCAGCCTGTCAATGTTTTTTTGTCTATAGCTCTTTTTTTGTATTTTTTTTCATTAACAGTTTTAAAACCAAAGCGGCAACTGCAGTGCTTTTTTAATTTTTATACATTTTACTACAATTTAGATTATTTTAAATGTCTTTTGTCATGCACTTAAAATTCTTTTTAGTGTTTTTTATTTTGTTATTGGTGATGTGCACGACCAAGCCACGTGGCATTCGCACAGAATTGTAAAAACTAAAATGGCCTTAATTGTTGCCCATCAGAACGCGTTATCAACCACAAGTACCAAGCCACCAAAAATTAATTCAACAAAATTTTTCCGAGGCAGCAATGAACAATTGACGATTAACGATTTTCTAAACAATTAACATATTAATACATAATCAGTCATACATTAAGCGGGACGAACGTTAAAATACTTAATACATAAATCTAAGATCGTACTACTAACTCGGGAAAGAGCTAACATCCATTTCAAGCGGCGAATTTTAAAACACTCCGCAATGGACTATATTTTAACTTTAAAAAAAAAAAAAAACGCAATTATACAAATTTTTATGAAAACAAACTCAGCAACTTTTTGCGGCCAAATTACAGAACAATATTTCAATACTTCAGCAGACCAGTTTTTTTGTTTTTTCTCTCAATTCTTCAGAACCAACATTAAAAAAGCGCTGATGATTAATCGGTCCCAACGCGAAATTTATTTCCACAAATGATGCCGCACACAATTCTATTTAAACAAACAAGGTACGAAAATCCACAAGTGAAATAATACCAACCATCTCTTTGCACTACACCCCGACACCATCGCTTTCAGAACTTGATTTGGGAAGTACAGCATCTTGGGGTAGTAAAAGGCTCCAGTCCAGTTTATGTCTGACCGGAGTTAACGCCCTTTCAAACGATGATAACGAATGAGAAAATCTTTTATTTTGAATTCATTAAACACTTGTATTTTTTACTGTAGCATTTGCTTCGGTCTGCTAAGCTGTAATATTTTATGTTGACTATATTTTTCTCGTTTTCAAGCAAAAAGTATTTAATTAGTACATAAAATTATCGTCCAAATTGTTTTTACTTAAGGTGAGTTATATTTTTTAGAAATAAACCCAATGGGCATTTTTTTATTTACTAGTAATAACAGTAATAATTTTTATCAAGAACACATTATAGTTCTTACGACTTTTGAAAATTTGGTTTTTATTCAAGTCATAAATATTTATAATTTAAAACCTGCTTTAAAACATCAGCTATAAAGTCAATTATATTGTAATAAAAATTAGAAAAATCGTTAAAGAAACTGTTGGGTCAAAAGTAAAAGAAGACTAAAGCATGAAACTGAAAAAAATTAACACATTTACTTCTAACATTATTTATATACCATCATTCATGACTTTAACAGAAAAGCTTTAACTTATTTTGTCTTAATTTATTTGAAAAAGAATGAAAGATCATTGGCTGGTATGTTGGCAACACTTTATTTTGATTAGCAACTATTGTTTTTTTTAAAGTATCATATCGTCATTGTACAAATTGTCAAACTATTTGTACAATTGCAAAAAATATAATAATGATTTAACTCTGGATAAATTTAACAGATTTAAAGAAGTAAAATATTTTTTGTTTTTTAAAGAAAAGTAAGATTTTTATTAATTACATATAATAGTTTGTTTGTTTTTATTTAACAAGCTTAATTTCTTCTTGCGAAGTATTTTACAAAAAATTCAATTGACTCTTTACGCGTTTGTCAAAAGTGTTTTAAACATGATTAAACACACTGATGAAAAGGTTTTTCTTCAAAAAGTTTTTCATTGTTTTTTAATATTCATTGGCATCTACGTGTTTGCTTCAACAATAACAATAATCTACTTGTTGTGTTACGTAATTTTTAGAAGTTTGTCATCGTATGAATAGTCATAAATGAACCTTTGAAATGCTGTTGTTTGGAAAATTTGATATTAAAATTTTTTTAACCGCTACACTTAAAAAATTTGTGGTCAATAATAAGTTTTGAATTTATTTATCAAGAACGATCATGATTTTTATAATGTTAAGTGGGTATTTGACTTCGAGAAGTTGGTCTAGCCAAATTCATTATAATTGTTGCTTCCTTTCCTTGCTAGAATTGGAGAGAGCCAATTTTTTATGTCGATGACTAGCACTTTTATTTCTTAACTACTTGGCCTCAATAATGAAATCAAGAGGAAACAGCAACAAAAAATATAATAAGTAAAAGGATGTTTGGAAAAACGTGTCGTAATTTTAGATCGTAAGTTCTTCTTTATTTCAAAGTTTGGAATGTGTAGCTACTAGCTAGTTGTATTGACTTGGTTGCTGCTTTCTTTATCAAGTGGAGTCATCATTGTACATAAGCAGCGTTCTTCCATTGAGATATTTGTCGTTAAAAGCCTTTCTCATTTATACAACCAAAATCTTTCAGGTAGATTGAGCATCGAACGTGCGTCCTTCCGCTCACAAGTCAAAAAGTTATCACTTTAGGCTTCTTTACCAACCTTTCAGTTCATTGTAGCGAGAACGCAGTGTTGCGCCGTCAGTCGCGGCCTTGAACACAAACTGTTCACTTCTCAAGATAGTAACATGCGCAAACACTGCTCAGAAAGGTATAGCTGACTAGCAACAACAACATTCCGAGTTGATCGAAATTAGACTTAAGGAGCTAAGGAAAAAAAGCACTTTGCTACTTGCATTTTCGTTTTGAGATTGGAAATAATTTTGAGCAACAAAACATGTGCATACATTTGAAAAGATTTCATAGCTGACCTAGTTTTTCCGACAACGAGTCGCAATTCTTTTGTTTTTGTTATAACTACTATAATTAGATAAAGTTGACAAAATTTCATCTTTGAGCAAGCAAAAAATGTTATAATGAGAAAAATTTAAAAAACAAGGAAACCTTTTAGAGCTGATGTACGTGTAATTCGAAATCATTTGCACCTAACCATCGTAAAAAAATGCAAAGTCCTGTTTGCGTTCCCTCTACAACTGCTAAGCCACAATAATGGTTAATTCTTAATAGCATCTTTTTGCTAGCCAGGCAGCCACAACTGAAAAATTACTAAATTTTATGTCAAATGAAATTCCAATTACACTTACAGTTACACCTTCTATAATTATATTTACGATTGCGTAATTAGTAACAAATTGTTTGATTGCAATTGTAATTTTTTCCACTCTGCATGCATCTAACCTTGCTGGAAGGAAAGACATTCCCTCTATGTGCTATTAAGAAGTAACAACAAACAAACGCCGACAAATGCTTAGGTTAAAGTTCGAATTTTTTTGTTCATTGCTTAAAAATAAAAAAGCGAATTAATTTTTTACCAAAAACAAGATGGCTCTCCAACCCACGCCCGCGAAGTGGTGTAGCCCACAAAGCAATTTTCCATCAGAATTGTTTCGTTCCCGCAAAAAAATTTGGAATACAAAAATTTTAGATCCATAAAGAAGTTTTTGAAAAACGTTCACTTTAAAAAACGCAATAATTGACCCTTTAAAAATTAGATTCGGACCTCAAACTCAGTTAAAAATCAAAAAAATATCATCTTTGTGATTTCTGCGGCGATTGCGGTTAAAAATTTTTGTTGGATTAAAAAAAAGAATTTTTTGTCTTTAACTGAAGTTAATGTTCTAATTTTAGATTTCAGGGAGGTCCATTCACTATTGTATTATTTAAATCAAAATGAGGACCAAAAAAAATATTGCAGCCCCCGATAGTTTTACAGGCAAACATTTCGCAGCTTTATTCAAATAAAAGGGCACAGCATCAAACAACCGTGATTAACAACAACTGAAAACACCAAGATTCAACTACGCGCTCAATTGCTACGTCAGCCGTAAGTACGCAACGAATTACGCCAAAACATGACGTGATAAATACACTGTGCACCCAAGCACAGTGCGGGTTCGATTGCCATGACATTCACCCTGCTCGAAAGAAAGTAAACATTACGTTACAGAAGTAATAATCACGGAAATTGCAGGGCAGAAAAAAAATCTTGGAAAAACAAGCGCCAATTAATTGGAGTTTGTCAATCAAATTGATCAGCCGAATCAATTGTTCCAGGAAGATCATGCTGGCCGCTATCCACACTTTTTAATGTCGAAAACAGAATTTTGTTACTTTGCGGAAACCTCTGGGATTCGTTACCTTCCCTGGACCAGTTGGAGTAGGTGCAATACCTCGAGCTGAAAGAGTAACTTTACGGTCTTTGGGTGATCGTAGACATCGCAATTCAAATCAGCATGAAGTAATTCCGTTTCTTTTACTAGAGGATTGTACTTATCTCGTACATATGTATGCTGTTTACGCACATTCACAGATCCAGATTGGAGTATTAGTACGACGGAAAAATTTTAAAAAACGATCAAGTCAAACTTCAATGGTAGATGTGCAAAGTAGTGATCGTAATAAATATAGACGATCTGGGATAACATTTCTCAAGAAACAATTTCCAAGGCGTTTGTTTGTACGCAGTGCCAGTTATATAGTGTTCCAAATTATGCCAATATATAGAGATAAAATAAAAAAATAAAAAATGCCATTAAAACGTTTGCATAGAGAATTACCATAAAGGTAATACACGGAGGCAAACGTACTCGCAATTTTCTGTTCATTCAAAAACTGCTTAATCTCTTTCAATACGAAACACTTGACATTATTACTATGCAAAATAGCAGCCAAACAAACTAAACAGCAATGTTAAATACAAAATAACTGTGCGAAAACTGGTATCTTTACACGCAAACACAAAGGAAAATCATGAAAACTCAATGACAACAGTAAAAACGTAATGGTTTTCGCTTTTTAAAGACAGAGGGTCTTTAAATTTAATACATCAGTTTTTGAAATGCATTAAATTGAATTACATTTTTTATCAAATTAGCAACAAGCAGCTTATGAAACTTGGACTTAATCTCACTACAAAATGCGCAGGCATTAGTCATTTTTTTTACGTGGTCAACGAATTTCTTTGCCCGATGATATGATCTCTATGCAATGATTGTTTATTTTTAATTTCATCTCTAAGTTATTTATTCTTCTTACTCGTAGGGAATCATCGGAGGCGCTATACTTGAAGCAACCGTCAATCTAATACCCTCATCTGCTTTTAGAGATGCCAATAAATTGCTGTCCGATTGAATTTCTTTTCTTTTTTTTTAGTTTTTTAGAGATATGACTAAAATTTAGACCTACTAGCTAAAACCGTCTAGCAGGGAAAATACCGTAAATTGTCTTTCTCACAGAAACTACGGAATGACGCGAGTAGATTTTGAACCTCAACCGTTTCCAATACGTTCCCAATTAATACACCACTCTCAACCACTTGTTTCCCCGGGGTGGGGGGCGCTAAAAGTTTCCAAGAGGAGCTCAAACAGTGGTGTAATATTGTACAACATGCAAAATTTATTTTGCTGACTTCGAACTTACGAGGGCTGTTTGAAAAGTAAAGGGACTGTGTAAATAATTATTTTATTTGAAATGCCACGTAAAAATTACAACTTGTCCCCTTCAAAGTAATCTCCTTGAGCTCGAATGCACTTTTCTAATCTCTGCTGCCATGCTTCTATGCACTTCTGGAAAGATTCCATTGGGATCGCTCGTAGTTCCTTCGTTACGGCTGTTGTTATGGCTTTTGAATCTTGAAAACGTGTTCTATTAATGACTCCCTTGAGCTTAGGAAACAAGAAAAAATCACAGGGAGCCAGATCTGGCGAGTAGGGTGGTTGCTCCAGCACGGCAATGTTATTTTCTGCAAGAAATTGTCGTATGCTTAAAGCATTGTGAGCAGGAGCATTGTCATGATGAAGCAGCCATGACTTTGTCTCCCACAATTCTCTTCTTTTCTCCCTTACCGAACGCATCAAACGTCGCAAGATGTCTTTGTAAACATTCTGGTTAATGGTTTGGCCCTGTGGCAAGAATTCTAGATGAACAATTCCATGAACATCAAAGAAAACAATCAGCATCACCTTAATTTTGGACTTGAACAGCCTTGCCTTCTTGGGTCTTGGTGAGGATGCACTCTTCCATTCAAGGCTCTGCCGTTTGGTGAGTGGATCGTACTCGAAGATCCACGACTCATCACCGGTAACAACTCTACTCAGCAGATCTGGTGTAATTTCAAGTTGTTTCAGGATGTCTTGACACACTTGCACACAATTTTCCTTTTGCCCATCATTCAGCAACCTTGGTACCATTTTCGCACAAACCTTCCTCATCCCCAGATCTTCTGTAATGATCCTCCACACCCTCTCACTATTCATGCTCAACTCATCTGCTATCATTCTAACAGTAAGGCGGCGGTCACTGCGCACTTTTTCTCTCACATGCTCAACATTTTCGTTTGTTCTGCTTGTTGTTGGCCTTCCACTCTTAGGATCATCTTCCACATCCTCTCTTCCCTCTCTGAACCTCTTGTGCCACTCAAAAATCCGAGTTCTTGACATCGTAGCATCTCCGTAAACTTCTTGGAGCAAATTGAATGTTTCAGTTGGAGTTTTTCCAAGTCGAACGAGAAACTTCAAGTTGATTCTTTGTTCAATGCTCATTATTTGTTAAAAAAAGAAGAAAAAAAAAGAAAAAAATATTTACTAAATAAATTATCCCAAAACGAACTACAGTAAAGCACTTTTCAAGAAAAGCCTGTAAAAAAGCATATGGTTGTCACAGAATGCTGAAACTACATTTTTACAACCACAAGATATTGCGCCATCTTAAAAAACAAAGCTTTTATCACTGTTGCAAGTGTTGTTTGTGCAAAGCATACAGTCCCGATACTTTTCAAACACACCTCGTATCAAGAGAAGGAGAGCGAAAAGTTTTAAAATTGGGGGTTGCGACCCTCAAATTTTAAAATATATTAAAAATTATTATTATTATAATTAATAATAATAAATATATTTTAAAATTTGAGGTATAAAGTGCAAACAAATTATCAAAGTATTGGTAATTGTTCGAAAAATGGTAAAAAATAAGCAAAAAATGAGTTTTGTATGAAAAATTTAATGATGTAAAATTTTGACAAATTTTGACTTTATTTTGACCTGTAAAACTCAGTAGAAAAAAGACATACGAGTATGAGCAACTGAAACTAAGGCTTTGTGAGTTTCATGACGTAACAAAGCCCTAAAAATATTTTGACTTTATAGATTTTAGCGGGCCTTACGTATAACCTATCAAGTATAAATCTGTCTATCAGACATTAATTAAAATGATAAATCAGAATGATAAATTTGTCTGAAAAAATCGCTCAGACCAAAAAAAAAGTTTGACCACTGAATGAACGCAATTTTTTTTTATATTTTTGGTAGAATCGACTTTAGGCCACTTGAGTTTTTTCTTGTAAGACTATTTAAGTTCCTGAAAGCCACGTACTTCCGAGTCCTCCATACATCCGGCAACAAAAAATACGTGGTCTGACTTTCTTTGTCACGGCACTTAATAAAGGCTGAAACATATCACTAAAAAAATTTGACTAAAACAAGGCAATGAAAGTTGATTTAACTTGTGAACTCTTTCCAACGTAGAGGTTAAATGCAAAATCGACACCAATCTGTAATATCTCGAATTTTGTTGCTAATGACTTACGAGTGTTAAGATGTAATTTCCTACTCAGTAATGGTCCCGGTTCAAAACGCACCCGTTATTTCAATATTTAATAACTTGACAGTTACATAATTGTTATAAAGTCTAGGTTTAATTGCTTAAAGCAGCACCTATTTGAATTAAATCTAGTCTACTTGTTTTATTATTCAGAGTTTAAAACTAATTTTCCTTATACATTGATAAAGTGACCAAAGAAAATTTATTGGCAGTAAAATCATAATGTCAAACATTTTAAATGATGATGGAAAGATAAAAAGTCAAGCACTTCTAACAGGCCCAATAATTTTTTTTCTAATTAAAATAACAAAGTTAAGTTGCTTTAAAAGCTTGGAAAAAGTTTATACTTTCTTATTTCGAATTGCAATGTTTAATAAGCTGGTCTATAATAAATTTGAAAAATTTTACTTATTCTTACGTCGATGTCATAGCATTTTTGTTGATGACGAATTTATAAAGCGTTGTTGATTTGATTATTATCACGATTTAATTCTTTAATGAGAGTGACTGACGAAACAATAAAATTTAAAATTCGCTTGATAAAAATATTATTAGCTCTTAAAACCAATAAACATTTACTGAGTAAAATTTTTATAGCAAAATGTCAAGCTTTTCAAAATTTTTTTAAATTTTATCCATAATTGGATGGGAAATTTAGATGAATCTAGGGCAGGAAAGCACAACCTTTCAGCTGTTTCCGGCCGCAGTACAGAATTAGTTTTAACTAAAAGTTCCAAGAGAACTTACTTTCATTAAAAAACTAGGTAAATACAAAAAAAAATTAATTCGCGATCAAAGTGAAAGTCACGTTTACAGATAAAATTTTTTTTCGATTTTCACCTAGTTTTGGTCGATTAAAATTATTTTTGTTCTTTTAAAAAACTTCATTCAGCAAACTTCTTTTGTTTCATATGTGTTTCTTTTAAAAACAAGTGATCCAATTACTGAGAAAGTTATTTAAGCTTAATTTGAAAATAGTTAACCGGGTGATATCAAGCGGCCGCATAAACTGCTATTTAAGATCGCAGGTTAGCCTTGTGGATCCAGGATTTATTAAATAGTCCTCAGGCACAAAACATGAAAAATATAGAAACTGTATATGAACTTTAGTATTACGAAATTAGATATATCAGATTTTGCTCAATATAGATCACAAGCTGCATTCTGCGGAAGCCTACATTTATTATTGTTAAATAAATTTTTTAAAACAGTGATTCTTAACCGCGACACAAATATTAAATTCCATAATATTAGGCCTACTACAGTGTAATGAATGCTCTTCGAGCGCAAAAGCCCTAGAGGTAGACTTACGATATTTTTGCATTGAAAAACCGGGACGCTTTAGAACAAACGCTTTTATCAGATATAAAAAAAAAATTTTTGCAAAGAAATTTTTTGCCTAAAATTTTACCAATGCCTAAGAAAAATATTTTTTCGTCACCTCAAGGGGATTAGAAAAAAGGGACAATTTAGGCGGAGTGATAAACTCTGCAAGCTAAAATACACAGAAAAGATAAAGCCAGGAACAAATGCAACTAACTGAGCAAATTGACGAATTAGACAACTTCTACTGTATAACTTTTTTTTAAAGTTTTTGTTGGATTTAACTTTCTCGTAAAAATTGCACCAAGAAAGATTCGAATTAATTTTGCAGGTGATAAGGGCTTTCACATTTTGCTCCAGCATTTTACTTCTGTGATCAGACCACATGTTATTTATGATCAAAAAAAAATTCTCTCAACGGGAGCTGATGTTCCAGGTAAAAAATATAAATTCAATAATACAATAAAATATAAACATAAATTCAATCAAATTTTGAAAATTTGGAATCTCTAATGTCTTTTTCTTCAATTTTTTTAAATATCTGGAACCACTTCTGTTCAAGAGATGCTTTCTGCCAGCTATCTTCCTTGCAACATTCAGAAATATGCAGCTTTACAAGTACTGTACTTCCTCATCAAATAAAGAGTCGGTGTCAATCATCTACTTCCTAAACATGACGTTGATCTTTTTTGTAGATTCAAGCACTTGTGCCCATGATATTTCCGACTTAAGGTCAACTTAACGGCGAGAATGCAAATCTTCATAAGCTCCATCATAAAGACCCAGACAAAACACTTATCATAAAAGTTTCTTGCTTCTTTGTAAAACCTTTCTACGTTTACATCACCTGCCTCTTAAGTAAAAGGATAAACCCTCGGCGCCAGTCCTGCTTGTGTCTGACCTGGAGTGGATGCCCTTCAAACGATGAAGATGACGACCTGCCTCTTCTAGCTTTCTCAGGAGCACCATTGCTTGGGATGGCAAAAAGTTATTTTCTTTCTTTGCAAGTATGTTTTGCTTTAGTTCTGACAGAACGAGCACCACTTCTACAGTACTGATTCTTTCTTTTTCTAGCTTTAAAATAGTCTGATTGAAGTATTTCAACCGCCGATGAACAAATTTTAAATTAGAGCTCTTGAGTTGGGTCTTCAAAACAGATTTTGATTAGTATAGGACAGCCTTCTTGGGAGTTAAAGTAACTTCTTAATCCCTCAAACATTTTAAGTATTCTTTGTAAAGCTGGTAGCAAAGAAAGAAATCTTGTATTTCCGTGCTGCAAGATTCTCTGATATTTAATATCAACAAAGTCATAATATTGTTTTGAGCTCTGTAACGCGAACAGTGTATATATGAAAAAATTTTTAGTGTTTTACAACAAGGCTTTTGACAGCTACGGGGAGATCATCTACAGCATGTTGAATGCAGCTGTGCACAATGTGAGCAGCACATCCAACCCCTTTCATATTTCTTTCAGTATTTTCTTTTACTTGGAAGAAAACATTATTCTGTCCTCTTCTTTTCAAACCTCCGAAATTAGTGTTACGATTATGTGCGCAAAACCCAGCAAGTTTTTCTTTAAGACCATTTTGCTCGAGAACCGAAGCCACGTATTCGCTGAGTAATGCAGCTGTTTCACCTCCAAGTGATTTGAATTCTAAAAGCTTTATTTTCACGCCAACATCCAGTACAAAATAGCGAATTTCAACTGGAACAATTTTGATTTCTTTTTTGTTTGAAGCATCAACAGAAGCCGAAATAAAATTCGCTTTATTTAATTCTTGGCGTAGTTCAGCAGCTATCATCGGGCAATGCAATTAGTAAGCACTGCTTAACATTTTGTTCTTCGAAGAGCAAATTTAGGTTCAAATAATTTTAAAACTAGCTTAGAAGTACAATCGGAACTTTTAAAGGACTGTCCATGAATAGCCGTGTGATACGCAACAGTAGCTTCTTTCGCTGCTAAGAATAGAGACTCATCACAAGAAGCAGCTTTGAAGAAGTTTGTCGCATGAGATGACCACATTACTGCCTCAAGAGATTTGTGTTTCTTGGTTTCCGAGTGGTCTTAAAATCTGAGCCTCCACAGTGGCTAATTGAAAAAACAGATTAAAAACAATTGCAGAGAACTTTGCTATTAACAGTTTCTTTTTAAAATGGATAGTCTCTTTTAATATCAATGGTAAAATTGCATTTTCTTTAGGCATTTTAAGATAAATTCTAATTAAGCACAATAATTTTAGCAAGATTTAAACTGAAGGCTAAATTAGTAAAATAAACTGTTAGATTGAGAAAAATTACTTACCGCTATTTTCAGAATACCTAGCTTAATTCAATAAAATGAGCAAAAATGTTTTTTGCCAAAGGAAAGCAAACAATCACCAGTACGAAGTAAGTCTTTTCAATAACTTAACAGCAAAAAGCTCATGCCTTCTTACTTAAGAACCTACCGGCTACAATGACATAACTATTGCGTTGCACTCAACAAAACGAAACAAGATAGCACATCACTCTGTTTAATAAGTCGGGAAAACATTAAAACACGTCATACAAAACAAGTTTATATACATGTAGTGCTATGTTAGCTGGTTGAAGGGCTTAACTGGGACTTTTCGACCGACCGGCCGGGACGCCAGGACAAGGCCTTAAAACCGAGACCTATGGTAAGTCTACCTAGAGGGCGACCCAGAACTTGCTGGAGGAATTATGTTGAAGACATGGCCTGGTCACATCTTGGAATTCTACCAGCAAAACTGCCGCTAGTTGCAGGAGATTGGGATGCTTGGAGATCCCAACTCGAGCTGCTGTCTCCGCAACCCCAAAACGACAAGCGGGCAAAGGGAAATACACTGAACTAATTCAATGTTTTTCCAGAAATTGATGATGACGATTAGGCCTATCTCTTCTTCGCAAAATTTAAAATTGCTGTTTATTAAGTTATAATCAAGTTTTTTTCTTGATAATTGCCTTTCTATTTTGTATCTTTTCGTTTGGTGTTTCCAGCAAAAAAGACAGTTTTTCGCCTTCAATTTAAAGTAAAAGCCTGTTTTATTTGTCTTCGCTTTTAAAAATAAAATACAATTTTTCAAGAATGCTCTAAAAAATTGGCGTAGGCCCTGTTTGGGGCTCAAGATATCTCGCCCAATTATTTAATATGGTAGTTCAAAATTTTTTTATTTTTGGAATCTTTGAATGAAGAAAAATATTTTGCGGCACCCCAAAATAATTTTTTAACTATTTTTTTTTCAAATACAGGCTTAAAATTAAACAAAATTTTTAAACTAAATAAAACAAAAATAAGATTTTAATTATTTTCGGCACCTCTAGCAATTGAAAACGGCACTTCGGTTGAAAACCACCGAATAAAAAATGCGTTGTCAAAAAAAGACTAAAAACATTGGTTCAAATTCTTTGAATTATTGTCATCCAAAGGAAATTATAGAATGAGCAAAGATAATCAAGTCAAACAACAAACGTCTATGCAAATTAAAAAGCGATTAATTCTTTTTCCCGTGAATAAAGCTTTCTTCCGGACTCAAAAACACATAATCTATTTTTTCTTCTGACTTGCTGGAAAACGGCACAGACGTTAAAATTAAAGTAGCTGTCAAATTATAACGATTAATCGCTTTTTCTGATGCCAAGATATGATCCGGTTGGTTTTTTTAATCTTTTCGGTTTTTAGCTTTTAGAGAAAAGCGATTAGAGTTAGGAACTGCTAGTTACGACAGCCAAACAGACAACTACGTAAAAATCCTTTCTAAAAGACAAAAAAATGGCCATTAGAAAAGAAATCGAAATAAAACTACTGTATATTGATTTCTGGTAGCTATCGAAAAAAAAAATTTTATCACATTTGACGAAACATAAAACTTGAACTTTTAACTTATGAAAAACTAAATTTGCTTTCAGTCTTTCTGGAAAACTTTTGGTTTTTAATTTTTTATTTAAAGAAAAAGGTGTTTGAAAAACCTAATTCTTTTTCAACTTTTATATTATAAATTTAATTTTTTGATTATAATTTTAGAGGATAATATTACTACAAAATTCTTCAACTAGCTGTCCATGCATAAAAAATATTTTTGTCAATTTAAATGAAAAGTTTCTTTTGTTAGCCAGTCAGAAAGAGCAAAAATACTTGTAGTAAACAGTAGCTGAGAAAATTCTTTAGATTTTAAACCGAAAGATAGAGCCAAAATTCAGGAATTATTTAATTTTTATTCAACATTTCGAGTACTATACTTAACTTATTGTCAAAATATTAAACGCATTTCTTGAAAACTTTTAACGCAAGAACAAAAATTACTAAACACACAATATTACGTAATAATCTATAGATTTTTTTTGCAAAAAGAGCAACTTTCTATTGTTGCAAAATATTGTAAGTTAGCTGCATCAAACGAGGTAGGCCTATAATACTTTTCAAATAGTCTTTTTTCAGTTACCTTAGCGTGTTGTTAAGTAATCCAATTCTTGCCGAGTTATGTTGATTTTACAACCAGCTAATAGAGCGGATAGCTTACTTAGTTGTCTTAAATTTTGTTATTAGGTAGCTAGATAATCATGACTAATTAATTGCAATGATTACACTAAGTTTTTTCTTGTATAGTCACTAAAAGTTTACGCTTTTTACACTTAATTTTACCGAAACAAGCTTTCCCTGTAGTTTTTAGTAAATTTGTTTTTTGATAAATTTAAAAAACAAATTTTCCAAAAACCAATTGTAAATCAACTTAACAGCGCCAAAACTTGAATTACTTAGCAACACCGCTAGGTGGTTGGAAAAAGGTTTATTATTAGGCTAAAAAAAGATTTAGAACAGTGGTTCTCAACCTTTTTTCATTCGTGGTCCATTTTTGTTGCACAAAAATTCTATGGCCCATTAACTTTTTATGCAAGAAAAAAAATACAAAATATGTTTAAAAAAAAAAAACAGAACATATTTTAAAACAGATTATTTATTCAACCAAGCATTGGTGAGATACTTGCTGCTGAACATCATTGACCAATCATCAATTTTTGGAGGGTTGAAGAGAGCGGACAACGCATACCATCTTTCACATCAAGTCGGTTTCAAGCCTTTCTTTTCATCTGCACCAAAGTGGAAAACCCTGATTCACATAAATACGTACTGCTGAAAGGCAACAGCACTTTGATACATTATTTACAGATCGCGGGTAGGAAACACACACCCTTACCCAAAACTTGCAGGTCGATAAAACCTCACTCATGTCTTTACAAGCAGAGTTGTTTCTGAAGTCAATGAGCTCATCCTGTAAGTTATCAGTAACTTTTTCTATTGGTATTGCAAAAGGTTTTCTCACCAGTTATAAGTCAACTTTAGATATTTCAGGAAAGAAGGTAAAAAGTTTTTCCAGAGATTGACAAGATGTTGCAATAATTCAGAAAATAGATTCATGTCCAAGTTACCTTGAATTACAGATAAAAGGGTCTCAAACATTGCAAAATTTCCTTTTTCAGCTTTTCCTTTCCAGTTTTCAAGCTTTTGCACAAACGCATTTAGGGCGTCTATGAAGTCAAGTACAGTTGTATCCCTTCTTTGTAACTTGAGAATTCAGCTGTTCAATTAATCAAAAATATCAATTAGATAACTAAGTCCAGATATGAAGGCACTATCCCTAAAGCAAGATTCCGATTTGTACTTTCTCTGCCTATTCAGAAATTCTTTCACTTCTTCCCGTAGTTCAAAAACTTTTGCTAAAACAATGCCCTTGGACAGCCAACGGACCAGAGTATAATGAAGTAAATTCAAGAGTTCAGCATTCATCTCAAGGCATAATTTTCTGAATAGGCGTGTGTTTATTGCTCCTTTTTTTACAAAGTTTACCGTCTTGATAACTGTGTTTAGAACATCTAGAGGAAACTTTGGAAGAGTTTTCGATGCAAGGGCTTGTCTGTGTATCATGCAATGCATTGAGACGGCATCAGGTGAACGACTACAAACTAATATTTGTAAGCCGCTCCTAGCTCCTATCAGGGTTGCGGAGTCGGAGTCGGAATATTTTATCCGACCCCGACTCCTCATGTCCAATTTCTTTACATATTAGTGATGTTAACCGCGCCACTTACGCGGCCGCGTGTGGCAGTGGAGTGCAGTAATTCTTTTTAGAGAACCTTGCCGCGTATCGCGCGACACAGCGTCCGACTCATAAAAAGTTTACATTTTAATTTGTAAGCAAATAGTATTTTGGGTAATGCTATGCTGGGGCAGCCAATTTAGTTGCTTCCCTTTCTTCAATCCAATGACAGGAAGCAAATGTCAGGTGCATAATCAATTACTACCTTAAGCAACCTCTTTCTATAGTACAGTGGTACCTTGACATACGAGTTTAGTTCGTTTCGTGACCGAGCTCATACCTCAATTTGTTCGTAATGCAAAGCGAATTTTCCCATTGAAATTAATATAAATGCCATTAATCCGTTTCAATCCAATGACAGGAAGCAAATGTCAGGTGCATAATCAATTACTACCTTAAGCAACCTCTTTCTATAGTACAGTGGTACCTTGACATACGAGTTTAGTTCGTTTCGTGACCGAGCTCATACCTCAATTTGTTCGTAATGCAAAGCGAATTTTCCCATTGAAATTAATATAAATGCCATTAATCCGTTTCAATCTCCAAAATGCCCCCTATTTTTTTATTTTTGATGTGTCTTTAAATAAGTACTTCCTCCAACACAAGCAAGTGTTGAACGTCTGTTTTCATCACTAAGGCTCATCAGAACAGACCAAAGGGCTGCAATAAAGAAGAAACTCACAGAAGAAATTTTGTTTTTATGAGCAAATTATTAAATTAAAATTTTTGAAAATTAAAACTTACTCTTTTTGCTCTATTCTTTCAAAAAAATACCAACCAAAAATTTAGAACCATAGAGAATTTTTTAATAATCTCCTAATATGAATGTCAATAAACGGCAGGGAGCCTGCATGTTCAGTCTCGTACAAAAGTACAATAATTGAAATATTCATGAGATAGAAACTACAGACCCCCTTTTATATTGTTTAAAAAATTCGACAAAATTCACATATATATTCGTACAATCAATATATAACTATAAATTACTGTAAAGAAGATGGACGCCATATCATCAAACTAATGGCTAAAGTTTATTTGAGAGAAATAAGGATGAGCTTATTATTGGTATGGAAATGTCAACATTTTTCTCTGAAATTTCTTGATATGTAGTGTGTGATTCAGGAAAATTCTAAAATCAGTCGCATTTTATAGTTTTTCTTGTAGTCTATAATTGTCGATTTAAATTTTTAATTCTTTTACCTATAGTTTTTTGTTTCTTTTGCTTTTATAAACTTTTGTTTTCAAATTTTCATTGTCAATAAATTCTATAGATATTACTAACATTTGTAAAAATTTTTACGATTATAAAATTTTTATATTTACGTTTTAAACTCATTACCTACTGATAAAAACGAAACTAAGCCACCTAAAACAAGAAGCACCAGACTCGAGTTTTGCTCTTGTTAAAGCTCGTTACTGATACCTCATTGAGTTTCAAACCGACTAGATGCAGTCCTACACGCAAGGACAACACTCAGGGTCTAGTCCTACACCCAGGCCCTACACAAGTCGTTAATTGTATTAACATTAAGGTTTGTCGCGGGTTCGATTTACCATGGGAAAAATAATAACTGTAAAATAGACTAGAGATAACATCATAATTATCCATAAAATACTTTGATGTTCAGAAAATGTAATAAGCATAAAGTATAAAATACATATTTAGTTTCGAGTTGTGTATGCCATTTCGAGTTAGTTTTTTAAATGTGATTTGTATTAATGTTTCATTCAAACACAGTATGAATTATAGTTAATGGGTTGTGTATATAATATAATTATATGTACATACGTATTTATCAAAACATAAATATAACAAAAAAACATGTTGTATTAAAATAGTCCCAACAGACTGTTTCGCCTGTGAGGCTCATCAGGGAGCACAACAATTAAAAAGAGCAATATTATTTACGTTGAAAGAAATAAAATAAGCAAAAATTAAAAGTTAAAATAATATTTACGCTTCAGATGAAAACTCGTATCTTAGAAAAGTAGCGCTACCAAAAGTTTGGGTTTAAACAATTATTTTACTCAAGTTAGTGATTGACTATTTATTAAATAATTACTTTTGTCACGAGATATTAAAAGAAAACATGCTGTAATGTTGCGCGTAGATGTATTAAACATGGCCAAGCTGCTGAAAAGATTAAAGTGGAGAAAAATCTGTCGATCATTAGTTAAGAGCAAGTGTTATAAAAAATTTTTTTTATACTGTATAAAACATTAGTATAACCCTTTCGATACCGCCGGGACATATATGTCCCATGAGACAAATGTGTCCCAATTAAGAAAAGTAGAAGAAATACAATGCGGAGTAACAAAAATCTATTTAAATTGAATTAATTTAACTTTTTCGGTGCCGAAGGTTAAGCAATTCGGCTCTTGTTTACTATTTGCCAAGTCTTGTTTACTAATTGTTTTTTAATTTTAGGGAAAACCCCAAAGCTTGGTGGGTTAGTAACGGTTAACGATAAATGAGACCCGTTCTTAGACTTAAATATACGTTCTTTGGCACCGAAAATGTTAATATGTTCATTACAAAATCGGTATTGAAAGGGATAAACCATTCGTTAAGAGAGAGTATTATAAAAACATTTTTTTATAAAAAGATTCTTTTATAACACTTTCTTTTAACTAATGATCCATAAACTTTTTTACGCTTTATTTCTAATTTTTTCGGCAGCTTAGCCAAGTTTAAGAATACATCTATGCGCAACATTACTTATGTTTTCTTTTAATGTCTCGTAACAAAAGTAATTATTTGCTAATCAATCACTTACTTTAGTAAAATAATTGTTTAAACTTAAACTTTTGGTAGCGTTATTTTTCTAAGATGCGAGTTTTTGTCTGAAGCGGAAAAATTTATTTTAACTGTGTCCCCTGATGAGCCTTACAGGTGAAACAGTCTGTTGGGACTATTTTAATAAAATGTTTTTTTTTAATATTTGTGCTTTGATAATCAGGAATAATTATCGTTCTAACTATTGAAGCCATTGAGCACTCTTCTGAAGAGCACCAGTAATTTGCAGTTATACATGTACATACAATCATATACATAATTTTTTAAAGTAAATATCTTTTTATGTATTTAAAAAACCTGACTTATTTTTTGCAACTGTCAACTGGAAAGAATGATTTTTGCTTAAAGTTAAATCTAATTTACGATAAATATTTTGCCCATATTAGGGAGTCGGAGTCGGCATTTTAAAAATTGTCGGAGTCGGCATTTTAGAAATTTTAGGAATCCTAGTCGGAGTCGGATCTTAATCTTCCGACTCCGCAACCCTGGCTCCTCATGGCAAGAGAACCGTCAGTGCACATACCGCAAACATTTTTCCAGTCGAGTCCTTCTTGGTCAACAAATACTGCCAACTTTTCCATTACATCAACAGCTCTCGTATTAGTCTTTAATGCAGAGCAAAACAGGATATTGTCTTTCATAGTTTTTCTAACAAGTATCTGCAAAACACCAAGAGCTGGAAGCAAAAGACAACGTCGGTAGTTTCATCAATTTGAATTGAGAATAATCCGAGTTGTGAATTTTTTATTTCTGCAATTACCTGCTTTTTGATATTGTCGGACAAATCAGCAATTCTCCGCTGTATAGAATTGTTTGAAAGAGGAATTTGCTGAAATTTCATTTTGCTTTTTTTACCAAGTACAATTCTAGCCATTTCTGAAGCACATGATTTAATGAGAGTCTCGCCAATTGCGTACGGTTTACATTGCTTTGCGATAATAAAACCGATAACATAAGACGCTTCAACAATGATTCTGGAATGTTGCTGGAATTCTCCTGTTGAATCCAAGTGCTGATGCTTCTCACTATTTTCCTTACCTTTAAAAAAGTTTACATTTTTATCCGTGTAATTTGGATAAACTTTTTCCGGGTAAAGTTTCAGTTTTGATGGCTTCAGTGAACGATGACCAAGAACTTTATAACATAAAACACATTGTCCTTTTTCTTCTCTGTTCTCAAAAATTGATGTAAATCCATATTAAATGTAATTTTCATTAAACTTTCGTTTTGCCATTTTAACTAAGTTTTAAAGAATACTAAGAAACACATCTGTAGAAATTCACAATAATTCAATGCAAAAAATTTTTATAAAACAGTACTTTTCCTTTTTCTAATCAAGCCATTTCAGTTATGGCTAGTACCACTTGGACAATAGTTATGCCATTATCTGGCTTGATTGTAATCACAACGTCCTCCTTAGGAGCCAACAAATTACAGTAATTCAAATAGATTTGCATTTCATTTACATTCCTTTCCAATTCTTAAGCCAACAAATTAATTTAAATAGATTTGCATTTCATTTACATTCCTCCCCAATTCCTCCCTAAACAATTATTCCTCCCTTCAAGTTACAAATTCCTCTTTAGGGAGCCAAGTGGCTCACTTTGAGAACCACACTGTTGTAGTAGCTTAATACTCAACTTCCATATATGATGCAATAGAAGGCATTGATTGCATTACGCCGCCAAACAAAGAGAGATAAATCCTATTACGACAACCGCACCACGGTCGCCTAAATTGGTTTCACACAAAAACTCTCTTTTCATAAAACTAAACATTTTTAAGTTAATAATTAGAATAAAAATTACTGCTCTGTAGCAAAAAATAGCAGCATTATTCAATATTCATTGTTACTGCAATCAAAACTACTGAACAAACACACAAGTGTAAAATTAACTATAGTGACACAAATAAAACTAAAATTTTCAATAAATCTAGCCATTTTTTAAATAGGTCTGTGGCTCACCTCAAAATGTTTCCATGGCCCACTGGTTGAGAACAGCTGGTCTAGAAAAAGCTGAAAAGTTTTGATAAATCACTACAAACAAAACTGTTCACAGTGTTGATGTAGGCATAATATGTTTAGTGTGTCCTAAACATTCTACCTTCCGACTACCTTCCGACAAGTACTTTCCGACGAGGAAAGAGTGGTAATATTCACGCCACCAAGCCTACTAAGTTTAAACAACTGAACTGGCTATATAAGCATCTCAATTTTAATCAACATTATAAAGCCATTATAGGGTGCAAAAAACTCAATTTGCTTTATCATTTTACGTAATAAACTAATGTTAACCCAGTAGCAGAGCGAAAACATTGAAAGAATAGATAGCTAATTAAGATATAGCTTTCTTGCAAACATTGGTGGACCGCATTAACCACAATGATTGGCTTCGCAACCTGCACCATGTCAGTTCAACTGCAGCACCTGAGTTTATTTTTCTCATCTCAAAATTCATTCGAGTGATTGCATTGTTTCTGACGTCAAGCAGAGCTTATGCTGGGAAATACTGTTGAAAACGAAAAAACTTATATTGGTAGATTAAAGCAGTACATAGGCTCACTTCATCAATACAAAAGAATACTAGAAAACAATATTTTTGGATATTTGACGAATTGCCATTTGTTGAAACAACTACTCTTAACTTGTTCCGAATTAGGAAAGAAATCGCTTCTGAATACGACCTTAGCAAGCGTATCGTTTTGTGATGTGATACAAATGTAGCAAAAATGTGCTAAAATTTGTTCAGAAAAAGATAAAAGCAAAGGATGGACGAAGAGTGACCGAATGAGCACAAAATCTGTAGATGACAAGGAAGAAACCTACTTTCACATTTGAACATGAAATGTTAAAAGAAATCTCAAACGAAAAATTTGTGTTGTAAATATACAATGTATTTAGCACAGCAAATATTCTAGGATTTCACTCCGAAAATAAATTATTTTAAATGTTTTGAAGTGGCCTAATAGATTTTTTATTGGTCCTTCCAACCAAGCCTTTAAAAAACTGTATCATTTATTCAATAACAAGATTACCAATACATTTTTAATTCCACTGAAAACTACAAGAATTGCCCTGTTCCGGCAGTTCACAATGGCTTTTGTAGTAGTCCTCTCTTAGCATATTTTGAAACTTTTTAATCAATCTCATATAAGAAAAGTAAAAAGTTTTCAGTTTTTTGAAGTTAGATATTTTTTTAACTTGAAATTTATTAAATTCCTTTTTTTTAATGTGTAAATTTTCTCTTCGATCGAGAATCGTTGCTCTAATGTTTCATAGTTCATGAAATCAATAAAATGCATGTTTGAGTGAATAATTTTACTTCTGAAGGCCAAGACAAGTGCTCAAATTACATATTGGCACTTAATTGTAATGAGATATTGATCCAAATTCAATGAGTCAAGCCAGTGTTTCCCAAACTGTTTGGGCCACTGAGCCCTATCTGCAAATTTTTTTTACGGACCCCAATCTTACGTTACATCAATTTTCTGCCCAACCAACGAAGAAAGATACTACAAACTCAAAAATTAATAACGTAAAATTCGTTGAAAAAATAAATTGTTATAAACAAGCAACCATATACCCGAAGGGGCTAATCGGGACGCTCGTTAGTAGAAAAAATTTGTCCCTAAAGGAAGTGTTCTCTAAAAAAAGGCCTTCACCTCGAATCTGTCTCGAATTTCATGCTTTGGATTATTTTACTGAGTATCTATGTTTGAGAAATTTTGTCATATCGTCACGGATCCTTTGTGCAATCATCACGGACCCTCAAGGGTTGGCGGACCCGAGTTTCGGAAACTCTGAGTCAATGTACTTTTAACCAATTGGTGCTTAATTTTTTTCATTATTCAAACTCGTTTGACGCCAGAGCAATTTTGGCTTTCTTTTTTGCAAAATGTAACAAGCAGAGTAACGAATGCCGGCCAGAATATTCGTAAAAAAAACTAATAATCTTTAAGCTTTACATAAACCATATAATCAAATCTGTACAAAGACAAATGAAAGTAAAATGCTTGATAAATCAACTTTAAATTTTGATGCTGTTCATCAACGCTGCAGGACTAAAAAAGTAAAATATTGTATATACAGTATAGATATATTAAATATTCTCTTTTGTTTTATTAAGTGCTTTGTCTCTCAAATTATTTTTCATAATTTTTTTAATTCAATGTTTTTTGTTATTGAAATTAATTCATGTGTTCCTAAATACCTCGTAAAGAGAGCCAATGCGACGTAAATTCAAATTCATCTATCTATTTTGAACACCTATCTATCTATTTTATCTATCTATCTATCTACCTAAGACCTAACCATCTAAGTAGGCCTAGCTATCTATTTTTAACATTACTTCAGCAAGCTTTAATCAAAACCAATCGAGTGATCTACTGCATGCGCATTTGATCTATGAAACTAATTAGAGATTGGGGGTTTTAATCTGGGTGCTTGATCACATTGACTTTGTAAAAATTAAAACTAAATATTAACTGTAATTTGATTAAGTTGTATTAAAATCACTTTTCCAGACATAAAACCACAGCGCTAGAGTGGTTTTGAAGTCGTTTTTGTAATTTATAGCAAAGTGAAAAATAATTCTTTTAAAAGCGTTTTCGTGTTTTATTTCTGCAAGTCTGTATTTCCTAAAAAGGAATTTATACAAAAAAAATGCAAAAAATATAAACAAATATCAAATTTAAAAATCATTTCTTAAAGAGTAATTTATACAAAAATAAAACAATGCAAAAAATATAAACAATCAAATTTAAAAATCCATTCAGACATCTTGAGCAAGTCAGATGTTTTCCCTTTTTGAGGTGTTTTCCGTTCTTGAGGTGTTGAGCAAGAGAGCGATATCATTGTTCGCTTTTCTTTGGAACGAAGCTTTTGCATCGATTTGCGATGTTGTATTAAACGCTTCTACGATTGTTTCATCGGCACATCTAGAATAAAAAGTTTTTTCACCCTTGTAACATTAAACTATTTTTAAAGACACTAATGAATTGCGTTGGAAGTTTGTTTATTGCTTTACTAGAAAATACAAACAATAGTATAGATGGAAGAAACTTTGTTTGATCTAATAAAAACATGGAAGAAACTTTGTTTGATCTAATAATAGTTTACAAAGAAATAAATTTATTACTTCAAACATGTGGTTGGTTAAAAAATAGTATTTTGTATCTTTTTCTGGGGTAATTTCTATTAATGCTTTGTGTGCATAGCAAAAAAATTCAGAATGTTTAAGCCAAGAGTCACCAACACGATGCCCGCTAGGTTACTATTAAAAAAGCAAGTGAGTTGCCGCTAGAGTCTTCAAAAAAATAGGATGACTTATTTATAATTTTAAGATAAAAGTAAGCGTATTTGATGTTTCAAAAAACCATTTTTATGGGGTAGCACTTTTTAAAAAGGTTGGTGCCCTTTGGTCAAAACAAACTAATGGAAAGTGTAATATCTCTTTATCGCCATCATGCATACGTGCGTTTGGAAAAGAGCAACCACCTGGTGAGTGGTGAGATTGTGGTTTCAAAATCGTTTTCCCTATTTCCATCTTGATTTGACTTATATTGTCTTCTGTCATTTGATGAGAAGGTTAATCGTTTCATTTGTTTTCGGATGAAGTTCTGGAATGTTGCCCAAGCCGTTCTGCAAAACCAAAATAACTGGAATATTGCAAATATAAAGACCAGCAACTATTGTACGTAAATCAAAAGGCAGGGTGGATCGAACATACAAATCGCCGTTAAATGATCAACACGATCTTTATTGAACTTATGTAACAGGGGTGGCCATAAGTCGCTTTACCTAGTTTTAATAATAACAAACACAAAATTCCAAATGATACGGCGAAATCACGCAGCACGTCGAGATATCGCTGGGAATTGACCGTTCCGGTATTATTTCCAGTATCGAGTATTCACATTCTTAGGGCGCCCACTTCTTTTCTTGTCAGTTACAGAGCCAGTCTCGTGAAACTTTTTAGCCAAAGCATGCATTGATTGCATTATGGAGGAACGTCATTGGGAAACTCTTGTGCAAATGCTGCAGCTGTAGCTGTTGGATTTCTATCGTACTTCAACCACTGCTCTACTATAAAAATTCGTTGCTGAAGAGTTAATTGTCGTGCCATGCCAATATCGCCAGCAACCATGAACAAAATGACACACGAAAAGCTAGTTTAAGATTAAATCGACGGGTAAACGTAATAGCTAAAAATAGCACAAACGTCATTCTGTTAAAAGATACGATGTAATTAGAAGATAAGATGTAAATTTAATTATGTTTTTGTTTATAAATCATTTCGAGTTTTGTGTTTATTATTATTAAAACTAGATAAAGCGACTTATGGCCACTCGGTAAAGCGACTTATGGCCACTCGGTAAAGCGACTTATGGCCACCCCTGTATATAAAACTTTTAAATCATATCACATGTTATATCCATGAGAAAAACAATCCAACTTTCTTTACATTAGCTGACGGGCTTAACAACCAGTTTAAAACTTGTTTAAAGTTTAAAGGCGCATCTACACTGCAGCCGGTTTCAGTCGCAGCTTTAAGCTGCAACCGAAAGCATTCAAGCGTAAACTGTCTACACAGACCACATTTTCTTTGTACGACCAATTGCTGCTATAGCTTAGTGGCAAAACAGCAATAGCTGAAAATGGTTTGTAAGTGGAAGAAATGCCCATGTTATCGCAAAAAAGTTTCAAAACTTATCGAAAGAGTGAAAATTGAAACAGTTTTTAAAAAGTGAGACATTAAAATATTTTATGATATCATTAAAAAGTGTTCATTTATAGTTTTTAAAAGTTTTAAAAGAAAAACCTTTATATCTGTTGTATGTTATTTTAATATTTTTTACCAAATATATTTTTACTGTCTAAAATAATATTCATATTGAATAATTGCGTGGTATTCTTAAAACTGTTTAACTATTTGTTAAAATTTTTAATGAATAATTAAAAATAAACTTGCATTGTTTTCAGAAACAAATTTTCTTCCGTTCAATTTTATGACAACATTTAAAAAATATTACAATTGAATTGAAAAAATTTTACTTAAATTTATAAAAACTTTAAGCTTTTCATTGTTCAAATGAGCTATCAGCTGATTGCTTTGTCGCAACCACTGCTCGTTTCAGAGGCACAGGCTCAAGCTGCTTGAATTTTTGCTCTTCGGGCGAAAACCATTCTTGCTTAAGCAGGCGTAAGCACGATGAAGCAGATTAGCTTACGCCTGCGACCAAGTAAAATAAAAAAACGAAACTTTGTTTCAAGTTCAAGCAAAAACGAAATAGCAGTGTAGATCCGCCTTAAAACTTAAACCTCAAGAGCAACCTTAAAGAGATTTCCTGATCGGGTTTTTATAATCCCAAAATATTGCTATTCTATTAATGTTTCAAACTTGCTTTTATTTTTCATTAGTAAATTTGACTGTGCTTTGCCTCTGTCGTTGTTATCAAGGTGAAGTAGATAAAATAGCAATATGGTAATGATTTTTTTATGGAGATTGGTACTCAGCTTTTTAATTCTTTATCTTAAAGCTTTTAAACGTTAAACTACAAAAGTTTTACAAAAAAACGAAATCTAAAATAAAACATCAATACATCTTTCCTTCTTACGAACACTGGGCTGTTTGATTTTGCAATGCTGAAAAAATTCTAAGAATATACAGCAAATATAGCCGAACCAGTGGATGGATTCAAAAAAGTCAAAAACAGGTAACATCCAAGCCTGGATTGCAGGGGCGCCAAAAATTTTTTGGTGGGAAGGACAAAATTTAGAAAAAGGGCACTTTTTTAGATAAAAAAGCACTTTCAATAAACGCAAATTTTAGCGTATTAGACAAAATTTAATTATAATAATCAAAATAATACGTAGAATTGGAATCATTTCCAAAACTTTTCGTTTGACATTCTTCAGGCAAAATCGTCAAAATAAAAAAGAAGCGAGTCAAACTGAACTAAAAAGTAAAGATTTAAACAAATGGTTTGTGGTTTAAACAAGTAGTATAATTAAAAATATTCTTATTGGTCGATAGGCTTTCAGGGTTATAAGAATTTTAGGATATGTACTGGCTAGTAAAAGTAGGTTTTTAATATATCGAAGTCACAAATTTGAATTCTTGCCTTTTTACCTATACATCTAAGAGAATGTTCATCGGTTGGCTTATCTTTCATTTCATGAATAATTTGTAGAAAAAGGCCAAGAAAAGTGAAGATTGAGGTAAATGAAGAACAAATAGCAGATTGAAGCCCTCAAAATTGCAAAATTAATGCTTTTGGTAGATTGGTTGAAAAAGTGTTTATGATCTGCTCAAAAAGTAAATTACAAACAAAATTGCATAAAATTCGATCTATTTTAATTACCAATGGCTACCCAAAACACATAATTTATACTACTTTTATTTAAAAAGTTAAACAACTAAATGTCAACCTGGTCTACTAAGCGAAAAATTGTCCAATCTACCTCCACGCTTTAGTCTAAATCTTATGGATAGTAACTGCTTCGATGAACAAACTAATCACGTGCTACTTTTCCGTCGCACCACGTCTTTTATTTTACTACCTGATAGCTCTTGCCAGTTCAAAGAATGACGTGTTATCTCCCCATAATTGCAGCAACGTTACTTACCAATCGGTGTGCCACTATCCGTCTTAACTCTTGCAAGCGGTGTGCCACTATCCGTCTTAACTCTTGCAAGCGCGCATTAAACAACACACCCCCAAGTCTGTCACTTATCTTCTCGCCTCTCGAAGCTGCGACAACACTCAATCCCCTCTTTGTTAAAGCAATAACAGTTTGTGTTCTTGCTCGTGATTGTTCTATCTTTCATCTTTCCGTTCAACTAGCTATTTTTATTTAATCTCTTAACCCTATTCTTTGCAAATAAAAAAATTTGTCTATGGCCTGAAACTTATTTTTCTCTCTTCCCAGTAGTCAACTACTCTTAACCAAAAAAAGCTCTCTTCTTTACTTAATAACTCTGTTTTGCTCGCTTCTTTTTTCTAACGATTTCTTCTGAAAAAAGGCCGAAAAAAAAGCTTTCCCATTCTACTTTGCTATTTCTAAAAAAAGAAAAAATTTTTTCCTATAAAATTCTCCTGCGTTGCTTCTACTTACTTGGTGCGCAAATACTTTTGATAAACCTAAATAATGTTTGTCTCAAAAAGTTAGAATGTTTTTCATGCTAGTCTTTTTTTGTCCTTTGCTTTAAAGATTTTTACCTTAAAATTTTTTTTTTATTATTTTAACTTTTATTCATTCATTCATTTATTTCATTTATTTCATTTTATTCTCGATCATTATTAAACAGTTTAACGAAAAAATTATAAATATTAAAGAGATCAAGAAAAGGAAGAGGCAGCACAACGTCAGACGTTAAAACATGCATAAGATAATCAGAATGGCCAAAATACCTTAATCAGATAAAAATATAAGAAATGAGAAAGAAAAGAGAATATATAATAATAATATTATCAAACAAATTAAAAGATTGAATAAACAGTGCATGACTAGTCTGCGTAGTGATGATGGGTGGCACAGCTAGCCAAGATGGGAATTTAGCTCAACTGAGCAAGGTGAGTAAAGAAAAACCACCCATAAAATGAAACCTCACCAGGTCCGGAAACTTTAAATTCACGAAGTTTTTTTTATAAAAATTTTCTCCAATAAGCTAAAATTTATGCTTGTTGAGAATGCTTTTTCTGCGAAAAAAGTACCTTTTCTTCAAAACTTTGCTTCCTAGCCACATTATTGTTATTAGCTGGTGGCTCTTTTTGAAAAACGTTTGGTAACCTCAACGTTTGGTAACCTCAACGTCTTAAATATTTTACAAACTTTTTTAGTTTAATTTTGGTCCATATAATATATTGATACATGTACTTGTAGAGACACGTATCACCAAATTTTCTCTTTTGACTCATTTGCCCTCTTGTTCCCCCGCACTTGAAAATATAGCAAAGCAGGGATTCAATTGCCCCCTGCCCTCCACCCAACCCTTGCTTACAGCACTCCTGCCGGATTAGGAATTTTGGTCATTTATTTTTATTTTCGCATGTAATAACTTCGATCTCACCAATTAGTTAACCGATTCGCTGAGATGAGGATGTAATAAAAACAGGTTTGTTTGAACCGGTGCGATTGGGTGAATCACACCACTGATCTCTGTCTAATAGGGTACTGGTTTGAACCTTTTGTTATTATTTATAAACATACTTTTGTTATTAAATTGCTTACAATGACGAAAATAAATAGGTTGAGAGAATGAAGGTGGTACTTGCCCAAGCTATGTACATATACATGTAATGTAATAATAAGCTGCTACGTAGAAAAGATGATGCAACAATTTGTAAAAAATTGATAAATAGAGCTATTAAATCGTTGCTGTTTCTGCCCGAGCAGGTAAAAATTTCTTATGGGCCAGTGGTTAGTGACCTCTGCTTTAGGAGACAGCGGTTAGGTACGTATAATGTAATTTTGAAAGTGACATCATAGAACACTGTTGTAAATGCAATATAATTTTAAGTTTAAAATACCGTTATTAAATAATAATAATGCTGCTTTACAATTAAACTCTTATCTCCATCAATCTCCATCAAGCATCATAAGATAATCACAAAAAATCAAATGCAATTGAAACTAAATGAAAATGTGAAACATATTCATCACACAAAAATAATTTAAGCCTCAAAATATTTTTTTTGCCGTTTAATAATAAAACGCAAAAATGATTTTCCTACCGCAAGCGCCGTTTAAAACTTCTTCCTAAAAAGTTGTAAAGAAAAGGGTTCACAGCGGAATTGAGAAAAACGAGAAGGCTTCCAACTTTTGAGAGGCCTTGACATAAAGCAGTCTAAATCAATATAAGTATAAATGAAAAAAGTTGTTTTATAAAAAACTGAATGCACTGAATGCATGAAATTGAAATTATTGTTACTACAAAAACCGTTTTGATTTATATCATTAACTTAAAAACTTAAATGCTAAAATTTGTATATAATTAATTAATCTTAACTTGGCGTATCTATGCATTATATCAGAACAATTTTCTAAAGTTGTCTTTTACTCAAATTCTAGCTTTTAAATGTAATGCAATGTTGATATCAGATCTTATCTTGTAAAAAGCATTTAACATTATTTATTGGACTTCAAATCTTGTTCTATCGGAAAATCGGCAAGGTAACAAAGAGGCAAAGAACGCTCCGTTGATGGTGGCAGCTGTGAACATGGTTTCTGTTCAATTTCTACCCTCGTCATGCAACTACGCCCTTGAGAAAGACCCTTTGAGTTGCTACCATATTATTTATTCTTCTTCTTCTTCTTCTTCTTCTTCTTCTTCTTCTTCTTTCGGCCTTTCCCATTAGTCAGGGGTGGCCACAGCGTATCATCATTCTCCACATCTTTCTGTCTTCAATGTCCATCTCCTTCACACCAACTTCCTTCATATCTTCTTTTACCACATCTAAAAATCTTCTCTTTGGTCTCCCTCTTCTCCTCTTTTCTGGTAACTCCATTTCCATCATCTTTCTTCCTACATACTCTTGGTCTCTCCTCACGACATGTCCATACCACCTCAGCCTGCCCTCCCTCATCTTCATTGCTAACCGTTCTACCTTAACAGTACTCCTGATGTGCTCGTTTCTAATCTTGTCTTTTCTCGTCACTCCCATAGCAAACCTCAGCATTTTTATCTCTGCGACTTCCATCTCTTCCACTTGTTTCTTTGTGACTGCTACTGTCTCAAGTCCATACACCATTGCTGGTCTTACCACTGAACTGTACACTTTTCCTTTTACTCTAGCTGGTAACCTCTTGTCGCAGATTACTCCTGATACTCTTCTCCATCCGTTCCATTCTGCCTGTACTCTCTTCTTTACCTCCCTCTCACAACCACCACTTTCTTGCACCGTTGATCCCAAATACTTAAATTCCTTTACTCTTGGCGCTTTCGTATCCTCCATCTTCATTGTTTCGTCGTCATTTCCTCCATTTATGCAAAGATATTCGGTCTTCGACCTACTTACTTTCATCCCTCTCCTTTCCAATGCATACTTCCAGGATTCTAATCTCCGCTCCACTTCTTCCCTGGTCTCTTCGCAAATTACAATATCATCAGCAAACAGCATTGTCCACGTGGTTCTCTCCTTACATCATCCGTTAGCCTGTCCATTATCATTGCAAACAGGAATGGACTTAACGCTGATCCCTGGTGCAGTCCAACCTTGACCTTGAAACTTTCTGTAGTTCCTACTGCTCACCTCACCACTGTTTTGCTTCCCTCATACATATCCTGTACTAGTCGCACATACTTTTCCACTATTCCGGATTTTCTTATGCAGTACCACAGCTCTTCCCGTGGAACCCTGTCGTAAGCTTTTTCTAGATCCACGAATATACAATGTAGCTCTCTTTGACCTTCCCTGTATTTTTCCATTAACATTCTTAAAGCAAACATGGCATCGGTGGTTCCCTTTCCTGGCATAAATCCATATTGCTGTTTGCTGATCTCCACTCTATCCCTTAACCTGGTTTCAATAATTCTTTCCCATACTTTCATTGTGTGACTCATTAGCTTTATTCCTCTGTAGTTTCCACAGCATATTATTTATAACTACGATAAATCCAAAAAAGGTTTTTAACTCAAAAGTAAGTGAAGATAAATGCTTGACTGAGGCTTCAAATATAATGAGTCGGCTACGTAGTCGAGTAGCCAAAAGCGCCGTGAGTGTGATTGCCACGGTCACGGTTTAAAACGCCACTTTGTTGTGTCTTTAGGAAAGACACTTTTCGGCATTTTGCCCTGCTTTGTGGTCTTGCCAAACTAAAAAAAAAAAATTTTAAGCACACAGCAATATCTTCGCATCTCCGGAAGCAGGCTGGGGTAATTGAGCGCCTCTGACGCTTTCCTACAAGTCAGATGAAATAATTATGCTTTACCTGTTTTGCACCAAGTCCGAATTATAAATATTTGATAATTTTATGATAAATATAAAAATTGTCCTTAGTTGAAATCCTTTTTTCATGTGAATAACTTTGCATAACTTTTTTAAGTTTTGGTGACTTTTAATTACATTCTGCATAAAAGCTAAAATCCGAATTAAAATGCACGGTAATATTTCAATTTATCCAAAAGCAAATCAAAATAATCTCTCGATAGTTATTGATATTTAGTCTTCCATTGTTCCTATGCGATTGAAGTCAATGAATAGCATATGCTTTGTTGATGATTATGATAATTATGATTTACTTAGATTAAAAATAAAGTCTTTTAAAAAAAGCATCAAAAAGATGTTTTTAAGAAGATAATATGCTTATTTAACCTTGACTGTACTAAGTATAGGTACCACAAAGATTAAATTTCGTTTAGGCTATTTATTTAGCCTTAAACATGAACTAGTTGACACAGCACTGACTCGATCCTAAAGACCGATCTGTCTTTCTCATTCCGATGACCCTCAACATCTTTTCTTTCACTGTCCTTTCACCCAAAAACTAATTTCAGACCTAAAACCCCCCCTCACTTCTGTACTAAAAAACCCACTACCCATACACAAGACACTTTTCTTTTTAACTACACCAACACAATCGGTGCACCACATATCATTACATCTAAATTAGCCTCATTAATTCGACTTCCCATGTACAATCTAAGAAATTACAACTCCTTCCTGAATTCACCCATTCTTGCATCCCTTCTTAAAGAAGAAAAATATAAAATCAAAACGAAATTTAAAACATTTCTTGAAAAACACTTCCCAGATTATACAAACTAAATATTCTTATTAATCTATTGTTCATTTATTGTTTCCTCTTCTTCAAAGTACACCATATAAGTTTATCACTTCATATTAGTTTTTGTTCTTCACATTGGTTTTCCGTTCTATAATGATTGTAATTCTAATTTATAACCAATACCTATTTACACATTTTAACCTATGGTACATACAAATTTTTGTCACATTTCTCAAAAATGTTTTTAACTTGAATTTATAACTATTATTAAAATTTTATAAAAAAAGTTTAAAAAAAACGCCTCTCTCTCTTCCAAATAAGAAACAATATTCCTTATTATACCACCACCATCCCTCTCTCTCTCTCTCTCTTAAATAAAGAGCTCAACAAAATTACAATAAAATTTAAAATATTCCTCTACAAACTTGAGCCAGATCGCGAAATCGAGTGGCCTTTCTTGTCCTATCCTTTCCTATCACTACTAAGAGACCTTTCAAATTCCCCAAAACTTAACCCACTTTAACAAATTTTTTGCTAAATATATTATCTTTCCTGCTCTTCACACTACTTGAAAAATCCCAACTCATAAAATACTGAAATTGTAAAGATCATCTTCAAATTAAATTATGCTGCTTTGCTCAAATCGTTGAAAGACCGTTGCTTCTGATTGCAAAAACCCTTAAATACATATCATAAACATATCTCCACACTTCTTAACGATGAATAATGTGGTGCTCTGAACCTAAACACAACATTGTACTGCAACTGTATTGACTGAATACTCTTTTTTTTATTATATATAATTCTCAATAAAATTCAAAAAAAAACAGTACACTCTCTGTTGTTATAATACGCTTAGTTTTTAAATGTTTTTTCTACTAATACATAGGTACTAACTCTGATAAAAATTTTAAAAAATTATTAAACATAATTGTGTAAATGCTAAAAGACTTTGCATATTTTTTTTTACCCAACCTACCGAAGCGTGAGGAATTCCATCAATTTTTGCCAAATGCACTGCATGAAACGGAAGCCAACAACAGAGAAAAGTTACTACAAAAATACCACACATTATGGTTGCTCTTTTGCGATCTTTTTCAGGGGAAGAACCAGTCTTCTTTTTTTGGGCTTCATCAGAACTGCCACAACTGCTCATTTCGTAAGAACTCCCGTCTGAGGTTACGTCGATGTGTGGGCGCGATGACGACAGACGCGCCACAATTAAACCATAACAAACGAACATCACCTTTTAAACATAACAAAGAGTTGAAACAGTATTTCTAATGTAAAAATTTGCTAGTCCCTTGAAACGTAGCTGTGAAACTTTTTACTTGTGGTTTGCAATCAATAGCTATTTTTCGCGGGAAATTAAGCGACGTTGGCGCTTAAATTAAGCAGGAAGTATTTTCTCGGCATTATATTTTGGCGATACAACAAAATACAGTGAAGTTGCAATTTCAATCTCATGATTAGTTCGATCATGGACTCCTAAATAATAAAAGGCTTTAATATTTAGGATTCCATAGTTCTAAATGCCCCAAAAAAGAACTAGATAAAATGTAGCAAATCAAAACAAAGGCATTGATTATCTAGAAAAAAATGTCGAGTCAAGGCCAAGTGTGTGGAAAAGACGTTTTTGATCTAATACAAGGAAACGAACAGTACAAGTAAAATGCATCATATCGCTGACAAATAAAACAATGACTAAAAATAAACAAAATTTGCCATATGCTGCAAACTATTTGATGAACTGGAGTTCATAATTATTAATTTTAAAATAAAAAACAGATTTACTGTTCCAAGGTATTATAAGTTAAGTGTTTGGTTTTTAATCAAAATATAACACTTTTTCGGGCTGCGACAAGTTTTTGTCTCACGCGATGAAGTAAAGTCGAGTATGTATTGTAAAATTTTCTTGCCAGTTGCTCGAAAAACTTTAAAAACAATTTGAAAAAAAACAGTTATATTACGTTTACTTTTTCAACTGTACAGACATAAATTCTAATTAAAGATTTGCGATCATATTTTAATGAGATAAAATTCAATTCTTATAACTCCTTATTAAACACAACAATGTTTGCTTGTCGTGTTTATGAATTAAAGAATACCAGGCTAACAAGCTGTTGTATCTTTGCACGAATACACAGGTTTATTAAAAAACAATAATAAATATTCACAAAAAAATACTTAGCCAAAAACAACCGTAATGAAATAGAATGCTTTTAGTTCGTTTGCTGTAGTAGCTTGATAACT
Organism: Diplosoma virens; assembly: GCA_963680785.1. Lineage (NCBI taxonomy): Eukaryota > Metazoa > Chordata > Ascidiacea > Aplousobranchia > Didemnidae > Diplosoma > Diplosoma virens. Next base: position 23,958,226 of record OY796885.1, on the reverse strand, counting down.
TTGAACTGACTGCTGAACCAAAATAAAGGCGCATTTAACTTGTAACAATTATGCTTGGAGATGCGCGTGTCCAATAATTGTTCGAGCAGAAGGCGCTGATTAAGATTAGAAGCGTTTAAGAAAACACTACGTCATCTATTGCACAATATCACAACACAAGCAATACCAGAAATGATTTTTTGAAGCAAATCAGTGTTAAGTTTCAAGCAAAAGTCGTCATTCAACAGTGAGTAACAACGTTTTACATTTACAGTAGAAACGAGTAGCAATAAAAACTTATTTTTTAAACTGTGTGTAATCAATAATACTTCAAATCAAAAACACTATAGCTTTGAGCACGACTAAACCGAGTTACTCTATAGAGCTCTTTATAACTCCTAGCATCGACAACTGCAGATCAGATTAGTTATTGCATGGTTGCATTGTCTGGATTAAAAGCGAACTATAGTCAACTTCAATTTGTTGAAACAATGGTTCCCAAAATTTTTTAGATGGCGGGCCCCTTTTGCTTTTTTGAAATAAAGATGGACCTTCTTAGTCTTTAAAACAAAGAAAATCCAGAAAAATTCAGGAAAGAACTAAAACAAAATTGTGAACGGTGTATTGTCGTCAAAGTTTTGATATACTTGTGACTTAGCAGATTTATGAGTAAATAAAATTGTAATAAATAAATTATTAATTTATCATTTCAAAACCACAGAATTTTGCGCTGTCTCTTAAAAGTTGCTCAAGATCTCCGGGGTCCCCAGACCCAATTTGGGAACGACTGTTTTAAATTTTGATTTGGATCAAAACTTTTAAAAAGGATGCTGTACTACCCGGATCAGATGCTGTCTGTGATGATATTGAGCCAGCATCAGGTTTTGTCATTCAAAACCGTCAGACTTTATGTTACTTATGGTGCCCGATGTATGGGGTACCATGGGTGGGCGTGGTTTGAGGTTTGTTTGGAGGCACGGCACTCGCAATTCGGTGAACGAGCGAGACTCCATTTGGGTAAGGACGAATGGAATTGGCCAACAACAGTCCGCAGGCGATTGAGCTCAATCCGACCTGTTTGGGGTGATCTCAATCCAACATGCGTGGCCATGGTATAGGTAAAAAAGCACGGAGCCTGGATGTATTCTCACAGTACTTCGTGTTCTATCTGCAATTCGGTATTACGACAGTTGATCCAACAACACCTGATCGAACGACACTTGATGGAAACGACATTTGATCGAATTGACAGTTGATAAAAAAAGATTTACTTTGGAATGTTTCTGCGATTAAACAATCTCTTTGCTACTGTAAATTGGATTCATAAAAAGCAGAAGCCATCAGTAAAAAGACAGTTTGTTTTTATTTTTTATAATTTTTTGCCAATGTTAAATTATTTAGGGTTTTTAAACAAGGTTCCTAGGCAATGTATTTTTAGGGGGCGTCAAGTAGATCTCTTGCCATGGTTATGTTTCGCTAGATGCCTATTGCTGCCATTTTTGGCATTCTTTTTACATTGTAGTCAGTAGCAAATTTAGGAGGAGGGCATTGTGCCATGGCTCCACCCTTGAATAAATCAAAGACAGATTCAAAGGGAAGACCTTTTTTTAGGAATTACTATGTGCTTGAGACGAAAAATTGACAAAACCGGGAGAGAAAGTTATAAATTTTCTGTCATAATTCGATCAAGTGCGTTTCAATCAAATGTCGTTTCGATCAAGTGTCGTTTCAATCAAGGGTTGTTTTGATCAAGTATCGTTTCAATCAAGTGTTGTTTTGATCAAGTGTCATTTCGATCAAGTATCATTTCAATCAAGTGTCGTTTTGATACTGTGTGTGTAAGTGTTACTTTGATCAAATATCGTTTCAATCATGTGTTGTTTCGATCAAATATCGTTTCGATCAAATATCGTTTCGATCAAATATCGTTTCGATCACATGTCTTTTCGATCAAGTGTCATTTTGATCAACTGCCCTTCGATCAAGTGTCGTTCGATCAGCTGTCGGTTCATGCTGTAATTTGTCCATTGGAAAACGCGAATGCTTATACCAGCAAGGCTATTTAATAGATTCCGCGCAGCTGATACAAACGGGCTTCTAGACCTTAGCCTCTTTTGGCGAGCAACTGAGGACCCACTTAGAAGACCATACAACATATGATCAGGGTCCAGGGATCCACTTTTAGCCAAAAAGAGTGTCTCCTCTAGTCGGCAAAGCTTAACTGGCTGAATGCTTGAAAGTATGAATAAGTGGTCCGTTGGAGTGGGACGCAGACATCCAGTGACTAAGCGCAAGCTGTCATTCGGGACACTGTCCACAAAGCGCGTATAAACGCTACGACACCAGACTGGTGCGCACTACTAAACTGTTGAATAGACCAAAGAAAGGGCAGCTGTGCGCAGTGTTTTGGCACCAGCACCCCATCCTGAGCCAACAAGTCGTCTCAGTGGTGTGATGCGCGAAGACAGTTTTTGCGCAAAGCCACTAAATTTTCTGCCATGGCCGTCATTAAAATCAAGTATCGATCACGCATAAAGGTTGAAAGAAGAATGCGGGTCAGAGTTTCTAAAATTCTGCCGAGTTTTGATAAATTTTGCAAAAATAAGAAAACCCACACATCATCAAATGAATGTTATGGTTGTCATTATTTTGTTGATTACTGGTTTTTATGCAGTTTGTTAAAATGCCTTTCATGAGTTATGGGTTAGTTTCATTTTAACTTAACTAACTTATTTTGTCTGTTTTTGCAAAGCTGCTTACAGAAAGTAGCTTATTTTTTCATTCATTGTTGTTGTAGTGTTTAGGACAAAACTGGATGTCTTTATTATATTTTTTGTTAAAATTTTATAATTATCGCTGGTGCGTCACAAGCTCATCTAGTTTTTCTTAGGGTATCGCAACGAAAAAATTTGCGAACAACTGCAGAAGGCTAATGCTACATCCAGTTTTAATTACTTTAGAATTACACGTAAAACATTCTAAAAATTTCTCAAATCAATCAGTGATTAACGCAGTGATTCCCGAAAATTTGTCTTTTTTTAGGGGCAATTTGATTTCAAGAAATTTAATACAGATTCAAAGCGATGCCTTTTTTTATGTTAGCCCATACCTATAAATTAGAACAAAAATTGTGAAATTGGACGCTGATTGAAAATAAAGACCTTTTTTTTAGTCTTCACCTATAATGCATTGCTGCAAGATCATGATTCGGGCAAACATCATGATATTTCGGCAAAACTGTATTGTCCTGCTGTGTATCACCACGTGAGGAAGATCAGAATTGTAGAAATGATATTGTGGGCCATGGCCAAAAAAATTGGGAAATACTGGATAACGTAAGAAAAAACTGATACTTACCAGCAGAGGAAGAAAAAACATCGCAACAGAATTAAACAAAAGAAATACAATAAAGCTTCTTGGAGAATGAAAGTAATGGCAATCAGAATTTAATACTGCTCCTTCGATAGAACTATTAGGCATTGTGTAATTTTCGTCATAATTGTATTCATATTCGTTGTACTGATAATCATCATAGTTTTCGTAGTCATAGTAATTTAGCAGTTCATAATGCTCGTTTCTGTAAAGTTAACAATAAAACTTTGACTTAATATTATACAATGATCTGGTTAATGCTTTAGTGTTTAGTATTATTACAAAAGTTAATGGTTTCTGATAACGAAGCAAACTTTTTGGTCGAAGTTTACGCGTTTTTTTAAAACTTTTTTCTTTTTTATATTTCTCCAGACTTAGAGATTAGGATGATTTCGAAATAATTTAAAATGATCTTTTTATTAAGAAAAAATTTTTACGGTATTATACCGAGGTATTAGCAGATAAAGCTGTTTCAGAGAATTGAAAATTTTATGTTGAATTTGCTACCCTACAATAATACTATTTTGGTTGAATAATTTTCTTGTTTTTTATATTTATAGACTATTAATAAACAAAAAAATGCAATAAAAAATTTGTAGAAGTAGGCCAGTAAAGCCTTGAACAATGCGCACTGTTGTGGTGTAGCCTATTTTTCGATATTAGCAGTACCCATATATTATACGTTTATTTAGGCTAGCTTTCAGTGAAAATAACAACCCCATTTCTTTTAACTGGAATGATTTAGAAATAGTTTTGTACATTTTTTACCTGAAACATTTCTTATCACGAAACACCATTTTTACGTAAACACAGCGGTGATAAGTTGAGTTGTGACGGAAGTTTTCTTCTTGACAGGATTCCTCCGGAGTTTTGTCATCAGGAAATGTATAACTGCAATTTATCACAACAAAAACCTTATTCAAGAATATTCAATTTCAAAAACCTTCCTGTAGGCTATAGTGCATTGATGAATTCAAATTAATGATTTTGGTTTTTACGAGAATCTTTTACTTTAATTAAAACAATATCAAAATATTTTGGAGAAAATTTGCACTGATAAATATTAAATGACTAAAAATTTTTTTCAAGCGTGAACAATTTGGCTTTGTGAAAGTTAATGTAAAGCAACTAAGTTTTAACCAGCTATTTGCTGCGTATTTATAATTTACTGCCCATTTTAGTATATCACCTACGCTGCGTAGAATAAACAAAAAATAAAATGTAATAATAATTTACTTACGCACATATACAATTGGGTTCGTTGCCCTCAACAAAGCTAAACATCATGACGGGTATGCAAATCAGTAGAGCAATCGCCCACACAGCAAGAGTAATGATGACGGTACTAGTTTGGGTTCTCAGCTTTTTCCATTTTGGTGAAAATGTTTGACAAACAACTGCGTAGCGATCCAAGCTCATTATCTAAAAATTGTTGACTTTCAATTGCACTCAAATGTTGAAGACCGGTGGTCACCAAACGAAGGTTTTTTGAATTCTAGGTATTTTTTAAAAACTAAAGCTTTGCCACTGCTAGACAGTTTGCTGACTTAAACTCTAACTAGTTTCATTAAGTATGCTAGGTTACTCTAGAAAAATAAAGTAAGAGAAAAATGTTTTCAAGAAGCAACTGAATTGCAATAGCCTATATTAACAAAAGATTAGAGTTGAGTTTGGCACAAGAACCAAGACTGGCTACTGGGAAGCTAGCAGAGCCTTTTGGTCAGGTCTACTGTTCGAAAAAGAGCGTCTTTTATACTTTTCCTATTTTAACTTTTTCTTGCTTCCATGCTTTCTCCTCGTTTCCTTGGCCGGTCTTCATGCGCTTGCTTATTCTTCGTCAGACAGTTTATTTGCCCCTCAATTTGTTCGTCTAGTTAAACTTAGACTCTAGTTAGAAAAACTAAGACTTAGACAGAATGTCTATCAACAAAAAAAAACTTTAAGATTGATCAAGTATGATTAATAAATTTTTTTAATCAGGGTGTTTAAAACAGCTTTACGTTAGATGGTTCAAGTCATCGACTTAAATCACTTAATTCCCTATTTATATTGTTTTACTATTTCGTTGATTTGTTCATACAATTTTCACACAAAACAATTTCAATTAAAATCTTGTAATAAATAAACAGTTTTGTCATCGTTGTCGTGTCGCCGCATAGCTCTTTGTGCTACTTTCTGTTATTAGCTTAGTCACCATTTTTGCTAAGGATCGCAAATCCATTTAAGAAATCGTCGTAGAGTACCATTCTTAAAAGCACAACGGAAATCACCGAGGTAGACCAAATACTAAACTCTCGTCCTTCTAATCGCAAGTCAGAAGAACATTAAAAAAATATAAGGGTGCTTCACTCCACGCTGGCAGTGGAAACAAGTCTTGTAACAACATTTGTAAAAATCCTACTACATTTTTATAATATTTTTACGTAATTATTATAATTTTTATAATACTGTACTTTAACTAATTATTAACTAATATGAATTAGTAATACCATTTTAATAACATTTGTAACATATCTATATATTACCCCAAAGCTGTGAAACTAGGGATTTCATAAAATTTTTAAAAATGTCAGGAAATTCTCGAAGAGAAATTCCAAAGTGAAACAATGATTTCGCGAATTACCTAACATTTTCAGGAATATCATAAAATCTCTAGTTTCAGAGCTGTACTGTAACATGTAATTTTGGGGGAAAAAAGACTGCGAACTGATTGTTAGGTAAAGATTGTGTGGTGAAGAATGTGCACACGTGTTGTTAGGGATAGGCCTGGATTGTCCAACCAACGACCCACCTAATGTTTTATGCGACTCACTGCTTACTCAAACTTTTTAGTTATATTTTTATAATTAGCAAAAAACTCATCTCTAAGTTTTTGTCCGACACTAGTCAAGAGATAAATGTCAGAATGAAGGAAAAATAAAATTGATTGTTTAATAAAACTGAACAAAGATGATCAGATGCTAAGAAAGACGTCAAAACGCGTGATAAGCGCAAGATCTTGCGTTCTTGCGATTACACGATCTTGCGATTGAATTAATATTAATTGTGTTATTTCCAAACATTTTTTACAACATCAAGTGTTAGTTAATGATTTTAGGGGCAGTGAAGATGGTAACTTTAAAACAATGAGGAGAATTTGAAATAAGATTACATCAGTATCAATGATGCTAAAAGGGAAAATGTGTTTATTTATTAGAAGGGTGGAAAGAGAATCAGACATTTTTAAAGATTCTAAGTAAGATCTAGGAATTTAGGTCCGGCTTAATGCCAATACTTCAGGTGAAGGCGCTAATAACTTACGTTTCTGATTTTAGGAATACTAATATATTTCTGTAGTTTTAATAGTTTAACACAGTGGTCTCCAAACTTTTCGAGCAGGGGGCCGTATGTAGATTTTTTGGACCTCCTCGGGCCAAAGCGAGAGAAAAAAAGGTCTTCACTTCGATTCGACCTCCAAATTCGCTAATTTTCTCCCAAAATTGTAGTGATCTCCAAAAAAAAAAAAGGGCTTCACTTCGATTCGATCTCTAATTTTGCCATTTTTCTCCCAAAATCTTGGTGTATTCTCTAATGAAAAGAACAAGATAAAAAACGTGAAACTGAGGTGTTCCCGACATAATTCTATCCAACTGTGGCTCAAAGCAAATATGTTTTTTAAAAAGAGCCCTGTGGGCCGGATAAAAAATCTTAGGGTGCCGGATCCGTCCCGCGGGCCGTAGTTTGGTGACCACTGGTTTAACATTTCACAAATATTCCTAATTCGTTGACCAATTTTAAATTTATATTTTTAATACTCATCATTTGGTCATGGCATTTAATACTAAAAAGAGGAAATTTTATATAGACATACTTTTGTGGCCCGCCATATATACTTAAATTTATAATTTGGCCCACTATAAAAAAAAAAAAAAAAAAAAAAAGACTAGACATCCCTGAACTAGGCAAAAAGTTAAGAGATTACGGCAAAAAAATTGCTCCCGTATGAATGTCGTAACTCAGCAGTTGCTTGTAATTTCTTTGTTTTGATGAGAAATAGTTTCGTTAGATACACCATTTAAGTTGTTCTTTCAAAGCCGAAAAAACCGATACATTATACTTTTTCACATTGTTAACAAGAATAGTTAGATCCAAAATCAGTTTGAAAATATTCACATATTTATGCAGGTAACAGTAATGAAACTAACATACCGTCAAGAACAAAACCGATCCATAGTAGTTTAAAAATAAAATAGTTTCTTTAGTTTTACACATCCACTCCGGAAAAATCCATGATTTATGTATTTCCTGAGACACTTTAAACGGTAAAGTCAACAAAAATAAAGAATCAGCAATGGCAAGTTGAAGAATGTACCTAAATATTAGATACAAGTTTATTTTATGTTTTCAAAATTCAACATATTTCTAAAAAGTAAAATATTCAAATTTACATATGATTTGTGCTAACGACTATAAAAGTTTAAAATTTAAATAAAAATATTAATTTTTGCGACTAGTAGATTGCCCATTATACTGTATGTTTGTTCTTCTGGTTTAAAAAAAAAAATAAAATAAAATAAAAAAAAAAATAATAACAAATTCAAGCGGACAGCAACATCTTGGCATTTGTGGAAGTAGGTTGAGGTTATTGCTTGCCCTATGTATAGCGCCTCCGACGCTTTACGTGCGAGTGAGGAGAATAAATACAGAGATAAAATAGAAAAAAATGTTTTTTAACTTAAAAAGAGTCAGATAAATGGGAGAGAATGCTTCAAATTGTCTTTTTTGTTTAAGTAGAGCATTGTTTTGTTTGTCTTAAATAAAATTAGTATTTAATACTAACATTACTTTAAAAAATTTGTGCCTCACCAACCACGACTTTACGGCACATCACTGGTTTTAGTCATACAATTTTTCGTAAGTGAGCTTTCAGTTACCACATATTTTAAGGTTTTAGTATTTCGTATAGAATCCTTGTAAGGGTTTTAATCATTATTTGCGGTTTTTCTAAATTAAAAAAGACCGAAATTATTAATTTATACATTTGGTACTAATAGGGTTAAATTCAAACCTTGAGGCTTTGATTTTAATTTTATTTTTTAGTTAGTTCTTTTTAGTTAAATTTTTAATTTTATTGGGAGGTTTCAAGAGCCTTCAAGAGCCATATCCTTCAAGAGAGGCTTGTCGTTTGTTAGGAATTACTGGCTTAAATTAACTAAAAACTTAGTCCCCGACAGTTGTCTGAAGATACAGGCGGACATTTTACATTTCCAAATTAAAAGTTGGAAGGGCCATGTCGTTTACAATTGCAATTGTTTCATTAGTTTCAATTGTCTTCACAATATAAGTAAAAAATTTTGCAATCAGTTTTTACAAGTTAAGGTAAAGTATAGTTTATGAATTAAAGTTAGTTACAAATGTGGGTCTTAAATATAAAAATGCTGCCGAAAATTGAGGTTCAAATACTAAATTATAAATACACCAAAAGTAGATTGAAAGCTTAATGATGAAAATTTTCTTAGCTTCTATACTAAATCAGAGATTTGAAACATACGGTCCGCGGGCCAGAATGCGGCCTGCGGCACTTCTTTTCATGGCCCGCTTCTAGTGAACTAAACACGAGTTACCCAACAATGTTAAAAAGAGAATTTTTTGCGGTGAAATAAAAAACCATTTTAAACCGAATAGACAAACTATATTTAATAACTTTTTTTAACCTGCTTAACAGTTTTTTATTCCTATTGGTATTTTTGCTATTTCACACTAATTAAATTCAGACTACGAACCGTGGCAATTTGTTCTTCTTGCATCATAGCGCATGTTGAACTGCTAGTTAAAACCAATGTTCATCCTAGAAATCAGCCTAAAATCCTAAAATGTCTTCAAGTAAGAGAAGGAAGGTTGATTGTGGAAGATTGTTTCGCAATGAGTTGCAAAAAGTACTTTGTTATTTTACATAATGAAAACGTAATTTATCTGATTTGCCAAAATGCTATAGCAGTAGTGAAAGAGAACTACTGTATATCCAGCGTCACTATTGCACAAAATATCCTACCAAATTCGATAGCATTGAAGGTCAATTACAGTTTGACGAAATAGAGCAGTTTAAAAAATCTTTAAGCATACCAGAGGTATTCATGCATATGAAAAAGACATTGAGCTTTGAGATATCTACAGTACTCTAAGAAAAATGAAAGATTAGGCCTACGGTGATGGTGAATCCACTAAGAATTGTTTGGAATTGTTAACTAGACGTGTGTTTCCAGAAAAGAAATATGTTGTGGAGGAACTAGGTCTGTTTTGGTTTACAGTGGAAAGGCGAATAAATGACCTTTCGAATAATATCGTACTTTTTTTAAAGTAGAAAATAAGTAAATGTTCTGTTTTTGCATTGCTTTGGGCGAGAGTAAAGATATTAGCGATACTGCGCAGCAAGTTTTTCATATCTCGGTTATCTCAAGATATTCAAGTAAAACAATACTTTAACGGTACGTGTAAATTGATTGAGAAACTCTTTTTTACAATGCAAGGAATAATAACAACAGCTGTTTTGCTTGGTACTAAATTGTCCGGCCCACAGCATTGCTACTATTGTACAATTTGGCCCATTGAAATAAATAGTTGCACGCCTTTTTACTAAATCATATTCCATTACTAGAACCTGAAATAAATTTATTGCTTTGCAGTTACACAGTGCGTGTATTTCGACTTACAGTAATCTCCCGGTTAAGTTCGCACCCGTTTAAGTTCGCACCCGTTTAAGTTCGCATCCCGATTAAGTTCGCAAAAAATTTTCAAAAAATCAAGATTCAACTTTTACAAAAATTTATTGATATTTACAGCTAATCAGACAAGTCATAAAAATATTCACGATTTAAACAAGTCGTAAATTGTCAACTGATGCATATTTCGTTCTCTTTTGCGTTTTGCATCCAAAATAACCTGCCTTAATTTTTGCTGAAAAAGCTCAAAGGAATTTCTCACTTCATTATAGTAATTTCTTGCTTGAAGTTACACATCGGGACACAACAACTGATCCTCAACTTCAAGAACTTTATTGTATATGGCTGTGGCATTTTGTTCTTGTGGCATTTGCACAAACTACAAGTGACACTCTTTCTTTGGCTTTTTTCTTTCCTCGTGTGCTGCTAACATCCTCAAATGGCATAAGCAAGGTGTACTTAGGCAGCAGCCGAAAAAATAAGCCTGTTTCGTCCATGTTATGTACTCGTACATTTTCGAGATCATACTTTGAAATTATGGCATTTAACTTATCCAAAGCTGCAACAAGATCAGGATTTTCTCGGTCCACCTCTGCTCCTTCACCCTGAAGAAAAAGCTGTTGTATTTCACGGCGTTCTCTAAATCGGCTAAACTACTGCCATGATGCTTTAAAGTCATCCTGTGATATTAATAGTTCTTTAGCGATTTTCTTTGCTTTCAAAATGGCGAGCGAAGGTGGAACAGGCAGGTTTGCTCGACGCATGCTATCAATCCACAGGTATAACTTATCATTTACCTCTGTAAACCTACCCACACACGCTCTGAACGTTTTCTTTTTTGCTTCTTCGAACATCAGAGCAGAACGCCTACGAATATCTTCACGCTTCGACCAGACTTTTCTAATAGCAGCCTCACTCACTCCGTACTGTCGTGCGATACTACGTTTACTAGGAGATTACTTCCAATCTTTCTGACTCATTCAATCCTTTAACTTTGCCTGACATTATTATGTGAATGATATTAACTTTGTCTGCTAGAAATTAATTTTTGTCTTAAATCAATGCAGCAATTAGTCTCAAAACACTAGCTTAATGACGAGAGTTTTCATTTTAACTGATAATTGTGCATGTTACGTAATAATGGCTTTGTTATAAATGTTAAGTTCGCACTCGCTGTTCAGATTCAAGTTGCGAACTTAAGCGGGAGATTACCGTACTGAGAAAAAAACGATTTATCTTGTTTTAGCAAATGTCGGGAGTAAAGGCGCGTTTACAGCCGTTTACAGTACTTTTTTCTTTCAGTGCGATCTTGGTTTGTTTTATTGACGCTCAAATCCACTCATTTTTTCTCGAAAACATGAGCGGATTTGAGCGTCAATAAAACAAACCAAGATTGCGCTGAAAGAAAAAAGTACTGTAAACGGCTGTAAACGCGCCTTAAGAAAAACTTTTTTCTCTGCGAGGTCACAATTGCGGCATGTCTCAAATCTTTCTGATTTTAACAGATATTTTTACCAAAAGAGAAAAAAGCGCTATATTGCTTCACTTTTGTTTCTTTTTTTATCTGAAGGTAGGCAAACCTTGAAGTTGCCTCACTAGAGGAAATTAGCGATTTTATTGACAAAAACGCTTGACGAAATGATTACAGCGCTGAAAATACAACGATTAAACCGTCCAAAACTAGGATTGAAAAGCAAAGCTAATTAAACTAATACAAGTAAGGTATAATTTTTACTAATTTTTTTCAACAAATAGCAAGTTGCATTTATTTTGGAAAGACTACCTACGACTTCAATATCTTATTTCAGCTTTATTTGATTTCCACAGGTGAGGCACTGCTTCACTTGCCTACCCTGACAACACGTCCCTGACTAAAACCCTTAAAAAGATTTTAGTCGCACAATTCTCATAATGATTATATAAAATATATTAGAACCTTCAAAATATTTCTGTATTGTGGTAACTGAAAGAAAAATGTATGACTAAAAGTAGTTTAAAAATGAGTGACACCATAAAAGTGTCCCGTCATGTTTCAAAACCACCTGCAACAAATCTTAATAAAGTTTATTGTAAAAAAATGACGTCAGCGCAACAAAACTAACTAGTCAAGAAAAATAATTTATGGATTATAACCAGGGCTTCAAACTCGAACTCAAACAAACTCTGTTTTTTAGCCAAAGTCGAACTCGAAAAAAAGAAGATTAAGTTTGTCTGAATTAATTAAGTAATTCTGATGATATTTACTGTATATAAAAACTTGGAAAACTTCAGTGAAAAAAGGAAAAAAGATAAACTGAAGACCAAAAAAAGTTCGATGCATGGTATGCAAAATCTGGTAGTCTCAGACTTAAATAAACCGTTCAAATTCAAGTGAAGACCAAAACAAGTTTGTATTTGCAGGTGATTAAAATGCTGTAAAAAATGTTTAAGGATAAATGAAAACCAAAAAAAGGTCTTCATTTTTGTACAAGTGTGCTGCGGGCGCGAAAAAATTGCTGAGCACTGCTCTAAGACAATCGCCAAAGCATCATGTCCTAAAACAAATCACAGGCTTAAGAAAATTCCAGTCCGAATTTTGTTTAATAAAATACCTTTAATTAATTATGATTTAAATAACTATGAGTACAGTATGATAAGATGCTTTAAGACATTTCACTTACATATTTTTTTATGAAAAACTGGCTAATAAGCAGTATAAAATTATTTAAACAATTTAACTAAGTATTAATTTAGATTTTATCTTACCAATAAGTGGCAGATTTTCGATATTCTTTTAGTGTGCAGTTAACGAAAATTGCCAAAAAATTTGCCAAAGTTCCAATGACACATATAATAATGGAAATAGCAGCACTAACATTGTGCAAAGTTCCCTTTTCCTCGATGTTGATATCAACTAAAAAAATGAACAGTTGGGCAGAGATTAAACCAGTTTATCAAAATGTAAAGCGATAATACACGAAGAATCGCGCAGTTTTCATGTTGCAATTAAATAAATCGCTTGCATTGTAAGTAAACTTATGTTTTGCAGAAACCGATTGTGCACCACCCCAATAAAATGCAAAACCATAAATTTTGTCGGGTAACTATGTAATTCCGATTAAGATTATCAAAGAACTCAGACACAATTTTTTATAGCGATCTTGATCGAAAAAATTTTAATTTAAACAAAATTACAGAAAAGAAACTAGTATGAGGCTAATTTAAATGATTAAATTTTCGGCAGATATTTTTTTCTTAAGAGCACGTTTCCACTACATGGAATGAAGTATTCTTTGTTTATTTTATTGCTTTTTTTTGCTGCTTATCGCTCGGTTAGATTTTAAGCGCGGAAAGATCAATAAAAGAAACAAAGAATGCTTCATTTCAAGCTCGTAGTGGAAACGAGCCTTTAGTGTTATTTCTGTTGTTTGCTTCATTTGCTTTGTGTTTCAAATTGATTCCATAACTAATTATTTGATTTTCAAACCTACGGCCAGCTATGCGCGAGCATCTACTCGGTTAAATGCCTTTGAATAATGCATTTATTTCTGTTAGGCATATGTCAAATAAATGGTTAAATGTATTTATTTGACATTTATTTGAAGCCAATGTAAATACTGTATGTTTTGAAGAGAAAAAAAAGCTAGTTTCTTGTTCAACGTCAACACAATACAGTAACAATTCTATTGTATATTTTTTGCTTGTCCACTTTGTAGCATTGGCAACATTTAAAACTCTTCGCTATGTTCTAATGATCGATGCGGTTGATAGAGAACGTTTCGGCTCAAGTTATATGATTAAAAATGTTGATGCAGCTTATTCATAACGATATGGATTATTTATCTTCCTGGTTACAAGACAAGATTACAGGCTGTGAACTTAAAACAACCGTCATGCAATTAAAACAAACTGCTTTCGAAGATGATAAAATATTGCTGTCCGGGAAAAAAAGTTTTATTTTTGGATTTTTGGTCTTGTTATACTAGTGATATGACAGTAATTATTTACAGTTGATTGCTAAAACGCCAAGCAAAAGAAAGTGCCGTCAAGCAAAATCTTTTTTTTTAAAGCAGTGTTTCTTGATTCGTTTTTTACCCCGCACCTCATTGAATTGATGAAGCCAATCTTGCAACTCCTATTTTAAACTTGAGGGATTTAGAGAAAAAATTCGAAACACGAACGAGAACAATGCCGAAAAGAACTTATCGGCCTTTATTTGGCTAACAAAGGAGGAAGGAATGTAGCGTTCATCAACAAAATCACACAAATTATAAAATTAAACAAACACAGCAGATAAAAAAAAGTGGGAATTTGATGATGATTAGGTTTTTTAATTTTTCTTCTGCCTGTGCTTTGCAATTACCAGTTTGAAACATGGAACTTTGTGGGATAATGCGATGCGTAGATCATTTTCGGTATTTCATCTTAACATATAGTAGAGATAAAAACCCTGATTCACACAGCCTAGTGGTAGCAAATGGAAGCAAAACTTGCAATGCTGTCTTTGCCAGAGTTGAATACCTAGGTTGAAGGCTGCACCAAAGTGTTTTGAGTGAACTAAAATCATAAAGCAACTTGATCGATTGGCAAGCTAGCTAGCCCACTTGCACCATTCTGTTGTGTTCTTGGAAAGACACTTTACGGCACTTTCCCCTGCTTGGCGGTTTTGACAAGCAGTTCTAAATTACAGTAATATCTCTACTAAATTACTAGCGGACAGCAATATCTTGGCATCTCCGGAAGCAGGTCGGGGTAATTGCTTACCCTATGTATAGCGCCTCCGTCGCTTTCTTGCGAGTCAGAAAGATAAATATAGAGATAAAAATAAAAAAATAAAATAAAATAGGGTTGCCGTACGTCAGAATTTTAGAGTTCAAATCTTCATCAGGAAGAAATATTAAAATGTGTCAGTATGTCAGGGATTTTCAAACTATGCTGAGTGATGGGTTTAGTACGGTGCGAACGGAGCGGCCGCAACCTCAGGTTTAGGAAGTAACTCTAGGACGAAAGTAGGGATAATGCACTCGAATGATAGTGACGACCTTTTCTTTTTTTAAAAAAAACACCATGATTTTGGGACAAAAATTGAGGAATCTGAGACTGATTCCAAGTGAAGACTCTTTTTTTTGATCTTCATTCTAGAATCTCGTACAATTTTTTTTGTCCTATCCGTAAAGTAGTAGAAAATCGTGATTTGGGCAAATGTCACAAAATTTGGGCAAAACTGATCGCCCCCCAAATTTTTTTCGCTAATACGCCTATGTCTGTCAGGAATTGCGCCTATTCAGATATGATTACCTTAAGCTGGCATCGCTATCAAATCATCCTTATTACCATTGTAATCTTTTATCTTTTCAAATTTGAAGGCAAAGGGGTTAAAGATTCAAGTTTCTTATTCTTCCATATCTTCTGGGCAGAAATAACCGTCAAATGACTCTCTTAGCTCTTCCAGTGCGGACTAATTTCTGCCTTGTCATTTTTTTCCAAACCCAAGTTGCTATACAGGGTGGGCCGTAAGTCGCGCACCAAAGAATATGAAACAAATTAAAGGCAAATTAAAACTGAAAATAAACTTTGATTCGAACCAACCAAATCTGAAAGTTATAATAACTGACACGTTCAAGGAAAAGAAAGGATGTTTTATTCCGCTTTTGCTACATTGTTTCTACTACACTACACTTAAGTCTTTGGTGCGCGACTTACGGCCCACCCTGTATTTCAGAATGACTTTGTTCAAAAAGGAAAAATTAGCAAAATTCTTCTGCATGATACGCCAACTCCACAACAACAGTTTATGTCTGAAAGCTCGCAACAAGTTACAAGTAATCAGAATATTTACTTTCTTATCCTGTAGTAAAAGATGTAGCTCATTCAGATATTGGTAAACGTATGCCAACATTGGAGCAAAGTTAGGAGATTGGAAAGTATGCATAAAAACTGTTTTGTTCTTGAAGAAACTGTTCAATTTTCATTCTGTGCTTATAAAAACCTTGTCAAAACTTGACCTCTGGAAATTTCTTTGAGAAATAATCACTATCGCCCATGTTCAACAAAATTTTTATGTATATACTTTCGCATCTTCGATGGATTCTCGCACCCCCAGCAACAGCAACTCGCCCCCAATCGGGAAACACTGCTTTAAACACAATAAAATGATGGAAGTGGGAATCCTGATTATCGAAGTATCGATTAACACAATCAGACGGTAACCCGGTTTTTCTACTTGCCTGTTTCGGGCGTTGTTACGTCGACGTTCATGTTCCACGCTCGTGTGGTGCTCGAAAAAGTTTCCATTTATACTTTTTTAAAGCAGTATTTCTGATTAACATTCAGCTCATCATTATTCTAGCAAGTAAGAGTTAAAACCTAATTATTACAGCAAAAAAAAAAATTAGGAGGAGTAGATACGAAATTTTTTTCTTATATAGCTTAGATATTTAGTTGAAAATCGTAGTTCTTCATGTAGCTTCTCTACGACTAATTAAAAAGTTTTCTTTACCACGAGTTTAGAAACCATAGTACAATACATTATATTCAACATTCAGTTTTGTTTTTATTTACCTTTGTATACTAAGTAAAAGTATTTATTTTTTATTTTTCAAATTAACTTTTCAACCTACTACGCGTAGTGAAATTTCATCCGAACTGTGAAGCTTCATTTGCACTTGGAGCATGAAATAAAGCATTTTTTGTTTCTTTTATTGATTTTTTTGCTTCGCTTAGCACTTAAGTCGAAAAGAAGTAAAAATCAAAAAACAAACAAAGAATATTCCATTCCACACACTTGTAGTGGAAACGAGGCTTAACTATTTTTAACCAAGAAGGCGTGATATTAAAAAAGCGTCTTTTAACCAACCTTTCTGTCCTACGACAAAGTCTTGCTGACCCCCAGTTAAACTCGTCAAGCATAGCTACTTTTGCTTCACAAGCATCATTACCATAATCAAACTAGACAAAAGCTCATGAACAATAAAGGTAATTTTTGTTTTTTCGCATTTCTAAACCAGACTACCTTCAGTTAGTGAAGCTACAGTATTTTAAATGATCTAACAGTCAAAGTAAAGACCTGCTGTTGACTGATTAACAAATTGACTGCTACTGATGACAGCTATCTTTCTTTGTCTAAATTGAATAAATATAAAAACTTGTGCTGAATTATATTTTCACTTTTATTGACCTCTTTCGAGAGAGGTTTGTCAGTGTTTGTACTAGTATGCTATATTTGCAAAATTATGTTGATTTAGCCTACGTAAAAATAATTAGAAACTTTCATTGTGTTTCGAAGCCAAAAGTCGATGTTAGAGGAAAAGTGATTGACTCAGCTGAAGTTGAATGAAAAATAAACGAAACTGATCTTGCAATCAGACATTTGCAAGAGTAAAGATATAACTTTTTTTATTTTGCACTTGGTGATAATTATGATAGAAATAGCAAGCGTTTGGTTTCGATTGAACTTGAGTGTCAGGATTGTAGTTTTTTTAAGTTAATTTATTTGATTGCATGAAATAAGAGTTCTTTGCTAATTTTTATTTTATCTTATGCAATTAATCAATCTAACCTGGATAACTTATTTTTAAAAATTTATAAAAAATCATTACTATTATTTTAATTTAGTATTTTGCAAAAAATTTTGTTAGAATCTTGAATATACCACCAGCGCGCAAAGTGCAAATACTGTATATTTAAATTTTTTTTTGAAAAAAAACTTGAAAGATTAAAACGATTAATAAGAACTAATCTTTTTTTAGGGTTTTAATAGACACAATAGATGCGGTCGAAACCAATTTTTAAATTCCAAGTAGACATAAAACTTTTTGTCTTTAGTTAAAGTCTGAACAACAAATTATTACATTATTACTTTTTTGGTTTCTGTTTAAAAGTGAATTTTTTGTATTGTATCGAATTGTCTAGTCATAATTCTCAGTTCAGATGTAGGCTATACCATGGCTCTTCTGTTGAAGACTATTTCTATTTTGTTTCCTAAAAGAAATTTGAGTTTGAAATTCATCCTTTGTTAAGTTTCTTGGTCAATGGTCCAGGCTATATAAATTACACAACGCATCAATTTCTTTCAGTTTTATAAAGGTGTGCCGTGTATGGATATTAGTGATGTGCTTAACTGTTACTTCTGAATAACTGTTATTAACTGCTCTTTTGAAAATTTTATCTGTCACTTTTAAACTGTTACTTTATATTCATTACGCCAACTGAGACCTAACCAATAGGGATTGTGACGTCATTACCATATCAAAGGCAGAAGCAGATAACAAAGAACCACTTACTTTAATTAAGAGCAGTGCTTTTCAACGTTTGAAAGTACCATCCGCACTTGCTTATTTTGCAAAAATTTCATCCGCACAACAAACATTGTGTTATCGGACGTTTCTGTTTTTCCACTTGTTTAATATCACGTGATTTTGCTTTTTTCCTCGCGACGTGATTGTCATGTCATTAAGACGTTTTTTTCCTTAATTCTGAGTTCAGAGTTAAGGCCCGTTTCCACTACGAGCGTGGAAAAGAGCATTCTTTCTCTCTTTTATTGATCTTCGATTGAAGTGAGCGGTTAAAATTGAAGCGAGCGCAAAAAAAAAGCAATAAAACAAACAAAGAATGCTTTTTTCCACGCTTGTAGTGGAAACGGGCCTTTAACGAGTTAACATGCACCTGTTCTATTCAAATAAGATTCTATGTAAGACTGACCTAAATCAATATAGATTGATAAGTAATAATTGATTGAGCTGAGTGAAATCAAGCAAGAAGACAAGAGGAAGACTTAACCGACGGTGCTTGTGTCCAGTGACAGACGTTCATTTTCGTCACGCGGAGATTAGTCTATTTCTCAAGCACATCCACACACAAGAATCAAGTGAGCTCAACTACTAATATTAGCGCCTCGGAGAATACTATACGGGTGTTAGCTAGCCCTGATTGAATTGTTGTTGACGTTCCACTAGTGACGTTCGCAACAATAGTTTACAGCTATTAGTTATTCCATTTGTATAATAACAATGGAAGGGTTAGACATAGGAATAACAATAAACGAGTAATTTTGTTTAATTACCAACACATCAACATAAACGAAAATTATTACACATAAAAAGAATCAACAGTTTTTTATTCAAATATAGAAGTATATTAATGACTCGTTTGCTGCTGAATATTTCGGGAAATTTCATACCAGTTTGGTTCAATGTCTTGCTCCAAAGCTCCCCGCATTAGGTCATCAAGTGTTTCATTAAGAACACAACTTCTTTTTGACGTTTTGATGTCAACCAGTGCACTAAACCCCTTTTCGGCCAAGTAGGTAGTAGGGTTTTGCACAAGAACTTTGAGCGCTTGAATCGCCAGGTCTTTGTATGCTCCATCAAGAGCTCCGACCCAAAATTCAGCATGTTTTCTACGATTAAAAAATGCCTGTTGACAGAAATCGTTTTTAAGAATTTGACCCAAAGGTCCCGGAGGCTGTTGTTCACCAAAAGGATTCAAAATTCACAGCTTTGATTTTAATTCTGCTGACTAATGACTCGGAAAGTAAGCTTCAAAACTATCACGCAGAATGTTCACATGAGAGCTCGCTACTTCGATGATACGCTGCTCCAGATTCTGTTCTGCTTCTTCCCACTTACATGTAGACATGAAGGTCTGAAGCGTCTTCAAATTTTGTAGGTTGTTACTGCAAATTTCTTTTTCCAAACTTTCAAGTTTTTGTTTGAATGATGTAATTTTGAAAGTCACTTCAAATATATCAATTCCACATCCTTGTAGGGTGATGTTGAGCACGTTAAGCATACCGAATATATCAACAAGATAAGCTAGCCTGGCAAGCCAAAACAAATTTTAAATTATATTAGCTCTGTGGTCTTCTCGCCCATTAAACCACACAACAAGTTCCTCTCGCAATTTCCACACTCTCTCTATTACTCTTCCACGAGACAGCCACCGAACTTCAGAGTGATAAACAAGACGCACATCATCTCCCATTTCTCTGACAAGTTCATGAAACGCCCGATTTGACTTTGATTTCTTTAGTATTGTAGTCACAATTTTAGTGACATCACAAATCACATCGGCGAGTTGACCTTTCTTTTCTTCATTGGCAAGTTTTTTGGCTACCAATGCTTCACGGTGTAGGATGCAATGAATGCTCACAACCTCTGGTGCGACTTGCTTTATGAGAGCAACAACTCCGCTACGAACTCCGACCATAGCCCGGGCACCGTCGGTGGACACAGACTTACATTTGGACCACATCACTTCGTGTTCTGAGAAGTAATTGTCCAATTTCGAAAACTTACTTAAGGCAGTGGTGTCTATGCCAATAGGAAGACAAAACAGATAGTGATCCACAATTTTCATGCGTTCCGTACTTGGAAAGCGAACGTAAACAATTAATTGAGCTTTGCTAGTAATATAAGTCATTTCATCTAATTGAAGCCCGAAGCAGGGCGCAAGACGAAGCTTGGCTAGAACAATTTCTTTTAGTGATGCAGCGACCAATGAACATCTCCTTTGCATGGTATTATCAGACAATGCCAGCTTTTGGACTTTGGTCACAGCCGTGGCTCCTCCATGAATCTCCTGCGCTACTATCTCCAAACAGGGCTTTACGACGCTTTCTGCCAAGGTAAATGGCTTCTTTTGAGACATAAGGACATGAGCTATTTTTAATGATGTTATGACTAGAGGTTGATCAGAACGTGCCACCATCAATTGTTCGAATCGTTGCTGTTGTAGAGCATATTGTCGTGTTTGTTGTTTGAAAAATGTTGCCGACTTGTTTTTGTGTTCAGAATGTTTAGTGTCTCTGTGCCTTTTCAGTTTATACTTCTCCATTGATGAATTGTGGTATATGACCTGGCAGAAAACACAGCGAGCCGAAGGATAGTTTTCGTCTGAATCTTTCACAAATCCCAGCTCAGTAAATGCATCGTTCCATTTTCGCTCTTTGCTCAATTGCTGTTTTTTCGTTTTATTAACTATCAACTGTTCACTATTTTGTAATTCTTCTTCCGTTTCTTGCTGCACTGCTGCATCTTGCTTATTAGACGTAAAGCCATAATTCACAAGACTCTGTGTTTTAACTTTAACATATCGTACGAATAATTAAAAAGCTGTAATATTTATGAAAAATACTGCGTTAGACCTACTGTTTGTAAATATTAGTAAGTCTTATGCAGTATTTTTCATAAATATTATTTTTCATAAATATTAGTAAAATATTCTATGCAACCTTTAGGCTACCGATCGACTGAGCTAACACTCGATTAAAAAGTTCTAATTCAATTGAATTTAATCTACGTTAATTAAATTGCAACTCCGACGGCTTCGCAGCTGCATTGGCATCTGTAATTAGTTAATTCCTTTTTATATTCGGCCACAGCTTTTTTGCTGTAGATTTCATATCGAAACTATTTCTTCACCCATTTTTCGACCATCATCACCTTTGTCGTACAATTGGTAAGGGCCCCAGTTAAGAAATTTATAATTAGCTTCCACCTCTTCCACTAATTACACTCTCGCCCCCTCACTACAACGCATCGGCATAATTCCTTTGTCGTTTGTACGATGAAAAACTGAAGCCGTAAAAAGAAAACTGCAGAACTGTATCAGCTGACTAGCAGTCATTATTAGCCTACTTTTCTACATTATGAACAATTAGTTGCATTGTTACGTCACCATTAAATTTTCGTTCGGGATATTTCCGAACAAAAAAAGCGCATACGAGCAGACCATGTAATAGCTCCCCTTAGCTTATTCGTGACAGTAAGACTTGTGAAAACATGTATTACTAAAAAACGTCAGGTTATGATGAAAACATCAGCAATTAACTAGCAGTTAGTTAATTGCTGTTGTCATCCGCACTTATCTGCACTACGTTTGTCATCCGCACTACATTTTTTTTATTCGCACAAGTGCGTACCGTCCCACGGGTTGAAAAGCACTGATTAAGAGCAAAGCAGATGAGAGATTGCTGCTTTTTAGAAAAAGAAAAAGTTTCGAAAGATTGAGCTCTAAAATAACACAGCGTGAATAATAAAAATTTGCTTAACTGTTACTTTGGAACAACTGTTACTAATTAACTGCTCCTTTAAAAATTTTATGTTACTGTATATGCATTAAGCCAACCAAGAACTAAACTACAGCGATTGTGACGTTATTAGCCTATTAAAGGCAGAAACAGATTAGAAAACAACTGCTTTTTTAAAAAAGAAAAAGCTTCGCAAGAATTGAGCTCTAAAATAACACAGCGTGAGTAATAACAGTTGCGGTACTTTTTAACTGTTACTTTGCAATTCGCTTATTTGTTAAGGAAATTATCTGTTACTTTTTCATGAACAGTTATTTTTCGTACACCTCTGTTAGAAATAACAATCATTTTTATTTTCTTATTGCATTCGATTTCTTTGGGTTATTTAGCGCCGTTAGTGACGTCATTGTATGTCATAGCGATAACGTCATGCTATTTCATATTAGTTTGACTTGGAGTGAAAAAATGAGTAAACGCTTATTGGAGAGTAGCTGCTAACATTTGGATGATTGAGTGCTAGACAGTTTTATTAGTGCTCTGACGGTTTATTTTATTCTGGTAAAGTCTCGTAAAAAAATAACCTTAACATCGTTGTTCAACAAAATATTTTACATAAAATAATGTTCATGAATAGTTGCTGCAAAGACTGTTGAAGTTGCTTCATAAAATTTTTTGTAAACATCTGTGCCGTAAGTTTATATTATCCAAACGGTATAGTCAATTTTATTTTTAAGTTTATGCCAATTTCAAAGAGAAACTAAAAGGTTTTTATTTTTTCAATGAAAATATAAGATTAGCTCACAAGTGTTTGTAAATTTTTTAACAGTTCTTGATAATTGGGTCAAAACGTCCAAAATTGTTTAATAATTAGTTTTTCATCTTAATACTAACCAAACTAAAATTTGTTGGTCAATACTGTACGTAAGAAAGAAGTCAATCTTAATAATTTAATCAAATACAAATGAGGCTTGCTTTTTGCCGCTAGGTACTTTAAATTGCTATATTTTCGTGAAAATACATTAAAGTGTATTTCAATGATCACCGAATTTTTTTCGTCAAAGTCGTAAGTTTTTTAGCCTGAAAACTTAAAAACTCTGGCATAGATAAGTGGGGACGAGTTTTTAAATGTTTGTAAATTCGCCTTGTGAAACCCAACTCGAGAGTAAAAATGTCTTCACTTTATATCACGTTCGAAAAACATCTTTTGGTTGCATCTGTTTCGTAAAAGTTATCTTAGAAAAGAGAGGGAGAGAGAAAGAAAGTTTATTAGATAAATACAAATAAATAAGCTTCCAAAGTACACATAAGCTATGAGCTAGTCTGGCGCAAAAAGCTTCAAATACGTAGTGTGCATTAAATGAAAATGACTACATTTTTATTGTTATGCGATTACGCTGTTGTCAATGTCCATTTTTCTTTTTGACCACATGTTGTTAACTCACAACTTGCTACATGCTTATAAAATGGACGGGGAAGCAGTAATTAGCATAGCTTGGCGACGACATGTGTTTTAGTAATATTAGTCCTAGTAGTATAATACAATCAGACGCGCTCGAAAATTTTTTGGCGCAAGAAAAAAATTTTTAAAAAGAACACTTTTTTGTTTAAAAGGCACTTTCAACAAACGCAAATTTTAGCGTTTTAGAAAAACTTTTATAACTGAAAAACCTAGTGAAGGCCAAAAAAATTGAACAAACTGTTTGCTTTTTCAAATAGCGAGTAGAATCGAGTCCTTCCCAAAGCTTTTTGTCTGATACCCATTAGAAGAAATCATCAGAATGAGCAAGAAACAAGCCGAACCGAGTTATAAAGTAAAGAAGAGAGCTCTGATTGCTCGACCGTCTTTGGGAACTAAAAGAATTTTAGCATACCGTATGCACTAGCTGGTGAAAGTAGCCCTATGATTTTCTGTATACCAATGTCACAAATTCAAATTCTTGCCTTTCTACCAAAACGTTTGAAAAGGAAATAGAGTTGATGGTCAACATGGTCACGGTTCAAAACCCACTCGCGCCATTCTATTGTGCTCTTGGGAAAACACTTTTCCCTGCTTGGAGGTCTTGGCAAGCAATTCTAAATTTCAGTCATATTTCTATAAAACAAAAAAAACAAAATAAAAAATTTCAAACGCACAGCAATATCTTGGCATCTCCAGAAGCAAGTCGGGGTAATTGCTAATCATATGTATAACGCCTCCGACGCTTTCCTGCGAGTCGGAAGGATCAATATAGAGATAAAATAAAAATAAAACAGTGCTTAGTTTTTTTCGTGAGCATACTAAAGAGAAGGAAGGAAAGAACTTAAGATTGAGGCGGGTGAGGAAAGAATTGAGGATTAAGGCCTTAAAAGATACAAAATTAATTTTATTTGTGCTTTAGTTCACAAAGTAGGACATGATCTGCTCAAAAAGCAAATTGCAAACGGAATTGAAAAAAAATCGATCTATTTTAATCATCAAAGGCTATTTGAAACACATAATTAATTTTACTTTCATCCAAAAAATTAGATAACTAAATGACAAGCCGATCGACAAAGTAGAAAAATGTCCACTCTACAACCGCGTTCTGTTGATAGAAACTGTTTTGAGGAAGTTCAAACAACAAATCACCACGGCAGTCAAACTCTGCTACTTTGTTGCCGAGCCATGTGTTGTTTTTTCGACATCACAGCTCTTCCCAGCAACTACGCAGAAGAACGTTGGATCGGGTCTAATATCTGCCCGGATTAACAATTAGAACATTGTCTCGCCACATGAATTCTTGGATCAGGTCTAATAACTGCCAGGCCGGGCAGATATTAGACCTGATCCAGAACGTTTTATTACCTTCCCATCATTGCAGCAATATTATCTACCAATTTGTGGCCAATGTGATAGTTCGTACGTTGGTTAAATGCTCAAACGCTTGCAAGAGTGTACTAAGCAACGTACCTCGAAGCTGCGACGATCTTCCTCGCCTTTGCAAAGTTGGCAGTAATTCTCGCCTCTTTCACGAGTCTGCCATTGGCCAGCATCTTCTGACAATGCGCAATCTGCTCTTCGTTAC
Source organism: Diplosoma virens (assembly GCA_963680785.1). Taxonomy (NCBI): domain Eukaryota; kingdom Metazoa; phylum Chordata; class Ascidiacea; order Aplousobranchia; family Didemnidae; genus Diplosoma; species Diplosoma virens. Next base: position 23,933,126 of record OY796885.1, on the reverse strand, counting down.
AGCGGCAAGAATTCGTTATTCTTACTCGAGGTCGTTCTATTGTATCTTTCACCTTTTCGTTTTATAAGCTACTGTGCTCAACAAAAAATTTACCAACATTTAAAGCAAACTAAAGAAAAGCAAAAAAACACTAAAATGTTTAATTCTTTAAAACCAAAACCTAAGTTATTTGCTACAAAGACACTCAAAAGCAACAAAATCGAATGAGATTTATATGTGAGTTGACAGTAACTATTAATACTTAAAATAGACCACCAGAGAGGTTGCTTAATGCAAAAGAAGAATTACTGCTTTAGTGCAATTACAAAGAGTATTAAAAACTATACGGTCATCGAGACAACCCGGGGGCATATAACCAATTTGTAAACCATTTCAATGCACGGGCTGTTTTCGCCCAATCAGAAACAAGGATTTCTTCTCATTTGCTCTAAAAGAGCAGAAGTTTTTCAAACCTGCTCTTCAAGAACAATGTGCATTTTTATAGATTACAGCAGTTTAATCAAAATTTTTTTTAATTTTTTAATTTTTTAAAATTAATTTTAAAAAAAAGTAAAATGTAAATGGACTAAAGCAACTTTATTTGTATCAAATGCATTAGTTGTAGTTTTAACTTTCAATTAAAAGCTTTAATACAACGTAAAGAAAAATTTGATTTTCAAATTTTAAAAAAATTTGTGTTCAAAATTTTATATTTGATTTGTGTTAGCTGATTTGATGTAATCTATTTTCTTTTCTCGTAGATAAGCCGCGTATACTAATTGACGAGAACGCTCAATCCAAATTTGATTTGAAATCTATTGAAGCGTAATTCGTACGTCTAAATGAAGAAGCAAAATTTAACAAACACGACAATCAATGCTTAGAATAGTCAAACTCACGAAAACTGTTTTTCAACGCAGCCCAAATTTAGATTCAAACAGATTAAAACAATTTGCAATTCTGAAATAACAAAAAACTATAGATCACTCTGATTCAATCTACTATTACAATTCAAAAATGCTTTTAAAGTTGTTGCCGCGTTGCCTCACTGAGACTGTTATCAATTAGCAATTTACGAGTATAATTAAATCGGCGAAACAAGAGAAACATTTTTATAAACCATGGACTTCTAATTAAAAGAATGAGAAAAATCCTTGCTCTGATTGGGCAAAAACAGCCCCGTGAATTAAAATAGCTTACAAATTGGTTATATGCTTCCCGGGGTGAAAAGACAGCAGTTAGTTGTTGACATTTTAATAAAATAACGCAAGCGATGAGTGAGTGTCTTACAAAGTATTTTACTATTTATTGCTTTTTTGAAGATTTTTCAATAAAAGCTTTTTTTGAAGATTTTTTGAAGATTTTATTGAAAAATATTCAAAAAAGCCGGTTCTTCGCTTTACATTCGTCACTTTGTTTGCATACTGTATAATTTTGACTTCTAGAAAAAGCTTCTTTTGTGCCAGACATAAGATTATTTTACGTAAGAAAGAGGTGAAAGCATCCTTTATTTTTATTTTCTTTTTTTTACTTTATACGTAGTGAGTCCGTTTACGTAAAAAATTGTAAAAAACTTAAAGGTTCATTTTTATAATAAAATTAAAAGATCTACCTAAATTTGCAATTGTCAAATTCAAAATTTTATTGATTTTAAAGCAATCTAAATAACCGTAACATAAATAGCTTAAACAATAAATTAATTCCAATCCGAAATATGATTTAAAATAATTTTATTGATATAATGTTTATTCAATAGACTCATGAAATTGATAAAACAAATTTTAAAAAATGGGTCAAAATATGTAATTATAATGTATAAACTAAGCAAAATTATGATACATACAACTGAAACATGCCAATGAAGGCACTGCAATTATTATTTCAAGCAAAATTAAAGATAATATTCAAATAAAGGAAGAACTAATCTACAAAATAGAATTTAAACGATACCAAAAATCAACATTTATTTAGAATGAAAAAAGATAAAATAGTTTTTAAAAAGCTATAAGAAAAAATAATTTTGTTTCTATATTTAGAGATATGATGATGATGATGATAATGATGAGATAAATTAGCAATACAAAAATCTTGATCAATATCAATAAAAAAGAGGCAACTTTTTTTATTGATATTGATCAAGATTTATAAATAATTTTATTAATAAAAATTTATAAACTAAGCAACTCTTTTTAAATTAGATTAAGAACATTTAAACGAAATAATTAAATTTATCAATGAACAAGAAATAGAGACAGCAATAAATTTACTAAATAGTAATGTCCCTCCGGATCGCAAAGTCTGACTGTAGATTTTTACAAAACCTTTAAAAAGATCTTATTAAAAGATTTGTGTGAATTATTTAATAATACATTTTTAAAAGAAATAATGCCTAAAATAAAAAAAACATCTGTATTATTTCGATTTCAGCCAATTTAATCGGATAATTTATAAAATGTAATAGCAACCAACTGAATTCGAAAAATGCTGTCGAGTTCTTTAAACATATAGACTTCTATGTAGTTCTTTTTAAACGACATAATTAGTAGGGCCATGCCCTACTACCAGAGAGCTTCGATATTAAAATTTAACCCCTTGGGCCATCGCATCGATTAGATGACGTAATAGCAGACAGAAATGTTATTCAGATATCAGATTAAACAATTTCGAAAAAGTTGTATCGAGCTTATCGCCGCGCACCGTCTTACGTGCAAGCATTTTCTTTTATTTTGCAAAGTTTATTGCAAGTGTATTTTCGCAAGATATATTTCGGTTTGGTGCTGAATCGCTTTTGCAGGACTTATTCGTTCCTTTTGTAACCGCCACGTTCCCAAGCATAATTTCTTAGTATTTTTTATATGAACTTCCTTTTCTTTGTTTCCCCAAATTTACCGGTGGCTGATCGCGCCATCAAGGCCATTACCGCTCTTTGTGTAGCCATTTTTTTACTGGCACTAGACCACCCGACATTACGTTACGTGACGAGCTATTTCCTGTTAATCAAAAATAACTGTGATTAATGCGGTAGAGAACTGACGGTTTTAACTGGCGAAATCATAACCTAGCTTATGGTTCTAAAGTTATTTTGTCTGTTTGAATTTTAATCTGAATCGTAAATCGTAATAAAGAATTTTATTTTGATTTTATTCGTGCGCCAATCGAACTCTCCACATAGTGATTACCATAATAGGGTCGCTTTCTAGGAGAGTTTCTATCAAGATTTCGGTAAGACTTATACAAAGCGAATCACAGCGTTGCAGAGCCTGACATACACCTTCTTAAAAGTAAATAACTGCTAATTTGTGCAAAATTTACATCAAATAAAACTGTGATAGACATTTTCCATCTTGATTGATTTAACCTTTTTCACGGGTTACAAAATTTGGAGAAAAGTATACCAGTATAGCAAAAACAAGCGTCATTGTCACTCAAAACCTTTGTCAACTTCCAAGTCTCACTCGATTGCTGTGCATTGAAATGCTTGACTTCTCTTTTTTACTCAGATATCAAAATAGTTGTAAGATTAAATTACTTCGCGTTACTTTTAAAGGTTAAGTTTTTTTTAGTTATTTATTTTCTATATATTAAAAAACACGTCAGAGGCAGTTAATTAGTTGCAGTTTGGCGCCACTAAAAAACATCAATCTCAATACCTAAAAACCTATTTGACTACGTGTAAAATCGATCAAAGTTAAAGATAAAAACGCAAATGCGACAATCCGGTTAGTCATTTCAATGATTTATCGCTTCATAAAAAAATTTAAAAAAGAATGAAAAAAATTTATGTGTCACTGTAACGATTTGAAAGAAAGGTTTCAAAAAGGCTATTAAAGTATGCTAAAAGTAAAAATGTTTATGATGAATCGTTTGGCTTAATTTTTTTATGTTCTGCTACTTCTCTGAATCATCTAGAACAGGGATGTCCAACCTGCGGCCCACTGCTTACTCAAATTTTTTAGTTATATTTTCATAACCGTATCGAATTCGATGTCACTCCTGTCATAGTAACGTATAGGGAAACAAAGTGAATACAGGAGTTGATTGCTGCGTCGAGTGACGTCCATTGAATTGATCTATGAATATTCTTGTGGGCAGAGTTTATCATAAAGACGCTTGCCCCAAGCATCATTTTCAGTATTCACATTGTTTTGCAATTAAATTAATATTAAATATGTTATTTTCAAACATTTTTTACAATATCAACTGATAGCTGTTAATGACTTATTGGTAGTAAAGACAGTAACTTTATACCAATGCGGAGTGGTTTGGAATAAGATTACTGTATTAGCAGCAATACTGCTTGTGGTAAAAAAGAGAATCGTGTAGATTTATTAGGAGGGTAAAAAAAGGATCGAACATTTTTAGAGATTTTAGTTTCAATCTAGGAATATAACATAGGATCGGGCGTGGAGTTGTACTGTTAGCCAAAGAAAGTGTCGCTCCTAGTCGGCGAAGCTCAGTTGGCTGGATGCTTAAAAGTATTGGTAGGTTATCAATTGAAGTGGGACGCAGGCATTCAGTTACAATAAGCAAAGCGTCATACAGGACACCGTCTGTAACGCAAGTGTTAGTGCTGCGACAGCAGATTAGTGCGCAGTACTCAGCTGTTCAAAAGTCTAGAGATAGGGCGGCTTTGCACGGTGTTGTAGCAGCGGCACCTCATCCTGAGCCTGCAAGTTGCTTCAGCAGTGTGACGCGCTAATATAGTTTTTTGCTCAATGCCACGAGAAACGGAATGTCACCGATCTGTCTACAAAATAAGTGGGGTTGAACAAAATGGCAAAAGTCTAATGCTGTTGTAAACATTTAGCTCAAATTTGGCTTTTTCGTTATTTAAATAAAATGCTGCCGTCACCGTCTTAATGTCACTAAGCCCTTCAATCGCCTTTCAGTTTCCAGAGGAGTGCAATGCTAGATTGTCTGCGTAGTTAAGCTTTCAGGAAATTGTGGAGGGCAGATGTAGACGTAAATATAAAGAAGTTGAAAAAGAGAGGAGTCCTGACTGATCCTTGAGAAACGCCGTTTTCAGACGGCGATTCCTGCTTCGCTTGCGGTCACGGTAGTAAGGGTGAAACTTCGGGTTTGGACAAGCTCCATGATCATTCTAACTATGTGCTTATCTGGAAGATGTCTCCAGCAGCTTGTATGTAAGGCCAAGATGCCAACCAGAGTCATATGTCGCCGTCAGATCGAAAAATTCCCAAAAAAATTCTTGATCTTTTCTGTTAATAGAACGATTTTATTCACGATCGATTTGTCGCATCGAAACTTAGCCTGCTCTCAAGAAAGCAATGAATCTATAATTGGTTCGACGAAAGTGTAGATGAGCCTTTCGAGGATTTTTTAGGAGACATAGAGCAGAAATATCGGTCCATAACTGTTTGGGTGCCCTAGTAGATTTATCAGCTTTGGGACTGCGACTACAAGCGCTCTTCTCCAGATCTTGCAAATTTTTGGTCAGTGCCAGCAGGAAAAAAGGAAGTCACGTACCAGGCCTTTAAAGCAGCTTCAGCATGGATATTTTTAAGACTAATTACGTAATGAATCACATAATGATTTAAATAGTTTCACATTTCACTTAGATTCCTAATTAGCTAATCACGTAATTTTAAATTTATGTTTTAATACTCGTCGTTTGGTCATGGCATCTAATACCACAAAGATGAAATTTCATAGACATTTTATTTTGCTGCCCGCTGAATGTACTCAAATCTATAATTTGGCCTATTATGAAAAAAGATTGGACATCCCTGATCTAGAATTTTTTTAAAACTTTAATGAAATTTTTCTGAACGCTTACAACTGTCGTTTGAAACATTAAATTTAACAATAATTTGTCGATTCTCTTTAAGTTGTTCAGTCTGGAAAAAATTTAAATTAAATTAAAATTAAATTTAAATTATCCACCACACAAAAGATCTTCTGCTTGTTTTTCTTAAAAGCCCTGAAATGCTGAGAAAACAAATCTAGAAACCGTGTTATCTAAACTTCTACTTATTTTATTTATCGTTCTTCTTCGTTTTCCCCTTCCGCCCGAAAAGAAATTTAAAAACCTTTATGCCTAAGGTATGATCAAAAAAATTGTTTAAATGATCAAAAAAATGATCAAAAAAATCAAATAATCAAAAAATATGATCAAAAATATTGTTTGATGAAATGAGAAGAAAGGTTTTTTAAACGTATTTCAAAAGCGTAAAACTAGCTTAAATATTCAAAAAAATACGGGACAAAATTGCAACGAAAAAAATATAAAATATTCTCAACAAATATAAACGGAAAACAAAAAACAAAATAAACTTCTACGTTACAAGAGGTTTCCAATTAGAACCAAAAGAAAATAATAAACCTGACTAACTAGCTTTCCATAAAATAGAAAATTAGTTGCTGTAAGTTGGCTGAACGATTTGTGGGATCTGCATCGATTTCAAAGTGCAAAAATATAGCTTAGATTTTACAGTCTTTTATTGCGCTTCAGATGAAAATTAAAAAAAGCGCTTTATTCAAAATCTTTCACCATATTTTTTTAAACTCAAAAGCGTGTCATAAGCTCTTGGTGAGATTTCTGGAACATTGCGCATTACTGTTGCAGCGGTGGCAAACTGTTTCCGATTTGGCCGACCAGAGAAGCGGATCAGAATTTCCGCGCCAGATGCAGAAAAGCTTCTGAGGCAAAATGTGTCAAAGGAAAAATGATCAATATCAATAACAAAATTTTTTTTGTTACTTTTGCAAGCTAAACTTTGAAGAGCTTGTGCAAATTAATGAAATGCTGTAATGCCGTAAAACATTATTGACTTAGACTGTTTGAAACTGTTCGATAAGATTTAAATGTAAAAGATTTTTAATTTTTCATTTATTTTTCTCTAAATTTATCATCTTGACTCGCAGAAAAGCAACTGAGGCGCTATACATAAAGCAAGCAATTACCTTGACCTGCTTTCGGAGATGCCAAAATCTTGCTGTCCGATTAAAATTTAATAGAGGTATGACTGAAACTTAGAGCTGCTTGCCAAGACCCCAAAGCAGGAAAAAGTGCCGTAAAGCGTCTTTCCAAAGGACACAACAGAATAGGGCAAGTAGGTTTTGAACCGATACCATATTGATCACAACAACAGAGCGCTTTAACCACTCGACCATGCTGCCGACTGAAATTGTTCGCAGCGGAACGCAGAAAATCACGTCGAAGCAACGTGGACCACCCAGATCCATAAGTTATTAAAACTCAGTGCCAACCACCAGCTTTATAAGTTTTATTTAGAAGAAAACAACTGGTATCTTGCTAGTTTAGTTCTACGCAAATAACTTTTGACGTTTAGACCCACAAAAGAGTGTACACTGCACAGTATATTTATGACAGTATAAATTATCCTCATAAGAAGTATGAATTACATAAATTAAAACAAATGACTAATAACGGAGAGCGCTAAGTGCATGAAGCAAAGCAATTACAATACAAAATTGAATTTTTCATGTCGATGGCAAAAATTATTTCAGTTTTATCGCTTAACTACCACGATCAATAAATAAAGTGACTTTTGGTTTTTGCTCTTATGCCTTCTCACACGTCTGACGCCTCTCTTCATTTACGTCCTCAACAATAATTGATTGATTGCGCTCGAAACAAAGTCCAAAATTTATTGCACTACTCATTCATGTTTTACATTTATGATGTATCAGGTGGTTTTTTGTTTCAATTGAAATTTTTTTGTTTTAATTGAAATCAGGTGGTTTTTTGTTTTAATTGAAATTTTTGTTTTAATTGTTTTAATTTAATTGAATTTAATTGATTGCGCTCGAAACAAAGTCCAAAATTTATTGCACTACTCATTCATGTTTTACATTTATGATGTATCAGGTGGTTTTTTGTTTTAATTGAAACGTACAAAACGTTAATTTGTTCGCAAGCTATATGTGTATATATATATATATCTTTTTTGTATCGGCAACTAGACTTTTCTGGTCTGATTGATTTTTTTATTCAGCAAGAAATGAATACAATTTAATCAGAGTTCACTTATTTTGAAAAGTTTTGCCAAATAATTTGTCAACTAATTTAAAGTTAAAAGCAACAACTAAACGTTAAAAAAACGTAATTAAATCTCAAAGCCTTTGTGAGTAAATGCTGTCTTGTGATCGAACCCTTCGTAAAGTAGTTTTGGAATTGAAAAAGAAATACGAAAAGGTTTACGGACGAGCGAATTTTGAAGGGACTAATGTCGTATATGATTGACGTTCGTCAAAACAAAGAAATTTGTAAAGCGCCCGAACCAAATGACGGTGTTTTTACCGTTAAAGCTAGTCTTAAATTCAATCAAGGAAATTCAAATGTTGTTTTTGTTGCGTTTTAAATCAGTTAGATCAGCGGCGGTTTATGACTCCAGAACCCAAGAGGCTCAGTTGCTAAGACTTCCAAAGACACAATCTCAAAAGGTCGTGCCTTCAGTATTTAAAACGTCTCGAAAACCAAAAAATTAAAAACTGCATTCAATTTCATGCATTTTACTGTTTTTTAAAATAACTTTAAGAAGCAATTATGCAATTATGCTATGAAATTTATTATTCATCAAGAGTGAAAAAAATAAAAAACAAAAGCATAGTATAAAAACCTTTGCAGTAACCCGAAAACGATTCGTAAATCTACGGAGATAATTGTTCAATAGCTACTTGCAAGTTAAAATAGAAGTACACGTGTGAAAGCAAAACTAATTTATAAAGTGACTTTTATGGACAGACGGCTGTAAAAATACTTATAAAAAACGTAATATGATTGGTAAATAATATTCATTGAAAAAATTTTCGTCATAGCAAAATGGCTTTCAAAGGGTGCTTTTATTCAAGAAAGACAAAACTACTGTATATTACCCGAATTAAACTGGCCATTTGTAGTAAAAAAAATCTAAATCTAAATTCTTATGTTATACACAATTTAACCAATCTTTGTAAATACCAGATTACTTTCAATCTACTGTACTGTACAGTACAAATGTTGTCTAGTAGTACACACAATAATTGTTAACTAATTGAAAAAGCAAAAACATTAAGCTTAAAATTTTAAAAATTAACTCAACAAACTGCAACAGAGCAACATTCTATTTAGCTTTTACAGCCTATTACCAATTTGTATATCATTTCAATGTACGGAACTATTTTGTCCAATCAAAACCGAAAATTCTTTTCATTTTGCTTTAAAAGCGCAACAGTTTTTGAAAACTGCTCTTCAACTGCAAATGTGCAGAATTTTCGGTTAGAAAAATTAATTTATATTTTTATAGATTATTTTAATTTTTTAAAAGAAACTTTTTTTTAATTAAATTTGAAAAGTGTAATGGCAGATGAGGAAATTTTTATTTGCATTAAATGCATATGTTGTAACTATAATTTTCAGATAAAAACAATTAGTAATAATTTATTTTATCAGAAAATTAAAACTATAGGAAATGCATTTAATAAAAATAAAAATTTGTTCAAGTGCAAATACACTTTTTACTTGTCATTAAAAAACGTTTTTATTGAAGAATTGGAATAATCTACATGTTGTAGATTTCCGTTTTCCTCTATAATCGCCGCAAAAGTTCGGTAGTTTTATCAGAGTGATTCATATTGCTGTTGTTTGAGTTTGTTGCGTCATCACAATAAACTCGTCAGGTCGCAACTAAAAGCAAGTAAATGTATGCTAGAGAAAAAATAAATTGACGTATTACCTCACTTTAAAAGTTGTTTTTGCGGGATTGAATGTAATATTTCGTGATTGGTACGGCAGTCGATAAGTTGGTAATTTGAAGAAAATTGCCTTGAAAACTTATTTCGATGAAACGTAAAACAGCAGAATTACATCCATTCGAGTGAAAAGCAGGTGTAAAATGTTTAAATCGCGCGTTTTCGAAAAAAGTTCTTCGTCGATTTTTCAACTATGAACTCCTACTTATGTTTTTACTTAGTGTTCAAGGCAATCCCATTGAAGTAACTAATACCAATTTTCAATTTTTTAAATTTTTCAATCCAAAAATTTTTCTCAGCGCTCTTTAAAAGCAGCCCGGAAAAATTTTGCTCTTTTACAGCAAAATGAGAAAAATTCTTGTCTTTGATTGGACAAAACAACCCTGTAAATGAAAAGAATAAACAAATAAGTAATATGCGCCCACGCACGGCATTACTCAACATTAAAACTTTTTTCTAAAAATCATGTCATAAAAACGAAATAAGATTTTTCAATGCTGCTCTTACTGTAATCCTTCAGTTGTGTTACCAAATTAAAAAGTTTAAATGATTTTAAAATAAAAAGATTATTGCCAAGACGTTTTTAAAGTCACAGTTTTTTAGAGATTTAATCACATTTATCCAAAGTCGCCCTGCGCAAAAATGTTGAGCTGGCCCGCAGCCTGCCATGACTAAGCGGCACTGAGTTAGAACATGGCATGCCCAAGAGATTTTTTGAGACTTGGTTAACCGTTTAAAACTATTTCTTCAAAATTGTGACGTATATTTGCAATGCTTCGGTTTTTAACAGAAGTTATTATTTTTTTATAGATTATTCATTTGTCTTTGTTTTAAAAAAATCTATGAATTATCTGTTACCACAACAATTTTATATTCATCATGAATTTTATTGAAAAGTTTCATATAGGCTGTTTAAGAAATATTTTTTAGTCACCGATAGGCAATTGCAGTCAAAAAATATTTCGAAAATCAATTTATCCCAAAGACCTTTTTCTCAGTTAAATTATTCTCAAGTGGTCCAAACCGAGTTAGCTATACGGGCAAAACAATTTTCGTCATTTTACACTTTCTCTATCAGAAGCAAAACCAACCTTTTATAATGATTCAAAAGACTAAAAAATCAAGTGAGAACTATAAAAATCCTTTTTGCTGTCCAAAAAAACCCTTACTTTATTTTTTACATAATTTGGAAATCTAAATTAGGTCTTCACATTGACATTCCAGAGAAAAAAATTGCTTTCAAACAAAAGGACCAGCGGCAATTTTAGGAGGGGCTTTACTTGATGTTATAGGTAAAACAACCCTTCTTTGTCTTTTGATCAGTTTTCTATCAATTGTGGCCCTAAAGTTCTTCAAAATTTTGAAAACTTGCAGAAACAGAAAAAACGTGCAGGAAACATATCGAGCTAATTTTACTTCAACAGTTTCAAACCACCTGAATCTGCGTCTTCTGTTACATTTTTAAAAATATCCGTAGTGAAAAACTCAGAACCATTTGTTATCGTAAAAAAAGTAAAAAATTTAAAAATTGTAGTCGAACAAAACTTGAAAAAAATTAGTTGTAACTAGCCTGAAGGTTTTTCAAATATCTTTTTCTCAATACTTTTTAGCGATGTGATTTTCTACACCAAAATTCTACCTAAAGTACAATATGCTTCATATGTATTTCATAAAATGATGGTTGTTCGATTAAAACACTCATTAAAAAAATTTTACTCTATTTAAACTTTTCCACTTGCCACAAACCTGCAAAACTGCGTCATAACCTTTAACCTTCGATTCCGTTCAACCTCAAATTTGCAAATTTGCAGTTTCTTTGTTATTTTCAGATAGAATCTAAACGCTGAAGTCATAGAATCAATGATGACATTGATGCAGCTGATTTTACATTGATAATTTGTCTGTGACTGATTTCGTTTCGCTCCGTTGACGATGTTATCGTCTTTTTTCTTTATTCTATTTAAAATCAGCCCAATTAGTTGCAAGTATAGTTGTTGTTTTTCTATACACATTGTGTTTTTGAAAATAATCTTTTGTGTGAGCTTTGAGATTTAAAAATTAAAAAAAAGTTACTACAGTTACAGTTAACATACTAAAAAATTTAAAAACCTAATGAGAGCATGAGTAGAAAACCTTTGTTCCCTTTAATTGAAATGTTGGTTAAATAAAATGAAAAATGGTAAACCGGTCTAGCTGCTGTTTACATTGTTGCATAACCAATCAATTGTCGTCAGGGGTGAAAATAAGCGTTAAACGGCCTGGAATGCCATTCCATAGAAAGATTTACTGCCGGAACGGCGTACCAGTAAAAGACTTGCTGGGGAAATAGTCTTGATGTCAAGTGTTGCAATGCTTTGTAATTTACTGTTCTATTGCCGAAGGGGTAGAGCTTGGCCAATCAAAAAATGGAAATAAATCTAATTGACAGATTAACTTTCTAGTTCCAGTTTTCCTGTTTTGAATCGGTATATGAAAAGGTTTAGCACTCTTGTAGCAAATTATAAACATTCATAAAATTAAAATGTAGTTGATTTTAATTTTCTACTGTAAACGGAGCTTTTATATTGTTGTTAGATTTATATCTTTACCATTCAAAAGTAAAATTTTTGGAATTTTTGTTGCCTAAATAATAAACATTTATAAAATGCAAAGAAAGATTAATCAGTATTGAAAGAGAAAGGAGACAGTAATGAGACTTTGAGTTCATCAGCAACTAAGTTCAAAAAACGGTAGCAACGTTAGTGCTTAAAATAGTGCAATAAGCGATCCTTTTTCTATGCATCAAGCTCCAGCTGAGGAAAAATATTCTGCTATTTATCCGTTATTATGTACTAAACAGCAGTATCAAAAATTTAAGCAAAAAACAATTAGATGTACGCTGGTGATGGAAAAGTAGGATGTACCCTGTGTTGTGCAGTAATTATTTTTTAGTAAGAGCATCACGTAATGTCAATAATTCCACTCAATGGGCAGAGGGCAATGTCACTTCTTATGGTAGCACAAGAGAGATTCAATTTTAATCACTTCGAAAAAAAGATCCATGGGCAGAGAAACTCAAAAGCACACAAAGAAATTACTAATATTCTTGAAACGACAAAGAAAGATGTATGTCACTGCTCGAGTCTTCAGGAGAGCTTATTATACGAGTATATCGAAAGATAGCAAACCTTTTAGATTTTGAAAAAATAATCAGCCTTCAGCTAGCTAATTCATTGACACGGGAAATATCTTGCTCAGTAAAATTGTAGCCGTTAACATAATTGAACGTGTATCTTCACAGATGAAAAAAAAACTATTCACCAAATTACAGAGAGAAGTAAGATAAATGTTCTAGCGGAAGAATCTACTCAAGTGGGTGACAAATCAATTTTAATCGTGTTTCTAAGAGCTAGTGTTGATTACAAAGCGGCGCCTATCCTTCTCCTTTTCCTGATCTTTTTAATATTTATAATTTTTCTGTTAAACTGTTTAATAATGATTGAGAATAAAATGAATGAATGAATGAATGAATGAATGAATTTAGTAGATTGGAAAGTCTGCGCGTTTCTTATTGCTGATGAAATTGTAGAGTGCTTGCTAAAAATTAGTTATACCATCGAATTACTCCAAGAAGTATTCATTGAATTTCGCAGTGATGAAGCTAGCGTGATCCTGGATACAAAGTCAGGAGTCAGAAAGTTGCTCAAAGACAAATTTCCTAATATATATAATATTGTGGCATTGTCTTAATCACAGACTTGAGCTTGCTGTAGGAAATGCACTAAAGATTATCAGTGGTACACATGATTTTTGTCATTTTTTTAGCATTTATATTCACTGTACAGCCAGTCACAAAAAAACAAGCGGAAACTTAGCGAATATTCTCATGATTTGCAAATGATCTTCAAAAGAATCGGGAAGGTGTTTACTGTTGGCTGGGTCGCTTTATCTTTCAGGACAGTATCAGCAGCCTGGCATTCTTTCCTAGCTTGGGCGCAACATTTTTACAAAGCTTCAAATGACGAAACGAGACAAAGTACTGAAAAGGCTACATTTCAAAGATAATTATTATCTAAATTATTTATTTAATATACAACGCTATGATGTTCGAGTCAACACCCAAGCACTCTAACAAGCAATAAAAGACAAGATATAGAGCAAGAAAATGCAACAATATATGCTTAAAATAATTATACATACTAGTAAAATAATGTACAACAAATTTTGTTAAAAATTTAGCGCTAATTGTGGATGTCTTGAACGAATTAAAAAATTTATCAGAAACAATGCAAAACCGAAATACCTTGCTACCAAACGCTCATAGTTTACTCACTGCGTATAATCACAGCTTGTCACCTGACCATATTTCAAGCAATTAAATGCACTACTGGTATCCTATATTTTTAACTTTGCTACTTGTACTGGTTTGCTGAAATTAGCCAATAAAACTAATCATTGCTAACCGCAATAATAGCGCAATAAAAAATATGCAATGCAAAATTATTCGCGTTTCCAAAAAACAGATAGCCTTCCATTGCTAGCGTCAGTTTTTACTTTCGATAAAATTAATCGAAATAAAACTGCTATTTGCATCTGCCGAATTGAAATACACAGTAAAAAGTAAAAAAGTTTCACGGTCCATTGGAAAGCGCTGAATTGTAAAAAATTTTAATAAAATTTCATTGGACAATTTTTAATACAAATTTCCGACAGGTAAAAATAAAAACCTACAGACCACCTAACGTACATGCTTATTTAACAACACAATCATGTTTGTTTAAAATGCATTTGCACTGATTTATTAACAACACGCGCGTATTTCTTCATAAACACGCGTTACCACCAACAATGTTTTGCTGGTGTAACAAAAATTAACAAAATTACAAAATTATGGAAGTTACTTATTTACACCAATGCCTGAACAACTCGCCTGAACAACGTCATTGGCGGCAATCATTTACAAAACCAATTTCAACCCATTGCTCAAGTATAATAAAAACAATAATTTTTCAATCGCAAAACATATGTTCAACGAGAAAGTAGAAAATACAAAAATTTTTGCAAAGGTAGCAAAATATTAAAAAATATAAGAAAGATATTTAATAAATAATTTATTTAGAAAATTAAAACAAATATTAACGTTTCAAACACCGAAGCGTGTCACCTGTTCGCGGTGTCCATCCCCACAACATTGTGTCTGAGTAGAATAGTCACTTACAATTCACAATCAGTTACAATTCCAAACAAGCAGATTTGTCATCAGAATGACCCCAAAATTAGCAAGCGGGAATACGGCAATTCGACAACAGGACCACTTTTTAAATTTTAATTTAAAGTTTTGAAGTCTAAACTAAAAAACGGTTTTGGTTTACATTGACTTCCCAATTTTGATTTTTCACTCAAGAAAAATTAACCCTCTATCGGGCCCACCACATAGATCAAGCACAGTGGCGTACGCAGAAAGTTTCCGAGAGGGGCCAAAGTTTTGTCACAATCGTGTGACGTAACAAATCAACTTGGGGAGTGCCGAAGGCACGACGATTATAGAGTGGTCCGGAGCATGCCCTGGAAAAATTTTGCAAATTTACACCAAAAAATATGCATTTTCGTACCGGTCAAATCGAAAGCTTCTCGAAAACCAAAAAAGCGTTCGCATATGCTTCGAAATCCAGGGCGAACCCCCAATACTTGCGAAAAACTAGTTTGCTTTTGCTAAAACTGCTTGGTTTTGCTTTACAGTTTTTCATTTTTAGATCTGAGGGGGGTCATGGCACAGTGGCCTCCCCTCGATACGCTAGTGGTCAAGTACGTAAATAAAGAAATTTGGTGTATATCGCGTTCTGGTTGGCTAAGTCAAACACGCCTTTGAACCTCCTACCATCAGCGCATTTCAGTGAGAAAATGTCACAGTTTGTTGCAGATTCGACAACGTGAAAGACAGATACAGCATCAAAGACTTCCCAGGCACATTGTGTCCGAACATGCAATAAGTGGCAAAAAAAGATTTTTTTTATATTTTACTGTAGCCTGATTTATCTTCACTCTGTTGGTCTGAATGTCTTTCCATGAAAACGTACCTCCAGAGCAAAGCAAAGTAAAGGTTTGTAAAGTTTTGTGAAGATAATGGAAATCTTACTAAAATGTTTCTTTCGAAGAACATGCTTTAGGCCTGGCGCATAGCATTTTGCAAATTGTGTTCAGGCATTGTACCTTTTGTTAAAAATAAAAAAATCGTTGAAGCTGCCGCATACAGGTTGTGTCTGCAGATTGATTGAATTACGTGAGCGCAGGCGTTTGAATTTGTATTTTATAATATTTTTGACGAATGCCTGACTAGTGCATTGCGCTCAGATTTGTGAAAAATTGCATTTCGCCGGACGGAGAGTTTAAATAAATTTTCGGTTCAGGAACACTGTCAAAAAACTCAACTGAAAATTAAAAATAAGATATTCACTAAAAAAGAACGTCAAAATGCTCTTATCCCTTTAGAAAGTCAAAGGACGACTAAAAAAAAGGTCTTCGCTCGAATTTAGCCCTTCCAGAAAATTAGAGATTCTTTAAAAATTGTTGATCTTTGTCTGCATGTATCGCGCAAATACCATCTGCGATTCTGTGTCATCTTAAATATTTAAAATATGCCGTGAATTGACACTTAGATCGGCAATCCGCGATTACGGAGCCGCATATGGCTCTTTAATCTCTCTTACTGCGGCTTTCTGTAGTTTTGGGAAACGAATAAGTATTTAATTAACTCTCTAACACCAAAGTCATTAAATACGTTACGTTTCAAACAGAGGTGAATACGTGTGACACAAACCTGTGTTTCAAGCATTTTCTTCGTCTGGTGGGGTTAATTTTCTAAAAAAATTGCGGAAACGTTTACGCCACAACTATTTTAGCCATAATCAAAGCGCAAACTTAATTCAACCAAGCAAGTATGTATAAAAACTTGTAAAAATCTTAGTCTGTCTTAAAATTGCAAGGCTTTTATTGCTTTTGTTTCGATAACCTTTTCTTTTAAACAAGCGTTTAGCCATTAAGTTAGTATTATATTTCATTACATGGTCTCGATTATTGCGAGATAATAGATCAAAAATACTGCAAACATATAAAAGCTCATACTTGGTGTGCGTTTTTTGGCATGCTGGAGATTATTTTTATCCTTTTTGTTTCTTTCAATAGCATTATCAAAATTGCCTTTCTCCATGTTTATCATCAAGTGACAATTATTTTGCATATATTTTTATGTTTTCATTGTTAATTAAAATATTTTGAGCACTCTTATCTTAATTTTAAATGTCAAAAAGATTTTGTAGGTTTCGGTATTTTCTTTTCTGTATGGCAAATGTTTAAATGATTCCTGCAGTGGTTATAGGTTGGGTTGCTGAACCCTGACCTAATATAATAAAAATGACCTTTGTTCAGCGTTTGAGTGAAACCAGAAAAACAATAAAAGCTTTTGATTTTTTATCACTGTTACTTGCAGACAAGAAAAAGCATCAAACAAATAAAATGATAATTCTTCAATTGCAATTGGGATTGCTAAAAGCTATTTTTAATGATGCAAATTTTAAAAATATAGAGAAATTTTGCTCCATCAGGACTCTTCTTTGTTGTTGTGAGTCCTCATAAATAGCATTTAATAACCAGGTCGGTGTAACCGCTGTGGGTTTCTCCACGTATAACGCCTCAGAGGTTTGGCTGAGAGTACGAGCGTAAATGAAGATAATGAATGAACTAATATATAGCTTATAGATTTAAAAAATGTGACTTATAATCCAGATGTAAGAGTCGGGAAAAGGAGCCGCCGAAGTGGCATATTTTACAGTGGAGTATTCTTTTTAAAAATTCTTAATCAGCAAAATACATTTTACATGTTTCATAATATTCCACCGGGTTTGCTACTCTCCTGGAGACTTTTTTAGTCCCTCCTGTTGGGGGTGGGCAATTTTTAGTTTAAGAATTTGATCCATGTAAATTTGAGAAATGTTTAGCAATTTAATGTTTTGTAAAAGTAAAAAATTATTCTTATTTAACAGTAATGGCTTTAGTACCGAGCGGCCACATCGCCCCCTTCCTAAAAAACGTCAAAAAGTACTCCCCTCTAAGCAAAATACAGCTCTATTTCTTCATAGTAGCACCATGACGATGCTCCCTCTAAAGTTTTTTTTAGAGTTCACTTTGTTTTGAAACACAAAAAAGTGTCCCTATTTTTCTTACACCGGGCCCCCCTTTTGTAAGGCCATCACTGCTTATATAAATAAAACAAAAGCGGATCTCATTGTGCATACTTGTTATGAAAACATTTGGGCTTTTATAAAAATCGCAATTGCTAATGCGCATTAATGATTTTTATGAGTGCATCTGAAGTTTTTCTGCGTGATAATTGTTATACTGAAGAAGAAGAACGTTTTTTTAGCAGTGTTTGCAATCTTGGCTTACTAATGACGAAATAAAGTAAGATTTTTATATCATTATTGACAAAAATGTACAGTTACTTATAGCCAGGGTTACTGTTTCGTGCTTATTTCTAAGATCTGTAGGCTACATATTTTTATGAACATTGTCTTACAAGATTTTAATATGTTTATTTCTAAGGAACGTGTTTATTTTAGAATTCACTGCTTATTTGTGATTATTTTTCACAAATTTTGTTTTAGATAAAACAATTTATTTGATTTCAGTTTGGCAGAAATTGATTTAAAACTAGACATTAAACAACTAAGGCATATTTATGGAGAGACCGGAATCTTACTACTTGGTAAAAGTAGAAAACTTTTTGAATCAAAAGATTACTTTACCATAGATTTATTACCCTTTAAAAAATTTTTACCTTATACAATCTCTAATATTTTCAGTATCCTAACACTACGAGACTATTTACTAATTATTAGTTGTTTTTATTCTCTTATTAATTCCAATAAAAAAACTGAATTCTCCTTAAATTTCACTTTTATCCTATTGGACCTGTATAAAAACCAATAAAAGTATAGGGTGTTTTTGATTTTGATCAAAGCTAAAATCTTTATCTGCCTTGGTTTATAAAGCCTATTGGAATAAAATTCTCAATGACTGTTTCTGAATTACATCTGATATTAATTTATTTGCATAAAATTATTTCTAGGAAAGCTTTTGGGTCGCGGACCGCACTTTGGGGACCACCGTTGTAGATTATAGAGACTCTAGTACACCTATTTTTTTAGTTTATCAAGTTAATTTCCTTTATAATTCTCTTTGCTGTTGAAAATTACTTTAAATGCGGATCTAAACAACAGTGGTATGGTAAAATCGCGTGAAAATATATGAATCTATATTCTTTTAAGCACAGTAATATCCAGGGTTAATTTTAATCGAAAAAAACGTTTTTGTCTTTATTTTTAGTAAATTTTGACTTGATTTTGACCTACAAATTTTGACCTGTCATAGACGTTTTATGAACAAACTTTGATTAAAATGTTGCAGAAACGGCTATGTACATCAGTTGGAAAAGTTACCATTTAAACCGACCAAAAAATAAGCGGGACTAACGAAATAAAATGACTAACAAAAAGAAGCCTAAAGATATCAATTGCTTGGCCTTTTTATGCAGTGAAGACCTTTTCTGATCTTTCCTTGCTTTTGAATGATTTATGCATTTACGTAATTAAAGACTGAAAAATGGTCTTCTCTTGATCTTTTGCCAAAAAACGACGACTTTTTTTCAGACATAAAGTGAAAACCGGGTGATAAGCGCGTTTTCTAGAAATTTTGCGGAAAACTAAAACAAAATTAGTAAATATTAAGCACAAACGAGGAGTTAATTTTAAAATAAACACCTAAAAATTTTGTAAGACAATGTTCATAAAAATATGTACAAATCCTAGAAATAAGCACAAACGGTAACCTTGACTATAACTGTACTTTTTGTCAACAATGATATAAAAATCTTACTTTATCTTGTATATTAGTAATCCAAGATTGCAAACACTACCAAAAAAACGTTCTTCTTTAGTATAACAATTATCGCTTGGAAAAACTTTAAAATGCACTCATAAAAATCATTAATTCGCATCAGCAATTGTGATTTTCATAAAAGCCGAAATGTTTTCATAACTAGCACGCACAACGAAATTCACTTTCGTTAAATAACTTTTTACTTTTACCAAACTGTAAATTGCTAAACATTTCTCAAATCATATGGATCAAAAATTCTTGAACTAAAACTTGCGCACCCCCAATAGGAGGGACGAGAAAAGCCGCAAAGGTGGTGGAATATTGGAAATATGTAAAACATATTTTACTGATTCAGAATTTTTAAAAAAATTATAGCAAAAAGTTTAAAAAGTGAAGTTAAGGGGTCGCAGCCCCAAAGTTTGAAGAAACCTCGCATTAATTGTAGAAACTAAATATTTAAACTATTTCTGTTTCTGAAAAAATTGCAAAAATACTACTAAATGAACTTTTTGTAAATACAATTTGATGGAGTAAAATTTTGAGAAATTTTGACTTTATCTTGATCTATAAAACTCATTAAAAAGACTCTTGAGCAATTCAAACTAGCGTTAGGGTAAGTTTCATGATGTAACAAAGTCCTGAAAAAAATTTGACTTTATTGACTTTAGCACGCCCTAGTAACATCTCATTCGCTTTAATAGTAAAAGATAATGTTCCCCACTGTGTAAGTAATTGCCAGAGCACTGATTTTAAATATTTAAATACCGCAAAGGATATTCGATAAATTTTGTTTAAAAACAAGAAAGATATTATCATTCTGCTACTAAATTAAGCAATAATTTCAAGATTTAATTTTTTTTGTTTACATTTAAGATTATCGTATTAATTGTTGCAGTTACTTTCAGGAACTTGCCCTCAGGGAAGACAAGTGAGGCAGTGCTACACCTGTGGAAGTCAAATAAAGGAGAAATAAAATATTGAAGTCATAGTCTTTGCGAAATTGATGCAACTTGCTATTAGTTGAAAAAAATTAGTAAAAGTTATTTGTGGTTGTAGTAGTTTAATTAGTTTTGCTCTTTAACCCTAATTTTGACCGTTTAATAGTTGTGTTCTTAGCGTTTCAATCAATTCGTCAAGCGTTCTTATCCACAAAATCGCTAATACGTGCTATTGAGGCAGCTTCAAGATTGCCTTCCTTCAGATAAAAAAAAGTAAAACAATATAGCGCTTTTTTCTCTTTTGGTGATAATATCTGTTAAAATGAGAGAGATTTGAAGCATGCAGCAATTGTGATATCGTAGACTAGAAAAAAAGTTTCCTTACTCCTGACAGTTACTAAAATAAGATAAATCGGTTTGTTCCCAGTAAGTCGGAATAAACGCATTAATTCAGTCTTTGAACCTCAATTTTTGGCAGCAGTTTTACATTTATGACATACATTTTTAACTAACATTAATTATAAACTTTGTGAACACAATTGAAACTAATGAAACAGTTGCTATTGTGAATGACAATAGCCCTTCCAACTTTTACTTTCAAAATGTAAAATGTCCGGCTGTATTTTTAGAAGACCGTCAAGAACAAAGTTTCGAGCTAATTTAAGCCAGTGATCAGGGCCGTGTAAACCTCCCCCAAACCCCCGCCCAGGGGCCCAGCGTCGTACAGGGGCTTACTTATTTTTCTGAAAACAAATATGTTTTCAAGTTTTGCAATATTATTGTTATAATGGTCTAGATCAGAAGTTACAAACATGCGGTCCGGCGAATCGGTTTGAAAAAATTAACCCCAAGATTTCAGGATATCAAAAGCAAGCAGCTGGAGCTTGATGTTGTTTTTATCCCTCAATGTTACACCCGCTTTTGTACCGATCCAGCTTCAACTCAAACTCATAAAACTGCGGAGTTTCGACGCGCTAAAAGCCATGTGTCTGAATGAACAAACCCTTGCTTGAATTTCTTTGTGTTTATACGATAGCAAAAGAAGAGTTAAAAGCTTACGCTTTCGAATGGTCATCAGTTTTAGGAGGCACGTACCTATGTGGATAATTCTTTTTCAAATTGAACATCACAAAAAGTCGTCGTAGATCAAGTTTAACAGACAAAATCTTAGTTCGTCTTTGAGAATTGCCACTTTGTTAGTTCGACTTAATATTAAGCGCTTAGTAAAGCAAAAAAGCTTCCAAAAATCTCACTCAAGGTCATAGCCGTAACAGCCGAAAAAATGTTTGAAAACAATACAGTTTTGTCCAAATTTTATTGACGCTTGTCCAAATCATGATCTTTTAGCACTTCATGGATATGAGAGAAAATTTTGTCCCAAATTTGGGGTGAAGACCAAAAAAAAGTCATCATTTTGAAACTGTCTCTGATCTCTTAATTTTCGTCCCAAAAACGTAGTGATTTCTTAAAAAAAGGTCTTCATTTCAAATCTTAATGGCTTTCCTACATTTGAAAACTTTATCCTGTAGGGTTAGTTTGGTTTTCGTATCCGGACAATTATTTGAAAACAAGAACCAACATTTTATGAACAATGCGGTTAGGGTTAAGTTTATAATTAGGTATTCATTAAAAAAAGCAAAATAAGCGTTTATAAAATAAATATTTTACGACAACTGCATATAGCGTTATTTTTCGAACAATTGTTAATTCAAACGAATATTTTCAAACAACTGTCTGAAAACCTTAGTTTTTGTTGCATAAAAAACTTGTTTTTTCCAAATATTTCTTGTCGCTGACCAAAAAAATCTGATTTTGCCTATAGTATATTTTCTTCTCGCTGCCAGAAAAATTTTGATTTTGCCCAAATATTTCCTTGTCGCTGCCCAAAAAACTCTTCATTTTTTCCTAATATTTTCTTCTCGCTGCCCAAAAAATTCTGATTTTGCCCAAATTTTTGAGACTTGGCAGGAAAATTGCCCCGCCCCAAGTCTAGGGTGCTATTGGTAAGCTAGGTTAATTTTTTGTTACTTCTTATCATTTTATGTTTTGATAACGCGTTAAATAACTTCAGCTGTATGGTTTGCATTGATTTTTCGACTATTCTGTGTACATTTTGATTTCTTGCATTTATTTAAAAAAATTTTAAACATACTCACTCCAGAGTCTTCGTTGAGTGGCGGTTTTAGGTGACAAATTGGGTTTTTATCATTTTCATTTGTTGTTGATTAATTTCTATTGTCATTTCTAAAAGGTTTATAATTTAGTGTTACAAATCATTTTTTGATTGGTTTTTTTGCTTTTTAAGGCGCTTTTATTTCTCATAAAAATTAAACTTTAAACCGAAAATTAATGTGCTAAAGCAAAGGTTCCCAAACTGTGCGCCGCGAAAGCATGCGAAAGTTGTTGTACTTACTGCTTTTCTTGCAATAATTGCAGTGTGAAAGTTGTTAGCAGCAACGCTCCCTTCAGAGAACGATTCCGATTGAGGACCTTTTTTTCTAGAGAACATCCTGATTTTGGGAGGGAAATAGGAAAATCATTTTTTTTAGAGAACACTATGAGTTTCGGAGAAAAAATGGTTGTTCAAAGAAGTAATTGAACTGAATAGCCGCGAGTATTGTTAAGTTTTCAAAGGGCGCCGTGAAAAAAAAAGTTTGGGAACCGCTGTGCTAAAGTATTTTTTTAAATTGGTTTATTTTATCTTGTTCCTTATTACTTTTAATATAACTGATAAGGGCGCTCTTTTTTTAAACTTATAGAAAAAAGGTTTCATAATATGATTGAAAACTTGTGCGGCGCGTTTACGCAGCTGGAACTGACAAAGCGGCCCGCCACAACCAATAGGTTGGTGACCCCTGGTCCAGATGTTTGGTCCGATTGATGTTTTAACTACTCGATGCTATGTTTTAACAAGCAAAACGTTATCTAATATAAATATGACGTCAGAGACATTTGGTTTTCTTCCAAATTAATACACTATTTTTTGGCTGTGTCAACAGATGTGAGAGATGATATTAATTAAAGTTAAACTTCAAGCATTGAAAATGCTGAAAATTGCAGCAAAAATTTGTCCGAAACGTCAATATCACTTCCACAACCTTCTTTTATTCCTCTCTCTAACGATCCAGTATTCTGGCCTACTACTATCTCAGACGCGCAATGATGAGATATCATTAAAAATGGTCCTGAGCAAATTAATATAACTTATCAATACAATCCAGCAAAAACGCAATTTTCAACTGTTCGTTATGAACGTACTATGATTATATACTGTTCATCGGACATGGTTTCTGTACTCGCAGCAATCAGATCAAATTTTATGTTTTTGCTGCAAGCATTTTAGTAACACGTCTAGTCCATTTTGTTTTGGTATGAATACTTGGAAAGGAATTTCCAAAAAACTAAAAGATCATGAAAATGGCACTTTTCACAAAAAGTGCTTTAGTCAATGAATGTTAATGAAAGAGGGAATTCGAAAGCAAATTACCATTAACATGCAAGAAATACAGTTATTTTTTGGTGAAAGATCATTTTAAATAAATGTGCTAGAGAGATTTATTGACATTGAAATCTTCTCGTCCAAAAGAAATTTGGCTTTTAGAGGTTTGAGGGAAGTATTAAGATTACCACAGAATGAAATTTTTTAGGACTATTTGAATTGTTGACAAAGAGGAGTTTTGTTTAAGTGAATTAAAAAAGCAGGTTGATCAGGTGCACAACCTAGCAGCACTATTTAAGCTACACCATTCAAAATGAACTAATTTATGTCGTAGCAAGAGAAGTTAAAAAAAATCTTCTAAAGCAACTAAAAAAGGCCAAATGATTTTCAATAATTTTTTATTGTACTTCAGATATATCTCATCAGGAACAACTGACAGCCACCTTGCGTTTTTTCAATGTGACGAAGAGCAAGGAGCTATTGAAAAAGAAGCGTTTTTGACTTAAGAGTAAACGACAGTTCTGGAAAAGGGTTGTCGGACACTTTTTGAAGCAATCGGCAAAACTACAGCTAAATTATCTGACTGCCGAAGGCAATGCTTTGATAATGGTGCTAACATGAAAGGAAAAGAAGCTGGCGTTTAGGCTAGAGTTCTAAAAATTGATCCCAAAGCATTATTTGTGCCATGTGCAAATCATTCACTGAATTTAGTCCTTATAGATAGTGCCAAATCTTCCACCAAAACTCGGTTATTTTTTGGCCTGTTAACGCAGCTGTCCTCATTATTTTCTTTTTCTACTCAACGTTGGACCATACTGAAAAAGCATGTTCAATTGCTATTAAAGTATCCATCTGCTACCCGTTGGGAGATCAGAATCAATTGCATTATGCCGTTACGATATCATTACTTAAATGTGGTGGGTTAGGGTTGAAAAAACTAGTAAACTATTCTGTGGAAAAGAAAGATGGGAAAACTTCCAGAGAAGCTTGGTCTTTGATAGTTCACATGACATCATGGACATTTGTTTTGTCGGTCGTACGACTTACTCTTTCGCATTAACAAAACAGCAAAATCATGCAAACCTATGGCATTTCATTAGACAATATAGAGCTAGAAATCAAAGCTACTAGAGAATTTTTGGAAAAATTTTGCAGTGATGGGTGCAATACTGCAATAATAGAGACTAGTGAAACCGGGAAAAGTTTAGATGTTGACAGCACCTTTGCCGAAACCAAGTACAGAAAGAAAAAACGACTGTTTGATTGTCAGGATGAAGATGGAAGTGATCATGATGATATAAGGAGATGAAATTTAGACAAAGTTTTTTCTGCAATTGGTAGATCGCGCTATTGAATCTTAAAAAGATCGATTTACGAAAACGCATGATGTGGTTGAAATCTTTAATTTCCCCCTAAATCAGAAAAATCTTTGATAGAAGAGTGAATTTAAACTGTTCAATGCTTGCCAAAAATTCGAAGAAAAGCTTGGAGATTCTTCGACCCGCTTGAGATGAAGAATGAGTTAGTGTGTGTTGCGCTTGTTATGAAAAAAAACTTTAAAACGACAAAAGATTTTCTGAACTCGTATATTCTTATGAAGCATTTGATGAAAGTATACCCCAACTAACTCATTGCTCTAAGGGTACTGTTGACGTGCTCATTTTCCATAGCCGGTGCTGAAAAAAGTTTCAGTAAACTTAAATTAATTAAAATATTCCATCGTTCAACAATGATGTATGATAGCCTATCGTAATTAGTAATTATCTCAATTAAAAGTGATTGTGCACGATTCTCACATCAACCACGTATTGATGTGTTTGCGGCAGAGTAAGCTCGCAATAAATTGTTTTATTATTTTCATGCCAAATTAAAAATCTGCTGTAAAAATATTTACTTATTGTGTCTATATTAAGCGATTTCTTAATTTTGTGTATATTTTCTGCATTGCCAAGTTTAAAATGCAAAATACATTGTTATTAATATATTGTGTATTGATTTTTACAGAGAATAGGGTCAAGAGTCTTTTCTGCTTACCGGTAATTGGCAATTTACATAATTCACATTAAAATGTCTAGTTACTACCACATGTAACTGCTATCAAACAAAAGTTGACAAACAAAATAGGGGCCCACAAGTGAGTTTTTTTTTTGGGAACCCGAAATTAAGATCGCACCCCACTGCCAGAGATTCTTAACAAAAGACACGCCTCTCTTGAAGGGAGTTTAAAAAATTCAAGAAGGTCAGTTTTAATTAGACATTTTTAGCAATGCATATATTTTTCCAACTTTAAAAATATTATTTGTCTCCAATCAAATGTGCATGAAAATTAAAGTCTCGTGTTTCATTTCAAAAAAATACTCTTTAGTCCTCTCTCCAAGATTTTAATTCTTTTATACTACGAAGTTGTTTTTTGCTTCACCGAAAGAAATTTATTTGGAGACACCGAAATAAATAACATTCATACTGAAAAAGCTAAAATTCAAAAACGTTTTTTCTATTACCTTTACTACACTCATGCTGGTAGTGATTAGTATGCAAACATTTTTTCCTAGGCATTGGTCTCAACTACAGTTTTCAAATCAATTTTGTAGACTTTTTTTGCTAAAAACTGTATTTCGAAAGAAACAATTGCAAAAAAACGTATGTTAGCCATAAGAATTTGCAAGGACTTACTAGATTGAATCTTCACACAGAGGAAAATAGCCTTCTTATAATTAAAATTTTTTTTTTTTTATATTACGAAAAACAGGAAAGTTGAAAAATGTTTTCAAATGGTAAACAAGCGAATGCGTTCCAATCTGCAGTATAATTTGTTATTTTTACTAATACCTCCGATGCTTATGATGATTATAAGATTCTCAACATCTTCTCCTTCTCTAGCATTTCTTTCGACATTTTTTCAAACAATATCTCTGACTGTGGATATCTTTTTAAAATAAATCAGATATTTTTGTAAGAATTCAAAGCCAACTGAAAATTTTCGAGTGCTGTTGTAACTAAATAAGTAAATTTCGATTCTCACGATCATAAGAGGCTTGTTCAAATATTAAAAATTCAAAAACAAGTCGTAAAACAAGTGAACACTTTTTGAGCTACCTCAAAATGATAGCGAATCATCTTTGACTTATATTTAACTACTTAGTCGAAGTTATTCCAATCATCGACGACATTTTATGGCGTCATGTTTTTGACCTATGACAAAAAACGAGAGTAAATGTCAAGTATCTCTTATCAAATTTAAAATGACTTTCTATACGTAATATGGTTTTTAAAAAACTGGAAAAAGTTTTCCTTCAATTAGCTTCTTAAACTACCTATTGCTGCTAAATTAGCTTATTTTAAACTTAAAACGTTAAGTTCTATTATCAGCGATGGCCTTACAAAAGAGGGATTGCTGCGAGAAAAAAAGCGGGACCACTTTTTATAGTGTCAACCTTTTTTTCGTCCCAAAAATATTGTAATCTCTTAAAAAAGGTCATTACTTTCAATCGAATTCATTACATGTACTTTCAACCTAACGTTAAGGAGCAGATAGGAATCCCCGTCATGGTGCTACTATGAAAAATAGAGCAACATTTTGCTTATGGGGGTGCGGCCGCTCTGTTTGCTCTGTACTAAAGCTATCACTGGTTATTATCCCTAAAAAAATTTAAAGATTTTAAAAGCATACGACTATTCATTTTATTACCTTAGCACAAAGTTATATAGCGTTTACGTGGTTTGCAAACCTTCAAATCTCTTGTTTGTAACACGAAGAAAAAAGTTTTTTTTATTAAGGGCTGTCTGGTTTTCTTCGATGCATATGTAACAAGACGACAATTTTCAAGATGAGAAGACTTTAATGAAATATTAAAGTGCTTCTTAACGACAAAAAAAAAAGGAAAATGGCAACGTAACTTCAATGGCACAAAATGTGCGCTTACATGTACGTGCATCGCACATCCAATAATAGAATGTGCGCTTGCCTTAAAGTGCCAAAGATAGCATAATAAAAATTAATGGGCAAATAAAATGCATAGTTTCCTACTTGCAACCTACATCCATAGTTGTACATGCATAGTTTCCTACTTGCAGTTGTATTTCCTACCTCTAAAAAAATAGTTTGTTTTATCCAAAAAATAAAACCAAAAAGTAAGCAAGCAGAGGAAAAAAATTGCTTAAGCTATTAGCAGTTTATTGAAGTATGTGTCTTATTAACAGCCTATCTACCAACCACATTTAAGTAACTTTTTTGTTTACGCGTCGTTCCGCAAATCAATATAGTTATTTTGATCCGCAAATCAATGGTTTGGGTAAAAATAATGATAACATTTTGTGAAACCAAGTTTTAATTTTATTTTGTGAAAAATAGTGAAAATAACATAACTTTTACGTTTAAAGTTGCATCGTTTTTCTTTTTTTGACCTTCATTAAAGCTTCTGCTTTTATAAATTTGGCCTATTCATTGGTTGTATCTTTCCTAACCAAGAATAAAACGTACATGTGGGTCTAAAGATAGGCATACCATATTTCCGAAGAGGTAAATCGGGACGTTCCTTAAGAGAAAAAAATTCTTCCCTGAAAAGCAGTGTTCTCTAAAAAAAATCATTACTTCGAATTAGTCTCGGGTTTCATGATTTTTGTCCCTAAAAAGTAGTGTTCTTTAAAAAAAGATCTTCACTTTCGATCTGTCTTGAATTTAATAATGTTTGTCCCTAAAAAGTAGTGTTCTCTAAAAAAAAGGTCTTTACTTTAAATCTATCTTGGATTTCTGCCAAGGTGGCCAGGAAAAGCACTAAAAGTCGGGACTGTCCCGCCAAAATTGAAATGTATGATCAGCCTACCTAAAGGCTCGTTTACACTTCGAGCGGAAAATGAAGTATTCTTTGTTTATTTTATTGATTTTTTTGCTTCGCGTACCGCCCGCTTCGATTTTAAGCGCGGAAAGATCAATAAAAGGAACAAAGAATGCTCTACTCCAAACTCTTTGTGAAAACAAGCCTTAATAAATAAAATAAACTTAAAACTTAAGTTCTAATAAAGTCGTTGGTTTAAAACATTGATTGTTAGCAGTGATGGTTTTACATAAATAGGGAGATGGGGCAAGAAAAAAGGGGCGGCCACTTTTTAGTGCGTTAAGTTTTTTTCGTCCCCAAAATATAGCGATCTATAAAAAAAAGGTTATCACTTTCAATCAAGTACTTGGCCCAGATGGTAGGTGCTTTCTCGCAGCCTGGGCCGTGAGTAAGTCTGTTCACTGGTGTTAAAAATGACAGACCGAAACCAAACGTACCAAAATGGAAAGGTATCCACCCATTCCCATGTTTAGCGTGGGTCTGCTAATCGGGAAACGTCTTTTTCAAGTTGGGGTAATGCCTGGATAAAGGCAGGTATTACCCCGTCCTTTTCAGGGCACATTGCCAACAAGTTCCTAAGACCCACTATTTTTCAGCTGAATATTAAAGGCCTTACTGCAAGCAAGATGAACGTTCTTCATCACCCCGCTCTGCAGTCTGAGGCACTTGTCATCCTACTACAGGAGACCTACTGCATTGATGCAGAGAAGTTGGTACTTCCAAATTACCAACTAGCTGGGTCTTCTTTAAGCAGGAAGCATGGCCTTGCCACGCTTGTCCACAAGCGACTAAGATACACGCTTTTGGACCAATGTCCACCAACATCGGAGATCGAGTGGTTGTGTGTGGACGTTGATGGCTATAAAATAGTCAACGTCTACAAACCACCACCAACGCGATTGCAATCCCTGGATCTCCCAGTGTTTCCTTACCCCTGTCTTTACGCTGGCGATTTTAACTGTCGTCATGCTGACAGGGGTTACGATTATAACAGTCCGGACGGTGAGTGCTTGGCTGGTTGGGCAAGTATTAATTGTCTTGCCCTCCCGTATAATGCCAAGGACGCTGCCAGTTTCTACACTGGCTGCTGGAACTTCCCACCAATCCGGATCTAGCTTTCGCTAGCGTAGGTCCAAACAGTCGCTTAAAAAGTTTCCCAGGACAGAACATCGACCTTCGCTTATTACAAGGTTCGCTATGGTTCGCTATGGCAGTGCCAAGCATGCCTGTTAAGCGATGGAACTTCCGCAAGGCCTAATGGAGTCACTACATTGCTTTGACGAATAAATGCGCCAAGACTTTGTTGCCGCCTGATTCACTTGATGTGCATGTGGCTTACCAGGACTTTTGTAACACCATAAGAAATCAGTCAAAAAGACTATCCCACGCGGGTATTGAAATAACTATGTTCCGTGTTGGGATGCAGAGGGTGAATCTCTCTATAAAACTTTCCTGCAGTCTCCTCAGGGAGACGACTCAAGTTTGGCTGCTACAGCTCTGCTTTCCAAACTTGACAGGAAGCGGAGGGATTGATGGTGCGAGGCAGTTTGGAGCATTGACTTCTCACACTCTAATTGAAAAGCATGGAGTATTTTGAACAACCTTACTAGTAGGTCACGACACTCTCCTCGTCCCTGTCCCATTCCAGCTGATGCTATTGCATCTCACCTGGTTAGAAATGGGAAATACGAGGCTGTTGACCGCAAGTCATCTCGACTTGTCTATCAAGAAGTGTCTGACCTTTGGAGGGCCACAACACCAAACCCAGTAAATACAGTATCTCTGACACTTTTTTACAGAGAGAATTTACTGTTGCCCTCCAACATTTAAAACCAGGTAAAACTCTGGGACCTGATTCCATCTTCCCAGAGCTTATACTCTATGCTGGAGCTGCTTTGAAGTCCTGGTTACGTGACTTCCTTTCTTCATGTTTGCGCCGACTCAAAATTCCCAAGATCTGGAGAAGAGTGCTTGTAGTCGCGATCCCAAAACCAACGAAGCCCGTGGGGGACCCAAACAGTTATCAACCGATATCTCTGCTCTGTGTCCCCTACAAAGATCCTCGAGAGGCTTATCTACGCCCGCGTTGAGCCATTCATCGATCCAGTGCTCTCTAAAAAGCAGGGTGGATTCCGAGATCAGAGAGAAGTCAACCGCGGATCAAGTTGTTCTGCTAACCCAAAACATCGAGGATTCTTTTGAGCTAAAAAGGAGGCTGGTACCGTATTTGTCGATCTGACAGCTGCTTACGACACTGTCTGGCACCGTGGCCTAACCTACAAGCTGCTCGCTGCAGCTGCAAACTCCTTCCGGATAAGCACATAATCAGAATGATTATGGAGCTTGTCCGAAATCGAAGTTTCACCCTTATTACCAGTGACAGCAAGCAAAGCAGGCTACGCCGTCTTAAAAACGGCGTTCCTCAGTGATCGGTCTTGGCTCCCCTCCTATTTAACATCTATACGTACGATCTTCCTTCCATGATTTCCAGAAAGTTTGCTTATGCTGATGATCTAGCATTGTTGCACTCTTCTGGAAACTGGAAGGACTTGAAGGGGAACTTTAAGCCAAGACACGTCTACACTTTTAGCGTATCTCCAGACTTTGGAGGTTGATGTTCAGTACACTAAGACAGTGGCGGCAGCCTTTCACTTTAAATAACCGTGAGCTTAAAGTCTACAATAATGGTAGACTTTTACCGTTCTGTCCAACCCCTACTTACCTTGGGGTAAAACTGGACAGATCACTCACGTTTCGTCACCATTTAGTGGCATTGCGCAAAAAACTATCCTCGCGCGTCACACTGCTGAGGCGACTCGTGGGCTCGGGATGGGGTGCTGGTGCTAAAACATTACGCATAGCCACCTTGTCTCTAGTCTACTCAACAGCTGAGTACTGTGCGCCAGTCTGGTGTCGCAGTGTTCACACTCGCCTCATCGACAGTGTCTTGAACGACGCCTTGCGCATAGTTACTGGATGTCTGCGTTTCAGTCCGCGGACCACCTACCTATACTTTCAGGCATCCAGCCAGCTGAGCTTCGCCGAATGGGAGCAACACTTTCCTTGGATCACCGTGGATCTCTGGACCCTGATCATATCTTGCATAATCTATTAAGTGGGTTCTCAGATACTCGCCAAGTGAGACTAAGATCCCGACGCCCGTTTGTGCCAGCTGCGCGGAATCTTTTGGACAACCTTGCCAGACTTGGCATCCGGGCTTCTGAATGGATAAATCACAAATGGAAAGCGGAGTACTGTGAAAATGCTTCCAGGCTCCGTGCTTTTGTGCCCGAGACCGGTGCCAGGCCTGTTGGGATGGGCTTACCCCGAGCAGCTTGGGTTAAGCTCGACCGCCTGCAGACTGATGTTGGGCGATTCCATTCGTCCATGCACGAATGGGGTCTCGCTCCTTCACCGAATCGCGAGTGTGGCGCCTCTGAGCAAACCGCAGACCATGTAGGCTACTAACAGCGTGCCCTATACATCGGGCACCACATGGAGCACGAGGTCTGATGGTTTTGGATGACGAAACCCGATGCTGGCTTAATAACATCACTGCCAGCATCTAATTCAGGCTGTTCCAGCGCCAGACGGACCTGCCAGATTGTCCAGCCGCAGTCGCCTTATCAAACTGCCGCTTCGCTACCGCAACTGATTTCAAACAATTCGTTGTTAAACCTTCGTTCTCTCCCTCTCTCTCTCTCCCTCTTTCTTACTTAAATTTCGTTCTCGCTTAAGCTACTCCGGACATTTCATTTTTCTGTGTTAGCATTTGAAAACAGTTTAGTGACGTAATAATCCATTGTGTTCTGACTCATTCGTTATTAAACGTGGTCGTTTCGCTTAGCTAGCTTAAGGATTAGGTCAGCGTTTTTGCTCGTTTATATGTTAATTCAGTTAGAATAGGGTCAGGGTTTTTGTAATAATTAACTTGTTTGCGATAACTACGTTTAACAATTAATTTTTATTCTTTTATTTGTTTCATTCTATTTGAATAAGATTGCTGAATTCTATTTGAATAAGTTTGATAATTTTGATTAAATTCTATTTCAATAAAATTGGGATAGTTTAAGTAGCATAAATGATGTCTTTATTTGTTTCTATTTGAACAAGTTTAACACCGCGCCAAGGGTTTCTGTGCCCTAAAATCGGCTAATTTGTGCCGCACAGAAATATTTAACAACGAATTTGCTATTGATTAAGCTTTTGTAAGCTATTTGATTTGCTGGTTATTAAAGACTAACTGATTTTTGATATAAGTTTATAACATGTCTTCTACTCATTCAAGTGTACACTCTGTTGTTGAACCTGAAACTGTTGAAGCTTTAAATAGTGTTGATGATGACCTATTGTTAATTGAAAGGTCAAAAGTTCGATCTGCCGTGTCAAATTAACCAAGGCAGAACTTCAAAATGAACTGAAGTCGCACAATTGCAAAGTTTCTGGCAATAAGGATCTACTTATAGAAAGAGTAACTGAAAGAAGATTAGCTGCTTTATCACTTGTTAGTCAAGAGCACCAGCCAGATGCATCTCCTTCTAAAGAAAGTCCTGGTTTAGATAGGACTGGTTCTAGTGAGCTGTTAATGCTGTTTAATATGATGCAAAGGCAGCAAGCCGATGCTGAAAAACGTTTTCATGCTCAACTTATTGAACAGCAAGCCGCTGCTGAAAAACAACAAGTTGCTGCTGAAAGGCGGTTTCAAATTCAACTTGAAGAAATTCGTCAACGATCACTAGAAGATCGTATGCAGCTAACAAAGTTTTTAGCAGACACCCAACTTCATGCCGAGTATTCAAGTTCAACTGATGGTGGATTCTCTCCTGAAAAGCTGAGTCAAAAGTTTAACCGACTGGATAAAGAAAGTAGAGACCTTATGATAGACCTACAACAGCGACTTGACAATTGCAGGCCTGTCCATGAAGTTGAAGTTATTCTAACCGCTATGCAAGGATCAATGGATGATTGTAAAGCCTTTGTTGACTCCAAAATTGATTCTCTAGAAGATGAAGGAACCACAGATGCAATTCTGTCACTTTATGAATTGACAAAGAAGGAGTATTACATTAAAGCTGCTGCAGCCGCTTACTGTATATTTCTAAAATTAATCTTGTGATAGAAGAGGACAAACAAGCTGGCTGCTTTCCCAATGGCATCATCCCTCCTGTCTTTTATGGAGATATAATAAAGTTTCCAACGTTTTGGGATGCCTTTGCCCCTCTTGTTCATGAAAACCCAAAAGTAAGTCGTTTTTATAAAATGACTTATTTAAAGTCGGCCATAAAAGGGGATGCTGCGGGAGCTCTTGATAGTTACCCAACTACCGCAGAAAGTTATGACCCTGCTGTAAAAGCTGTAAAAAACGATTTGGCAGAATCCAGGCTATAATTAGAAGCCACATTAAAGATCTGCTCTCTAGTGGCCAAGTTGACCTAAATGTAAAGCAGCTAAGAAATCTTCTAGATAAAGTGGTGGCAAAAAAGGCGTTCCTTTCCCAATTCAACGTGGAGTGGGATCAAGTTTTATTCAGGTGGTGGAACAGCAGCTCCCGACTTCCTTGCAAGAAAGGTGGATAAGAAAACTTACCCCCTCAATTGAAGCTGATGCTCCAACCACATCAGAAGAGATGATTGAGTTTCTTACCGCAGAGCTAGCCATGCTTGAAGCAGTAAAGGGTAACTCACATAATTCTAAAGTGAAGGCCAAGCCAACTAGTCGCAAGCAAGTCTCTTTGCACAAGGAGTCCAATAATTTTAAGCGATCCACTTCAGCCCAAGCTTTGGTTACGCAAAGTCATTCTAAGCCGACTGATTTGTGCTTTATGTGCTCACAACCTCATGCTCTTAGCACATGCCCTGAGTTTTTAAAGTTAAGACCTGCTCAAAGACTGGCTGCATTAATTGCTCAACCGGGAAAGATTTGTTTTAAATGCTTGCAAGTAGGTCATCTGGTAGTCACCCCGCCACCTTCCGCAAATGTATGGAAAAATGTGATTTGCCTAGATGTGGCAAGCCACATCACAGATTATTGCATATAACAGATGAATCTGCTAATCCCAAAGAATCAACCACTGCTGTCGCAGCAATCCGGAGCTTGTGTGCGACTAATGCTTTGGTTTTGGACGAAACTACTACAATTTTGCCCACTGCTAAAGCCAGACTCTGCGCTGATGGGAAAACTCAAGAAGTAAGAATTGCCTTTGATTCATTTTCTCAGAAAAGCTTCATCTGCAAACGCGTTTCTGAGAAGATGAATTTAAAGTCCATAAGAAGCGACTACTTAACAGTGGTGGATATTCAAAATTAGGGGCCTGAGGCAAAATCCAAATTAGGGGCCCCCAAAGTGACGTCACAATGACGTCACATTCGAAATTACCATTTTACCAATGCCAGCTAGAAAAATAGGCTACGAAATATGGGAAAAAAATTGATTCTGATACGAAACTTGAAATAACTCAAATCAGTGGCAGACACAGAAAGTTATAATGAAAGATTTACACGTGACTCAACAATTAATCGAACGACACCTGATCGAAAT
This sequence comes from Diplosoma virens, assembly GCA_963680785.1. Taxonomy (NCBI): domain Eukaryota; kingdom Metazoa; phylum Chordata; class Ascidiacea; order Aplousobranchia; family Didemnidae; genus Diplosoma; species Diplosoma virens. Next base: position 23,897,772 of record OY796885.1, on the reverse strand, counting down.
GGCACTTAATCGAAATGACATTTGATCAAATAATGAAAGAAAAAATTTACAACTTTGAATCTATCCCAATTTTGTCAATTTTTTGTCCCAAAAACATAGTACTTTAAATCTGCCCGGTTTTGTTGATTTTTTGTCCCAAAATCATAAATCTCTAAAAATAAGATCTTTCTGTCTGAATCTGTCTCTGATTTCTGCAAGAGGTCTATAAGGGTGGAGCCATGGCACAATGCCCCCCTCTAAATAACTGACTACGTAAAAAAAATGCAAAAAAATGATAGCAATAAGCATCTAATAAAACATAGCCATGACAAACGATCTACTTGTTGCCCCCCTAAAACTTGTTGGTGCCCTTTGCCCAGAGACCTTGTTAAAAAACCTTGATCTTAACATTGGCAAAAAATTATAAAAGATAAAAACAAATTGTCTTTTTACTGTTGGCCTCTGCTTTTTATGAATCTAATTTATAGTAACAAAGAGATTGTTTAATCGCAGAAACATACAAAAATAAATCTTTTTTTTTATCAACTGTCATTTCGATCAAGTGCCGTTTCGATCAAATGTCGTTTCGATAAAGTGTCGTTTTGGTCAAATATCGTTTCGATCAAGTGTCGTTTCGATCAACTGTCGTTCGATCAACTGTCGTTCGATCAATTGTTGTAGCACCGGGTTTACAAACTAAAAACACAATTAGTATAAAAGTTGAAATAACGTCAAAACCTTTTTTTCTCTACACTTTTTTACTGTTCTATTGTCTTTTAATTGGTCTGCATATCCTTCATTTTTCAAAGTGGGAGGAAGGAGTTTAAAAGTTTAAAAGAAGGAGTTTAAAAGTTTAAAACTTTTAAACTCCTTTCTCACATGCATATGCTTATGACTAAAATTCTTTTTTTTTACTTGAAAACATCTTGGATACACTTGAATTCAGTGATGGAATTTAGGAAGTTTGCATCGGTTTGCGCGAACACGTTGTTATGAATGCCATAACGTTCAGCGAGCGCGTTCTTAATTTAACGTAATCTCTGTATTTTTATACCTCTGATGATGAAAGAACCTATTATTGACAACTTCTATACTATGGGGGAAAGAACCTGTTTATTTTTTTTAATTTTTGAATTTCATCATTGCTTAAACTCGATTTGACCCTTTTTACAAAAACAAGGACTCAACCCAAGTTTTCAAATCAATAATTGTTGACTTGGAATTGGTTTTGTGTGGTTAGTAAGCTATGTTATATGTAATGCATAAAAACAAATTGGGGAAAATGGTTTTGAAAATTCGAATTTCGTACACTCAGATTCATGCTTTCATGGACTTATATTAAAATTACATCATTTTTGGTAGTCTTGGATTTGAAATCGGTTCGAGCTTTTTGAAAATGACTCGATCTTGATTCAAATTTGAAAGTTATAAGTTGTTGGACTACTATTAGCATGCACACAATCTATTAGAGGTATATTTTTGAAACTTTCTCACCACTACATATTAAACATTTGTACCATAGTCTGGATAGTCTCAAAAAATAATAAATTTGTCAAAATACATTTCAACAGAATTAAAATTGAACTGACTAAATAGGTAGGCTACTATCACAGACAAAAATCTGATCCTTTTTTAGCAGTAAAAACAAATTTGCACTGATTAAATAGCAACAACAAGAAAAACAATTTTTTTATTGAATATATATATATATCAATTAATCCAGTCAAGCAAAATAATGTTAAATCTCAACAATTATGCCGATTCCACAATGTACGACAAGTTTTATCATAAGAATCAAAAAATCTATGGCCTAAAACATTATTAGAAAGAGAAGCTTTAGTTATGGTTTTTTTAACACAAAAAAGATTAAGAAATGCTGGTAATACGAACTTTTGTGCAATATGAATACCTTAATTTTTACAAAAAAAATTTAAATTACATTCGAAAGCTAACAAAGTTTGTTAAAAAATATAATTATGCTTGCTTTTAGGCAAATGAGTGAAAAAAATACTAACCCAAAATAAAAATTTGTTAATGATTAATATATTATAAATCAGCCAATTATTTATTTAATATTTTCAGCTTATGCTGCTTTAATTAAATCTTTTGAAGATTTTTGTCTGGCAGGAATAGAAATATGCAATGCAAACTTGCAATAAAGCTAGCTTTAAACTAAAATTGTAAAAATAATAAAAGTGTTGTGAAATATTGTCAAAACCATTTAATGTTATGATTGTTTGTGCAAGATAGACCAACTGATAATCACAATCAAATTTAATGTAAGAAGCCATTTAGCTTATTCTATGTTAGGTTACCTTTTAAAATTGTCATTTAAAATCAAAATTCTTTACCTAAATAATTTCTAATTCAATTTTTTTCAGAATGACAATATAGAAAATTTTAACTTTAATCAAGCAGTTGTTTTTACCAGATCACCTTACAAACCAGTTGTCAAAATGTCAATTTTAAAAAATGCTAAACCCCTTAAAAACAGCTGCAATCAAGTCTTGAAAGTCAAGTGAATGAATAAATTGCATATGCATCAATTTAGAACTTTGAAAAAAAGTGAAAATCTCCATATAAACTTGGTTAATGGTAAAACATTTGCAGACTGGATTTAGTGTTCTATTGGTTTCTATTGTACATGAAGCATTTGCTACAAAAAGAAAAAAAATGTATTTTTTATTACTGGTGTTTGTAAATTTTTTTAGTTATGTTGTTGTTTTTAGTCATTATTTTGTTGCAATTATGGAAAGTAATTAATATTGTATGCATAAATACAACTAATTTTAAGTAGTGTTTTTATCAATAGAAAAATTTAAATTTAAAACAAGATTTCTCTTTTTCTTAGACATATTTTTAGTTGTAGAGTTGTTATTGCTAAATTTCAATCACTTTTGGATAACTTTTATGGCAATCTGACTATTAAGAATAGTTTACATTATGTAGTTGTTCTGCAATATATAGAAACTGAAAAGATTTTATGGATTGTTGTTTTAAATTTTAAGTGTTCTGCCAACATTACCCTATATGCCATAATATGTGACATAAATTTAATCTATTTGCTGAAAACTTTTGAGAGTTTTTGAGGTTCATGAAACCATGTAAAATACCACAAAATAAAACTACATGCGGCGTTTTCAAAAAAGGGGGGCCCCTCGATAACTGTAAAAAAAGGGGGGCCCGAGGCGATCGCCTCATTCGCCTCACCCAATATCCACCACTCTACTTAAAAATTTCTGGGTTCGGTGGCTCGTCGGTCACAGATTTCATGGATTTAGTCCAATTTCAGTTGAAGCCTCTCCATCAAACTTCAGACGCTCGCATCACTATTAAGGCCCATGTAAAAGACGGTGAAATATGTTCCCCTCTTGAATCTGCTCCATTTGACGTCACCCCTTTCGATTATCTTGCTGGATTGCAATTTGCCGACCCAATTCCTCGAGGCGAATCCAGAGTTGATATTCTGCTTGGTGGTCAGCAGTGGCGGCTCGTACACAGGGGCCGGGCCCCACTAAAAATTTGACTTAATAATATGTGAATTTATAAAGAGAAACCCTATATTAAATATCAAAATGTTTACATGCGTGCCAAGATAACAGTTAACCGAAAAACAACGAGAAATATTTTCAAATATTTTCTGAAGTCTTTTCAAAACGATCCAGAGGGGCCCACATATTCTGGCCCATTTACTCCTATATATTTACATCTAAAGCCAACCAACTCACGCGCCGCGCTTTGTGAAGATTTTACTATGCAAGTCAATAGCACAAAATTGGGGCCAGCGATGTCTGGCCCAAACAGACGTAACTTATAAGCGGACGTTAGCTGCGCCTGTCCGTGTGCAGCTTTAAAGAATTAGTTATTATTCAGTTGATATTGGGTGATATTGTGCATTGTTTTGTGAGACAGCAGTTTCTGCTTTTCAGCGCATGTTTTTTCACAGCTGTGGTTGTTTATCAGTTATGTTCATTTTCATTTATGAATAACATGCTTAGTTTATTTATATTTTGTGTGATTTTCGTATTTCCAGATCAAAATAATTTAACTTCAAACAAGCTATTTCAGTAAATGGTGTCAAATTACTCACTAGCGAATACTACAATATCGATATCGCGATTGCGAATATCGCATTTTTTGCTAAAAATTTATTTACCCCGCCTTTAAATTTAGATAGTCAGCTACGAATGAAACTTTTTGACATTTCAATAATTGTTTTGCTGGCCCCACCATTAATGAAAGCCACGAGCCGCCACTGGTGGTCAGTATTATTTCGACCTGATGTCAGGAACGGTGGCCAATTCAAAGATTGCGGGTGTTTCTCCCTATGCCATTGAAACAATGTTTGGTTGGGTGTTGGCTGGTCCTTGTTTGACACAGTCAGAGCATAATTACCAGGATTCTCATTGCATGCTTTTGACTGAATTCCCTCAGACTAAACATGTCAACCTTTCCGGGTGGTCAAAGCTTGAAAGACTTGTGCACAATTTTTGGAAGCAAGAAGCAGTTGGCTTAGTTGACAAGCAAGGTGCTTTCACACAAGATGATCGTTATGCTGTTCAACAATTTAATGATTCCGTTTCTTATGACGGTAGTCGATATGTGGTCGGATTGCCGTTTCAGAGGTATGGGCCCCGCTTTTGTGCCAATTACAACGAGGCGTTTTCTCGTCTTCTATCTACAGAAAAGGGGTTGAAGAAAAATCCTGAAAGGAGGGAAGCTTATGCTGCAGCTATGAATAAATATGTTGAACATGGTTTTGCAGAAGAAGTTGAGGAAAATGAACTGCAAGAAATTTAACAAATGCAGCAAAAATATTTTATCCCTCATGATCATTCCATTTTCAAGAAATCAAGCTGCTCCACCAAGGTACGAATTTTCTTTGATGCCAGCTCTAAAACTTCTAATGGTATTTCGTTAAATGACTGTTTATTGAAAGGACCCAACTTGCTCCCGGATATTACGGCCGTTCTATTACGTTTTCGAATGAACACAATCGCATTAAATGGTGATCTAAAGAAAATATTCTGTCAAACAGCTCTTATTTCGGAGCATCAACCATACCAGCTATATTTGTGGCGAAATTGTAACACGGCTATTGACCCGAAAATCTATAAAATGAAAAGATTAATGTTTGGAGTGTCATCCAACCCGTTTCTTGCTGTGCAATGTGTTTTGCATCATGCCTGTACTCCGAATGTAGTCTCAAAATATGGTTCATCTTTATATGAGTTGAGTTGCTTCGTAATAATATGTACATGGATGATGTTCACTTAGGAGGAGACTCCATTGAAGAAGTGGTTGATAAGCAAAAAATGTTGGTTAATTTCTTCAAATCCGGTGGTTGGAGCCTCGTCGAATTTGCTTCCAATTGTCCAGAAGTTATGCAAGCAATACCTGTAAAATCGAGACTTTCGAGTTTGGTACTTGATCTGGATAGCAATGATTTTGGTGAAGCTTCTTCCTTGGGCCTCAAGTGGCATACAAAAGAAGACGTGTTTTATTGCAAAGTTAGCGAAAGACTGCTTAAAATGGACAAAGTGATTAAAAAAAGAAGCATCCTAAGCAAAGTCAGCCAAATATTTGATGTTTTTGGTTTTTTAGCAGTGTATACCGTGCGAGCCAAAATTATTTTGCAACAGCTGTGGCAGAAAAAAGTGGACTGGTTTGAAGAACTCACGGATGATTGCGCACTGAAATACATTGAATGGGTAAATGAACTGTCTATTTTAGAATCAATAAAGGTTCCAAGATGCCCCTTTCGCATGTTCGAAAAGGTTAATATTCAGATACACGGTTTTTGTGACTCTTCTTTAGACGCTTATGCTGCTGCTGTTTATGTTAGAGTCGTGTTTCTGTCGAATGATGTTCAAGTGACTTATTTAATGGCTAAAACAAGAGTTGCTCCTTTGAAAAGATTAACAATTCCGCGATTGGAGCTTATGGCCGCTCACACTCTTGCAAAACTTGCGAGCTATGTCATTTCTTGTTTAAAGGGGACTATCGAAATTAACAATGTTTATCTTTGGTCCGATTCAAAGGTTGCTTTATCCTGGATTGCTAAACCCAGCACTCACTGGAAAATTTTTATCCGCAACAAAGTTCAGGATATTCATGATTTATTTTCCAGCAGCGCTTGGAGACACTGCCCAGGCATGCAAAATCCCGCTGACTTGCACGTGGAATAAAACTTGATCAGCTAAAAGAAAGTAAGCTTTACTGGCATGGTCCAGAATGGCTTATTTTGGAAGAAAGCTGCTGGCCTGCACAAGATGTTGCATGCATGCTAACTCCCGAGAGTGTTGAAGGAATGAAAAATGAAGAAGTCAAAACTAAAACTGCTCTCACGGCCCTTGCCGCACTTCCAACAGTCGATATTTTTGAACGTTTTTCAAGTTACACCAAAATAGTCCGAGTTGTAGCGCGAATTTTGCGATGGCGAAATCGAGTTGACAAAACACTCAGAACTTATCGCTCTCTATTGATTTCGGCCGATGAGTTTGAACAAGCAGAAAATTTTATTTTCAAAGTCGTGCAAAAACAGAAATTTAAAGACGATTACAACGAACTTAAATCGTCGGGTAATCCGCGGCGCGCTTGCCGTTTTGTTGAACATGGATGCAAGGTTTGATTCAAGCCGTAATTTGATTGTTTGCGGTGACCAACTTCAATTTTCGCAGCTTCCCGCTTACCAAAAAACTCCAATAATTTTACCTGCCAAAGATTGTTTAGTTGAAAAGTTGATTTTGCATGTGCATTGCCGCAACAGTCATTCGTCGCAAGATACAACAATTGCTATTCTTCGCGAGAGGTTTTACATCATACACATTCACGAAGAAGTTCGCCGAGTTTTAAGAAACTGCGTAGTATGTCGGCATTTTGCAACTCAACCTTTGCGACAAAAAATGGGTGCTCTCCCCTCCGAGCGTGTGGTTCCTGCTCTAGCATTTACTGATGTCGGACTTGATTTTACTGGCCCAATATATCTTAAGAATGAAGAAACTGGTCGCATGAGAAAATTGTATACTTGCCTTTTTACCTGCACCCACAGTCGAATGGTGCACTTCGAGTTGGTCAATAATATGACAACTGAAGAGTTTTTAGCTGCTTTGCGACGCATGATCAATCGTAGAGGATGGTGTAAAAAGATCATTAGCGATAATCAATTGACGTTTAAAAGCTGAAAAGATTGTGCAGCTTTCTATATCTGAGTATTTGGGAAGAGAACTAAACGACGAAACTGTGCAAAATTATCTTGCTGAGAACGCGATTACGTGGTCGTACATCACTGAGCGAAGTCCGCACAGAGGCGCATTTTACGAGCGCTTGAACCGTTCATTGAAAGAACCGTTGAGAAAAGTACTTGGGCGAGCTCGAGTAAATTATGGGGAAATGTATACTATTCTTACTGATATTGAAGCTGCTTTGAATCAGCGCCCGCTGACCTACTTGAGCAGCGATCCAAAAAATCCGCAAGCCATCACCCCCAGTCACCTTGCTATCGGACGCGCTTTACAAACAATTCCCTTTTCCTCTAATGACCCAAAAGTAACTGTTTCAAGTCGTTATAAATATTTGCAAATGCTGTTGAAACATTTCTGGAAACGATGGTCAAACGAGTACCTGCCAACATTAGCTAAACGTCATAAATGGCATTCTGCTTGTGACGCTTTGAAAGTCGGAGATGTTTGCCTAATCAGCGAGGAAAATATTACGCGTCCAAATTGGCCTCTCGGTCGCATTATAGAGACAATTCCCAGCAAAGATGGTTTGATTCGCACTTACAAACTTAAAACGAACTCAGCTGTCTCATCTCGACCTGTACAACGGTTACACCTTTTAGAAAAGTGTGGAGACGATCGTGACAATATCAATGATGAACAATGTGATGTTTCGACGGCTATTCGACAAACCCGTCGAGGTGGCCAGGATGTTCCAGCGCCAGACGGACCTGCCAGACTGTCCAGCCGCGGTCGCCTTATCAAACTGCCGCTTCGCTACCGCAACTGATTTCAAACAATTCGTTGTTAAACCTTCGTTCTCTCCCTCTTTCTTACTTAAATTTCGTTCTCGCTTAAGCTACTCCGGTCATTTCATTTTTCTGTGTTAGCATTTGAAAACAGTTTAGTGACGTAATAATCCATTGTGTTCTGACTCATTCGTTATTAAACGTGGTCGTTTAGCTTGGCTAGCTTAAGGATAAGGTCAGCGTTTTTGCTTGTTTATATGTTAATTCAGTTAGAATAGGGTCAGGGTTTTTGTAATAATTAACTTGTTTGCGATAACTATGTTTAACAATTAATTTTTATTCTTTTATTTGTTTTATTCTATTTGAATAAGTTTGATAATTTTGATTAAATTCTATTTCAATAAAATTGGGATAGTTTAAGTAGCATAAATGATGTCTTTATTTGTTTCTATTTGAACAAGTTTAACACCGCGCCAAGGGTTTCTGTGCCCCGAAATCGGCTAATTTGTGCCGCACAGAAATACAGGCAGTGCAACAGTCTGGGGTAGTTAAAGGACAAACCTTCGGCTCCAGTCCTGTTTGTGTCTGACCTGGAGTGGATAGCTCTTCAACGACGACGACGAAGTAGATGTTCCCTACTTTCATCCTGAAGTTAAGGTGCAGAGTGGGGGGGCAACGGCATACTGCTGCTATGAAGAAATAGAGCAATATTTTTCTTAAAGGGGGCTTTTTCTTTCCGTTTTTTAGGGACCCAGGTGCGGCCGCTCCGTTCACTCCGTAAAGCCATCACTGATTGTTAGATTATATGAAGAATTAGCTTTTTGACCAATGTAGAATATTGTTTAAAGATATGCCCCATAATAGTCACAATAGACGTAATATACCCCGATAAGCCATTTTCTTCCAAAACAGATCTCCTGAAATAGTTCTAAATAGACGCATATCCCAAATAGACATGGGCACATAATTCTAAAACGCTTGCTCGGTATTCTACAAACTCTTTCTCTCACAAATCTAAGACGGGCAAATTTCGAGATCACAAAATCAATTGGGAATCGTAGTATTGTAAAATAATTTTTGGGATCAACAAAAAATGAGTCTATCAAAATATGTATACCAAATATTAAAAAACATAAAAAGTGATTTACGGACTCTCTTATTAAGATAAGTAAAATATGAACACAATTAAATGGTAGACATAGGACTTTTAATTTGACAGAAACAAGTTGACGATTTTATAACTTTAATTCTTTTTAGAAATTTTTAATTCTTTAAATCAGTTTTTCTCAACCTGTGTGCCGCGAAACTTTTTGAAAAACGTTAGTCCATTGATCCGCGAGCTTATTTTAAGAACACTACTTTTTAGGTTCGAAATTCAAAAAACAAGTCTGCTGCGAATTTCGAAAAAGTTCCAAAATATGCCGCAGGTTGAAAGAAGTTGAGAACCACTGCTATAAATAGAAAGGGTTTGGCGATTACTTGCTGTTATCTCTTAACTTTTTTTCGTTAAAGAAATAACAGTTTTAATACACTCTATTTTAGAAATTATTACATTTGGCAGACCACATAAAGTTTCATCAAGTTCTTTGAGATTGTAACAGCCCAAATTATACAGAAACACAGTTACGTAAATACTTGCAAATCAAAAAATAAAAATAAACAATATTAGGCCGCAAAAAACAGTGTTTTGTACTGGCACTTTTGAAATACAGTGTATACCAATAAAGAAAATCGAAACTCTTTCGGCAGTCTCACTCACTAAATAAACATACATTTGCATAATAAGACTTAAATAAAAATCGAGAAATACTGAAGTTGATTTGAGAGCAACAAATACCGTTAAAAGTATTGCACAATGAAGTTAGGACAAGTTATAAAAATAAACTTCGCCAAAAACTTTCATCTTGATTATAAGTTTTAAAACATACGGACAAATTTTATAACAAAAATACGAAATTAAACGTTCAAAAATGTTAACTAGTAATGCCTTGTGAAAAAAACTACCGATCAGTTAGTCCAGGAAAGAAAAAACGGTACCAGTTAAGTATGCAGTCTACCTAACCCTAACCTTACCCTAACCTACTAAATCAGATAGTAGACCGCATAAAGATTGTAGACTGCACACTCAACCAAAACGGAAAAAACATAAGTAGTCGAACAGGAAAAAAAATTACCTCTTTATACTTGTTGGTTGTTTGGTTATTCAGACGTGCAAGGTAAATTATTCGTTTCTGTATTGTTATTTTGCTGCAAGTCGCGCTAAAAAAATCAATCAAAAAAGAAAAAGCTATCCTGCGTGAGTCGAACAACACATGCAGCTGATAAGATACTTTCTGGAAAACTCTAACGAACGATGGTGATGCTGCGATGCGCTGAAGCAATGTGTAAGTATGGATTATGCCAGTGGTAAGCAAACTATAACCCGCGGGCCAAATCCAGCCCATTAAGTCATTTCATATGGCCCACCAAGTGTTCAACGTTCTATCTAGAAATGTGGCTATATTAGATTTCACTGTAACCAAAAAAGTCACTTCCGGTATGGAGCTAATAAAAAAACAAGCGTAATTTCTTTCTTTCATTTTCAAGAAGCCCGAATTTGCGAAATTTCTTTGTTTTTCAGGTCATAAAAACTAGTCGGGCCCTTGATTTGGTGACGGGGTGAGGCCATTTAACTGCAATGACAAATTTGCTTCATGTAAAAGTGTATAAACCGAAAAAGCATGCGAAAGATTAAAAAACAGACTTGATGAATAAAAGTAATCGTCATTTGTAACTTAAACAAACTGCAGCTTAGTTAATGTCAGTTAAATTTATGACTTTGAAAAATTACAAAAAGCACTTTTCTGCAAAAACAAAAAAATAAAAAAAACAAAAACATTACAAACACATCAGAATTAAAAAATATGTACATGTTGTACAAAATCTAAGTAGAACAAAAAATTATTTCATCAAGCATGAAAATAACTGGAAGAAACATAATTTGCATATGTGGATTTCAGGTAAACAAAACGATACAGTAGAATAGAACCCGCACATAGTTTTTTTCAACAACGCTAAAACGTTAGTTGTAAAATGTAAAACGTTTTGCTAAAAGCAGAACAGTTAAATTTATAATACATTAGTTTATTTCTAATTCATTCAATAAAAAGTAAAAATTCAACTATGGCTTTGCTGCGCAAAAAAAAAACAATCAGAAAATAAAATTCGTGAGATTATTACGCTTTCACTATTTGCAAACCTTTTTAAGCTTAACAAACAAAAGAATAACATTATGAGCAACTTTACTTAACTTTAAGAAACTGGTGTCGTAGTTGCAACAACAAAGCAAGTGCGAGATGCCGAGATATTTGTCAGTCATTTCTATTTCCGCAAATTGCAAAAAATATCTGCAAGAAAATACAACAGAGCAGTTGACATTTAGCTGTTATAGCAAACTCGACGGAACAATATGTGTTAGTCATAAAAACTCCGTTCCGTGGTCTCATGTGGCAAAATGAAATTTTATTATTTTACTGCTTGCAGACTCTTGATGAAAAACAAGGAAATAGTCTTCGCTTCGCCAAGAAAATTATCACGATCAGCTGTAGTACAATTCACATTAGTAATTATTTAAACTACCTCATACTATTTCAATTTTTACAAAAACTTAAATAAATTGTTTGAAGACGGAACTACCATGTGGCGACAACAACCAACAAAATACAATGTTCATATTTTGTGCCACGTTGAAATATATGAAAATGTTTTGGCAATGGACGACTTTGCCACAACAGACGACTTTAGTCAGCAGCGTAATCGAGTAAGGGCTCTTCTGGAGAACGCGATAAACACGGTCGCGGTTCAAAATCTACTTGTGTCACTTAGTAGTACAGTGCTAAAACGATTATCCGGCGCTATATATGTATTTTGGTACATCACAGAAGTAGTGCATACCACAGTGCATTATTTCAATATTATTCAAAATCTATCGAGAAAACATGAATCTACTGGCAAACAATCCAAAATTGATTCATTTTTTTAGTACAGTGTAGATCTAAACATTAAACACACACGATACTGTATACTTTTGTTGGTTTAACTCAAAAAATTCAATTAACCGTTTTTTTTGTTTTTTTTTTTTTTTTACTTATCCGTTCATATTTTTGAAAGTAACGACCCAACTAGACCGGATAATCGAGGAAGCACTGTATCCTTGAAAAAGACACTTTCCGGCATTTTGCTCTACTTGTCGATCTAAACAAGCAGCTCTAAATTTCAGTCAATTTTCGTAAATAAGAACTAAAACACCACATAAAAAATTTCAACCGAATATCTTGTCATCTCCGGAAGCAAGTCACGACAACTGCTTGACGATTGCTTTAAGTATAGGGCCTGCGACGCTTTCCTGTGGGTCAGGAGGAAAAATGTCGATAGAAAAAATAAAACTTGGGCAATTTTCTTCTTCAGCAGCTGGCTCACTTACCAATAAGGCTGTACGTGTTCAGAGCTCGGCGCAAAAACAACATCACCGGGGCTATCGACAATATGACTATAGCAATCGTCCGAATTATCGCTGAAGACGGAATACGAGCGGTGATGTGGACTTGATTGATTGCTGTTCAAGACACTTCTCTTAAAAAAAAGAGTAAATTAGGGTGGGCAGCGACGTCGCGCAAATCAAAAGTCAGTGTGAGTGGCATAATCGTTCATGTATCAGAGAGCGAAATGTATGTTTAAGAATGGTTTAATACTTTATAAAAAGGTTTTAGTTTCAGTTGCAACAGGTTAACACAAGTCCGAACTTATTTTTAAAAAGTCATAAAAACCCACAGAGAAAAGATAAAAAATGCTTTTTAAATCAGCAAGTCAACAGCGTGACCAAGTGGCACAGAATGTTGTTTAAATGTTAGCGATCGTGGTCTCTCTTCAACTTCTACGCTCGCGCACACACTTTGCGGCGGTTCTCTCTAGTGAAAGATTTTAACAAGCGGCTCTAAACTTTAGTCGTATCGTTTATATATTGCTTTAAAAAAAATAAAAGTTTCAACTGGCCAGCAATATTTAAGTATTTCAGGAGTAGATCAGATAACTTAAGGGTTAGTTAAGGTTACGTGCGTTTATCTTAGCTATTCAGGAAGATAAATAGATGATTTATGAAAGAATAATAACAACCGATGTCTGTTAAAATAACAATGCATTTTCGAATCAGAGAGTGCCAATATCTTTTCACTATTAAACTATTTTATGTATGTACTCAAAAAGCAACCCCAGTCTTGAAATTGCCATAAAGTTCTGTTATTACGAATTCGATTGGTCGATTATACCTCGGGGTTACATTTAAGTTATTCAAACGAAATTGAGAGTGTGCATCTTTGAAATAAATTTATTGCAAGTATAAATGTCTTCTAAAAACAGGTTAAATATAATTATCACATAATCGACAGAAATGACGAACATTAACTTACTGGCGATGTTGATTTGATTGGCAACCGAAGAACCGTAACGACAGAAATCAAACTGCGTTGCAGACACTTAGAAAAAAAGACATTTTAATTTAAGAATAAATTTTGTTAAAAAGCGTGTGAATGCAAGATAAACGGCGTCCGAACATGTGAAGTTTAAGAAATCAAATGAAAACTTTTATTATAAAATTTTAGCTGGTAATTTGATTACCACTGGTCAACAAATTTTCCAAAGCGAAGTTTCGGTAAAGAGGTTGTTTTCTTCAACCAGACAACAATTGAGAAAAGCAACCATAATGGATTCAGCATTCTCAATTTTATTACACAAACATTAAAAAAATTATTTATAAAGACGAATGTTTTCGGCTTACAACCTTATGAGGGCTGAAGTAAGCCGAAAACGTTCGTCTTTATAATTTTTTTTTAATGTTTGCGTAATAAAATGAAGAATGCTGAATCCATTATGGCTGCTTTTCTCAATTGTTGTCTGGTTCAATAAATTTTCATTCAATATTTTAATCAGCGGTGCATTTTGATAAATTTTTTGCGATGATTTTGAACATGCTCGCGTTTTTTCACTAGCACATCAAATTTTCAAAATATTTGCAATTTAATATTTTACCTATTTGATAACACAGTATTTTCCGGATTAAAACAAATTTTATTTTGAACTAGTTTATTCAAACTAATCTATAAATCCCAATAATACTTTTGTAACGAAATTGCAATCTAACAAAAATGTTAAACAAACAATACCCAATTGTTACAATATCATATTTTTAAAAGTGACATTATATCTTTTGTGCGCATTGAGTACACATTGAGCACTTTAAAAGTGTCCCTATTTTGACAAAATAATTTGACATTCAAACTTCGTTTTAAACGTGCAAGATCTTTCGAAGCAGTAATGCAAGCATTGAAGCATCATATAGAACAGGTCTTTGCGCTGATGGAAAACCAATGAAAAACTGAAATACAGTTTGTATCAGGTCATCCCATAAGTTCTGTCCAATTTTAACTTCATTACAATCAAATGAAATTTAATAGTATTTTGAGTAATCAAATTAAAAACCATTTTTAAATGTTTGGATTACAAAATTACTACCTAATGCAACATTAAATGCTCATTGCTCAAGCTAGTGTCAGCAATTAGAGTGTATGAACCAAGCTTTAAAGAAAAAAAACCCGCATACTGCAAAAATCACATCACAGAAAATCGAAGAGCTTGGTTGAGAAAAAATTTCTCATTCATGTTATTCTTCCGACCTTGCTTCTTCAGACGGCCATTTGCTTCGTAGTTTACAGAATCATTTGCAGGAAATACTTTTACAAGCTATGGAGGGTTGAAATTGACATTGCAGAGTTCTTCGCTTCAAAACGAAAACAGTTCTACAAATATGGGATCAATAACCTTATAAATAGATGGAAGGGAGGCATAAAATCAGGAAATATAGTACTGCAATGATTAAATTTTGAGTAAATACAACATTTTGGTTACTTGTTTTATTTAAAATTCAGACAGAACTTATGGGATGACCTGATATATTTTTATGACCTGATGCAATAGCTTATCATTGAGCTTTAATTGTAAAGCTGCTACATACATTTTACACTTTCTTGGCATGATTATGAACTTGAGTACAAGTAGGCCTAAATTAATTTTCATATGCTCTGAAAAAAATGTAAGCAATTGTTAGTTACATCATACCGTACATTCCAATTAAAAGCTACTGCAAACAACAAAACTAGCTAACGTTGAAGACCTAAACCACTTACGTTCTTAAATAATAGATATATTACACATTTAGTAAAATACCGCTTTTTATTAATTACTTCTTATAAGACGAATTCAGCCACAGACGAAATGCCTTCTAAACGTCCTAGTTACATTGAGAAATCCGTGTTGGGCGAGTTTTTAGAGGTGAGATTAAAAATGAAATATAAGTGTATTTTAAAAACGTGATGTGCTACGTAAAAAGTAGACATTTTTGAAATCAGCTTTCAATTTGAAAGCCATCTTTTATTAAAATTTCCTGTTGACCAGTTTTATGATTAAGTTTATTTAATTTCGCCGTAATAGTACTTGATTGTTGTTGCTGTTTACGTACTTGATGATTTTTATAAGTTGTACAAACATGGTCAAGATTTGGATTAGCGTGCCCATCGAGTTGATTTGGGCTCAAATTTATACATTGGCATTGTACTTTTAATACTGCATTCTTTCAATCTAATTCGGGCCCTATTCAAGCTTTCAATAAATTTTCATGTTCGAATTTGCATTTTCGGTTCGGGCCTTAAAATAGGCCCCGATTAAAAGTATGATACAGACGTTTACAAAACTTTTTGGAACCAGTTACTTGTTCTAGAAATTATAACGTCAAAATACGTAAATGTGCACAAGTAGAAACAAAACGTGTAAGAGAGGCTTCTTAAGTTTAAAACTAATAAAATTATCTTAAATCATTTTAGTTCAATACATCACAACTAGGATACGAAAATATATACATAGACGGAAATTAGCGCTGATTGGCACACTAAACAGATCCAGGTATGCCGACTTAGGACCTAGATCTTGCACAACGTTAGATAGAAGTCCAAAACACACTACAATGTAACTTTGCTTCTTGTCGAAAAGGTTTGTAACTTTAATAATTATTAGCAATAAATAAACCTTTAATTTAATAATTATTAGCAATAAATAAACCTTTAATAAACATTAAATAGACTTTACTTAAATATTGTTTTCTTTAATTATTTTTTCTACAAAAAGACAAAATTTTTAGTTTGATTTTTCAGCATTCGTTAAGCCACAATGAAAGAGAACACAAAGACTGTCTTTCAACAATTCATAGATGCTATAACTTAAAGCCAATATTCTAATATTAAAGAATATTTTGCGAAAGTATTTACTTACCCCGTTGCTACATCTTTTAAAAACATTAAAAACGACTAACGTTAACGTGGTTGGTAAAAACTCCCAAAAGAGTAACGCGCAACTAAAGGTAAAATACCATTGATTGCCTTTATCCAAAGGCATCCCTTCGGCCTGAAATATAAAAAGGAATTTCAAAAGGGATTTAAAAAATTTTTTTAATAAAAGCAGTACACTTTTTTAAGCACATGAAGCGGAGCAAGTTTTTGCCACAACAGAAACGATAAAGATGACTTCGGTTTACATTTCGAAACTTGTTTTTATTTCTTTATTCGTTTAAACCAGTGTTTCTCAAACTTTTTTGTCAATGCTACACATTTTAGCAAATAAAACCTTTCATAAATTAATGAAGATTATATTTCAATACAACAAAAATAAATACTGATTCTTTAATTTCAAAAAAATAACAATTAGTTATATTTAGCATACCATATATTCCGAAGTGATAAACCGTGACGTTTGTTAAAACAAAAAAATCCTTCCCTGAAAAGCAGTGCTCTCAAAAAAAAAAGTTTTCACTTTGAATCTGTCTTGGGTTTTTTGAATTTCGTCCGTAAAAAGTAGTGTTTTCCAAAAAAAAAAGGTCTGCACTTGGACAAAGCCATGCTCAGCTTCTCTTCTACAGAAAGAAGTTTTTTGTTCCAAATTTAAACTCTTTACAAATAAACTCGTTATTTCATTTTTAATTTTTATAAAGTATAAGAAATTAAACAGGATATTTTCGCGATACACCGGAGCCCATTTCGCGACACACCCTTTGAAAAACACTAGTTTAAACAATGTAAGATTACAAAAAGTCCACGCAATGCTCTCACATCGATATTTCCAATAAAAATCTGTTTCTTGTAGTTAAAATAAAGGTGGAATTTTTTCCGTTAGAAAATGAGAAGCAGAGATACGAGAAATACATAGGTATGACACTTATAAAAAATGACCTGATCTGTGACAAGATACCACTCCATGTCGAATGTCGTCACGTTAAAGCCCGAAGAAAAACTTGAGACGGCAAAAACGTTGTAAAAAGAGCGAGATACGAAAAGTAGAACGATTATGACACCGACAACGACAGATTTGCAAACAGAAATGCCCTAAAAGTTAATCAGCATTAAGCGAACATATTCGAATCATTAATTGTAATTAATATAAACCAATCGTTTGTTATGCAATCTATTTATGCAACATTGCAATCGTTTCCGGGTACTTTTATCCAAAAAAAAGCTGCTTTAAACTCATTTGCCAAACACCATTAACAGAAAATTTCAAGATGAGCAAAAACAGTCGGCTTCGGAGAAAGCACCGAATTCAAAGAACTATTTAACCCTTTCTTTCAGAATTTTTTATTTTATTAAAAAAAATTTTTTTATTATTTATTTTTTTAATGATATTATGGTCTAGTGGTGTTGTCTCCTGCTTGGAAGACAACACGTAGCGAGTTCGATTCGCAGTGAGATATGCATCACTGACGAGCTCTAATAAGAGCGAAACTCGAGTTTGGTGCTTCTCATTTTAAGCAGTTTGGTTTCTATTAATATTTATTTTTTCTTTTTGATGAATGTATTACTGATGTAGACTGATGATATTTATATGACGTCATAAGTAAGATATAAAATGTTGTTCTGCAACAACATTGTGAAAGTTGGATTAAAAAGCATTGCTTTCCGACTGTAGTAACTGAAAGTAAAATCGTGTTACGCAGGCTATTCATATTGTCTCTAATGCCATTACGTAGTCCACAATGATGGAACCGTTTTTCTCTGCGGCAGTAAAATGCTAACTCTCATGAGCACGTACTACAATCAAGCATTACTATAAAAAAAATTTGCAAAATTATATTTATTTATTTACAATGAAATTGCAAAAAACAGTTTCGGTTTTTAACCAAACAGAGTTGAACTTTGCATTTTGAACAGGAAATGTGGGAATAACCACTGGGCCAATATCGGCAACGCTTTTGTTTGTCTGCAAACACGGAAAATTATCGAAAGTTGATCACTCACGGAGTCGAACCCGCCGCATATAAAATCATAACATCAAGTAAAGTTGACGCAAAGCTTTCTCTAGCCTTCTAATTACTTTGTATTATTATTTTTTTTTTTAATTTTATATTTTCTCCAATTAAACAGGGTATCTAATGCTTTTACATTATGTAAATTCTTATACCCCTTATTTCATAATATTGTTCCTGAACAACATATAAAAAATGAGCCTCCTCAAACAACATAACACTAATTAATCCAATCGCGTTACAATACGTTTCTACTAAGCTGCTTCTACATGGCAATACGTATTTTTTAAAATGATCTTTATGAAAACTATCTTGTATTTTATTACCCTCAAAATTAAAAAAGCATTACATTAGTGACCCAATACATATAAAACCAACCCTCTCGTCCAAGCTAGCACAAAACTTCCAAATAAAATCATCAGCACGTGGCTCAAGCTTTACAAAACCAGCAAAATTGGTTGTGAATGTTTTGTCAGAGATCAAGCGTTTATGACGCGCCATAAAGAAATGTTGCTCCAGAACAACGGTATGAAGGAAAGAGTTAATGGTGAAAAAAGTTCGTAAAATAAACTTTAGTAACAATTAGAAAAATATTACGTGACCTATTGAAGCAAAGGTAAAGATTTATTGTTTAATTAAATACCGGTAGTCGAGTGTGGGGTTTCCACAACAATTACGAATAATCAAACTAATAGTACACTTGACAAAGCGCTATTAATACGAAGTAAAACAAAGCGAACAACCTGAGCACTTCGCAACTTTCTGTTCGGCCTTTTACTCTTTTTTTGTTATTTTTCTACCAATAAAGTTACGCTAAATTTTATTCTTTACAAGACTTTCAGATACAAAAAAGATTTTAAAAGTCTTGCATTTAAAACAAGGACTATTTTCTAGTCTTTACTTGATGTTTAGACACAGACAGTTTCTTTAAAGAACTTTTACCAAGCTTTAATTTGAAGTGAAATTTTAAGCCTTTGCAGGACATCGTTTTAAAAAGATTGCCGACCCTGAGGTATAACAATAGCATTAACGACAAAAAATTTTTTATATATATACCTTATTTCAAATAATGGCAATAGTGCTTTCAGACACAAAGCTTACGACTTTAAGCTTAGCTTTAGTAAGTGGCCATGCAAAAATATCAATTTAATTAAGCAGAAAAAACTTGCCAGGAATTACACTTTGCTAAAAAGACAGTAAAAAAATACCAACCCTTAATCTAAGAGAAACACGAGCCGAGTTGGACCTTGCAATCATAATCAGACAAAGAGCAAGACAAAATGCAATTAAAATAAAGAAAGCTCCATTGACATATATTCGAGTAAAGAGATAGATATGTGTTGTATTCTTCAACTGGCCAACATGCTTCTGCAGAAAAATAATAGTACTGCATCTCTAAGATGAAAAAAATTAAAAGTGTACAAACAACATATACAAATTGAATGGTCCACATACAAAAGATTCGTCTGGATTGGAAAATAATTCAAAGTGATTTTTGTAAGAACACATAATGTTTACACCCATGAAAGCCAACATAAAAAATCCACAAACAAATCTCGGAGGATAACTGTAAATTTTTAAAATTTAAATTAGTATGCAGATATTTGAAACTTTAACAATTTCCAAAAAAATATTTTTAAACTATTATTGAACAAATATTAAATAGATTGATAATTTAAAAAAAAACAAAAAACTATGAAATAGACAAAGCAAAACAAGTATGTTAACTATTAACTTACTTGTATGTTTGGGGATCAGCAGCAAACTGTGGCAAAGTTTTAAAGGTTTCCTGAAATTATTTAAATTAAACTGTATTCTTTCAAATATACAAAATAATTATTAAAGTTGAACTGATTAATAATTTTACAAGTACAAATTAGCATGCTGTATCAAAGTATTTCTATCAAGATAATTGCTTCTTCTATACATCAAAAATGATTTTAAAAATTCAATCATACATATAAATTACATTGTGATTTCAGCATAATCAGTTTTATCACATATACATCATGAATCCCAACCAAAGCCATTTATTGTTATTTTGGCTTGTCACAGATAATTATTCCATTTAGTTCATCACCCTACAGTTAAGTGAAAACTGATGACATCATGTCATATTCTTAAAAGCATCTATCAATCAAAAACAAGGTTTTATTCACAATGACAGTGCTCAAGCATTGTATTGCTACTAAAGCAGTTTTTATATTTTCCTGACTCACAGAAAAGTGAAAAAGGCACTAATACACAGGGCAAGCAATTACCCCAATCTGCTTCCAGAGATGCCAAGATATTACTGTCGGCTTAATTTTTATTTTAGTTTTTTAGTTTTATAAAGATATGACTGAAATTTAAAACTGCTTGCTAAGACTGTCAAGCAGGAGAAAGTGTCGTAAAGGGTCTTTTCCAAGGATACAACAGAATGGTGCAAGTAGGTTTTAAACCACAATCATATTGATCACAACCACACCGCCAACTTAAGCAGAATAAAGCAGTTTTATTCCATAATAGTTTATAGAAAAACTAAATTAATCTCTTTTTAAAAACACTTTTTACATATTAAATTTAAAAATGGAAAAAAAGCTTATTGCTCAATGTAAACTGCTTTTAACAATTTTAAATAAATAATACATGTATATTCTATACAATTTGTTTCTGTATCTTTTAAAGACTATAATTATCATTTACCTGAACATAATAAATTGAAAGTAAGCATAATATAAAAAACTGTATGCAAACAGGAAGACCATAAAGAATCCAATATACAACCCAATATTTTGTTGAATAACAGGTGCAATCTTTAAAAAATGTTGAAAACAAGACAGCTCTTAAACCACTCCAGAATAGACATAAAAAAAGAAAAACTGACTGAAAGCTGAATTTTTTGTAACGATAATAAAGAATCAACCAAAGTTGAATAAAAACTATTAAAAATACAGAGCAATAAGCAAGAACTTGAACAAGTGTGAATGAAAATAGGCCTGCTGAAATTTTCGAGGAATCACCATAATCCACTGATTGATCTTGAGCAGAAATTATATTTTTCTCCAAGTTCATATCATTGAACTAAAAATTAAACTTAAAAATCAAAAAGTTCATAATTCTTTAAAAATTTTCATTATAAATATTCTTTAGAAATAATAAAAATGACTTTACATAATTTCCATTTAATTTAAACTTTATTACAAAAACCAAAACACTTAAAATATTTTCATTTATTAGTTTATGTGTTTACACTTTTCTGTTAATATTTTTTAAAGACTTTGTTTTTTATAAAAAGATTTTAATTTTTTATAATATGCTTTTAAGAAAAGCATGTTATTCCAGTTTGTCAGAATTTCTAATAATATTAAACAATGGGTCTTTTCAAAAAGTCACCATAAGCAATTTATGTTCATGAAACTAACCTGGATCCTCTTGTGGTTACTACTGCTTCTTGAAGAGATCTTTTGCTCTTGGTTTCTTTTTTTATTCCATACTGGTGCTGTAGAGGAGATTTTAGCTTAGTTTCACAAAAAAAATCATTTACAATGACTTTTTGAAGAGACCCTAAACAATAAGGTAAGGATTTCAAAGGTGCTTTTGTCATACTTGTCTGCTTCAGTACGATTTTACAACCAGTGGCTACTAGCTTTAGTGATGTTGTGGATATGAAAATTTATGCTCCAGCCCACATGAATTTTTTATTCGTGACACGGAACCGCACTACACTATAATATTGCTACGAAAAGTTTGTACTGCATTGCACTGTGCTGCAACCGAAAGTTAATAAAAGTTAATAAAATAACGCTAAAACAATACCCATTTGTTGCAGTCATTAACATTTTGCAGCCCAGAGTCATCCTTGTGGATGATAAATAAATTTATGCAATACAGTTCAACGTCATCCTGGGATGATGTTGGTTCTTTTACTTGCCTTGTCAAGTCCAACTACATGAATAGAATGCATGAGAGAAGCAGACCGCAGGTACTGAATTGTTTCTCATTTTTTTTTTTTTTTTTTTTTTGTGACAACTGCATGATGCATACTGCATAACCTCTTTCTTATCTTTTTGGTGTTTTTGTAGCTTTGCAGCTGATGGGGATGCTTGAGAATTAAATATGCAGGTTTGCAGGATTGTGGAGTGGGAGAAATTTTTTCCGACTTCAGTTACTTAAAGCTTTACGACTCCAACTCCGACTGTGACTGAAGCTATTTAAAATTTTACAACTCCAACTCCAAAACATTTAAAAAATCGACTTCGACTCAGCATATCTAAAAAACAATTCCGACTCCTACAACTCCGACTTTGCTTCCAAAATCCTGGAGACCTAATTTAGCGTTAAACAGAGCCTTCAAATACAAAAAAATGACTAGAATTCCAGCACACGTACAAAAAAAACAACTCCAACTCCCACTCCATAACCCTGGATATGAGCACCGGTAAAAAAGCAAATGTGTAGTTTTTCAGAAGTTGGCAAATAGATAACGAAAGACAAAAGACACTTTGAAATATGTAGCTGTAATTCTGCCTTTCTCTTTTATAAAGCACACTTCAATTTTATACGTTTCGTCCTTCTTTATTATATCTCATCATAACTAGTAAGTGCAGTGATCCTATATAGATCACTACAAATTCCTATATAAATAACTATTAATGGAATGGCAACACTAGACGAAGGAACAACGAGGAAAGCAATGAGTTGTAAATAAGAAAAAATTATTAAATAACTGTAATAATGTATTGTATTATTTTGGCTGTTGTTATACATTCTTTAAATTTCTGTTGAACAAGAAGAAACAATCAAAGGAAGTGTTTGATTATTTGTAGAACAATCATCTACACAAGTGATAGTTACTAAGAAATACAAATTATGTCATGCGTGTTGCCAAACCAAAATTATCAATATATTACATCCCCACATATATCGTACGTTTCTTGTACCAAGGCTTATAGAGAATTGAGAGTTAATCTAGTTTTGACATAAAAATTAATTTAACTCTGTTGCATCTATTGCCGAGCGAATTGAAGAAGCCCACAACAGAATTGAAAACCACCGTTACAGCCACAGGCGAAAAAAGTACTCCGGAAGGCTATGTTTACGCCAATTTTTATTATGGTCAATCATATGTTGATTCAAAATTAGTTGTTTTTAGAAACGTTAAAGCCCCATTGCGAAAAAGTTGAGCATTGTTCATATTAACACCAAAGGGTCCCCAGAACACCCTGATTTTGAATCAAAGAAATGTGCGGCGAGAACTACTCAGAATCCCAAGTCAATGTTAATCCAGTTTAATAAAAATAAATGTTAATTTTAAAAGCTTACAGTAGACCGCACAGTGAATCCCTCTCTTCTTGGCTTCAAATTCTTTAACTATAGCAAAGCTATTCGAGCCTTCCCAATCACATCGCTGGCTTTCACACACGTCTTATGATTTTATAATATACTATATTAAAGTTGAAATTTTTATATATGAAATTATAACAGGCTCCCACAAGCCAACGACCACAATTATTTACTCGACAATACAGCCCAAACGATGCAGCCAACGATGCAGCCAACGATGCAATCGCTAAACGAAATTTTCCCAACTTTCGCTTGCGATCTACAAACTCACTCTTCAAACTATAACACTAAACCAAATCACCGAACCACTGGATCACCAACGGCTAAAAGAATATAAATTACCAGTATCTCAATTTATAGTGTGCTCGCCACGTGTAAGTGAACCAATCAGATTTCATTAGGATCGCTGCACGTGATCCGTCCATAAAGCAGTGAACGCAAACAATAGAATTAATTAAGAGGTTTCAAAAAAGATTTCTAAACAGTTAATTAACGTTTTGAATTAGAGTGCGAGTTTTATTCTATTTTTTTTTATGATTTTAACAGTAAAGTGTTTTTAAACTGTGAAACCCGTTGTCTCTTAGGCACAATTGACCCAGAGTGTTGTGGATTTATTGGAACAGCAAATTCTTCAAGATTACGATTGCGTATTTAAATCTCAACCATCAATGAAAGGTTCTCAAAATAAAGTTGCGGATTTATTTTCTCGCAATCCTGTTGATAGACCGAGTAACATCAAAGAGCCTTTACAACATTTACCAGTTGCTGAATATCTCTTTCAAATTATTTCAGCTAATTTGTTTGACCTAACCGGAAATAAATTTTTAGTAATAGTAGATTGGTATTTGGGATACTTTGACGTAAAAGGCAGTGTTGTGCGTTAACGGCGTTAATTTGACGGCGTCAAATGTCGGCGACAATTTTTTGTTGAAGATGACGCAAACGCTGTAAAAATATTTTTCGAATGACGGAATAAGTGTCGCCGACAACTTTCTGCTTGTTTTTTGCGTCAAGTGTTAAGCGTCAATTATTTTTTGCAAGGTAAAAATATATACAAAAATTTTTCAATCGCTGACTTTAATGGCGCATTTTCATCTAAGAAAAAAAGTTACGAAAGCTACAGCATGTAAAAACAGATTTAGACCATGTGAAATAAACTACTTGCAAAAGCACTATAAAGTTTTAAAAGGGTCCTCACGAATTCTTGCTTTGTAAATGCAGCTGCTTCCAATTGCTAAAAATGTTCTCGAGGATCACAACTTTGCTTCTAAAAGTTTTTCGAAAATCCACCTGCTGGAACTTAATTAAAAGCCGCAAAATCAAAGAAGCGCAGTTGAGGAACTTAAGCGCAGTTGTTTTTATTGAAGGCACGATAACAACTTTCTTTGTTTTCGCAGGATAATGTTTGAACCCAAAAAAAAAAAAGATATGCGTAGTGCTTGGAAGTGTT
Source organism: Diplosoma virens (assembly GCA_963680785.1). Taxonomy (NCBI): domain Eukaryota; kingdom Metazoa; phylum Chordata; class Ascidiacea; order Aplousobranchia; family Didemnidae; genus Diplosoma; species Diplosoma virens. Next base: position 23,872,671 of record OY796885.1, on the reverse strand, counting down.
CTAGTCCCAGCACAGTTGGCAAATTCAATCAAACTAAAAATCACATAATTGTGGTCTGTGGAAAATGTTAGCAAAACAGAGACTCAGAAGACAGAAAATTGATATCAAAAAAATAAATTTTAATTTTTGTTATAGAGCGAACAGACTAGGCTACTAAATAAATAATTTTACAGTATAGTTAATTTTCATATCATTAAAACTACGAAAATAGTAATTGCAATTTCAATATAGTCTGTATAGATCACAATAGTAGGCTTCGACCGATATCCAGCGCTATCTATAGTAAGTGTTAATGCAGACTCGAGTTCAGTCAAAATTAGATTTTTTAACTACAATTGATTTTTCCGTCAATGTCTTTAAATCAAAAGTGCTTTAAAATGCTTTATTTTCTTTGCCTTACGTAATTGTTTTCGCTGTTTACATCATATAAAGTTGTCTTTTCCCGCCAATATCTCTTAGATCATAAGTTGCTTTATTTTTGCCTTACGTAATTGTTTTCGGCAATGGCATCATCAAAAGTTAGTTTTTTCCCGCCAATACTTTGTAGACCAAAAGTTACTTTATTTTTTATTGCATTACGTAATTCTTGCCGATAATGTCATCATTTAAAGTTACTTTCTTGTCCCGCCTCTCTCCACGTGTTATCTTAGTACGAATAGTCGGACCCTCGTGAGCCATTTTCAAATCAAACGCAAACGTCAATCTTGTTTGACAGATTGTGAAACAATTTCAGTTAGTAAGTGTTCGTGTGTTGTGTTAATTTTTGAATTTGTGTTTATTTTTGTTTTATGAGTTTTAATATAGAAAACCGTATTCATCCAAGGTGCGCGTATTTTCATCCCAACTTCACCGCAATAGTAAGAATGACGTTTGCTGAAAATACATGTACATTGTACACAATCAAATAAATTTTTTTGTCCAGTTGGCTGTAGTCAAAATTTGATAGCTTGCTAAGTTTAATTTTTTTCTAGTTGATCAAAAAATTGTCTCCTGATTCGTAACCCAGCGTAACCTCTTTATAAAAATGTGTTTCTTAAATTCAATGCTTTTTAAATTAGTGATAGGCCAGACTAAATTGACAAAAGGTTTTATAGCCTTCGATTAGGCTTCCACAGTGTTTCTGAAAATTGGTATTCAATGTAATAAAAAATATCAAAACCCGTCGAAGAAGCTACTAAACTATCTTATAGAAACAATGTTTAATGATTAGTAATTTATAATTGTAGATTTAGCAATATCTCGGCATCTCCGAAAGCTGGTCGAGGTAATCGCTTGCCCTAAGTATAACGTTTCCGTCGTTGTCTAGAGAGCTAGGAGAATAAATGGAGATAAAAATAAATAAAAAATAATAAGAAAATAAAAATTTACTCGCTATAACACACATAGGCGACGGCACGAAGGACAAAATGCGGCCAACGGATCTTTCTAAAATGACAATTGAGATGTGACACGTACAATCAAACTTTAAGAGACCCAGGCGTTTACGAAGAAAGAAAATATAATTTCGGAAGAGAGGTTTTTTTTGTACCATAAAATTGCTATTGAAAGCAGCCATATTGGATTTAACATCTTTTTAAAATAATTTATTTATTTACATATTAAAGAGAAAACAAAAAACAAAAAATTAAATGAACGTTTTCTGCTAACTTCAGCCCTCTTCAGGTTTTTATATTGAATATAGTCTTCCTGACTTTATTTCGATTTAAATAGAAAAATTATTTGTTAACGCTGACAAAGTAATTTTATACACGACGAAGACAGATTTTTTCGGAACTGTAAACACATTAGCGGTAGTTAAACGAAGCAGAAAAAACAAGTGGATTTTAAAGACTGCAAACACATTGGCGGTGAATGAAATTACTTGAGCAGATTTTTTTTTTAATTTTTAGTAAAAATGATGTTCCATTGGCATATGATTGGCGATTTAAATTAGAACTGGACTTTCTTATTAAATATATTACCACAATGATTCGATCGATTACCACAATACACGCTAAATTTCCATCTTGGCTAGCTGTGCCATCCATCATCATTACGCAGCCTAATCATGCACTGGTTATTTAATCACTCAGTTTGTTTGATAATATTATTATAATATTTTTTTTCTTTTTTACTTCTTATGTCTTTATCTGATTAAGGTGTTGCGGTCATGCTTTCTACTGTCTTGTACTTTCACTTTCTAATGATCTTATGCATGTTTTAACGTCTGACGTTGTGCTGCTTCTTCCTTTTCTTGATCTTTTCAATATTTATAATTTTTGTGTTAAATTGTTTAATAATGATCGAGAATAAAAATGAATGAATGAATGATCTAAATTATATTAACAAAGAACGTAATTTTGCTGTTACTTCTAACCTCTGTGCATTTAATTCAGATGTATTGTCTCCAGATGTAGGGAGCTATTCAGATACACAGCACTGAATTTTGTGGAGACCTTAAAAGAAAGGTCAATAATAGCGAATTAATAGCATATTGTAGTTTTTGTTTTAACTTGTAATGAAAATTAGAAACTAGTCAATTGAAAATTCGAGTTTTCTGCATTAAATTATATCAATAGCCAATTGTTTGGGTGGCTGCATTGTCTGGTGGCAGGCACAGTGGATTGATAATTTTAGCGCAGGTACCAATTCCCGTTAAATTGAGCACACCTTTATTCAGATAAAATCGCTGTAGAAAGTCATTTTGGATCTTTCATTACACCATGACCTTTTTAAACAGTCCTGACGTTGAAATTTAATAAAAAAATGGGCGATTAGAAAGTGAAAGATTTTAGGAGAAGAATTTTACTTTCTCAAAATTCCAGAACTTTTTTAGTAGCAATTGATTTCCATTTTTATCATGACTAGCGCGTTTTTGCCCCTCCCTCCCGTAAAATCGTTCTGCCCGGCGCATTTCGCAAGTGAATATGGAGTTTGTGACGTGCTGTAGAATTAATTGAATCTCAGGTCTATCATAATATTAGCCTAAAGAAAAATTATACGTTTACTTTCATAAATAGTAGCTTTCAGTCAAATAATAATTTCATTGATAGTCTTGTAAATTTATATGTTCTTTTTAAATCTCATTTTTATGGTTTTTATAAAAATCTGCTGTGTATCTGAATTATTCAGCCCATGTTGTACTGTAGATCCGTAAAATAGTATTTACTTCAATGCAACTTTTTTTCTTTTACTGTTGTGCTTAGTTGTTATTAATGTTTTGTGTTCCTTGTTCGTACGGGCTCTAAACCTGAAGTAAATAACTGAGTAAAACAAGAGTAACAATCATTTTGTGACGCGTTTGTTTTAAAATTAAAGCATTTTACGACAATTCAGAAATTCCTAATTTTTCTTCCCTACTACATAATCTATGATTTTTTCGTAACAGTATTTTAATTTGTGGGATTGACGCTAATCTTGACGCTGACGCTGACGCCGCAAACATTTTTGAGCGTTATCGGCGTTAAATGACGCCGATAAGAATTTGAAGAGGTAACGCTGACGCTAACGCCGTCAAGATTTTTTGTTGACGGGCACAGCACTGGTGAAAGTCCATTTATCAACCCTAATGCAGCTACGCTAATTAGCAGTTTGCGAGAGTGGTATGTAAACACTACAGTTTGTGATGTATTTTGGTGCGATGGTGGCCCTCCTTTTTGCTCATCACATGTTAATGACGTTTTAAAAAGATGGCGAGTGGAGTGGCGTCCGTCGTCCCCATGGTATCTTCAAGACAACTTTGTGGCTGAATCAGTTGTCAAGTGGGCAAAAAGTCTTCTTCAAAAATGTTGGCGTGGCAGAGGACAGCCTTTGAGAACGAATGAAGAATGGATCAAAGGAATTCTGCAGTGGAAAAACACACCTCACAAATCCACAGGTCTATCTCCAGCCATCATGTTGTATGGTCATCCCGCACAGGACGCTATCCGCTGTCACAAAAGTTTTTTATCAGGAAGTTGGCATGACGAAAAACTTCGAGTTGACACGGAAGCAGCAAAAGAAAAGAAAAATTGGAAAAATACTATAACAGAGGTGCAAGAAACCTAGAACGTTAATGATCCAGTCTACGTACAAAATTATCGCACTACAAGGTCGGATAGATATGGATGGGTAATGAAATGCTACCACCAATCACGCTGATACTTGATTAAGCTCGAGTCAGGATTAATAATTCGACAAAATAGAATTCATCTTCGAAAGAGATATTCTCATCCCAAGAATGACACTAATTCCACTAAGCCAAGCAATTACCTCGATGATGGTGACGTCGAAAACAATGAACCGAACGATGATTCTGATGACGAAGTGGAAAACAACTTCAACCGAGCAGTAACCGAGACTGAAATTTCATGTGATAAACCTAGACGGTCTGACCGTGAACATCAGCGACCTCATCGTTTTGATGGCTATGTGACGGAATAATTCAATCATTTACCTCGAAGCAACCCTGTCCAATCAAACTTTTATTTTTACCACACAACCTTTTGCTTGCTTATTTGTTTATTGCTTATTTGTATGTTTTCTTATTCGTTTATTGCTATAACGGGTTTGTTATTCTTTAAATGTTGAAGTCTGATTACCGTCCAATCAGATCCTGTATCGATTTTGAAGCGCAAAATACCGGAACAATTGTTATTGATGGCTATGCGTACCTGAACTGTTTCAGTCCTACTGCCGACTTGCGACACTACAGCTCCCAATCGGGCTTCTGCTTTATTAATTTTTAATGTCAAGAAGTTAGCCGTCGGCCTCCGGTTCTTTTTGAAGCACATTTTCTCAAAATGACCAACACGACGGCAAAAATTACAAAGTTGTTCTTCTGCAGGACATTTACGCAAGGAATCATGCATGCAACCGCAGCGTGTACATATTCGACCATGATTTGATAAAGTGGATCGATAACCACTTGAAGTTTGTGTTACCAGTTGTTTTGCAATTCGTCCAATTGCGTTAAAATCATTTTCAGTTAAAGCGTCGGTAGTTTTTTGTAGCGAGTCATAGGTGTCTGGAGAGTTTTTGAAATTTTTGTTACTTCCACAGAATTAGTTTTTGAAATTTTGTAGAAGTTTTTGAAATTTATGTTCCGCTGGTAAAAAGTTCTTTAAATTTTTGTAGAACTTAATTCAGTAACTTAGTACGTTTTTTAATCTTATATCCTTTCGGTTCCTGTTAAGAAGGCCTCACCGATAACGTAAACTTGGCTGCCTAATAAAAGATAAAATTCTTAAATCTTCTTACTGGACCTGCCCTAGGCACTTGCTTGTGACGTAATAACGTTAATTATTTTGTCTTGTTATTTTTCAAGTAAATTCTCATTGTCTCTCGTTTAATTTAGAATTTTCTAGCTCTCTCTCGTTTTTACTCGTATAAGAAAAAAAGTTCTAGAATGTTATGAGAATTGTATAAAAGGCGATAATTTTTGAAGTTATTCATTCGAGAATGTAAATTCAAAATTCGAGATTTGTGATTCAGTGTAAAGTTGTAATTGTGAATTAGTGATTATTTGTAATTTCCTCTTGATAGAAGTTGGAGTTTTCTTCATTGCTTAGCAATAAAGCTGAGATTTTATCTCTCTGTCTGTGAGTTTAGACAGCGGTTGAATTTGCTAAGTTAGCGTAACAGAAATTAGATAGCCTGCTATCACTATTATTTGGCAAGATTAATCGTCGTAGCAAGGTTGAAGATTTGTTTGATCCACTGCTTTAAACTATTCGAATTGAATACGCGACAGTAGTAATTCTGAACCGGACAGTTTTGGGCTTGTTAAGTGGGTGAGCTTATCAACCGGGGGCTTAATAAGGGGGGACTACTGTACTGATAATAATTGCAAAAAAATGAAAAGAAAGCCTAAGGAGCAAACTGGAAAAAAACTTGAAGACTGCATGAGTTTCAGGTGTAGCCTAAGCCTACCTTAGGATAAGACTAAAAAGATTTAAAATGAGATTGAAGTAAGTTTGCGATGTTTTTCAAAACTTCAATTTTCTTCAAAACTTTATTTTGTGATTTATGTAATTCTTTAATTCAGGTCTTCATTTGCTTTTAGGTTCACTGTGCAATGTAAATTCGCTTAACGATTAGCTCATCGCGCTGCTGAGTTCAAAAACTTCTATAGTTTTACTTGATGATGATGATGATGATGATGATGATGATGATGATATTTTATTCACGCTTAGTAACAATATTTAAGTATATGCAATCTACATTAAGCAAAGCATGAAAAGGAAACGCGACACAACGACGAACATTAAACATGCAGAAAGTATAGAGAGGGGGTAAGAAAGAGAAAAAATAAGAAGCACATCCGCGTTACCTAATTCAAACTAAATATTATTATTTAAAAAGACAAAAAAGACACAAAAAATGACAAGCCAAAAAAAAATGACAAAAAAATAAATAAATAAAAAAAAATAAAAAAATGTGCAGTGCAGGAACGGTTATGTAAATCATTGGGAGGCACAACCGCCCTATATAGCTAACTATAAATTTAGCTCAACTGAGCATGGTGAGTAAAGAAAACCTCCCGAAAAGAAACCTCACCAGGTCCGGAAACCTTTTCTGGATGCACTGCAAATACAAACATAAAAAGAAAACAAAATATACTTATATATATACATTATGAAGAGAGAATAAAGAAGTATAAAGTTTAGAAAAGAATAGAACATGCCAACTGTGTAAATTGATTTGAATGATCAGTTAAAAAAAAATAATAATAATAAGGTTGATTGTCCATTCAACGGTTTGAATTTGTTATATCAATTGATTCCAATTTTCTTACGTAGCATACACTCTTTCTTGATAGAGACTGAAAATGTTTTGAAGATTGTAGCCTGATTGATAATTGATAAGAGAACCAATGTTGATGATTGTTCTTTAGAAAGACATGTGCTTGAATTTCCTGAATTTATTTTTATCTGAAATAAAAATGCTTTCCCGCAGTAAGTAGCTCACTGAAATCATTAAATTTAGATCTTATTGAATATTTAATTATACACTAATTCTTTTTTTACAGTTGTATAAAAGCAATACCTTCATGCACTGTCAAGTTATGGCGCCGAAAAGACAAAGCGCCATTAAGACGTGGTTATAGTTTTATAACTTAATTTGTAAAATCTTTTATTGATCCTTATTTATATTGATTCATTGAGTAGGAATTTTTTAAGATTGTTTCTGAAACATTTGAAAGTCTGGTTGCTAGTTTTTTAATTGGCTGGGAGAGAATTCCAAATGAAAGAGCCTTGATAAGAAAAAGATTGTTTTGCAACAGTTGTTTTACAATGATGTGTTATGTATTGAGCTTTGTTTCTTGTATTGTATTTGCATGGATTTAAATGCCAATTACAACTAAAAGCAGGAGATTTGTTTCCACCATGTATTAGTTTGAACATAAGGGACGCCGTTTCCACTTTATATAATTGATTTATTTTTAAAATGTTGCATTGTTTCATAATGTCATTTATGTTGGAACAATAGGGCAATTCAAATATCATTCTCAAGAATTTGTTACAAATTTGCTGAAGCTTTGTAATTAGAGTTGAATTATCAAAACACCAGTTTGAAATGCAATATTGGAGGTGACTGTTAATTAGAGAATGATACAGAAGGAGTAGTGAATCCTTGTTTACAAGTGATTTTATTTTGCACACTACACCATAACAGCTTCTTAGCTTTGAAATCAAGTATTTCATGTGTAGACTCCAGGAAAGATTATTGTGAATGAATACACCCAGAAATTTTAGAGAATTTATCTGATCAATTTGTCTATTTCTTATCGATAAAGAATGTTTACCTCCAACATTTGAGTTTGGAGTACTAAAAAGCATAAATTTAGTTTTTTCAATATTTATTGACAATTTGTTAGAAACCAGCCACCGATCAATTAATTCCATCTCTGATTGCATGAATTGGAATAGAGTTGACGTATTTTTATGGCTAGTCCAAACAGTTGTATCGTCAACAAACATAACGGCTTTGCTTTTAGTTAAGCAATTGTTAAAATCATTCACATATATAAGAAACAGGAGTGGGCCTAAAATAGACCCTTACGGAAAACCCATGGTTGATGAATTGATTGTGGATGATAAAACACCAGAACACACAACTTGTTGTTTTCTGTTGAGTAAATAGTTCTTGCACCCGATATATGCTAGTCCTCTTATTCCATACTTAAAATTTTTGTCTATTTTCGGACTTTCTAAAAAGCTATGCAATGAGTCTCAAGAAAAGAAAATATTCAGAAACCTACTTAAAGTTCGGGTTTACATTTACGATAAACAATGGTTTGGATATACCAGTATGTGTACTTTGTCAAAAATCATTGGGAAATGATTCAATGAAACAAAGCCTTCTCACTCGGCATTTGGAGAGAGCTCATCAGGAATTTAAAGACTTGACTTTTTCAAGCATAGAAAATCAGTGTTTAAGAAACAATGCTTGGATAAAGGTGGCATGTTTTTCCAACAAACCAATGCTTCACTAAAGGCATCTTATGAAGTTTTTCTCATGATCGCCAAGCAAAACAAAGCACATACCATTGGGGAAAATTTGTTCCTACCTGCTGCAAAAGTAATGATACGTTGTGTCTTTGGGATGAATCAGTGAAAAAACTTACTCTATCTCCCTGTCTAATAATACAGTCCAACGAAGAATTGAGGAAATGTCAGTGGATATTTTGCAGCAAGTGATTAGTGATATTTGTAGATCGGAAAGTGGATTCGCAATTCAACTTGACGAGTCTACAGATGTAACAAAATGTGCTCAGCTACTAATTTTTGTTCGATATGTAGGAAAAAAAAGCATTAAAGAAGAGTTCTTGATAAATGCGGCATTAGAAGCAACAACTAAATGAGATGATATTTTTCAAGCAACATGGTTTAAAATGGGAAAATCTAGGGGGCTGCACAACCAGGGCCGGATTAAGGCGGGGGCTGATGGGGCTGCAGCCCCAGGTCCACACCCAAATATAGGCCCACCACTACACTAAGTCAATGAAACAACTAAGGTAGCCTAGGCTAATAGAAATCTCCCAGCTATTATTGAAAACACTGTCCATGCACTGTAAAACCCAACCTGCTCACTATGACGCAACAATCGCTTTTTCTCGGCTGCTAGGCCAGTTATGTCATCGATAGCCTTGTGATTTTCTTTCAGTTAGTATATTGCAGCTGTTCTCTCAACTTCTCTGTTGCTAGCTGTTTTTGGGAGGATTAGGCCAGTGTAGATTTAGTGAGAGGCTGAGGTTAGTTAGGCAGGATTGTTAGTAGCCTATTTTTTTTAGCTTGGCTAGGTTGCTGATACGGGGAGTGGTAGACTCGGTGACTAATTGGTCTTTTACCGTTTTTCTCATGCGCTGATTTTGCGTCTTGAAAATAAAAAAGCTGACTGGCTGATAGTCTCTGTGCGCTCTTATTCTGCTTTAGCTTAGACAGGTATTTAGGCTTTGTCGCTAAATTAAGTAGGTTAGGGTGACACCTTATTGTGTGTTTAACTAATTTCAAAAATTTAAATTGTGTGTTTTGCAGTGACAGTGTTTTCCATATGTAGCTGGGAGATTCCATATGTAGGCTAAAGTAATTTAAAAATAAAAATGAAGAAATATAAAAGCGGTTGGGAAAAGGAGAAATCTAGAAGAGAAGCAGAAGCTAAATTGAAAAAAGTTGTAGCAGGTTCAAAAAAAGTGACTGATTTTTTTGATGTAAGCGAACCGAAAAGCAACATTGCAGAAACGACGTCCAGTAGGCCTAATGCAACTGCTTTGCGACCATCTACTTCGAGTGACTGTTGCAGAGCCAGAGCCACATATAAATATTGTTTCATCGGAACCAAATTTAAAAATCAAGTCAGCTAATGTTGCTGAGGATGAAACACATGGGGTAAAAGAAACTATTTAACACGACATGGATGTTGGATGCTGGGGAGTAATTTCTGACCAGCTGAGAGATTACTGCTGCCAAATAGGAAGTTTAGAATTTTAACATCTTGATGCAGATTTTTCAATTTCAGAGACATGTATTACTGGCGATAAATTTAAACGGCGTTGTTGTCGATATACGTGTTATTTCGCCCTTAAACTTTTAATTTGTCACTTATCTTTTTTGTTGGCAACACGGTGGCGTAATTCTTCTTTGTCTTAACTGAATTAAGCACATGGCGAGGTGCTAGCTAAGATATGCTTATGTTCTTTATGTATCAATTTTAATCTATAAATTTGAAAGATAATAACCGATGTTCTATTTGCTAAATTAACTTTATATGTTAATATTATATTGTACTTGTTTCAGACTGTGAAGTATTAGTCTAAAACCGCCGGACCAGTTACGATAACTTTATTAAATTACAATATTGATATAAACTGTGTCGGGTAACCTCTTCTGTGCGAGAGAAGTTTTAGCTGGCTCCATACTCTCACGGTCGGTGTTCAAATAGGACGAGAGAGAGAGAGAGAAAGATCTAGCGAGTCTCTGTGTCTTTTATATCTTTCGATTGTCTGTCTGTGTGACAAATTGTGTGTGTGTCTCTCTCTCCGTTTTCAGGCGTTGTTCTAAATCGCTATTTTGGCGAGAACAATTGAACGGCGAAATAGTGAAACGCGAATGGTTGTGCTATTCAACCAACCAAAAAACTTTACTGAACCAAAAACTTTACTGCTTTGTTTGCAAACTTTTTGCGTCTGATTCTGAGAAAATCATGCTGGCATCAGTTGGTTATGGCGACTGGAAACATGCACCACGCGACCTGGCCAGGCACGAATCTACTGACAAACACTTAAGTTATCTTTCAACATATTTCTTTCGAAGAGCAAAAAAAGGAAGCATTTGCAAAGATTTGGAAGAGCAAAAAGAATCTGACAGAAAATATTGGTCCAAAGTATTGGCTCGAGTTTTAAGCGTGATAAAATTCCTATCATCCAGAGGGCTGGCCTTCCGCGGAAGTAATGAGAGGGTTGGTTCTCCACAAAACGGCAACTTCCTTGGAATTTCGGAGTTGTTGGCAGAATACGATACTTTCCTTGCTGAGCATATTCAAAAGAGAGTGAACAAAGGCAAGGGACACGTTTCGTATTTCTCATCGACTGTATGCGAGGAATTCATTGACGCAATTGCAACAAAAGTATTAAATATTATTACTTCCGAAATAAAACAAGCAAAGTATTATTCAGTGTCCGTGGACTCAACACCTGACATTGCAAATGTTGACCAGTTAACAATAATTTTTCGGTATGTTTTACTTGATGGTCCTGTGGAACGATTTGTCAAATTTATGCCCACCCGTGGACACACTGGTCACCAATTGGCTGATATACTTTTGGAGTTTATAGAAGACAATGGGATCAGTTTGAAAGATCTCCGAGGACAATCTTATGACAACGCTGCTAACATGAGCGGAAAATATAAAGGTATGCAAGCTATAATAAAAGAACGCAACCACCAAGCAGAATATATTCCTTGTGTAGCACATTCCTTGAATCTTGTGGGAAAATGTGCTGCTGAGTGTTAGCAATCCGCGGTTCGTTTTTTCATGTTTGTTCAAGGACTCTACGTATGTATTCTTTTCAGCTTCAACACACAGGTGGAATCTTCTTGTTGATGCACTGAAACCACTTCAATGTCCAACAATTAAGCCTTTGTCTGATACAAGTTGGGAGGCGCGATATGATGCGCTACATGCACTAAGAAAAGGTTACCAAGCGGTTCTTCAAGTCTTGAAGGCAATATCTGATGACAATGATGAAACATATCAAACTAAAGAAACAGCCAGGGGTTTTGTTTCATCGATGAAAAAGCTTGAAACTGGTATTTTACTCGAGGTATGGTCGTGCATAATGGAACGGTTCCATAAGACGAGCCAGGCTCTGCAGGACAGCAAAATGACTTTGAATAAGGCAACAAATTTGCTTCAGGGTCTACAGAACTTTATTCAACTTCTCAGACCCCAATTTCAAACATTTGAAGGAAGAGGTCAAGCATTAAGTGGCTGTCATCATTACACTGAAGAAATTTCAAGAAAGAAAAGAAGAAAAGTAGGGTTGGATAGCGAAGGTGAATCTGAAGACACATCACTTGATTCATCGAGCAGATTCGAAGTAGACTCATATCTGCCGATCATTGACCAAATTCTTTCGTCTATGAAAACCCGACTAGAAGCTTACGACGATCTCCAAAGAAAGTTTTCGTTTCTGATAGAATTGAACACCATGTCTAACTGCAAAATTGAAGCAAGTGCGAAATCGTTACTTCAATATTATCCAGATGATCTGGAGGAGTCATTGCCTGAGGAGATGATTCATTTTTCTACACTGATAAAACAACACCATTTCAACAGTGAATGCAAAGAAATTCAGATGTTTAAGTTCATAAATGAAAATGAATTCGTGCATGCATTTCCTAATGTATCTGTTGTTTTCAGGCTTTACCTTTGTCTGATGATTTCTAATTGCTCTGGCGAGCGCTCATTTTCAGCGTTAAAAAGAGTAAAGAATCATTTGCGTTCGTCTATGGGTCAGAAAAGGTTGAATTCCTTAGCTCTACTCTGCATTGAAAACGACATTTTGCAAAAAATAGACACTGATGACATTATTAAGAGCTTTGCATTGTCTAAATCCAGAAAATGCGTCATTTGAATGTGTGCATACAAAGTAAATATATACTTTGTTTATGTATTAATATTCGTTTTTCGTTTCAATTGTGGTTAGTTTTTAGTACTATGTTTCAATTGTATTAATAAAAAATAGGCCTCTGACTATCATAGAGCCCCAGGCCCATAAAAAGCTTAATCCGGCCCTGTGCACAACGAATGGGGCCCCAGCTATGTTAGGACGAAAGTCTGGTTGTAGAGCTCGTGTCATGGAAGTAGCTCTTCATGTGAAATTTTTGCACTGCATGATCCACATGTTCGCATTGTCATGCAAAGTCCTTCCTGTTGAATTCTTTGTCGTTTTATCACTGATGATTAAGATGGTCAACAATGTAAAAGGGAATGCGCTTAACAGCCGGTTGTTTAAAATTATCTGTGAAGATTTAGGTGCCGATCACAGTGTACTTTTATTTTACAGTAGCCTAATGTACGTTGGCTCTCCAGAGGAAATGTTACTAAACGTGTATATGAGCTTCGTAAAGAATTGCTGGGATTTTTCCAACAATCCAACAAATGTGAAACTCTTGTCACTTCCTTGTGGGATGATTTTTTTATTTTGATCCTTGCCTACCTTGTTGATATTTTTGATCCTCAGAATATCCTAAACAAGAATCTCCAAGGAAAAGACCTAATAGTGTGTGAATTCATAGTTAAGTCAAAGCATTTCTGGCCAAACTTCGGTTGTGGAAGGGAAATATTTGCTCTGGCGCCTTTTCCATGTTTAGTACAGTAACAGAATTTCTGTGTCAAAATCCCCAAATTGAGACCACAAGGTTCTCGGAATTGGTCACTGAACATCTCATGAAGTTGGAAAAGGAAATTGACCGCTATTTTCCAAGTCTTGGTGAAGACGAAGTTGCATATCTTAGGAATCCTTTCACCGCGGACGCTCAGACACTGCAGGCTGGGACAGGTATGCAAGAGGAACTGATTGAACTTCAATATGATGGGTTTGCACGCGATGTGTACTCTGAGAAAAATTTGGGATACTTTTGGTTTACGATGTGCAAGTCGTACAAAAGGATTGCGGAACCTGCTATTCAAGCATTGTTGTTGTTCCATCAACATGGTTGTATGAATAGACATTTTCAGTGATGCTTGGAATCAAATCAAAGTACCGATCACAGCTCAAAACACCTGAACATGATCTTCGTTGTGCTGTTGCTAATGTTTCACCGCGAATTAATGAGTTTGTTGCTAAAAAGCAGGTTCATCCATCCATCACATTTATAGGTACGGTGACCATGCACAATTTTTTGTGCATGTTATAACGTATATCGTTTAGTTGCCGCCTCCCTATTTGCAACCTTTGCTCTATTTTGTCTTGAATTATTATCAATTGTTTCTTTTGGGTGCGAATAAAAACAAACTACTACTACTACTACATTAGCTAGGACTGCTGGGTTTATTCAGCCGATATATTGTTAGTTTGATTGTAGTGTTTGTTTAAGCTTAGATTACATTGTTATGAATAATTTTGTGTGCTTTGATTAGTACTAATCACGCATCTTTTTTGTTTTTAACTAAAATAATCAATTTTAAACATTTAGCAAATTTAGAGGGAATGTAATGGGTTGCCTAGCTATAGAAAATAAGTTGTGCGTTAAAGCAAGTTGAGCTTTGCAGCTAAAAATAAGAGAAAATTTTGGGGGTACACGAGCGAATCTATAATTGTCCAAAGGGTACCCATGAACAGAAAGTTTGGGAAACCCTGGACTAGAGTCTATGGCAGTGGTTCCCAACCTTTTTTAGTCACGCACCCCATTCAAAAAACTATCAAGCTTACGGACCCTTAAACTTTTAAGAGTGACCCTCACAAACAATTTTTGCAAAACTACGCTTACATTTAGAATATTACCGTTTAAATGCAATTTTGTAATCGAATAAAATTAAAAAATTGCTCAAACATAAAATGGTACATTCAAGAATCATCAGAAAAACAACTTTAAACAAGTAGGTTACAGGTACATTGAATTGGAAGCAAACAAATAACAATGAATGGGAAAATAACAATGATGCAAACAAATTTAATGGGAAGCCTGTTGTTGTGTTTTTTTGCACCAAATCACTGAATTGTGGGTAGGTTTTCGACAAAGCTACCCGCATATCATGCTGAACGTCCATACGATTTCTGTGCTTAGTTTTCATGGTCATAAGAGCCGAAAATCCAGCCTCGCAGAGGTACGTTGTTGCAAAAGGAATCATAGAACGAATTGCTTGCTTTGCCAGAGATTGGTAGGTTTGCTGTTGAGAGCACCAAAATTCTTCCAGAGTTTTAGCATTAAATTCAATTTTTAAAAGCTCGCTTGCTCTCAGATCAATAAGTTCTTCTTTGTTGGGATCTTCGTCATTAATACAGTTCAAGTCAATGAGAAAAGGATTTCGAATCCATGCTTCACTTTTCAAGCTATCTAAATTAAAATATTCTTGGAAGGAGGTTTATAGAGTATTCAAGTGTGAACAAAATTCCTTTTTTATAGAGATAAAAATTTCACATTCTTTTTTAGTTTCATCCTTCAAGATAAGATCTCCTAACATTGGAAAATTAGCATAATTACTTGCTTGCAACCTACGTTTCCAAAGTGACAACTTGAGTAGGAACGTTTTCAGTTTTTTAGCTAAATCCATTATTGTCACACCTGGTCCTTGAAGCGCACGATTAACATTATTGATGTGGCCAAAAATACCAGCTAAATAGGAAAGGCCGTACAAAAATAATTTAGACTCAAAATTTTCGTAAAGGTCACTTCTTTTATCTTTCAGAAAAATTGACACATGTCGTTTGAGCTCGTGCAGTCGTTTTAAAACTTCGCCTCTGGAAAGCCAACGTACTTCTGAATGATACAAAAGCACAACGTGATCTGATCCAAGATCCTGACAGAGAACTTTGAAGATACGATGATTAATAGCTCGGCTTCTGACAAAATTAACTACTTTCACACACACCGACAGAACTTCTTTGAGGCTTTGTGGTAAAGTTTTTGCTGCTAAAGCATATTGGTGCAGCATGCAACGAGTAACATTTACATTGGGAACTTCGTTTTTAACCAAAGCGGCAAACCCAGATTTGTTTCCAAGCATAGCTGGAACTCCATCCGTGCAAATAGAGCCTAATTTCTTTTTCCAGTCAAAGTTTTGCTTGACAAAAAATTTATTTACCATTCTAAACACATCGCTAGCCTTTGCGGTTTGCAAAAGAGGCTCACAAAACAAAAATTCTTTTTTGATTTTATTGCTATTAAGATAACGCACAAAACTCAAGAGCTGACTGCAGTTAGAAACATTAGTGCTCTCATCAAGATGCAAGCTAAATGCGAATGGGGAAGATGCCAATTCTTCCATGACTTGTTTAAGAATATTTTCTGAAATATCATCTATTCTGGATTTAATAACATTATTTGACATTGGTATACTTTCAAGTTTTTTTCTCTGTTCTGACCCACAAACTATTTCAGTCATTTCTAAAGCACAGGGTTTAATTAGTGTTTCGGCAATAGTGTGCGGCTTTTTGTTCTTGGCAATCTGATAAGCAATTTTGTAACTTGCTTCAAGTAGAGGCTTTCCAGTTGGAATAAACCCATGCTTATCTAAAGTACCGCCTCTTTCAAACCTAGCCTTTTTTGCAAAAATGCATTGCGACTGTCAGAAACGTTTCCTGGATGATTAGATATTAAGTGGTCCTTTAGCTTTACTGGCTTCATGCTACTATTAGCTAGAACTTTTCCACACAGAAAACATTGAGGTTTTTCTGTACCATCGCGATCTAGCTACTGTAACAGTAAATCCTAATGATATGTATTCGTTGTTATATTTTCTCTTCTTTTGCTAAATTTTGTGCCTAACCTGCTGCTTAATAAACTTATTAATGTCTGACATGATTCAAATATCTGGCGTTCAACCAAGAGAAAGTGTGACATCATAAAGACTATGATTCAACGTGTAATTTTGTTGCTCCGCACTCAGATAAACGTCATAATCGGCACAGAAGAGAAAGCAAAACCATAACTCTTTAAGTTAATTCTGTCAAATTTGCAGTGCACTTGCGGACCCCCTGCTACCCATCCACGGACCCCTGGTTGGGAACCACTGGTCTATGGTATGGCATAAACTATAGCAACTGTTAATATTACTAGATGCTAATGTTACTAGATGTCTGCGTCCCATTCCAATGGACTACTTTCAGACATCCAGCCAGCTGAGCTTCGCCGACTGGGAACGACACTCTTATTGGCTTATCATGGATCCCTGGACCCTTGCTATATGCTGCATGGTCGTTAGTAGTATAGAAAAGGAATTTTGGTTGGTGTCCGTTAGAGGGCGCTAGAGAGCAGAGAAGGTTTTTGTCCATTGGAGGAGGAGGGTTTTTTTTTGTCCACTGGGGGTGCCAGAGAGGAGGAGGAGGAGAGTTTTTGTCCACTGGGGGTGCCAGAGAGGAGGAAGTGGGTTGGAAAACGTAGTAGTCCTGAGTTCGATTCCCCACCAAGATAATAGAAAGTTTAATCTTAAGAAAATCGATGGTTCTAAGTTTAATTCCCCACCAAGATAATAGAAAGTTTAATCCTTAGAAAAACAGTGGTCCTGAGTTTGATTCCCCACCAAAATAATAGAAAGTTTAATCCTTAGAAAAACAGTGGTCTTGAGTTTGATTCCCCACCAAGATAATAGAAAGTTTAATCCTAAGAAAATCGATGGTCCTGAGTTTGATTCCCCACCAAGAAAATAGAAAGTTTAATCCTAAGAAAATCGATGGTCCTGAGTTTGATTCCCCACCAAGATAATAGAAATATAAATCTTTAGAAATCAATGGTCCTGAGTTCGATTCCCCACCAAGATAATAGAAAGTTTAATCCTTAGAAAAACAGTGGTTCTAAGTTTGATTCCCCACCAAGATAATAAAAAGTTTAATCCTAAGAAAATCGATGGTCCTGAGTTTGATTCCCAACCAAGATAATAGAAAGTTTAATCCTAAGAAAATCGATGGTCCTGAGTTTGATTCCCAACCAAGATAATAAAAAGTTTAATCCTAAGAAAATCGATAGTCCTGAGTTCGATTCCCAACCAAGATAAAATAAATATAAATCTTTAGAAAGTCAATGGTCCTGAGTTTGATTCCCAACCAAGATAATAAAAAGTTTAATCCTAAGAAAATCGATGGTCCTGAGTTTGATTCCCAACCAAGATAATAAAAAGTTTAATCCTAAGAAAATCAATGGTCCTGAGTTCGATCCCCAACCAAGATAATAGAAAGTTTAATCCTTAGAAAAACAGTGGTTCTAAGTTTGTTCGCCAACCGGGCGAGTTTGGGCAAGTCAGTTTTGCTGCACGATATTCAGTTTTTCCGTGGGGAATTCCCTAGGTTTTTACCAGGATTTTTTGTATAGGTTTCTTTGTCTGTTGCAAAACTACGATGCAATCCATAACGGTAGGTATATAAAGCAGAGTTTGTTTGTTTTTCTATTAATCTAAAAAATATGGATCGAGATTGTGTTGATGCTGCAGCAATATCTGATACTCAAAACTCCGAAGCTATCAAAAGAGAAATGGAAAGTGTAGACAACAGAAAACTATTTAAAGAAATTAATGTTTCAACAATTCCCTCGTCGTCGTTGTTCCGAAAAGTTAGTCTTGACATCGGAAGAGGGAAAGCTGTTGAAATCGTCGATGTGTTAATGGGGGATGTCTCTTTTTTTCTGTTCCAATCAAAATCGAACAAAAAAAATTACGTGGTTCTGTTGTTCTGGGCTGCGGATGATGAAGTTTGTCGAATTTTGGAAAAAGTTCAAACTATATCCAAACACAAACTTCAGATCAATTTTAAGATCGAAAGTGTAACAAAAAACCAACGAGAAGTTGCCAGTATCATGAACAAATTTAGATGTTTAAAAAAACAAAATGACGACGTCTGCCGGCTTTCAATTAATGATCGCCACGAACTAGAGTCGATTACCAATTTGTTGAGAGTTATTGATTCGCGTTCTGTGTAATTTCTTTAATTTTTTCTAAACAAGTTTGATTTTTGTTACGTCCTTGTTCAATTTTTCGAAATTTTTCTTTATCAACCATAATTTTATTATACCTTTTTGAAGTTTTAAAAGTTTTTATTTAGGTTTTTAGATATTTCTCTCTGGTTATTAGATATCTATCTTCAATTTTTTCTAGGCTAGCTTGATTTTTGGTATACTTATGTTCAATTTTTCAAAAAATTTTTTTAATCAACCTTGGTTTTTGTTACACCTATCTTCAATTTTTGAAAGTTTTTCTTTAGTCAATCATGGTTTTTAGATATCTATCTTCAAATTTTTCTAAGCAACCTTGTTTTTTGTTATACCTTTGTTTAATTTTAATAGTTTCTCTTGGTAACCTTGATTTTTCGATATCTATATCATTTTTAATTTTTTCTTGGCAATCTTGATTTGTGTCATACCTTCGTTTAAGTTTTTTTTTTGTCCACCTTGATTTTTGTTGTACTTATGCTCAATTTTTAAAACTTTTTCTTAATCAACCTTCATTTTAGAAACCTGCATTCGCTTTTTCCCTAAGAAAACTTGACTTTTAGGCAGCTTTATTCAATTTTAAAACTTTTTCTCTTGGCAGTTTTGATTTTTGTTCTACCTAACCTCAATTTTTTCTCTAACAACCTTGATTTTTGTTATAAACTTTGTTCAATTTAAAAAAAAAATTTTTTTCTAATCAACCTTGATTTTTGTTATACCTATGTTTAACTTTTTTCTAGACAAGTAAAGAGCTTCTTATTGGTACAATAAATTTCTAGACAAGTTTGATTTTTTGTTACAACCTTGTTAAATTTTTAAAAAAATTTTTTGGTTTTTATTCATAATCAATTTTAAAGTAATTGTTAAAAGCTTTAAACAAAATTTCTATTGATAGGTTATTCGTGTTCAATAAACAAATGTTTCATAATAAAAATGTCGTCTTTTTTCCATTTTTATTATTTAGTAAAACAAATTCAAACACAAGTATTATTTTTATGTTGTATGAATTTAATTTCTAGTATTAACATTTTAATTGTTTCAAAAAAGAATTCGGTTCTAACTATGTTTCATCTTTTGGTTATTTTTATAAACTTTTAATAACAAGAAGACTACTGTAACCTTGGCAACGTGTGTCAAGGTCTCCTCTTATACAGAAGCTTGCTGTTCATACCGTATCACGTTTCCTGTTAAAACTATGACGTATTCATGATAGGAGTTTAAAATCTGGTTACCTTAATTTCCAGTGTAAAAATAAAGTAAGCAAAGAATCTTATAGTTTTTAACAACCGTATGTAAAAAGAAATTTTATTTCAAGCTTGTCCCAAAAAACTTTGATTTTAAAACACCGACTTAAGCTTAGTTTGATCCCCAATCAAATACAACAACCTTTTGTACTAAAATGTTTTACATTTTTTCATGTTTACTAACAAAATTCGTCGTAAAGTTGATTATTTTATGCATTTTATTAACTAAATTTTCTAAAATTAACATGAAATTTGAAGTCAAAGAAGACCAACGTAAGGAAGATCAATTTCAAGAAAAGTCAGTCGTTTTTTAAAAATATAATAAGATTTATTTTATCAAGTCCTATCGCAGTTAGTTCTTATGTCTAAATGAAAACAAACCAATCTGAAATTATTTAATTAACTTATTGACAAGCTCGAAATCTAAAAATAAACTTTTGAAAAAGCAGGATTTCGAAAACTTTCGCTTTCAGGATACGGTTTTATTTGGGGTGACGAACACAAATAAAGTAAGAAACCAATAAATTTAGCGCTTTATCTTGAACGTTGCTTACCTCTGAGAAAAAAGTTTGAACAGTGATCTTGTAAAAGAAACCACCTATGGATATTAAAAATTAGAGTTTTTAGTTTCATTTTCCGTTTTCTACACCAAGGTTTTAAAGTAATATAGAAAAACTTTTTAACAATTTTCTTAAAAATCGAAAATGTGAAATATCCAATAAAGCGTAAGACTTCTTTCACACTTAATTTTAACTCGATTGCAGTCAGGTGTAACAGCAAGGTACATTTTGAAACAAAATTCAACTCGTTTTAATATTTTTAATTCATTCTTCTAACTTTTTATTTAATTCATTCCAACGTAACATTGTTCGATTTTTTTAAAAAGAAATTCTATGCAGAAACTTATTGGTTAATTTAAAGAAAAAATTTTGAAATCGTTGAATTAGACACGGGGCGTTGATTAACAACCAATTGCGATCAGTCATCATCCCCCAAACTTAACGATAACAAACCGAGTAAAATGATTTAAGTTAAGCTAAATTTTTTTATTTTTACTAGCTTAATAAATCTTTGAAACATCAATTTTTAGAAAAAGACGGCTTGACACTAGTTAAACCAAAAATATTTTAGTTTTTCTTTTTCCAAATAAACGTTTTAACCAAAAGTTTCATCAATTGATATTAAAATTGATCCATGAATATAATTTTATACAGTTTCGCACGGAGGTTTTGTGGTCAGGTTCTTAAAATTATCACTATTTAAAAATTTCCTCAAGAGTCTCACATTGTAAAGGTTTTAATATGAAAACTCTAAATTCCTTTTACGTGAAAAAAATTATCTCTTTGAAAGACCGACCTTTCTTCCCAGTGTCTTACATTTTAAAGTTACGGAAACACTAGCTTGCTTAAAAACTCTAAAAAATTTCTCCTAAAAAGTGTACGTTTTTTCCAAGTGTCACATAAGTTTGTTTGTTTTTGGAACCAAATCCTAAAAAAACTCTACTTTATTTTAGGTTTTTGTTATTTTTAACGCATAGCAACAATTCAATTTCAAATTTTTTGTCACAATTGCTTTCTTAATTGCGCAAATGGTGTAATTTTGTCAAACTCTTTGTATAATTGTTACACAGAGATACTGTAAATATTCGTCTTTTGCACGGTTCTCATTTTATTGTTTTTTCTTTTTCAAAGTGAAAAGAGTCGCATGAAAGTCTTTAACTAAATATCGATTCGTTTGTTTTAAATACTAAGTAACAACACAAACATTTCAAAGTTAACTAACAAAAAGTTGACTAGTCAAGTTTATTAGACTCATTAAAAGATATCGATTTTTGACTTAAAGAATTTTTTCACCTTGTAACTTTAATGTTTTCAATCTACTTTGCTTTAAAAAGGTGTTTAGCATCACAAAATTTCACAAGATTTTCTCAAGTTGAAACCGTCTTGATTGAAAAATAGCAAATTTCGTTTAAAAATTGTTCGATTTGCAAATCAATATCTGTTTTTAGCAACTGTTTATTCATCATGTGACCTAAAATGCGGTGTATTAAATTAATTTTATGATAAAAATCAGTCAACCTTACAAATTTTAACTAGTTGAAACCGTTTGTGCCTCAAAAAATCAGAAACATACGCTTCAGCATGATTTAATTTTGCATTTTTACAAGCAAGCTTTTCGAAACAAACCTACATTTTACTTTGTTCACGTTTCAATAGCTAAGTTTGTTGTTTCAAAAGTTAGACCAACAATTTTTTTTTATTTTTGAATTTGAAATCACAACTTGTATATTTTGTTTTATAAACTTACTCTTTTTAAACTATTATGCACGTAACTTGTAGAGCATATCAATTTCTATGTCTTCAATTGGTCTTTAACATTTCTATTTTAAAAATTCTTTAAGTATTGTTGTCGTTAGTTATAAAAAATTATCACAATTTGTTAAAAATTTTCTTTTATCATGATTTATAAGTTTGTTTGATGGTAAAATGTTAGATAAAAGTTACAATTTGAAATATTTTTATAAAAGAATAGCGTTTTTATTGCTTTTCAATGCAAAAGTTCATGCACAAAACTTGAAAATTACACAGATCAAAAAAGTTTTATTTAAACCACAGTGTTGTCTATTTTACCAAGTTTTTTGTATCATAACAACAATAAACCTATTTCTCAAGTCAACTGTTGAACTTTGCGTCATAATCACAGTTCTTTTTCTTTCTGTTATTCTTGTTTTCAACACTATCTTTGTCATTTTTAAGGTGATAACAATTTATTTTTCTTGTGTTTTTTGCTTAATGTCATCATCACCAACCCATAATTTTACAACTATTTTGCTTATTTTTAACATTTACATGTCTTTTTTAGCTTTTGTTTAAGAATTGTTTCTAATTTTAAACGGGTTCTTGTCCAAAGTTTTTCAAAAAGTGTGGTTATTTGTAACAGTGAAACGTGTAAATTTTTGAAGGTTTTTTCTTGGTAGGTTTAATATCACTGATTTCATTTGAGAATAAGAAATAACCGCTTTTAAAATTCGATTGTACCAAACTTGTTGTGAGAAAGTACAAAATTAGTGTTGAAACAGATCGAAATAAAATAAAATAATTTAATAATGGCAAAAAAAAAGGTGCTTTACCAAAAGCGTATTGCTGTGTTTTAAGTCAATTTTATCATCCTTTAAATACGGAACACAAATTTCATTCTACGTGACAATAGAGGACTTCTCCACGTCCGAAGTGTTTCACTCACGTGCGACCTCGCCAAAGCTTCATTATTTGAAGTTCGAAAAATGCTTGTTTAAAAAGCAACACTACGTTAATTGAACAATATACTCGTAGTATTAAAGCAGAACAATGCATTTTTAAACACGTAAACTTTTATTCCATCCTGCTATTTTCATAACAATTTTGTTTTAGCAATTTCCCACTTAACAAAACATTTTATCAACTTGTAAAAGAAATCTTAACATTCAGCGTGATGCGAGCGTCTGTTTTCTTATTCGTTTTTGAATCCGAATCAAAAGAACTGGATTTAAACATTAACAGATTAACAAACCTAACAAGAAAAAACCTTCAAAAATTTACACGTTTCACTGTTACAAATAACCACACTTTTTGAAAAACTTTGGACAAGAACCCGTTTAAAATTAGAAACAATTTCTTAAACAAAAGCTAAAAAAGACATGTAAATGTTAAAAATAAGCAAAATAGTTGTAAAATTATGGGTTGGTGATGATGACATTAAGCAAAAAACACAAGAAAATAAATTGTTATCACCTTAAAAATGACAAAGATAGTGTTGAAAACAAGAATAACAGAAAGAAAAAGAACTGTGATTATGACGCAAAGTTCAACAGTTGACTTGAGAAATAGGTTTATTGTTGTTATGATACAAAAAACTTGGTAAAATAGACAACACTGTGGTTTAAATAAAACTTTTTTGATCTGTGTAATTTTCAAGTTTTGTGCATGAACTTTTGCATTGAAAAGCAATAAAAACGCTATTTTTTTATAAAAATATTTCAAATTGTAACTTTTATCTAACATTTTACCATCAAACAAACTTATAAATCATGATAAAAGAAAATTTTTAACAAATTGTGATAATTTTTTATAACTAACGACAACAATACTTAAAGAATTTTTAAAATAGAAATGTTAAAGACCAATTGAAGACATAGAAATTGATATGCTCTACAAGTTACGTGCATAATAGTTTAAAAAGAGTAAGTTTATAAAACAAAATATACAAGTTTGCTGTTACACCTGACTGCAATCGAGTTAAAATTAAGTGTGAAAGAAGTCTTACGCTTTATTGGATATTTCACATTTTCGATTTTTAAGAAAATTGTTAAAAAGTTTTTCTATATTACTTTAAAACCTTGGTGTAGAAAACGGAAAATGAAACTAAAAACTCTAATTTTTAATATCCATAGGTGGTTTCTTTTACAAGATCACTGTTCAAACTTTTTTCTCAGAGGTAAGCAACGTTCAAGATAAAGCGCTAAATTTATTGGTTTCTTACTTTATTTGTGTTCGTCACCCCAAATAAAACCGTATCCTGAAAGCGAAAGTTTTCGAAATCCTGCTTTTTCAAAAGTTTATTTTTAGATTTCGAGCTTGTCAATAAGTTAATTAAATAATTTCAGATTGGTTTGTTTTCATTTAGACATAAGAACTAACTGCGATAGGACTTGATAAAATAAATCTTATTATATTTTTAAAAAACGACTGACTTTTCTTGAAATTGATCTTCCTTACGTTGGTCTTCTTTGACTTCAAATTTCATGTTAATTTTAGAAAATTTAGTTAATAAAATGCATAAAATAATCAACTTTACGACGAATTTTGTTAGTAAACATGAAAAAATGTAAAACATTTTAGTACAAAAGGTTGTTGTATTTGATTGGGGATCAAACTAAGCTTAAGTCGGTGTTTTAAAATCAAAGTTTTTTGGGACAAGCTTGAAATAAAATTTCTTTTTACATACGGTTGTTAAAAACTATAAGATTCTTTGCTTACTTTATTTTTACACTGGAAATTAAGGTAACCAGATTTTAAACTCCTATCATGAATACGTCATAGTTTTAACAGGAAACGTGATACGGTATGAACAGCAAGCTTCTGTATAAGAGGAGACCTTGACACACGTTGCCAAGGTTACAGTAGTCTTCTTGTTATTAAAAGTTTATAAAAATAACCAAAAGATGAAACATAGTTAGAACCGAATTCTTTTTTGAAACAATTAAAATGTTAATACTAGAAATTAAATTCATACAACATAAAAATAATACTTGTGTTTGAATTTGTTTTACTAAATAATAAAAATGGAAAAAAGACGACATTTTTATTATGAAACATTTGTTTATTGAACACGAATAACCTATCAATAGAAATTTTGTTTAAAGCTTTTAACAATTACTTTAAAATTGATTATGAATAAAAACCAAAAAATTTTTTTAAAAATTTAACAAGGTTGTAACAAAAAATCAAACTTGTCTAGAAATTTATTGTACCAATAAGAAGCTCTTTACTTGTCTAGAAAAAAGTTAAACATAGGTATAACAAAAATCAAGGTTGATTAGAAAAAAATTTTTTTTTTAAATTGAACAAAGTTTATAACAAAAATCAAGGTTGTTAGAGAAAAAATTGAGGTTAGGTAGAACAAAAATCAAAACTGCCAAGAGAAAGTTTTAAAATTGAATAAAGCTGCCTAAAAGTCAAGTTTTCTTAGGGAAAAAGCGAATGCAGGTTTCTAAAATGAAGGTTGATTAAGAAAAAGTTTTAAAAATTGAGCATAAGTACAACAAAAATCAAGGTGGACAAGAAAAAAACTTAAACGAAGGTATGACACAAATCAAGATTGCCAAGAAAAAATTAAAAATGATATAGATATCGAAAAATCAAGGTTACCAAGAGAAACTATTAAAATTAAACAAAGGTATAACAAAAAACAAGGTTGCTTAGAAAAATTTGAAGATAGATATCTAAAAACCATGATTGACTAAAGAAAAACTTTCAAAAATTGAAGATAGGTGTAACAAAAACCAAGGTTGATTAAAAAAATTTTTTGAAAAATTGAACATAAGTATACCAAAAATCAAGCTAGCCTAGAAAAAATTGAAGATAGATATCTAATAACCAGAGAGAAATATCTAAAAACCTAAATAAAAACTTTTAAAACTTCAAAAAGGTATAATAAAATTATGGTTGATAAAGAAAAATTTCGAAAAATTGAACAAGGACGTAACAAAAATCAAACTTGTTTAGAAAAAATTAAAGAAATTACACAGAACGCGAATCAATAACTCTCAACAAATTGGTAATCGACTCTAGTTCGTGGCGATCATTAATTGAAAGCCGGCAGACGTCGTCATTTTGTTTTTTTAAACATCTAAATTTGTTCATGATACTGGCAACTTCTCGTTGGTTTTTTGTTACACTTTCGATCTTAAAATTGATCTGAAGTTTGTGTTTGGATATAGTTTGAACTTTTTCCAAAATTCGACAAACTTCATCATCCGCAGCCCAGAACAACAGAACCACGTAATTTTTTTTGTTCGATTTTGATTGGAACAGAAAAAAAGAGACATCCCCCATTAACACATCGACGATTTCAACAGCTTTCCCTCTTCCGATGTCAAGACTAACTTTTCGGAACAACGACGACGAGGGAATTGTTGAAACATTAATTTCTTTAAATAGTTTTCTGTTGTCTACACTTTCCATTTCTCTTTTGATAGCTTCGGAGTTTTGAGTATCAGATATTGCTGCAGCATCAACACAATCTCGATCCATATTTTTTAGATTAATAGAAAAACAAACAAACTCTGCTTTATATACCTACCGTTATGGATTGCATCGTAGTTTTGCAACAGACAAAGAAACCTATACAAAAAATCCTGGTAAAAACCTAGGGAATTCCCCACGGAAAAACTGAATATCGTGCAGCAAAACTGACTTGCCCAAACTCGCCCGGTTGGCGAACAAACTTAGAACCACTGTTTTTCTAAGGATTAAACTTTCTATTATCTTGGTTGGGGATCGAACTCAGGACCATTGATTTTCTTAGGATTAAACTTTTTATTATCTTGGTTGGGAATCAAACTCAGGACCATCGATTTTCTTAGGATTAAACTTTTTATTATCTTGGTTGGGAATCAAACTCAGGACCATTGACTTTCTAAAGATTTATATTTATTTTATCTTGGTTGGGAATCGAACTCAGGACTATCGATTTTCTTAGGATTAAACTTTTTATTATCTTGGTTGGGAATCGAACTCAGGACCATCGATTTTCTTAGGATTAAACTTTCTATTATCTTGGTTGGGAATCAAACTCAGGACCATCGATTTTCTTAGGATTAAACTTTCTATTATCTTGGTGGGGAATCAAACTTAGAACCACTGTTTTTCTAAGGATTAAACTTTCTATTATCTTGGTGGGGAATCAAACTTAGAACCACTGTTTTTCTAAGGATTAAACTTTCTATTATCTTGGTGGGGAATCGAACTCAGGACTACTACGTTTCCCAACCCACCTCCTCCTCTCTGGCACCTCCAGTGGACAAAAAACCTCCTCCTCCTCCTCCTCCTCCTCCTCCTCTCTGGCACCCCCAGTGGACAAAACTCTCCTCCTCCTTCTCCTCCTCCTCTCTGGCACCCCCAGTGGAAAAAACTCTCCTCTGCTCTCTAGCGCCTCCAGTGAAAAAACTCTCCTTTGCTCTCTAGCGCCCTCTAACGGAAACCAACCAAAATTCCTTTTCTATACTACTGTCGTTTAAGTGAGTTCTCAGATGCTCGCCAAGAAAGACTAAGATTTTGAGGCCCGCTTGTGCCAGATACACGGAATCTATTAAATAAACTTCCCGAATACTTGCTTCTCACTGGACAAATTACAGATGGAACACGAAATACTGTGAGAATACATCCAGGCTCCGGTCTTTCATACCCTAGCCAATATCAGGTCTATTGGAATGACCTTGCCCCCAACAGCTTGGGTTAGGCTCAATTGCCTGCGGACTGGTGTTGGGCAATTCCATTCGTCCAATGGGTCTCGCTCCTTCACCGAATGGCGAGTGCGGCGCCCCTGAACAAACCGCAGACCATATAGCATGTCCCATAGATCGGGCACCACAAGGAGCACGAGGTCTGAGGAATTTCAATGACAAAACCCGATGCTGGCTCAACACTATCATTGCAAGAAATTGATTAGTTAAGCACTTATGATGAAATTATTTAAAATCTTTTTGTCATTATCACCGGATCAAAGTAGGAATAATAATGTTTTTTGAAAGCCATTTTTTCCACATTCTATTAGTCCGCAAAAATTTCGGGTTCAGTATAACATAATTACATTTGATGCATTAGTGCAAAAAGTATAGCCCTATATTCATTGAAATTTCTGTTTTTACTATAGCATTGCTTTTATTGAAAGTCTAATTTACTCTGATCTATTTTTTAAACTTAGTATAAATATTATACTTGTTCTTTGTATTGGCTTGCTAAAGTTGCTAATGCGCTTTAAAAAGAAGGTTTCTCCAGTTGTTAGCAATTTGTTGTATGTTTTTCATTGATGTTTATTATCCTAATGTGTTTTCTGCTTTTGTTATTGTTTTTTTTTCATTTCAGGGATTTCTAAACCTGAAATAAATAAATTAAAAATTAACATAACTCGGATTAAAAATTTTGGATCACGCTGGTTAAGCTGGCAACTATAGGAAAAGGCCCTAAAATTGTACATATCAAAAACTTATTTTAAAGTAAATGTTAAAATAGTAATGATGTAAAAGTAACTTACTATTTAAAAAATAGTAGCAGCATAAAAAAATAGCACCGGACTGATGATCAACATGGTCTCGGTTCAAAACCCACTTGCGCCATTCTGTTGTGTTCTTGGGAAAGACACTTTACGGCACTTTCCCCTGCTTAATGGTCTTGACAAGCAGTTCTAAATTACAGTAATATCTCTACTAAATTACTAGCGGACAGCAATACCTTGGCATCTCCGGAAGCAGGTCGGGGTAATTGCTTACCCTATGTATAGCGCCTCCGTCGCTTTCCTGCGAGTCAGGAGGATAAATATAGAGATAAAAATAAAAAATAAAAATAGTGATGATAATAATAATAATCAGAAATCAGTTTTGTACAATGCGTAAAATATCAGTAATCTTACTGATGACATTGACATTCAAAGGCAAGTCAAATCATTCTATTGCGCAGCGAATAAATTGAAACATCAATTTAGTAAATGTAACTTTGAAGTAAAAACTATTTATTTAAACATTTTTGCATGCCTTTTTATGGAAGCCACTTGTGGTGTAATTATCGTAAATATAACTTTAGTCGATTAAGTGTTGCTTACAAGGATTCTTATAGAATTTTGCACCACATAGGGTAAGGTAAGGTAGTTTGATACAATTTTGACATTTATGACATTTAAGCAAAAATGGTTAGACTTACACCTCTAAATTTATGTCTATAATAAAGTTTGGTTCTTTCTCGACATTTCAAGAAAACTTTGAGCACTTCACCTTGTCATATTTTTTTGTTATTACTTTTTAAAATTACTCACTCAATCGTATCAAATTACCTTTACAGAAAGGTACTTTGATACTCGTCAAACGCAATTTGATACGCTAAAGGTACATTGATACAGCATTATTATTAATAAAAATAATAGCACCAGCAGCAGTCAATTTGAATGAAATAAATACTTGCACACTCGGCAGCAATTTTCTCAGCAGACATGCAAAAAGAACGTCCAATTTTGCATCACAAATACTTTGAATAAATATAACGAACATAACGAACAAATATAACAAAAAGTTAAGAACAAATATAAAAAGACAGTCTACATATACCGATAAAAAGTCTACAACCCTACATAAAAAAGTGCTAGCCTGCCTAATGTAACATTTGAGTCGTTCTGTAAATTGTTATAAAAAAATAAATTTGACTCTAGTCATATTTGAATTCCAGTCACATTCTGGAGCAACATGTTTTTTTGTTTAATAGTTTCATGTTGATTGTAGCTTTATCCCCAAAATCTCAACTAAAGAGATTTTCAAAACTTTTATGCCAAGCTTTATTTGACCCCGATATGCCTAAGATATAGCAAAATATGTTAAATTTGTTATAGTTTGCTAAAATATTTCTCAATAGTTAGAAAATGATAATTTTTAAAGATTGTTACATGTTTAATATTGCTTCAAAAACAAGTTTTTCATAATCCAAGAAGTTTTAAAGTTAATATTTCATAGTTTAATTTGTTAGGAAAGTCCATTTTCTGAAGCATTTGTATATAGGCTGCAAAACACAGTAACCACTATGCAGTATTGAAATGCGGTTTTAAAAAAAAGCAAATTTATGGGAGTAACAAAATAGGCAAAGCATTGAAGTTCTTGGCACAAGCAATTGATTAAGTTAAATTAAGCTTATTAAAGTCATAATTAAATCGTAGCTGACTGCGCTTTTTGGATGAACCGCCAATAACAAGTGGATCCCGGAAGTTTTAAAACAATGTCTTGTGGTACAAATAAAGCACCATCTCCTTCGTTAATTATAAAAGTGGGTGCTGTATTGTTATCTCCTGGAATAATTTTGCGGTTAACTTTTTGCAAAAATATACCTTCGTAATCTTTCCCATTAAACTCATCCACTCAAGCTATGTATTTTAATGTTCTAGATTTACCGGAGACCAAAACAACAACATAATCACCCAAATTTGCTTCCACAATTTCATTTAATGAATCACAGTCGCTTTCATCATCATACACCACATCTCCCCCATCAGATGACGACGACACAACAGGTTTAGCAGCCCTCTTTTTTTGAGAAAATAATTTTCTTTTAACATTCTTTGCACTCTTTTTTGACTTCTTTGCTGCTTTTTCAATAACTTGCTGGGCAACTTCATCTCTATTCGGAGTATCGGTATACACTCTGCTTTTGCCTTTTTTCCGGTTTGACCTTTTT
Organism: Diplosoma virens; assembly: GCA_963680785.1. Classification (NCBI taxonomy): domain Eukaryota; kingdom Metazoa; phylum Chordata; class Ascidiacea; order Aplousobranchia; family Didemnidae; genus Diplosoma; species Diplosoma virens. Next base: position 23,841,855 of record OY796885.1, on the reverse strand, counting down.
CTAGGTGATGCTTTTGAAAGTGGCATAATGCTAGCAGGGCAAATATAACAAGAATCTAAGTTGCTTTCCTCATATCCTGATGAAATTATTGACTGAGCGGTTAGTTTAACCGTCACGTTTTCAACAAGATTACCTTTTGGTATGCAAGAACTTGTGGATTGCTCAGCAGCAAATTTATCTTGAAGAAGCTGCTATGTAGTGCCAGAACTGTTCGGGACAGTTTCAGAGATAGGCTATGTAACTGCGCAATTTCGATTGGCTTCCTTTTTTTTCTTAAATCTCATTAAAGTCATCTTATCAATCCCAAAATAATCAGCAGCTTTGCGATATGAAAATCCTTCTTCATTAATTAACTTTGAAGCTTTTTCTAAAACATTTTCTGGTAATCGCACACTTCTGTTGGTCTTTTTAATATATTTTGAAGGCATGGTCTACCTATTTGTCCAGATTAGACCTCAGTAATGAAGTTAATAATAAATATTAAAATTTGAAAGCAGCAAATAGGAAAGTTTACTGAATATTACAGAATAAATCTGCAGCTAAAAATATAACGTGTCATTAGGCCTATAGCAAGCAATTCCACGTGTGTCTATTACAACACCTATGGTCAAAACAATTGCTAGTTACTAGTAGCACTTGCTGGTAACTATATAGGTTTAGTTGCTGCTGGGTGAACTAATTAAGAGTTTGTACAGGTTACAAGTAAAACTTATATGTTAATTAGATAAGAGTATAATATAGCCTATGTATATATCCCTAATGAAACATTATTGAAGCTTTTCATTAGCCTAGCCAATTAGGCTACTAAGCATTAAGCACATACCGGTAACATTTGTTAAATACTAGTTTGCATAAAGCCATTTCACGAAATGATTAGAGTATTCTAACTCAAAAATACAAAACAGCTAAAGCTGTAAACTTACATAACGTAATTGGATAAGTTTTAGCTGCTTACGCTAATTTTTTTTTTATTTGATACTTTGTTTTACCTAAACATTTAGGTAATCCTTCAGTTAAACGGCGTAAAATTGACTTCAGTTTCTGAACGGCGTAAAAAAAAAGACTGAGATATTTAAATAACACCAGCATTTATTGTAAGAAAAGACAGTTCAAAAAGTGTGTTGGCGTGTCAGACTACAAATAAAAGCAGAAAACGCTGCACTGTTCTTATGTCGTTCACGCCATACAAATTCATGAAGGTGCGACGTGAACAACGTCTCGGATGTCCCAAACTGTCTATGCAGTTTACGCTTAACGCGCATCCAAAGGTTTTTAACGTTCTGGGTGTGGATGGCGTCATCATTAGGATCCACAAAATGCTCATGATGGACGATGACATCATGTCTGTAAATTCCATGGTTGATGTTTTCGATTTGAGCGTAAGCCGCCTAACCATCGGAAATAATATGGGTTCCAGGCAGAATATACTGCATAATTGCCTCTTTCAAAGTCACTGCTCGACGATCCGGCACCTCCACTAAGAAACACTTTCCCGAACCACGCTCGATACCACCAAAAACCCAGTGACCAGGGCGCCACTGACCTCGGTGATATTTGCGATGAAAAAACTTTGTCTCATCGATTTCCACCACGACTGACGTACCATCTTCGTTCATACCGCCTATTTAAAGCGTTTTTAACTTTAAATATTTTACGCCGCTTAACTGAAGCAAAATATTTTCTGAAGATTTTACGCCGTTTAACTGAAGCATTACCAACATTTATATAAATATGTATTTAACAAAAAAAGTTAATTTGATACCGTGTATCAATTCACCTTCCCATTGATGTATCAATATATCTTTTTTCAGATTTTGGACTCAAACTATTTTTTTTGAAACAAAAAAACTCATGTAAGTTGGAGTTGGAATTAAAAAATAAAACTACCATTAAAAGAATTTTTCTTTTATGTTCTTACAACTGATAAAACCTTTTTATATTTTCCACGCTTTCTGACAACACAAGAAGCAGTAAAACGTAGGCCACAACTTTTAGAAAAACCTATAAAATTTACAATTTTACTCTTAACAGCTTTTCCAAATTAACTGTCGCTTAGAATTCAACACGGACGTTATTCTTTTGTTTTTTGCAACACTTGATGGCGATACTTTCATTCAATTTCTTTTCTGGAATCCTGTAGGGTAGGTGTATCAACATATTACCTTTAGTATCAAACTACCTTACCTTACCCTACCTCAATGTGTTAGTGTTTGTAACCATCAAATACATACAATCAATACGATACCTTAGGTGCTCTAATTAAAAAGCATATTTTTTGTTTTATTAATTGTTGTATGAACTCTCAAAATATTTTCATCATGTCATTGATGTCATCTGACTTATGGTATAAATTGTATTATTATCAATATTTTGTGCTAACTTTGTTTTAAACTTGTTTTTTTCAATTGTAGATGTTTAAAGATTGATATTTTTTTGTGTGTTTGTGTGTATGTATAAATATGGACCTTTTTGCGTCTGAGATAAATAAATAAATAATATAAAAAGATGAGTATAGAGAATTACTCCTAACTTTGCCACTGCTTTAATGAGTATAACCAAAATCACTTTTGGCCTGCAACATATTCAATTGATCGAGAAAATGCACACACAGGGGTAATTTGACTTCTCACTATCGAGGCAAATGACACATTACTGTGCAAAAGTACAAAGACTCATTCGATTTTGACCAATATCACATTGGTACTTTGCTGTTTACAAACGCATTGCGCTAATTTTCAACAGCCAGGACAATTACTGGTGAAAATTGACTTGGTAAAGTGCAAACAATAATCAAGCTAGCTAATTTGAGGGAAAAAAATTTTCTTGCTTGCCATAAAATATAAAAAAATTTTTTTTGCTTGCCATAAAACTGAAGATCTTTAAAATAAATAATACCTTACAAAATTTATAAAATTGTTTAGTTATTTCTCCATAGCAACTAGAATAACCTAAAACCAAAAAAATATTTTTAGGTATGTAGTATGTTAGGACAGTGTACGGCAACCTGGACCGATGGTAGGTGTGCCGCCAAATAATGGTAATTTGAACATACTTTTGCAAAAAAGAAAAAACTTTATTTTTTTTAATTTTAGTTTACAACAGCTGGACATTTAGTTGACTCAAACTCTAGCTAGGCTCTCTAACTTGTTAGAAGGAATCAGGAAATCTACTTTGTGTACAAATTGATTAATTTTTTTACATTCTTGATCGAGGTGTGCCGCGAAATTTTGGAAATTTTTTAAGTGTGTGGCGAGTGAAAAAAGGTTGCTGACACTGTGCTAAGCCACCACGAAAGTTGCTAACCACTAATAACATTAATTTAGTTTTGTTTCCAATGTAAATTTTATACTCTAACTAACTATATAACTAGTTTATTCTACACATTTTTCTAAAAAAAAGTCTGTTTGCATTGGTTTTAGTTTTTTTATATAGTATAACTTATGGGTCTCTTTGCAAAGTCACCATAAGTGATTTGGGTTCATGAAACTAACTTAGATTTCCCTGCAGCTATTATTGCTTTATAAAGAGTTTCTTTTTTTTGGTTTCTTTTTCATTCCATACTGGTGCTGCAGGGAGATTCTGGGATAGTTTCACAGAAAAAAAAATTGCATATGGTGACTTCTTGAAGTGACCCAAATTGTTTCTATTTTTATTTTATCTCTATATTTATTTTCCTGACTCACAGAAAAGCAGCAGAGGGGAAAGAGGGGACTACATGGGGGAAGAAATTACTGCAACCTGCTTCCATAGATGCCAAGATATTGCTATCTGCTTGAAATTTTTTTTATTGTTTTTTTAGTTTTATAAGGATATAACTAAAATTTAAAACTGCTTGCTAAGACTGCCAAGCAGGGAAAAGTGCCAAAAGTGTCTTTCCTAAGGGCACAACAAAATAGCATGAGTAGGTTTTGAACAGAGACCATGTCAATCACAATCATAGCACTTTTAATCACTTAACCACATTGCTGAAAATTCACTGGATATTGTATTATAGTATCTGTATAAATAATGGCTTGATGGTTGTCCCAGGTTTAGCGCCTTCAAGGTGGTCTTGTGAATTAGAAGGATGTTGATGATGCTTTTTTAATAGCATTTTTATTATTGTTATAACTGTTTAAATAAAACTATCATATTATATATTGTTGTTATTTATTATCTGATCAATTACCTGGATTTCAGTGAAGTAAGATCAACTTAAAATAACTTTTAATACTGTACAATTCATAAGTTTATGTTTACAACAAATTTAACTATAATTGTTGTTTATGTGATATTTTGAACAAGTTTATTTGTCAAACAGCTGTATATATTGGTCATGTTGCTAACTTCATAATAGACTAAGCCAGTGTTTTTAATATTTTTTCACATAAGGGCCTTTTAACAGAGATCCATATTATGTTTTACCCTGCTCATCAATAATTATAACAATCATTTTAATTTTAATCATATAAACCAAACCGCTCCAAATTATTTTTTTTAATAAAATAGAATCAGCTTTAATTAGAGTAATTAATTTAAAGTTTGATATTTTCATTCCAATATTAATATCTAAGCCATTTACTGTTTGGGCACCCTTATGAATCAATTTGCAACACTTGAGAAAAGTTGAGCAAATCACAAGTGATAAAAGCTTCACAAGCTAAAATCAATATCAAAAAATTTTTAAGATAGCTAGATCTTTTAAAATGTAAGCCTGAATCTATTAAGTTGTTTCATCATATGTTTTAGAAACTTAAAAATTTTATCATACAACATCTTCAAAAATATTATATGTACAGGGTGTACAAGAATTATGGCAACAAATTTTTTTGCTTATAATTAGAATATTTCAAGTCAAATTATGTATTGCTTGGTATTAGCATAGAAGTTGAACATTAGTCTTTAAAATCATGTATCGTTTATTTGATATAACTTTCTTTGTTATGAATAACTGTTTTCAGTCTACCACCAAATACATCACATGCAGCACACATGTGCTCTTGAGGAATAGCTTTCCATTCTTTTAATAGTTTTGCATGCAGTGAGTCTAGAGATGAGCGGGGAGTAGCAGAAACTTTAGCCTCCAAAATTGACCAGATACAAAAATCCAGTGGATAAGATCTGGGCTTCTTGCACATCAATCTTCTTTGACAATGAAAAAGGGAATTTTCTGTTGAATGCAGAATTGAGTGAATCTTGACCATGTAAAGGAGCAGAATCTTGTTGAAACATCATTTTTGTTTCTTCTGGAGTCAAACTGAACTCTCAACAGTATGTAATGAACATTTTAGAAGGATGCCTGTTACCCTGGGCCAACAAATACTTCAAAGATAAACTTTGGACGTTTCAACAAGATTCTGTTCTTTTACATGGCTCAAGATTCCCTCAATCCTGCATTCAATGAAAATTCCCTTTTTCATTGCCAAAGAAGATTGGCCTGCAAGAAGCCCAGATTTTAATCTACTGGATTTTTGTATCTGGTCAATTTTGGAGGCTAGAGTTTCTGCTACTCCCCACTCATCTCTGGACTCACTGCATGCAAAACTATTAAAAGAAAGGATAGGCCATCCTCAAGAGCACATGCATGTCACATGCAATCCACTTGTTGGTAGACTGAAAGCAGCTTTTCATAACAAAGGAAGTTATATTAAATAAACAATACATGGTTGTAAAGACTAATGTTCAACTTCTATACTAATACCAATCAATACAAAATTTGACTTGAAATATTTTAATTATAAACAAAAAAGTTTGTTATCTTAATTCTTGGACACCCTGTAATTTTTGAATTGTTATAGCCAATTCAGTTTATTAGTTTTGACTTTTGAATAAGTTGGATCGAAAAGAAAAAATAAATATTTAAAGATTCAAACAATAAAATTCATCAAAATATTTTTTTAATTAAAATTTTTGCAAAGGTGCTAAAGAGAATTTGAGAACATTTGTATGATTTCTGAATATCTATACAACAATTATATACACCAACACACATATAATTGTGGTATGGTTGAAAAAACAGTATACTCTCTCCCTAATTATTCCTAAACATCAAGTGGTAGAAGTGGTTGCTATTGTAACAAAGATGCTTTTCATATCTTAAAAATAAAGTGAAACTTTTTAGTTGTATTTTTTCAAAACTCTAGCAATTCTTTATTTTTTGCTACTTAAATTTTGTTATTGTTCTGTTTTAGTTAAACTTCATTTAAGTTTTGTTTTTTTGTACAGTATATCAGAAATTCAAACCCTGACTACTCAATGATATTCAATCAAATGATATTCAATCAATGATATTCAATCAATGTTCATAATTACATTTAGCAGCTCAATTTGTAATCAAAAATAAATCCTCGTGTTTGACTATATACTCAATGATAGTAATAGCTACTTGAAAGCAACAAAGTGTATATTTTTGTTTTGTTAACAAAAATTGTACAATGAATAAGTTAATAGTGAAATGAAAACTATTTCAAAACAAACAATTTTTTCATGTTTTTTATTTAAAAATAAACTTGAAAATTTTCAGTTGTATTTTTTTAGTACTCAGACAGTTCTTTATTGTTTGCTTTTATCTTTTTTTTATCTTTTGCTTTATATAATTTTGGGATTGTTTCATTTTAGCTCAGTTTCACTTAAGTTTTATTTTTCTTTATAACAGAAATTGAAGCTTAACTACTCAAAGATAGTAATACTTGAAAGCAACAAAAAAATTTTTTTGTTTTGTTAGCAAAAATTGTAATGAATGGGTGATAGTTCAACAAAACTATCTGAAAGCAAACAATTTCTTTCACATTTTTGATTTAACAAAAAAGACTGCAAAAGCTATTTAAAAGTAAATTTGATAAAAAAAACTGCCCTTAGTGCATCTCAATTTAAAAAAGCAATAAAAGTGCTAATAACATTGTGATTTGTGAAATTTTCTGTAACTTGTGTCATTAGACCTAATTGATCTGGAATACTATTAGTTTCAAAATCAAGGTTAAGTAAGTTCTGATTGAAGATTTATTTTTTACATTTCTGATTGAAGATTTATCTTTTACATAGTTTTATTATGTTTAAAAAAAATATTAAATTATTTTTTACAGTAAAGTTATTGAATTAATATAAAAGTTATTCACAAATGTTTTAAGTTTTTAATAATAACAGAAAATGGCCTCAAAACTGGAATTGCAATTAGGGGAGGCACGAGAGTCATGGTGCTCAGTTGAACTTGACAAGTCACAAAGTTGGTGCAGGAAAGAAATGAAGCATTTTAAGGTAAAAAATTTAATTTCTTTAAAATATGACCTAGTTATAATTCAAATAATTGGTTAATTTATTTTATTTTATGTAAAAACCTGCAGTTTGTAAGTTTAATTATTAAATATGAGGGCATCTTATCCATGGCCCTTGTACAAGATTTGAGTAACCCTAGCATATTTTCCAAAATGGCGTAAACTAAATAGGGTAGGGTAAGACGTTATTAATAGAAACCAAACTGCTTAAAATGAGAAGCACCAGACTCGAGTTTCGCTCTTATTAGAGCTCGTCAGTGATGCATATCTCACTGCGAATCGAACTCGCTACGTGTTGTCTTCCAAGCAGGAGACAACACCACTAGACCACGCGAGCCCGAGAACAACTCAATCACAAGCAGCTGGAAATGATTCCCGGCTTTGCCGCGCAAGGAATACACAGAATCCACTGTGTGTGTACACAATACACAGAATCCACTGTGTGTGTGTGTGTGTATCATACAGTGAATTCTGTGTATTCCTTGCGCGGCAAAGCCGGGAATCATTTCCAGCTGCTTGTGATTGAGTTGTTCTCGGGCTCGCGTGGTCTAGTGGTGTTGTCTCCTGCTTGGAAGACAACACGTAGCGAGTTCGATTCGCAGTGAGATATGCATCACTGACGAGCTCTAATAAGAGCGAAACTCGAGTCTGGTGCTTCTCATTTTAAGCAGTTTGGTTTCTATTAATATTCCTAAATACCTCATGTTGTTTATAATATCAGTAAGACGTTATGTTTTTTTTTGTTTTTTTTTTTTGAAAAAAAATGCAGAGATGGTTTTATGCAAAATGAAGACCAAAACATAATTACATGTAAATTTTGGCCACAGTGTTTTGTTTGCTTACCACAAATAATTTTGATAAGCCAAAATAACTCTCAGCTCAAAAAAATTATACCCTCCCTGTTAGTTTGTCTTAATGCTTTTCTCAATTTCAATAAAAGCTTAGCTTGATAATTTTAATTTAATGTATATTTTTGTCCATTCAATAAATAACTTTTTCTATTCAAGAATTTAAATTAGTTTTTGAAAGAATTTTTAACTTAATTACCAACTAAGTGTTATTTCAAATAGAATAAAAAAATTCTAAACAAAATTATCTTATGCAAGAATTTTTTTAACCTATCTTGTGTCTAGTTGTTTGACATGAATTAGAGTTTATTTAAATATGAAATTTGCTTGAATCACCAAAGACAAAAAAAAATTAATAAAAAACAGTTTATTGCATAATCATTTGTCTTTTTAATTTTTTTGCCTATTTTTTAAGGATCATTTAAAAAGTACCGTTTTTGATTCAATGAAAAATTGTATTATCGAAGAAAGATGCACATGGAAACCTAACACGAAAGCCCATAAAGAAAGACGACATTTTGCTTACACGCGTAAGTTGTAGATTTATCTTTCAAAATTGTAGTTAGCCAATTTTTTCAATTATAAAATAATCTACTTTTTACTCTTAGACAGCATCTCTCTCGACTTACAAAACTATCTGTAAAACAAAGAAAGTTTAAGTCTCAAGCTTCAACCAACCCGCTATTGAGTGGTTAAGAAATTAATTTTTTTTAATTATGTCGCTAAATAAATATTTCTTAAGTTGGATGCTCAAAATGCATCTTCACCCGATTTAAAAATTATTGAACGTTTTCTGTTTAAAAAATAGGAAGGAGTTAAAAAGAAATTATTAAAAAGCGTATGCTTTATTTCCTGCGGTAAAAGTAGCCTACTTTTTACAGGCTAAGCTTAGCCTATATTTAATCTAGACTAACAAAATATATTCAATTAAGTGTAAAGAGATATTTTTACTTTCAGATCAACGACAGTTGGTTCTTTAGACTAGAAAATGAAAAAACTCAAAATAAAAGAACCATTTTTTATATTTTGCCGTAATAGATTTGTTTATTATTTTTAAAGCCATATTGCTGTTTCTTACCCAACAAAGATACCATTGTACTAAACGTTAGTAATTGCTATTATTTTGCGATAGCATTTGTGCAAAATCAATTTTTAATTAATCATTGAACTGCTTTGAGATTTTTGCTTTTTCAAATCGTTCTAGGGAATGTAAAACTACAGTGTGATCCTGAAAAAAGAGACCCGAAAAAATTACTAGATTTTTTAAAGTAAAACACCATTTATAAAATCATGTGCATCATTAGAAAGAGGATAGTTAAAGGTTTTAATTCGTGTATATTATTTATTATAGTTGTCCATATGTCATATGTTAAAAATATATTTTATAGATAACCCTTAAATATGACTGAATGGATAATGCAGGGATGGCGAATCACTGACCCGCGGGTCACGTCGTGACCCACTAGTTGAAATTTAGTGACCCACCTAATGTTGTCAAATTTCTGGCATTTTTAGTCTGCAAGAAATTTAGGACGGATTGGATGGGCATGTCTGGTTTAGAGGGTATGATCAAGTCGTGACGAAAAACGGGAAATGTAAAGAACGATTCTAGGTAAAGAGCTTTTTTTTTTTTTAGAGATCACTATGATTTTTGGAGAAAAATTTTAGATATTGTTGGGAAGTGAAGACTTTTTTTTATAATCTTCAACTTTTTTTAGCCAATGACCCACTTAACGCAAGTTTCCAAAAATGTCAGTTTTTGACCCGCCATATAACAAAGGTTCGCCATCCCTGGACTATGCCATAGTCCATTGACAACTAAACAATATTATGAACATGTAAGAAACATAGTGGCAGCTCAAAGGTATTTTAAGAAAAAGTTTCGAATGTCAAAAGCACCAACGAAGAAAGTAATTCGTCGATGTGTTAGAAAATTTTCCCTAACTGCTTCATTGCAAAAAAACAATTGCTAGAGTCCGCACAGATGAAATCACTAACGAAGCTCACAATGAAAACTGGTAAAGCACATTTAAAAGATGTAATTTTAAAAAAATAAGTAAGTTATAAAAAACTTAAAATTATCTTCTTTCTAATGATGTACATGGTTTTATAAAAGCTTTAATACTTCAAAAAATATAGCCTAATGATTTTTTTCGGGTCCTTTTTTCTGGATCACCCTGTATTTTGCTTTTCGACTCTTCTGTATATTTGTGAAGCGCCTTCAATGTTGCATAACTCAGTAAAATTTCATTAAGGTTTGCAGATGTCAATTCTTGCCGACATCACTTTGTTTGATTTCCTGTGTGCTTATAGTTGCTAACCGAGTCCCTAAGTATAAAGCTAGCCAGTGTTTTTTTAAGGTTTGGCTTGAGGAACCTCTAAGCAATTTTGAAAGACCGCTAATTTTTTTCCTATTGTTCCTGAGCGTACTTAGCTTTGTTTACACTATTGTAGAAGCAGATTTTGAGAGACCGCTGGACAATTTTGAGAGACCGTTTCGGTTCCTCAAAACGCCTTAAAAAAACACTGAAGCTAGCCAATGCTAAACCCCTTTTAATATATAAATTTTACGATAATTTTTTTTCCTAAGCATATCGGTGTATATATATGTGTAATATTGTCATTTACTGTATAACAGAATTTTTAAAACGTTTTTGCATTGCTTATAGTAAATTACAACTAACAAGAAATCGAGTTTGTGCATTAGTCATATACGAAAAAAATTACGAAAAAAGAAATTAATAAATTAAACAACGTTTTTGCTGGTATAAACCTTAAAATAAATTTATTAAAAAATATTGCATATACTGATCTAGTTTACATGACACACCATTATTGAACATATACAGTATAACAAAGAGAATTTGCCATTCTGCCTTTATTAAATAAAGCCATAGGCTATTAAAGATTTATCACTATTTTCTTCAGAAGGTTTATCTTTTGAGCCTAGTATAAAATAAGGCCTGGTTTATATCTTGCTTCTGCACTTGGCATAAGTTTGTTTGTTTATCGACTCTCCTGCGCCGTACTTTAGTTGTATAGTAGCCCATAACAGCAGTTTCCAAATTGGACGCTGCGGCACCTTGTGCACCGCAAGACAGTTCCTGGGGAGCTGCGTAAATTTGTAAAAACTGTTCCGTTTGTAACAGAAAACAAAAAAGCAAGAACTATAGAAAATATTTTTCTGGTTGAATTTTCAAGTAGATAATTTAACGCATTTTTGGTTTTAGTGTTTTATTTCATACATTCGCAAATATCAAACATTGAACTACAGTTTGATAAAATCTGTTGGGAGCAACAAGGTCACAGCACGCACCAAATTTTTAGTGTCTTAATAAATTCGTCATTTTTGCACATAAAACATGGTTTAATATAGTTTCTTAGATACTTGAAATAATTCAAAATTTTAGTTTGCTAGGGCGCCTTGATTATTTATAGGTTTTAAAAGAGGCCGTCAGCAAAAAAAACAAGAAACCACTGACTGGTACAAAATTTCGAAATAGCTATTAAAACGGAAGGCTTTATTTGGAAACTCTTGTTTCAATAAGTAGCCTTAAAAAAAACTTTTTCATTTACACTTAAGCAAAAGAGTTTCAAATGGAGCCTTTGGTTTTAATAGATATTTAAATAGTTAAATATATTTTAAAATTGTTGAAGTATATCTGTAAGTTACTTTTAGGTTCTCAAATGGTTATGTTTGGGTGCTCACCTACTCAGCCCAACCAGTAGTGCGGCTTAATACAAGAACAAAATTGTATAGTGCATAAGCTTTTTTCAATCGCTAAGTGGTGCTGTTAAACAATTATTTATGTTTTGTTCGATGTAAAAATAGGAAACATGACGCAAAGTATGGTTGCAAATTATCGTTTTTTATTTTAGAATTGCCCTAAATTATTTTTGACTTTTCGAGACAAAACTGTCCATATAAGAATATTTTTACCCGGTTTGTTATGTAAGAGTTACAAAAAACCACGATGATAACCTTAAAAAATATCCAGTGATGACTTTAATAGGGTGCGAAAGGAGCGGCGCACTGGGCCCCCCTACACCAGATATTTTTCTATTTCTTCATAGTAATACGTGGACGTCGGTGGCATGTCTAAAATAAAGATTTTTTTAGAGATAACTTTGTTTTGAGACACTAAAACGTGCCCTTCCAAATAAAACGATGACTTGTTTAAGAGATGACAATGTTTTGGAACGCTGAACAGTGAACCCCCCTAAATAGAAGACTTTTTTGTTTGATATTGACCCCCCCTAAATAGAAGACTTATTTGACTTTAGATATAATTTTGTTTTGATTCACTAAAAAGTAGCTCCCCCTATGACAATCACCTTTTTTAGAGATCGCTTTGCCTTGGAACACTAAATAGTGGCCCCCCTTACTTTTCTTGCACCGGCCCCCCTTTTTTGTAAGGCCATCATTAATAATATCAAACAGTTCAAAAACTTTTAACAGTAGGTTGACTGGTGCTACAGCAGGCTATAAAAGCAATTGTTTAATTGTAATGTTGAAAATGTTTATTTAATTAGGAGATAAAATTTAAAAGATTTATTTGCAAGTTTAACCACTCAAAATTCATCAGGTGTACGTTCAACCAATACCGTTTCTGGTTTTACAAAAAGATGTACTTTTTCTTTATTTTACAGTGCAGAATTTTTACCTCCGTGTAATTCATTTTCAATTTTATCAAGAGTCATTTTTCATGTCAAAAAATAAATAAATATTATCACATTGGCCTATAGGTTATTTGTGACACTATAATTTGAAATTTCTCATCAATTTCCTATATTTTGTACTAACAGCATTGTGCCTAGGGGCTATTTCAACTGAGTTGAAAGGTAGACAAACATATTAGACCAAACGTTTAATAAATACCGTTTGCTTTGACCAACATATCGAATAAAACGAAAAACACCGTTTCTGCTGTTTTTAACTCAAAATTTATTAAAGACGAAGGCAAGATCAAAAGAGTTTTTTTTCATTTCAACAAATCTACTTGTTTTATCTTGGTAATATCTTCAAGAGACATCATCAGCAAAATTAAATTGCGCAAAGGAAGAACATTATTATCAGATTGAAAATAAACCAGCTTCAATGTTCGTCTGACTTACGTCACAACCTGCTAAAACACCGCCTTTGATTTGTCATGCATAATTTGCTGAAGTTTTGCAAATTTTCTCTTTGATCTTGAACCATTCGCGCGTAGAACGATTATGGAGTCAAGGTCTATAAAAGTGGTTGATTATGGTTTTGTTTTATAAAATTCTGTGCTGATCAGCTAACTTTTTTTTACTAAACAATAAAAACAGTTTGCAAAAATCCAAATTTTTTAGAAAGTTATGAATGTCAACATATCACCAATCAAAATAATGACGGTATAATGTTTTCCGATAAAAAAGCTAATAAAAATCCGATTTAATATAAAGTTTCATTCCAAAATAATACCTTCCATCTATTTTAGTAATGTATTTTATTGGATTTTGGTCTATATTTTTACCTTTAAGTAATTCCGACAATGTTGACGATGAAGCTGCGAACACGTTCGCAATCTCAGCAATTCCGATTTATCGCCAAAATTAGAAAAAAACAAACCAAACCTTCTCTTCGCCCTCCGGTTCTTCCTAGTGTGCTTAAACTTGATGCGAAGTGGAATCGCATTTCTGTTATGGCATGTTGTGAATTTGTTGTTTTGCTTATTAAGAGCGACTCCCGAATAAATTGAACGCCGTTTACAAATTGTTTTAGGAGATTTTGAAAAACATTCAGTCAATTTGCACATTTTTTTAAACTTTTTTTAGCTTAATTAATTAATAAGAATATTAAACCACGTTTTTGTGCAATCTTTTAAGAATCGGTATTTTAAGAAGATACTTTGTTTGGTTCGAAGCTATTATTTATTAAACGTCAGCATTTTTATAAAAACAACAATGTGATAAAACTAACTGTATATGGTGATTGTTGTTACCTAAACGCAGAAAAATTAACAAACAAGATAAAAGAATATATTTATTTACTTTTAACTTTTTTTATTGATAATTTCGAAAATTTCTGACCGAGCTTTTTAAAATAATAATATTACAAAAATCGATTAAAAACCGATTTTGAAATAAGGCAAGAATTTATACTTATTTTTTCAATATTTTTTCAGTTTTATTAGCTACAATAGTTTTCAGATCAGACAAATTGAAAACCATTTATAGTAAAAACACCATTTTAAAATGATGGCAATGTAGTCAAAAATTTTAGCTAGGCCACAGTTAACATACTGTGTAGCTTCTATAAAAAAAGTTTTATATAAAATTCAACGTTTATGAAAGTATTCTTCTATAAACAATTTTTCGTTGATAACTTTTAAGTACTGTATTTTTATATCGCCTCCCAATCGAAGTCATTTTTTTATAGAACCACGCAAATAGTTCTTGCAAGATTGGTAGATTAGACCAGGAGCGTCCGACCTTTTTCGAGCTGAGGGCCATTTTAGCTCATCAAAAATATTTGCGAACAAAATAAATGAAACACCTTTTTTGTCTTCATTTCGTTTCTGAACCCCCAATTTTCGTCCCAAAAACGTAGTAATCTCCAAAAAAAGGTCATTACTTACGTAGAATCTGTCTCTGATTTCTTGATTTTCATCACAAAAACATAGTGAAAATTTGGCATAGAAAAAGTACGAAAATCAAGAAATCAGTCGCTAATTATTTAGAGAAATGTTGCCAGGCTATCCTTCGATTGTATCTAGACTAGACAGTAATCGGAAAAGGCCAAGCAGGGAGAGACAAGAATTCCATGACGTAACTCTTTTGGAAATTTAGAATTCTAACCAAGAATCATCAATTCCAAGCTTAAATGTGAGGATTGAACATCGAAAAAGATGCTATCGCTGTTGAAAATGTCACTAAAAAAATTGCTTCTATCGGCTATTTAGTTCTTGAGTATCGTTTTGGCTACCATTTGATTATACCAATCTTTTTTGATAAAAACATAGTGATTTCTAAAAAAAAAGGTCTTCACTTCGGGACAATAGTAAGCATATGCAAAACGTCATGTTCATACTTCAGCAGAAACTTAAAGTCCACTGGCGGAACACAGTTTGAGAAACGCTGCCCTACTTAACTTACGTCTTTACGGAAAATACCGCACGCGCTACTCAAAACCTTTGATTGGATAGATTGGAAGCCCCTGGACTAGGCTATATTAATGATCGGAATGGAATTAAACAATTTGAAATCGCTAATGATAAAGCTAAGCAACGTGTCAATTGTGCTACATAACAGTAAAACTGATTGAGTTATTTTAGTGAAAATTTAGAGTTTGTAAACTAATACAAGTTTGTCTCGTATCTTAATATGTGTTTAGTTAGTTTATCTTTAATACATTATTGTTTCGATTAAATTGTTTGTTCCTGTGGGTAAAAATAAAAAGATAGAAAAAATCTTACAAGGTCTACTATAAGATGGGTACACCAACATACTGCTTGCTTTTCCTTTGTTCCAAAAGTCTAATCTGTTAAAAAAATTTAAGTTTTTTTTTATTCGTTTTTTTTAACTTTAGAGTATTTGAAAATAACGAAAACATAATTCTCACATAGGCTAAATTGTTTGTATTTAGGCCGAAGTAAGATTGAAGAAATGCGTTACTTTATCAAAACCGTGATTGGTTTATTCATCAGTGAATAAAAAAAATGTCGAATTCGATTGATAGTTTTGAAATCAAAAAAGTAGCCCAACCCTAGAAGCAGTAGTGTATTTAGGAGGGGAAGGCATTGTGACATCCCGCCCGCCCTCTTGTAGATCACCAATGCAAGAAATTAGAGACAGATGCAAAGTAAAAACCTTTTTTTTAGAGATCACTATGTTTTTGGAACGAAAAACCGAGACAGATTCAAAGTAAAGACCTTTTTTTACCACTTGAAAAATATTTTCCGCTAATCATATTTGATTGTGGTTGTATGTTCCCCCCCCCTTTCAAAAATCCGTAGTGCGGCACCGCCCAGATGATAAAATAGTTTGTATTGTTTACTTTCCTAATGTTAAGAACCATTTTGTTAATATTAATTTGACGTGGTTGAGAATGGTCTCGACAGACTCAAAGCACAAATTAAAAAAGACTATTTAAAAATTCTTTTCTCTGGTCCAAACACGTGGATTTAACCTATCGTTCCATCTCGCAATCAATAGAACATGCCACACCTTTCGCTCTACATCCCAGCAACTCTTTTCCTGGCATTACAATCACAGGAACAAAGATGACTCTAGGAGTTTTGGGCGAGCCGCAATTTTTCTCGGCTATTAAAAACAAATTTTTCATTTAAATGTAAAAACAAAAAACGTTTACTGGTTTCAAAAATATGACCAAAAAAGATGTTTATCCGACAAGTGGAATGTTTTTTTGTTATTAATTTTAGTTAAAAATATTTTTTCTAGTCTTTCTTTCAGCTTACATCCAGCATGTAATTCGGTAAAATTGAAATTAGAAATTAAAACAACAAGAAACACCGTTATTAATATAAACACTGTTACCAGGGATATTACTTATTTTAAAATTCATATGTTCTTCTGGTAAAATCAGAGGTTGTTGAAGTTTTACTTGCCTCTGATTTTACCAGAAGAACATATGAATTTTAAAATAAACACCGTTATGTTGGTAAGCATCCCCCACATTTCTTGTATACCCGCCTTTGAATAAGAGTATCAGACTTCTTGACGACATAGAAATAATAAATTTACTTAATTATACAATTATAGAAAAACAATAGCATGGTATTCTTCAAAAAAAAGAGTATTTTTTCTATCTTAACATTTTTTGATTTGATGTTTATGATATACAAGCCAATATAGTTATATTTTGGGTTCAAGCTTAGTTTTTTATGGTGTGGGCCCAGTCAGAGCAATCGCTGTTTTAGCATGTTTTACAACAGCTTCTACATGACTGTAATATACCTGCAAAGCAGGTGACAGAAGTCTATTTTTAGCTGATCGGATTACCATGCGTCTTTTGTATAATCCTGCTACAAGCCCAAGGCACATAAATATGTCATGATTTACGTTTTTGTTCGAGACATTTAAGAAACCTTTGAAAATTTCTTTATTTTAAATGTAAAATAAAAGACCTTGAACAATATGTAGTATTATTGTATTGTTATGCAGAACAGTGCTTAGCTTACCTAGTTTCGTGTAAAATGATTCAAACGTTTAATCTCGAAGTTTGATCATGCATTAATTGCAGCGTCCTGATAAACTATACCAAAACCTTTCTAAGAATACAACATAGGGCAAAGAAAATAAACGTATTGATTTCCAAGCTAGTTCGTAACTTTAGTAACTTAAGTTCGGTCGCCTCTGACAACGGGCAAAGGCGGCACTTATTCCAGGTGGCCTAAAGCACACGTCGCGGCGACTTTCGTAAACGCTGAAAAACTAACCAGGAAACCGGCAGTTAAAAAAGATCTGGACAGCTTTAATATCTGCTACTGATAACCGCTGGTGCGCGACTTTTGTAAAGCCTCGATACAGTTCGCTTCGTATTTCATTGCATCGCCAAGAAATAAAGGCAACTTTTGAGCTTTGGTTTGGCCTTTAGTCGCTTGCGTCAACAAGTCTTTACGACGCTTGTTTTTTTTTCAAAACCGTCAATTACTAGGAGCGAGCCTCCGTTTCAAACAATTAAACTCGGTGGAACAGCAATTGATCTTTCTTAGCACACGTGCTATTATGAAATCGGCATTACAGTTAATGTCAAATAACCTGGCTTACTTCCGCTTTCCATTCTTTGGTTATATAAGTTAAAATATCATGTTAAAAAAATTAAAAATATCCAACAAAATAAGCTACGTGTTGGTTACAAATTGTAACTTCAAATATTTCGGTGAATTATTTTATTACAGGTTGACTTTGCAGTTATTGACCCCATAAGTCTAAGTAAGCCGAATGCGAACCAACTGGAATAGCAAGTTATCAAAACAAGAAAAATACACAGATGCGCAGTGCAAGCAAATTTTATTATACGCTTTTCTTTGGACGTACAAAAATCCTAAAAAGTAGGCTTTCCAGCTTGAATTTCCTTAAAACTCCGAAAAATGCATAAGCAAGACATCGGTAAATTATGTTTGAGTATAACTCCTTCTCGTCAAACTGTAAAGCAATTGTTTTCGATAAATTTACCACTAACTCTAAACTTATGCTTTATCGTTCTTTAGAAGCCTAGTTTATATTAAAGCTCTATTATCTAATCCAAATGATCCGATAAAAATAATTTCTCTTATATTTTTTCAACAATTTAAGGGCTAATGCAATATCAAATCGTCAAACCCTTTTTTAAAACTTAGTTATCAGATAAAATTAAAATAAATTGTAAAGGACTCCTAGAAAGAACCGACCAAGAACCATTTGTTACCTTTATATAAATACAATAATTGAATTTTTTTTATGTATTTGTCAACGTCAAGCTATAAGTTGTACAAAATAATTTTGTGATTGTATATTTTGAAGGAACTTGACCAGATTTCAAAATAAATAGAACAGTTTTATGAAAAATCTCTTGAATCGATGTCAGTAGATAATATAGCAGATCGATTTTGGAGGAAATCGAAAACCACTAAAACTAAAACTAAAACTGCAAACCAAACCTGAATCCAAACTCATACATGAGTTTCGATCACATTTTGCAATCTGATTTTTTTATTTTATTTATATGCTAAACTATTACAGATCACAGCCACTGTTTCAATGTGTTTCAAAGCGACTGTTTTAAGGTTTCAAAACCATTCGATTTATGCAAACGCAAATAGAGCATTTGAAGTTAAATACAGATTGATTATGCCGTCAGAATGGAAGAACTGATGGGTTTGTTTATCAAAAAATTGAGGCCAATTTATGTGCTTCTTTCAATTATTTGAACTTCGACTAAAAATTTACTAAGATTTTAAGTTGGTTAGATTAAAACTTTAGTATATTTATTGTTGATTGCGATTTCTACGCATTGTCTTTATGGCATCAATCAAAAGTTAATTTGAGTTCAAAATTAAAGACAATTTTCAAACTTTTTTAATGAAAATTGTCTGATAAAATATGAAATATCAAAAATTTTATCAGAGAAATGAAAAGAGTGAAAGAACACACATCTGCAAAAAAACAAACATTGTTTCAAAAATAGAAATGAGGTCTTTTTCAAGCAAAGATTGTTGTCTAATTTTAGCAACAAATTTGAGCTGTTCTGAAAAGATTACTGATTTTATATCGCGATATAGGCGTTACTCGGTTTGGAGAAATAACTTATCTAAGTTTTGCACATAGAAAATAGACCTAATTTATTTTCGGTAAATCGACCACTGTTTACCCCATATTATCTATCACGTATCTTTATGGCGGTTCTATGACAAAAGCACGCTTTGAAATCAATCGCAGTGCTGTGTCTGTTATCTTGTGTTTGCGGCGCCGCAGGAAAGATTTAGAAAAAAAACATTTTTTGTCCCATTATGTTTTTTGGTGAAGGCAAAGAGAGTTTGTCGACACCAACAAAGATTCGGTTACGAAAAACTTTGAAAATATTTTCAACGTTCGATGTATTTTAATTAACTTCGATGTATTGCAAGTAGCCCAAACTAAGCTCAAAAGAAGAAGAGATAGATATACAGGCGTGAAATTTTTTTTTCTATACCAGCTATAGGGTTACCAGAAAGCAGCTCAAGATTAAGTCGCTGCATATCGCGATCGCGATGTTCCAACACCTTTTTATTGTAACCGAGGTCCAAACGATCGATTAAATTAATTCAAATTTAGGCAAGTTTTTCGTCCTCAAGGTAATATTTTAATATTTCTTTTTTAAACGGGAAATGTTGACAAGCTGTTCCACTCTCTTGCGACATAAAGTCGATACTTTATACTTCGCGAAAAGTCTTATAAACCTGTGAAAATTTTGATACAATGCAATGTTATTACTTGGCGTTTAAAAAAAATCTAATAATTTCTTAGACGAAAAAACAAGTTTTCCGTGATGGGAGCAAGTTTTTTTTGAAAGACTGGGTTTCCCCATCACGTCAAATTACGTTCGAGTTTGTTTATTTCTCACAGACTATCGATTCATTGTTATTGATTTTTTAGTAAATCATTTTTGGCTTCGCCCTTAATTAGATGATTAATCTGACTAGATGAAGTTAATTCAATATTTCCGACAGTGCGACACATTCGCAATGCACCTGAAGTGTTTTTGTGAAAATTTTTCAGACTATTCTTGTTTCGAAATAATTTAAACCTGATCACTTACCGCCATTAATGTTGTAATAATAATAATCACATATCATTACATAGTCACTGCTTTACACGATCAGTTTTAACTACTTCAATTAAAGACATTTCGCCTTTGGCACAACTAAATTGCGGTTAAGCAAAGATTTTAATTTAGCTTCAAGTTTCACGTTCAAACGTTTTGTTTAAGTTTGCTATATTTCGCTGCACTTCCAACAGGGACCGGTTGTGATTGTTTGTTTAATTGTAAGTTGGTTTACGGCAAAGATGTTCTTTAATGATAGTTAAACCCAAAATCATTCCTTTAAACTTCTAAAAGCATATGCCTTCACTTCTAGTATTTCCAAGAAACATTGGAAATTAGAACCAATTTTTTTACTACGGCCTTTGTATTAAATCTAGCTACTGTTTACACAAGAATGACATTTTGAATATGTTAATCAATAGGGTGCTAAGGAATTTTCCCACAACCCGAAACGTCACTTTGTCGTCATCACGTGATGCTGATGACGATTCGCTCCTGACGTCCGAATTGATTTTGTTTACTTGGTAACAAAGTGACTTCCAAGTGCTTTTCAACAAGGTACTGGTAAATTCAAAATCTAGCCTTTTTAAGCACTTACTCTATAAGATGTCAACGTTTCAATAAGCCCAGTATCGATTGCAATGACATGAGCCCAGCTGTAAGCCGTTCAAAAACAAAGCCACTTCTTACAGTTGAATGCTCTTTTGCTTTAAATGATTATTTCAAAACAGTTTGTTGTCGCAGAACTAGCTTGTAATAAGTAGGTCAAAGTTACATTTTTTGTTAAATAAGCCCACCTCAATTTACAGCCTTTTACTTTTATCCTCAGAAAAAAATGAGAACCGATGTAACTTGCACATACAATGTAACAATCGTGTTAATCTTATGAAAGCACGTGATTTGTATATGCTAGTCGGGTGGGCCAGTTCGGACATTATTACGCTAACAGTCAAAAGGACAAAAAATGGATAACCGTTGTTCGCACACAACTTCAAAGAATTACTCACAACCGCAAATGAAGAATTAAACTCGATAGATCTTTGCATTTTGCTGACTCGATCTTCTTTCCCACTGACTGTTTTTAAGTAATTACCGGTCCGGCCCGCGTGACAAAACTTTCTAAAGCGCGACAAGCACTTTTTTGTCTCTTCTGTAAACTGTACGACGCATGCTGATAAATTATACCTTGCCCAAAGCTATCAGATGGCAAGTTGTTTTAAGAATTAAACTTAAATAAGAAAGAAAATACCAGTTTTCTCTTTTAACTGGTTATGCATCATTACGGACAAAAAGGGTGGCTAATGAGTTTAAAACCAAGATGACGTTACTTTGGCCGACGTCGTTACGTCATAAACAGCACGCGAAAGATCTTGACGACAATTTTCAATACAGCATCGTAATACGGTTAAGCATTGGTAAACACAGATTTAACGCACCCGAAGATCAAAGGTCAAAATAAACTAATAACGTTGGTCTGTTGCTTTTAGCGTTGCTTGTGGCAGCTAATTGTTATTTTTGGTTAAAACTTATCGCATTCAACCGAATTTTAATGGAATCCGTGATTTTATAGAGTACGTTTTTTGTCACTTATAAAACGGGTATAAGGTTTAGATTGTATAAAGCAGTGTTTCTTAACGCCTGGGTCGCGACCCAAAAGTGGATCGCCGTTTAATTTGATTGAGTCGCCGACGACTGTAGTTGTGTAAAAGTTAAATCACTACTTTTTAGAGACGAAATCAAGAAGTCCGAGACACAATCAAAGCGAAGATCTTTTTTTCAAAGATCACTACGCTTTTGCGGCGAAAATAGGATTTTTATACCTGCGATAAAAGATTTGGGTCGCCACAAAAAAGGGTTTGAAAGCATTGGTTTAAAGCCTAAAACAAATACTTTTGATTTTGTGGAAACCGATTTTGTTGAAACAAGAAAAGTTCTGCTTTTATATCAATTAATAGAATTTCACTGGCTGCTGTCAGTAATGACCTTATTTAGCTTTGCTTTTCAAGTGTAATGTACTAGTACAGGGTGGTCCAACTTCTGCACTCCTGTGGGCCACTTTTCAAAATTATTCGAGCTAAAAATACCTATTTTTGTCCCAAAATCAGGGTGTTCTCTAAAAAAAAAAAAAAGGTCTCCACTTGGAATCGGTCTGCAAAATTCCTATTTTCGTTTCAAAATCAGGGTGTTCTCTAAAAAAAAAGTTCTTGGAATCGGTCTCCAAAATTCCTATTTTCGCGCAAAATCATAGCGTTCTCCAAAAAAAAATTACGGCTGCTTGTGATCGACAAGACTTGTGCAAAATTATTCCGCGGGCCGCACAAATTTCCTCGGCGGGCCGCATGCGGCCCGCGAGCCCGTAGTTGGACCACGCTGTATTAGTAAATGATTGCGACAAGCTCGTTTTCACACTGCTGTTTACTTTACCAGTTGTTTCTATTGTTAAAAAAATACTTAACGCAAAATAATCAGTTTTTTCTTATTAATTTGTGATGTCATTTTTCTGAACTGTTTTTTGTGTTAGATAATTTTTATCGCAACTTACAGGGCAAATTCGCAAAGAGCAATTTTTAGCAAATATTCTGACCTCTTTTCAGAGGCGACGACATATTTAAGTTTAGTAGATATTAGATTGCTGCATTAATTTGAAACTCTTTGCTGAGATTTTCAAGCGGTGAAGGAATGGTCATAAAAGTGCTTTTATCATAGTTGCCTGAACAAGAGTTTTGAACGCGCGTCAAAACTCAAAACTGCAAGCTGATGAATGCAAATCCAAATATGAATTATGACCATCAGGCCTTACCTATTTTGATTAGTTAAGTTTTTTGGAAACTTTTTTATCAAAGAGTGGACGATATAATTTGTAGTATTTTCTGTGGTATCCAACCACGCAGTGTTCTTGGTGATGCTGCGTTTGCTACACTTATTCAAGCCGGACTTAATCGACGCAGATACTGACTTAGAAATTTTCTAATTCATTTTCTGGCAAGGTGTAGCACGTGATTGACTCTTTCTGCTGTAAAAACCTTACCGCAATGACATTTGATTTGTTAAGATAACTTCTTTCTGTTTTCTTATTTTGTCTGTGGTAATTATTTCTTATACAAATAACTGTTTAGTCTTTTTATTTGTAGAATTTAACTTGAACTACTGTATAAGCAAACGTAAGCCGAGCGATGCGCGTAGTTATAGACCACACATTGTTGTTGAGAAATATTAACAAAAATATTTTAATGGTAAATTTTTTTGTACTGGTTAAGTCTATGCATGCAGACTGCATGCATAGACTTATAACCAGTACCAAATGATGCAGTCTACTGAAAATCTTCTTGTTAAATATCTGGTCTACTGCATACGCATACCTCCAGATGGTAGACCGCATACGCCAGGTAGGTGCATATTTAACCAGTACCAATTTTTTAATATGTAACTCTTGAATATATTCCGAAAGTTAAACTTAGAAAAGTTTTTTTTTCATTAAATTAGAAGCAGCTACGGTCGAAACTTGAAACGATAACATATTTTTGATAAAAATACTGGTCACCTCGATTATCCAAAGCCTGCTACTGACAATTTTTTGGTAATAATACCCAAGGACTGCTGCAAATACGCTACAGGCAGTCAAGTGATTTCAATCGATCTTTTTTTTTACCCCCTAGTTGGTCATTTTACTAAAAGTAGTTGTCGTACACCGGAAATTTTGTGAGTCTAATTTGTCGAATGAATAAACTTTGAGTGAATCGGAAAAATTAGTCAGAGTCAAACATAAACATGATTCATTGACCGATTCAAGTTACCCTATTTTCCAATAACAGCAGGGTATTTTATTAAACTCGTTTGAATTACTATTTTGAAGTGCTTTTTTAATTATGCGTAATTAATGGTACGATCATTGCTAAATAAGTTCCAACAGAGGTGCCACCGGCTGGACAAGAAGTTTGACTAGTAACTAACGCTGAATTGATTTACCAAGATTTCATATAATTATTTTTTCTGAGCAAAACCATTTTTTGATTTAGAAATTGATCTGAATATTAAAAAATAGGTCTTATTTTAAATTGAATGCCAAATGTTTTTTTCGTTCTGGTCTTCGACTCGCTTCGTCGTCGTCGTCGTTTGAAGGGTATCCACTCCAGGTCAGACACAAACAGGACTGGGACCGAGGGTTTATCCTTTTACTAACCCAGGCTGCTGCACTGCCTGGATCAGATGCTGGCAGTGATGTCATTAAGCCAGCATCGAGTTTCGTCATCCAAAACCGTCAGACCTCGTGCTCCATGTGGTGCCCGATGTATAGGGCACGCTGTTAGTACATGGTCTGCGGTTTGCTCAGAGGCGCCACACTCGCAATTCGGTGAAGGAGCGAGACACCATTTGTGCATGGACGAATGGAATCGCCCAACACCAGTCCGCAGGCGGTTGAGCTTAACCCAAGCTGCTCGGGGTAAGCCCATCCCAACAGGCCTGGCACCGGTCTCGGGCACAAAAGCACGGAGCCTGGAAGCATTTTCGCAGTACTCCGCGTTCCATTTGTGATTTGTCCATTCAGAAGCGCGGATACCAAGTTTGGCAAGGTTTTCCAAGAGATTCCGCGCAGCTGGGACAAACGGGCGTCTGGATCTTAGTCTCACTTGGCCAGTATCTGAGGACCCACTTAATAGACTATGCAAGACATGATCAGGGTCCAGAGATCCACGGTGACCCAAGGAGAGTGTTGCTCCCGTTCGGCGAAGCTCAGCTGTTGGATGCCTGAGAGTATAGGTAGGTGGTCCGTTGGAGTAGAACGCAGGCATCCAGTGACTATGCGCAAGGCGTCATTCAAGACACTGTCAATGAGGCGAGTGTGAGCACTGCGACACCAGACTGGCGCACAGTACTCAGCTGTTGAGTAGACTAGAGGCAAGGTGGCTATGCGTAGTGTTTTAGCACCAGCACCCCATCCCGAGCCCACGAGTCGCCTCAGCAGTGTGACGCGCGATGATAGTTTTTTGCGCAATGCCACTAAATGGTGACGAAACGTGAGCGATCTGTCCAGTTTTACCCCAAGGTAAGTAGGGGTTGGACAGAACGGTAAAGTCTACTGTTGTTGTAGACCTTTAGTTCACGTTTGGCCTCTCGGTTATTTAAATGAAAGGCTGCCGTCACCGTCTTAGTGTGACTGAGCTTCAACCTCCAAGTCTGGAGATACGCTGAAAGTGTGGACATGTCTTGACTTAGAGTCCCCTCCAAGTCCTTCCAGTTTCCAGAAGAATGCAGCAATGCTAGATCATCAGCATAAGCAAACTTTCTGGAAATCGTGGAAGGAAGATCGTACGTATAGATGTTAAACAGGAGGGGAGCCAAGACCGATCCCTGAGGAACGCCGTTTTTAAGACGGCGTAGCCTGCTTTGCTTGTTGTCACCGGTGGTAAGGGTGTTCAAAAGGGTGTTCGACTCGCTTTTCAAGAAAAACACATATTGGCGTTCATAGCGTTCAAACCAAAACATTTTGGGGGCAAAACAATTTAGGCCAAATTTTTACGATTGCCCGAATCTTGATTTTACATCATTCCTTGGATATATCCAAATTTTACTGAGATTTATTGTGAAGACCTTTTTTTTCTTCACTTTTTTTTAAATGGAACAGAAGCAATTGGTTTTGAAGGAATAAACTTTTGAAGACATTAAATTTCAGCTGTTTTGCGCATTGATCTGATCGTTCTGAAATGAATAACTTTTTCCTGCCCAAACAGTGCATGATAGGTGATCGAAAAATCTGATGTTGCCCATGTCTTGGGAGGAACATTGCCCCCACTCAATTCCCCGGTTCGTACAACTATGTTGGCATTCTATGAAAACAGAAAAACTTTTTGCACGGCCTTCCAAACGGTTTGCCAGGTCTGGTATGAAAAATTGCGCTACCCTGCTTAAGACTTAACTATATTTTCGTTCTTGTTGAATAAAACTTCGGTGGAAGCTTTGTGCTTAAACTTATGGCATAGCAATCTAATTTCTAAGTTTTAAAAAGGTTAAAAACATTCAATCGCTTTTATTGATGAAGCAGCATAAATAAACTGCAAAAACGATGTTTGTTATTAAAACAAAATTTCATCAAGATGGTAGACTTGCAATAAAATATGTTAATAACCAATTGGCTTTATGGTAATCATCAAGAAAACGCACTGATCAAATAAATAAGATACAGAACAATTGCAACCAATAAAATACACAGTGAAAATATCGCAACCACCGAACCCGTCGGCGCAAAAGTCAGTAAATCGGCCAGCCGCTTGATTTCAACTTTTTCAATAACGTTTGTCTCTCTCGCGTAATCTATAGCGTTCACGATCGAACGGATAAACTGTCGATGATCGAACAAATTCAGCCCTCATGACACTTTCTCAGTCTACCAAATCTTATTTCCCTTTTGTAGGTTGCTTTTCTTTAATCAATTCATCTAAAACAAAAAAGCTTTTTCCAAGAGGAGACTGATTTCCGCTTTGGCTTTGTCCCATTTAAATACGAAAGTTCGTCGGAAAAAGTTTTCTTTCTTCTCCAGGATTTGTTTCGCTTTTTCAAAGTCCGCTCTTTGAAATACAACGCTTCTAATATGGCAGCGTCAAAAACCGCTTTAAGATTCTTTTGTGTCAATGCTGAGCATTCAACGTATTTCAACGCTCCCATGGCAGCGGCAAATTTTGTCGCTTCTTCCTCAGAAACGGGGCGTTCACTAGGAAACAATTAATTCGTTAAATTTTTTGTAAAAAGGCTTCATAAAAAGAGCAAATGCATTTTCACTCTAAAGATAGATTCAGACTGAAAACGGAAGTGGAAAAAGCAAGTGGAAAGTGAAATTTTTTGCTACGCTTTCCGCTTGCTTTTGCCTGGTCGCTTTCTGTCTAAACCGATCTTAACCGATCTTAACCGATCTTAACACAGTTTAGCGTTATCTTACTCAAAGTAGCAAATTTAAAGAAAAACAAAGGAAGAATACGCTGAACTAGGCTTGAAAACGGATTACAAAATGAGCCTTTAGGAAAAGAAGCCGACAAAAAATTGTTTTACGGATTCAAGTTACGCGAGTTTTGTTTTTATTTTCGTGAAATGCTTCAACGACATGCCCTTTGTATATTTTTGTTATTCGATTTAGTTGTACCGCGTTGACGGTGCCTGCAACGGAGAAAACAAGGCAAAAGGCAGCTTACTTATAACGAGCCAAATCAACCAAAACATCGACGTTAGAGCGAAGGTCCGTCTGAGTTCCCACCAACACGACGGGAGCCTTTGACATGTACTTCCGGATTTCCGGAAGCCACTTGTCGCGGACGTTACACAACGAGGTTGGACGAACGACGCTGAAGCAAAGCATAATGACGTCAGTTCCGGGGTAACACAATGGTCTCATGTGATCAAAGTCATCCTGTAACATAAACAAGTTGAATAAAACACTTGCTTCGTGCTTGCTGCTCGTCGCTGACGTCAGAGAACGATAATCATCACTTTCTCGTGAACGAACGAAAACAAGATAAAACAAGAACTTTGAAAGCTTCGTTCAAATCGAGTTACGTTTCAAAACAAACATCAATTCGACATACAGCTAATAAAACTTGAACATTAGCTTGGCAGCGATCGCTTTCTTAATCACGTTTTTCTGAATTGCAGCAAAGTGTTAAAACTAGAGCATCGGTTATAAGCGACTTTTGAGCGATTAAAGTCATATTGTAAAATAAAAACGTTGCTGAAAGGTGCATGTAAAGAAAGCTAACAATGGACTAGCCGGCCTCACTCAGGTTGAAAAGACTTTTGATGTAGAAAAGTATTCAAATATTGCGCCAAAAAGTCTGCGTCTCGCTATTAACTGAAGACCACTATCAGCGAATTAATGTGATTAAGTGCTTAAACGAAAAATACAGGCGAAGCGACGAAACGATTTGAAAAATTGGAAAGCAATTACGAATCAGCATCAGGAGGTCGCAGGTGTCGCAAAGCTGCCCATTATGAGCGCTCAGGCAGATTGCCTTTCAATTACAATTGTACAAGTTACGGCCGATAATAAATTACAAAAGCCTTAAAACAACACAATGCTCAGCACTAAAAAACCTATTCAACTCTCCTAGGCGCTTAAATGTAAGCACGAGTATCCCGATTGCTTTTATAACGCCGAAACTGGCTGTGCAGGGGAGCTAAAGCTCGCTCGTAGGTCAATATCTTCAAAGCGAGCCTTTACTTTTCAAAGAAGCGAGTGCGAGTTTAATCGGCGTAAAGCGAGATCTTTTATTTACTCAATGCTCGGCAACAATAGCCCCGCGGGCATAGAACACAATCGACATGGTCAATGGGCGGTAGTCGCGATAAAACGATAGTGTCGGAAGCGGTGAAGTATTTCACAACAATAGCCCGGCCTCGTGCTATTAACCCAAACAAACGCTACATAAACATCTGACACTTATCCGCTACGATGCGATGAGATGCAAAATGCTTTTTTATTCAAACACTGTTTTGTTAGGCTAAGTATGATTAGTCAATGCTGGCATTATACGTGAAATCAAAATTGGTCGACAGCGGAAAAGTACCGAAAAAGATCTCCGAATTAGATGAAAATTATGCCTTTAAAATCTTCCAACAGCAAACAAAAAATTATATAAAACGCTATGGCGGCCCTTGCGTTCATAACTAATTCATGCTATTACGGCAAAATTCCAAAAGTCAAAGAAATTCTAATTACACATTTATATATAACTGAACCCGAAAACCGATTGTTTTTTTCTTTGGTGCAAGCGATTTGTATGTAATCACTTAATATTATTTGTATTGGACATGGGTTCAGAATCAGATATAACAAACATATAAAATGTTTATACACTATTATATAATAACATAAACTTGTTTACCTGGCCAGCGGTGTCACATAACTGCAAACGAACTGGTTGACTGTCAACTTCTACTCTTACTAAAAAAGCAAAACAAGAAATATGAATAAATGTAGTAGTTTATAAATAAACTTGCATAACTCAAGCGCTTGAAAGTCTGATTATCAAGTTGAATTACGAATATGATTTTATAATAGCTTGGTATTAGAGTAATATTTCTTTAACTGAATTCTGTAAACGCTGCACCATTTAACTAATTAAAAAATAATTTACCCGAATAATCATCGAATGCAGTAGGAACGTATTCAGTCGGATACCCATTCGTTGTGTAACTGACTATAAGGCTAGTTTTTCCCACTGCTCCATCACCGAGAAGAACACATTTTAATCTTCGCTCTTTTGAAACTTCCAGTTTTTCTCTGACAGGAATCAAGTCAGGAGTTGAACTAGGAAAATGATGTTCGTGGCTGAAACGTGTTGGAACGTCAGGAGCCATCGAATATTGCGCAGGAATTGAAATTTTTGCCGGATAAATCAAACAATCTACGTTACGAAATCTAAAAAACATTTACTTACTATTTATATTAATAATTAAAAATCTAACTAGATTTGTATAAGTTGAAGCTTTTTTTACTTATTCAAAAAAGTACGTGAATTTTTGTAAAGGTTCAGTTTGAAGCTGAAGCAAATTCTGTTATCCTATCAGCCTTAGCATCTCTAATTGTAAAATTTCGCTTAGAATTTGAAAAATTTCGCTTAGAATTTGAAAACATTATGACAAGTTTCAAAGAATCTATTTGCTTGGCATTAATGCAAATGCCACTCTATTCATGCATTTGTTTCAAATAACTTTTAAGTAAGCTTAAACATGAAAATTATTTTTCACTCTAATTTGACTTATGATTTGAATAACTTTTTTTGCCTTTAATAGAAATATTATTTACTTTTA
This sequence comes from Diplosoma virens, assembly GCA_963680785.1. Classification (NCBI taxonomy): domain Eukaryota; kingdom Metazoa; phylum Chordata; class Ascidiacea; order Aplousobranchia; family Didemnidae; genus Diplosoma; species Diplosoma virens. Next base: position 23,811,691 of record OY796885.1, on the reverse strand, counting down.
TTAATAGGGATGTTTCGATTTTTTGTAAATTTTTAAACTGCAAAGCAACTCAGAACTCGAAAATTTAGCTGAGCTTACTATGTAGAAAGAACGTAACTAGCTAATTCTTTGACGACGGCTTTTCGCAAATATCAACTTTATCAATTACACCCTAAAACTTACAAAAGGTTTTTGCAAATATTAAGAGAAATGCTGGATAAAATTGATCAAATTTTAACGAAATAAAATGACATCAAATTTTTTCTACTCATCATTGAAGTGTCCAAGCTTTTTAGTCTGCTCCTGAGCAACTTCTACAGATGAATTTTGTTAACTGAAGCTAGTTGACGAAAACCAACGAAGCATGGCTTTGACTCAGAAATTTTTTTCCCTTTTTCTTGTAAAAGAAAGACGGCCAGACAAAAAAATGTTCAAGAATTAAAATTTGGCTCTCCGTTGCGCCACCAAGAGTAATATTTTGTAACTCTATAAATTTTTAGAGCAAAGTTTGATTAATTAGAGTTCCTATTTTTCACGATGGATATAAAATTAAAAATATAGGAACTTTGTCCAGAACCATATAAGAGCTAGTGATGAATTTTTGGGATTGATCCTTTTAGTTCAATAAAATATCAAAACAAAGATAAATTTTTAAACATGGTTGGTTTTCGAACAAAATTTTAAATTCGTAGCTGCCTCTAATATAAACTTTGCTGCTTTTCTAACGTGTGCTGTATTGGTTTACTGGTATGAGAACTACTTTTTCGCAGGGTACTGATTTTGATGCGGCTATACCAGCGAGTGGGGGAAAAAGCCAAAATATATACGTAATTAAAGTAAAGACTTATTTTTTTGTGTTCACTTGTTTTTTTTGTTTTCCTTTCAATTGGAGTAAGGACGAAATAGTAAACATATTTGAAAAAACAAGGTGTTATGCAAGCAAGACCAAAAAAATCTTTATTTGCAAAGGATTTTTTGGTGCCGCTGCTTCCACCTTTCCGTATCCAGCCTACCTGCTGTAATTTAAATATATAGGCTTATTAATTCGAATAAAACTGATCGCCAATTAAATAGCTATAACTTATCAACTGCTATTTATGCTAGTTGACTTTTTCATACCAACGTAATTTTTCAGGGGACTAAAAAACTTTTCGGGGTCAGAAATTTTGTTTGGGAGAAGCTTGAAATTTTCCTCCATCCAACGCTCCTTTTAATCTTATCGAAAACGTTGGTTTAGTCAAAAGCTTCAGAGATTTCTTTGAAAAAATTCGTTTGACTACAAACTTTGCAGAAAAAGCAATAGTAACAGAGCTATTTTTACCCATAAGCCTCAAGGCCAAGAAAAAAAGGGGCCCACAAAAAATTTTGGCTTGTAGAAAATAGTTATAATCTTTAAAAAACACAAATACAACAACTTTTATAAAAACGAGGCCACGGGTAATTATGTATGATTTAAAATGGCCCTGAATACCGGTAGTAGTGTTGGTAAAAAAATAGGCTAAAAACTAAAAATAAGTTTTATCAGTAAATAAATTATTTATTTATTTATGTATTGGCCAATATGTAACTGCTATGTAAAAAAAAGTTTTTAATCTTTTTTTGATGATGCTTTTCTTAGGTATTCGTTTATTATTGCAAGTCTTCCAAAAAGCAACCTGAAAATAGCTTGTTGTGGCCCAAACAGATCGATATTAAAATTCAACAAAAAATTATTTGCAATAAAAAAAGTCCTTTTTTACTACGTTTGTCCCATGTAAGTAAACTAAAGCCTAAAAAGGGTCTTCATTAAAAATTGAAAAGTGGAAAGTAATGATAGCATCTTTTAATCTTAAGCCAGGGATGTCCAACCTGCCGCCCACTTAAGGTTCTGATGCAGCCCAGTTACGATTTCCAGTTTTCTGGCAATGAAGGTTACGAAGAAGAGTCCGCGAGATTGCTGAATGACATTTGTGGCGAAAATCGCTAAATAAGATGAGAGTTTTGGAAAAAACTTTTTTTTTTTAGAGAACACTTGAATTTTGGGACGAAAATTCAGAAATCGGAGCAAGATTCTGCGTGAACAGCTTTTTGCGGCCCACTGACTTTGGCTCGATATGAAATTTGGCCCAAATTAGAAAAAGCTTGGACATCCCTGTCTTAAGCGAAGACCAATAGATTGTAAAACTTAACAAACAGTCAATTTGAACTAGGAAAATAAAAGGTAGCTATAGTGTGAAATATGTAGTTGAATGGTTGTGCTCTCATTGAAAATTTCAAAACCCCTATAATGTGTGGGCTGCCCGGTTTAAAAGTATACATAATTTTATTTAATTGATTCTGCCGAATGTTTGTAGAATACTATGTTACATTAATCTTTTTACTTTGTCGAACCTAAAAAACTTTTTTCAAATAAAAGATTTTATATGTGATCGAAAGGGGCAAAATTAGACTTCTCTTCGCGGCCCAGATAAATTGCAAAAACACTTTCAGAGAGAATGCAATTTAGCCTGCACAACAAAAAAATCTAATTTTTAATCATAAATTTTTATCTTATTATTTTTGGCTTTTTCATGCTAACTAATAAACTTATTTAAGCCGGAAAAAATCTAATCAAAACCGCAAAAGGCAGAACACATTAAAAACGTCATAGAAAACCAGAAATTAATCTATAAATCTTTTAGCCTAGGTCTTACCAAATTTTTTTTCTGTTTCTTCAAGTAACAGCAGACCTAACATTAGACCAAATTGAAGAAAGAAATTTTTGCGCCCTTAACCAAACGTTTCACGACCTACAAGTTGAAAAAACCAACGATATTCTTTTTAGAAGAATAAGAAAAATATGGCTAATAAATTAGTAAAATTTTTCACATTTGGTTATAGTTCATACAATGAAATGCTTTCTTTGTCTCCTAAATTATTATTGGGAAATTCCACTATTAATTTTACACAACAAGTTAATTATCTTGGTCTTATTATTAATGACAATCTGAATGATGACGATGACATACTTAGGCAAACTCGATCTCTTTACTGCATTGCAAATAAACTGAAATATAACTTTAATCATTGCAACATCAAAGTAAAAAAGTATTTGTTTCAACATTATTGTCCCACATTTTATGGTAGTCATTTGTGGTGTGAATATCGCAACTTCAGTATGAATCGTTTGCGTGTAGCCTATAATGACTCATATAGAATTTTACATAATTTGCCTCGCTCATCTAGCGCTCGTGCACATCAAGTTCAATCTAATATTTTAACGTTTGATGCTTTAATTAGAAAATACATCTTTTCCTTTATTAGTAGATGCTTGAAATCAGAAAACATTTTTATATCATCGCTTATGTCATCTGATGTCTGGTATAAATCAAAGTATCACGATCATTATCTACAGAAGCTTTTTATTTAATTTTCACACATTGCCTTACATTGCTGCAAACTGACTTTAACAATTTATTTGGTCTGTAATTATAGTACAGATGTTGATTTAACTTCTTTACTTTTAATTGTGTGTATTTTTTGTTTGTTGTTGTTGTTGTTGTTATTTGTATGATATGGACTTGATACTTCAACGTCTGAAATAAATAAATAAATAAATAAATAAATAAATGATGCATAATACCAAATAAAAGAAGCTCTGCCAGTAGCTTTATCGGTATAAATAAAATACACGTACACTCTTTCTAATGGGTCTAACACAAATTGCCGCAACTCAATTGGCCGCAATCTAACTAATTGTTGATTGTGGCAAGTAAACTGCGACCATTTGGCCTATTTCGCTTTTTAATTTGTTTGATTTAATAAACTAATAAGATTGTTTTTTACTTTTTTTTTGGTTATTTCAAGTCTTGGGATCCATTTAATAATAAAAAAATTAAAAAATAACTTTAAAAAAACTTTATAATTTTTTAACCAATAGGCCAAAAACTGTTGATATATTAGTTTTTGAGTTTTAACCATAACTGTAATTCAGAATTAAACAGAGTCTTACTAAGAAAAGACCTTACAAGCCAGTACTTTTATTCTCCCAAGTAATTCGTCCATCAAGGATGTGATTAAATAAGTAACTACAGCGGCACCAGATTAAAAAGTTTGGGGGGCAATACATTTTTGCCCAAATTTTTTGGACGATTGCCCGAATTATGATTTGGAATCATTCCATGGAGATGCCCAAATGTCACTTAAATTTAAAATGAAAAAATATGTTTTACTCTGCGCGTGTGTTTTAGTTGTAAATGGAGCAGAACGGGTTGGTTTTGTCCAGATAAACTTTCGAAGACCCAAAAAGATCTTCACTTTAAATTTTAGTTGTTGGTGCTCAATTATCGGGATCGTTCTAAATTTATTAACTTTCTCCTGTCCAAATACTTTATTAATGGTGCCCGAAAAAATCTGATTTCGCCCTAATTGTATGCGTTTTGGAGGGGCAATTGCCCCTTCTTTCCCCCGGCTTGTGGGGCTATGTAAGTAACTGGTCGATGAACTGAAATTATTATTGGTTTAATAAAACCAGTTTTAAGTTTAATGGCTTAAACCTTGCTTTAGAAACGGTTGTAGCAAGATCATCAATCCTTTTATGACCTCATAAAATGCTTTTAGTTTACTTACAGTTGAAAAAGTTTATAGCCGTAGCCTTGGTTCATGAAGTTAATCGCGCTTTTGCCAATTTCTTCTATCGCTTTGTATTTGACACCTTAATTGAACTTCGTTTTTCCATCGGCATCATCAAAGTGTCCGATTTGATCTCTTTCCATAACGTTATGTTTGTTTTCGTCGTACAGAGCCGTGTGAATTGGCTTGTAAACAAAGACCAGAATAAACTCAGCCAACACATCTTTCACCATCAATGTTTGCCGAACAATTGCTATGTTCCTAGAAGGAAACGACAAAGAAAGAAGGATTTACTTAAACAAACTGACTGAGCAAAGAAGCTTCTAAGAAGCGCAGCCTTACAGTTATTATTTCACTTTTTTTTAATGTAACAACTATAAGATTTTAAACAAATTAATTAATAACAAGGTCTAAAAAGTTTAATTTCTTTAAGTACACCACTATCAAAATTTTCATTTTGTCCTAAACTTTTTGTTGATCAATTAAGCGTTTCACACTCTTTTTATTTGGCACACTATTTCTGTTTCCATTAATTTCCTCTAGTATTTTACAGCAGCTGGTGTGGACCTACCGGCGAAAAGCTTCAAAAACAGGATTTTCTGCACTTAAAACATTTAGTAAATAACACGTTTCGCTCACAAATCGCTGTTATAAACTGGCCATTTTCGGTTTTAAAAACGCTAGTTTGCCGGTTCTCGTAAACATTTGTTTTATAAAATCGTCGTGACAATTGCGGCTTTTCATTGAAATTAATTGGATAGTGTCAGCGTGCGGTGGTACATACAAACTTGTTTTTTAAGTCGCTAAACCGGAACATCTTTGAAACCTTTCATTAAGTTTGTTTTTCTTGAGGCAGCTGTCAAAAGTTGACCGGTCTGGTTTCAACCGCTAGGGCCCTGGCAATAAAGCTATGATCATTCCACACTTATGAAATGCGGCAGGGCGGGCTAATGCTTGATCTACGTACCATTGCGCTTGACGACTTTTCTTTGTTTATTGAGTTTTGACGAGCATCTACGTTAAGCATAGAAGCAGAAATATCATAAAGAAGAAAGGTACACTGAGGTAGCTGTAGTTCAGTGTACGAGGTCGGGCGTCTAATGCAATCTAACGTTCCTTTTTCGTTGTTCTTGATGGACCAACATTTCTCCTACCTGCTGCGTTTCGAAATTTCTTCAGCTCAACACTAAGCTGAGTAAAGGAATTTTCGCATTTTCGACTTAACGCAATCTTGCCTTCGTTCCTAGTTGTGTGGCTCAGATCGGCTTGGAAAATAGTTTTTCTTTGATTTTGTAGAACGCCATTGTTTCGGCTCAAACTTTTGTACTGCATGAAGGATGATTGGTGTCCGGAATTCTACCCGGGACTCGACATTTTTTCTGGTTTCATTTAAAACTTTAGCCTACAACAATGTACAAAAAGTTTAATAAAATTTTGCTTTTACGATTTCAGTCGGCGTTCTCAACCGCTCGCCTCTGCTGCGATAGTACTTCGTCAGTGGCTGTTTTGCCCTGGCAATGTTGCCGAGATTTATTTTTTTAATTTTTGTCTCTATATTTATTCTCCTGACTCGCAGGAGAGCGACGGAGGCGCTAATACATAGGGCAAGGAATTACCCTGACCTGCTTCCGAAGATGCCAAGATATTGCTGTCCGGTTTGTTATTTTTTTATTTTAGTTTTTTAGAGATGTGAATGAAATTTAGAACTGTTCGTCAAGACCGACAAGCCGGTGAAAGTGCCGTGAAGTGGCTTTCACCAGAACACAACAGAATGGCGCGAGTAGGCTTTGAACTTGCACCATGTTCACCACGGCGCTTTAACCACTCGACCATGCTGCCGATGGGCACTATAAACTCATGAAACCCTTCGCTGAATGAAAAGAGCACAATAAAAAGTATGATTGTTTGTAATGCGCCTAATGTGGCCCATTATTGCATTTGTGACTTTGTGAATCAAAACTGTGATATTATCAATGTTAAAGGTTTAGTCTTGGTTTGTTTTTTAGAACGGTGTCGTACTGGATACAAAAAATTGCGTTCCGGTAAGCCTTTCGTGTAAAAGCTCGTGAAGCTGGCGTTTTTTATTAAAAAAACGCAGACGTCCTTTGATGAAAGTTTTGACTCGATTTTTTACTTTTGTAAAGAAAGCTAAGTCAACCTAAGTAGGAATTGTATACTACACTAAACTAAACAAGAATGATAGCAAGCGTAAAAATTTGGTTTAAAGAAATGAAAATAGTGAAACAGTGTCACCCGCACCATCCAACTGTTTCATGTCAGATAATCGGCGGAGCCAATACCTATTTTTAATAAACAAATATTGCGAAGTTCTTTTGTGCGAAACAGTTTGTCAAAAAATGACAAGGCGACGTTTTAGCAGTTGAATACCAGTAATTTTTTGGAAGAGTATGATTTATTGCTCTTGCTTAATGCTGATTTTTCAAACTAGTTTATTATTTAAACGTAATTTCAATTACTTCCAACAACATTTGCTCATCTGTTCAATGGCTATACTGTACTTTTAAATATTTGCAAGGACAATATGTAGAAGTTATTTTTAAAAAAGTATAACTCCGTTATAGCCATTGATGTTATAAAACTCTAATATTTCATTGAAGAAGCTTTTTGTCGACATTCATTCGAGACCTACAAAGAAGTTAGTTATGCCGTTCTTTTAAATTTATGACCTTGTGTCAAAGACTTGACAATTATTCTCGATCGATTTCAAATTAATTTTTGATTGTTTGACGTCTGGAACTTAAGGAATTTTGACTCGTACTTTTTTTTGATGGAACCATAGAGTTATTAAGCGATAAACTCGATCTTCCATTTTGCCTATTTGGTAGACAACTTTGTCTAAAAAAAAAACTGAAAATTGTTTTTATTTTGCCTACCAACCAGTGGCGAACGCAGAAATTTGTCAAGGGGTGGGGTTTTGCAAGTCGAAAACACGATTATTAAAAATTGTCCTGGTTATAGGCCGAAAACTTTTCAAACTTACAATCCAAATTAGAGTAAGCCTATTACGCTTTTTAGAGTGCCTTGCAGATGCAGGAGTTTTTTATACCTAACCGTAAACACAACTATTAAAATATCATTAAAATTTTTCACGAGTTTAGCTCACAGATATAACTGAATTAATTCAGCTCAAATCGAACCCAATTTAATAATGGCTACAATCACAAAGCATTGCTACAAAAGTATGAAGATAATTCACCTTATACAGCTACATACTTATTTCTATTTAAATAAGATCATGATCGCACTTGGGTGAAACAGACTATTGGGTTTTATCATAAATTATGTTTTAATTGCATGATAGTTAGATTCACAAATATTCAGTTCTGACCGCCTTATCGAGCACACTGTATTCCAACTGAAATCAACTATATCTAGCTCAGTATTTCTCAAAGCGAGCCACTTGGCTGCTAGCAAAGAATTCGTAATCTGTAGAAAGAAATATTCTTTTAGGGGAAAAATTTTGAATATAATGTAAGTTGATTTAAAGTTCTTTACTGATAACATAAACTGGCGCGTCCTTTATATTGCACCTTGACAACTCATAAAAAGTATTTTGATAAAGTGAAGACAGCTAACAAAAAACTCCTCTCTAAGCTTTTCGTCCGACATTTGTCAGGAGATAAACGTCGGAATGAAGGAAAGAAAAATTTAATTGATTTTGTAATAAAGCTGGACGAAGATGATTGGTCAGCTTTATTAAAAAACCAATTGAATTTTTCTTTTCTTGATTCCGACGTTTATCTCTTGACGAGTGTCGGACGAAAAGCTTAGAGATGAGTTTTTTGTTTGCTATCTTCAAATTTTGTATAACTAATCACTTGTTAAAATACTTTCGTGAAGTGAAGAAAGAAAAAATAATGTTGTTGTCGTAGTATGAACGGTCATTAACTCTGGGTCAAACACAAACAAGACAGAGGCCAAAGGTTCAACCTTTTACTACCTACCCCAGGCCGCTGCACTGTCCGGATCAGATGCTGGGAGCGTTGTGTTGAGCCAGCATCGGATTTTGTCATCAAGAGCATCGCACCTCGTACTCGATGTCATGCCCAATGCAGGCTGTGGAGCAGGCTGTGGTCTGCGGTTTGTTCAATGGCGCCGCACTCGCAATTAGGTAAAGGAGCGAGACCCCATTTAAAGGCGAATAAAATCACCCAACACCAATCTGCAGCAATTGATCTTAACCCAAGCTATTCGGAGCAAGCTCATTCCAAAAGGCCTGGTGTTGGTTATGGATTTCAAAACAAGAAGCCTGGATGTATTCTCACAGTATTTCGTGTGTCCATCGATGATTCGTCCAATGGGCGACACCAGACTGGCACTCAGTATTCAGCTGTCGGGTATGTCAGAGATAGGGCGGCTGTAGGGGGTACACAATGTTTTGGTCAACATGTTATCTTCGCAGGTCGCCTCAGAAGTGTGACGCGAGAAGATAGTTTTTTTACGCAATGCCACAAAATAATGACGAAATGTGAGCGCTGTCTAGTTTTATCCAAAATAAATCGGGACCGAACAGAATGGTAGAAGTTTATTGCTGTTTTTAACCTTTAGCTCACATTTGGCTTCTCGGTTACTTAAATGAAAGGCTGCTCTCACCGTCTTTGAAAGAGTAAGTTTCAACTTCTAGTTCTGGAGATACACCGAAATTGTAGTCATGTCTTGACTACAGTTTCTGTATATCTCCAGACTTAGAAGTTGAAACTCAGTCTTTCAGTCTCAAAAAGAGTGCAACAATGTCAGATCGACTGCAAAAGCAAGCTTTCTGAAGATTGTGGAAGGCAGATCACACGTAGCCTATAGATATTAATAAGAAGAAGAGAAGCCAATACCGATCCCCGAGGAACGCCATTTCTTTGACGGCGGAACTTGCTTCGTTTGCTGTCAAATAGTAAGAGTAAAACATCTGTTTCGAAGAAGCTACATGATCATTCTAATCATGTACATATCTGATAGAAGTTTCAGCAGCTTGCAGGTAAGACCACGGTGTTTCACATTAAAACAAAAACCAAACAAAATGTTTTTTGCTTAATAACAAAAAGGAATTTTTCTCAAAACAATTTTATCATATACTTTTTGAAAATGGCAAAGCCTTGAAAGGAAAGTACACGAATTAAACTTTAAGAACCACTGACCTACCAACATATTGAAATAATTTTTGTAAAAATGAAGAACCATTTTGTTTGTATTTGCGTATATTTTTTACTTTTTTTATTTTGCTTACCAAAGTATGATCGAGTTTCTTGTAAAAATCTTCCTTAGATGCTTTGCACTTGTTTCGCTTTTCATAGCATTGTAGCTACCAAGGCTCGCATTTCACGCGAAAACTTTGTGATAAAACAATAGACATCAAATGAAACAATAAACATAAATAGATATAAAAAAATGAAGCATAGAAGACCTTTATGTTGAAATATTTTTCGGTTTTAAAAGTTTTACTTAGATTAGCAAGCTTGATGCAATTAGGACGATAGAAAAAACGATCTTCAATAAAACTAAATTTAGAAGAATAAAGTTAGAACAAAGTGCAAAAATGATAAAAGGTTATACCATACTATTGTAGTCTACTTGTGGCTAATATGTTATTTACGTATAAGTGCATATTTCTGATCACCTTTTTTCAAGGAGGGGGAGTTTGACCCCTGAAATCCACTCTTTGCGTACGCCCATGATACCAACAGACTGTAATAAAAAAGTGAGAAGCAGTTGATTATCATAAGAACGCACAATTAACAACATTAAGGAACATTTAAATTTTGAGTTTAGACAAACACATACTTTTTTCGTTACGGTATATGAGCATGTGTTTTAACATTTCATCTGAATAAAGAAACAAGCACCGTGGTCATGGCTCAACAGATCTTTTTATTTTGAAGATATCCAACATTTTAAGCAAACCTTTTGAAATGAATTTGATTTCTGGCGCTATCTCAAGGAAGGCAGTATGTTTTATTAAAATGCTTCTTTTAAATTATTTTTCAAAAGCTTTTTTAGCATCAAAACCGATTTCTTGAAAGCTCAAATCAGTGAGAATTCTAAGAACGGAAACAAAGCCTGATTTGAGTTCACAAGTTTATCTTATCACATCTCTTTACAATTAATTTCGACCGCGATTTCGGCGATTTTTGAATCCGTCGCGCCGCGTTTGATATTTCCGAAAACAACTTTCAACTGTAAAGAAATCGAATTATTGTAAAAGCCACGAAAGAAACGTCTTTCTTTGTACCGCGATGCCAAAAATCGTAATAGTCTTTTGCTAAAAGGTGAATCTGAAAGTGTTTATAGAAGAGAAACGGCGATAGTCATCTAAAAGGTCATGTCATTCGAGCACAACGTCAGCTGGACAGTTTCTCACGGTGTCGTCTGCGCTGACGTCATTCGGTGTACGGGAAGCATCGAATCCGATACGCTGTGAAAAGCGAACGTTGCCAAAACGAGTGATTGAAGAGGCCGTAGAGAAAGAAGACACAAAGTTATTGTTTATGTTGAATTGGAAGCGTTTTTGTGCAGTATACGGCTTCGGGCACCTCTCTTCGGCTTGTCAACAATGGTCGGTGTTCGTTACTAATCTTAAAGCGTTTAAAGAAGTTGTATCCGCTTCGATAGATTAAATTTCCCGTTGATATTAACATTTCTTCTTCCATTACAAAGTTTATTGAATGACAGCATTTTAAACTTTACTTTTATTCAGTACAAAAAATAGGAAAAAAAGTAAAAATATTATAAATAGAGATTGGATAAATAACAGTTTATTTTTGTTAGAGTTAGCGATTGAAACTATCAAAATTAGAACTTTTTTAGCAAACAAACATTTTTTTAACCCACTATATGGTTTTTCTATTTCAAAAAGCGCGTAATTTAGCTGTTTAACGTGTCCGCACGCGATTCTAAATTGAAATTTATTTCATTAAGTAAAATTCGCTCATTTGCAATCCAAGCCGAGTCGCAATGGCGCGATGTGCGTGTCAATACGAAGAAATAGAATATTTTGAATTAAAATCGATGCTTATCTTCGAGTAGTTTGAAACAAGACTCCTACGCACCTCCGGTTGAAATTGAAAGCATAGGCCTCAATTTTTAAACAAAAAATCTCAAATGATAACTAGCCGTGCAATTACTTTTAGCGGGATGTAAGTGTTTTATCTATAATTTTAAGGTATTTTTAATTATCTTCCTTTACGATTATACAGTACATTCAAGTCTCTTCCATCATAGGTCAGTGAATCACAAGCTCCAATCCCTGGCAATTACTGTCATTCGCCTGTCCGGAAAAATATTAGTTTAGTTTATTGGTAGTTAATTGGTTGCAAAATGTTTGATTCATTCAAATAGCTTCAAAAAATAAGTAGTGCTGTAGCTTCAAAACTTGTTTTTACATAATTGCTTAAAAATTACTTTTCCAAATTTACTTATACTCTTTTAGATCCGTGACCGATTCTATGTTTTTATATGGGTTCGCTATTAAACCAAAATTGCTTTTATGGGTTCGCTAACATAAAATGCTCGAAATTTACAGCTAAATATTACCGCTGCTATGAGAAAACGTAAGCCATGTCCTGTTATTAAAGTGCTTCGAGTCGAAAAAAGAATAAAATTTTTGGATAAATAAAAAATCAATCATTTTAACTTAGCAAGAAATTCTCTTAGCGATTCAAAATCCGATTGTCGAAAAACAAATTTTACCAAGGGATCCAAAATTTTCCAAATTTAAGTTCAATAGTTATTGTTCTAATAAACTTTTCAAGAGTTATTGCTTTTTGACCTTACCTTAACAGTTACATTAAATTGCATTACGTCAGAATTCAGCAAAAAACAACTGAAAAACCTCATGGCTTGCCCACTAATTTTAAACAAGTCGTTTTGGAAATATTCTGTTTTAAAATACTTCCAACTGTTTTAAAGCTTATCAAAATGATGCGACAAAAAATTTCCTCCTCTCATCTTGCTTTTTTATACCAGGGCTTCTCAACTATCATGTTCCGCAATTAAAAGTAAATTGCTCAAGTTTTTTTCTGTTGGCCGTATAATAAATATTCATGTAAAAATGGGCCACGAGAAAAAAGTTTAAATTACAGTGCGTATTAATCGATTTTGTTCTTTTTTGGGGGGAATTAGACGATTTTCAACGTTAAGTTTGTGATTGCAACACTAGAAAAATATACCAGATAGCCTACAACAAGCAAACCTTAAAATCTTAATTAAATGTACAATGTAGACCAGGGGTGTCCAACCTTTTCTTCGTCGCGGGTCAAATTTTCGTCTCTCCAAGTTTATCACGGGCCGCAATCGCTGAAACAATCAAAGTGATGTTGTCATGCGAGTTTGTACGAAAATTTCCGTCTCCAAAAGAGGTGTTCTCAAAAAAAAAAAAAAAAGTCTTCACTTTGAATCAACGAATGTTCTACAATTTTTTTCAAAACTAAGCGTTCTCATAAAAGTCTTCAGATTCCATCAACTAATTTTTTTACAATTTTTGTCCCCAAAACTAAGCGTTCTATAAAAAAAAAGTTTCTTTGTCGGTGAATTAGTGCTTTCCGAAAGCTTTTGCAAAACACATCGGCATCTCTCATGCAACACAGATTGTGAAGGTTTAAATACACTGCAATAATTCAACTTGATGGAGTGTCTAATTAAAAATTCCTTCGCGGGCCACACCAAAAAGCTTCGAGGGCCGCTGGTTAGACACCACTGGTGTAGACATACAAGACTTATTTTCACCTATTTCAGCAACGTGTGATCAACCGCGGCAATTTTTTGAACTCTGGTTAAACAAAACGTCGAATAATTTTTTATTTATTAATTAAAACACTACAAAAGCAACTGCATAACAAAACGTCATGTCAAAACCGAATTATTTAAAAATACAACGGATCAAGTGTGCCAATTAAATTACTTGCTCTGTCAACAAATTTCAGCTTATCATAATAAAGAAGAATCAAAACAAAAGAAAAACAAATAATAAATAAAAATTGCCCGGCGCATGAAGAAGCGACGACATAAGTAATAATAGCAAACGACACAGTTAAGCAAAATTGCCGAAATAAAGCGATAAAATCCGACAAGTCACAGCAATTAGGACTGTAATTAAGAGGAAATAATGTCACGTGACCAGAAAACAAGTGCTTACTTACAGTCAAGTTCAACGAAAACGGCGTGCGACGGTACGCACTTCCTAGCTTTTGCTCGTTATTCAAGTTTTAAAAGCACTCTTTTCATACACGATCAATACTACTGTCCGAAGCGCCTTTTATCTGTGACGACGTTGAGTTAAATCATCATTAAAAACGCGCTTTGCGCGAAAGCCCGCAGGCTTCAACGAGACGCTAACGGCAAAAGGGGATTTGGAGTTTTTCCGACCGACAACAAAGAGGTGTGCGATCGCTTATAGCACGGTGCGTGCAAAAGTACTTTGAAACGCACTATTGCAACTTTATTGTAACCTTCGAATTTTCAATAAAGCTCGACCTTTCGAGAAAGAACACTTTCTTTTTAATAAAAAGGTCCATACATTTCGGAAGTTTCACACACACAAAATAGTTTTAATTAAATTGGACCGGCTTAGATACGCATCAGCAGCACCAACACACAGAAATGACGAGTTGTATTTTGAATTTTCAGCAAGAAGAGTATGTTGCAAGAGTTAACGGTACAAGGGCATTCAGCATTTTTAATTCAATTTTAAGACTTGCAGTTTTCTCATACAACGGTTGTTTTCAGGCAATTTGTTTAGATTCTATCAAACTTTTAACATTTTCAAGAAACAGAAAAATATTGCACACTCTAGAAAAAGCAAAGGTTACGATGATAACAGTGTAAACAATTTCAAATTAACCGTTACAATGTCCACGGAGCATACAAACGTCTTTTCAAAAAAAAAACGAAGCCTTTTAAAGGTGTTAAGCAAGATAAAGTACCTAGTGGGGTCGGGAAACCCAATTGCAATCACGGGCCGCATGCCCCACATAATATTGCGGGAGAGCTCCAGATATCTTTATACTTATGTTAAGCTTTTTTGGGGGCACGGCTTTTTAACGCGAAATTATGCACAATGACAAAAAAAGTTTCATCATTGCTCCAATTCGAAGAGGCATGCATCATTCAAGAAACGCGGCTCCTAGGTTCCCAACCCCTCTAATGAAAGCTTTTTTTAGTTTTTTTTAGCTACGTCATGCAAAAATACTTTTTCCAGCGAACTCGTGATTTCTGGCGAGTGTTTTTTTCGTCTTCGCACGAATCGGCGACGTCGGTTTTCTTTCTTTTCCACGATCTTTTCCGCTTTTTCTTGTCTTCGTGCTCGCGATAATCAAGAGCCATCAAGATAGAAGTGTCAAACACCTCTTTTAGATTTTTCTGGGTCAAAGCAGAGCATTCCACGTACATGGAAACGCCATGCTGCTTCGCGAATTTATCAGCTTCGTCCTTGCCGATTGGCCGATCACTGTTAATGCAAAAATGTTTCAGAATTCATTTCCCAATCTAACATTTGGTTTACATGTATGTTTAAAATATATCAAATGTAACTGTGTGTTTAATTAGAAACTGACAATGAAACTGTTGAAGTCAACCAATTAAGAACCATCGGTCACTAGCTTTACTGAATGCTGCATCAATTATAAATAGGCTACTTTTAGTGATCAGGAGTGCACCAACTGCGTTCCGTTGGTGAAATTCGATCCGTTTTACTAATTAATCCAACCAAGAAAACAATTTTTTTATTGTTAAGGCACTGTTTTTTATTGGCCCAAAAAATAAGTTAATCCACTCTCGCATTCGTCTATCGCTTATTCAAGTTCAAAAGATATTAACATTAACATTATTATTGTTGAAGTAACTAGATGTCACAGACTAAAATACATTCAAACAGATCCAACGAAAAATTGCGAAGGAATCGGGTCAGCTTACTTAAACTTGGCAAGATCGACCAGAACGTCGAGGTCCGTCCTCAAGTCGGTTTGTGTCCCGACAAGTAAAAGTGGAACCTTCGGGTAATACTTGCGTACTTCAGGAATCCATTTGTCGCGGACATTGCACAACGAAGTGGGGCGAACGACGCTGAAGCAAATGAGAAAGACGTCGGTGTAGGGATAGCAGAGAGGACGGAGATGGTCAAATTCATCCTAAATTATTTCGAGAACTTCCTTCAAATTTGATGTATTACACGAATGCGCAGGGCAAAATCAAAAGTGAATATTCATTCATCTTACACGTAATTCTTGGCCATATAACCGGAGCGAAATATAGCGATTGTATCAGACTACAGTTTTGCAAAAATGGGTTTAGATTTTATTTTTCATTCTTAATTAAAATTTTTTTAATGTTTTGTTTTTAAACAGCATCGAATCAAGAGGCTCTGCGACAACATTTCAAAAGCATCAATGTCATCAGATAGTAATCACAAAATACAGGGTGTTTCAAAAAATTTGACATCACTTTGCAATCTAATAACTTCGGCAGTTCCTGTTTAAATAACTTTAAATTTACACAGCATGAGTAGAAACAGGCCAAAATTTTGTGATCTTTTTTGAGGTGTAGAAAATTTTAATTGATAAATTATTCGTACTGCGTTCAAACCTGTGTGTTTAAATGATATTCACCAGCAGTAAAAAGGCGTTTTGTGAGTTGGAGTATGCTCGAACAAACTCAGACAAGACTGTGCAGCGTGCGTTTGTGAGAAAGTTCTTTAAGAAGTCACCAACAGCAAAGCAGATTTGGAGCTGGAAAAAGAAGTTCGAAGACGAAGGCCGTCTGCGCGGAGCAAAAGGATCTGGACGATCAGCAACAGCAGAAGGGAAGGTCGAGCGGATTCGTCAAACACTCTTGCGAAGTCCCAAGCCCCAAAAAGTCCATAAGAACAAGTATGGAGACCCTGATACCTTCAACGACAGTTTGGCAGGTAGTAAGGAAACGTTTGATAATGAAACCCCACAAACTGCAGCTCGTTCAGGCCACAACTGCAGATGACATGCGAAAGCATAAATAATTCTGTGTTGATATGCAAGAGAAACTTGAAGACGAGTTTAATGAACGTTTTGTGTTCAGTGATGAGGCCACATTTCATACGAATGGCAAAGTTTGTGAAATCTTTCATGGTCATTAAATCTTGTTTTAGTCAACATTAAACTTGTTGAATTTCATTTGATTCGACTATGTAGTTTCTGTAATATTTACATGTCAAATGATGTCAAATTTTTTGAAACACCCTGTATATTACTAATCGTTATAATCAAAGTTCGTTATAGTATTAAACGCCTAAGTTTTTCATTCAATCCTTCATTCAATTTTTTATTGCCAATCAAGTCACTACCTTTTCGAATTATTGTAGACAAAGTGTTTGCGAATAAGGAAACAGCGGCTAAACGATGTACGTTATTACACGCACAACGTCAATTGTGCACGGTCGCTGTACCTTAAAACGATGTTTTTCCAAAGTTCTCACATTTTCCAGAAAATCTTTTTTTTTAAAACCACAGCAAACAACCGCTAATAAATCCAAAAAACATCATCGGTACGTCCGTTGTTCGGGCATCAATGATTTTCCCGTTTATAGCTTTCATAAAAACCGAGCGGCACTCTAACAACAATGGAGCGTATCAACACAAAAGCGGATTAAAATGCTAATGTCGAGCAACAAGCTGATCACAAATGAACGTTTGCAAAAGGCGAATCGAGGCCAAACCGCTTCTTAAGCTGCTTCAAATCAATGACCAATTGTCGGCTTTCTTTTTCCGAGCAACATGCATTTCTTCCCATCCAGTAATACATACACAGCTGGCAACCGATATATAGAAGTAACACTTGAAAGTGCAAGGTGCGCACAGTCACAATTGACCGAATAGGCGCAATGGCTTGCTTAGAACTAGTTTGAGTTGTTTTGGTTGGCTGCACCGTGATAGCAGGTTTTGAATGATGATCCGAGCGAAGTAAGACGAAAAGTTTCACACAGGTGCAGGGTTTCACACTTAACCTTGGGCGGACAAGAAAATCTGCACTTTGTCCGTTTATTTACGTGTAACGCTCAGGATATATTTCAAAACAAAACCGTACTTTTTTAAGGCAAATATATGGTAGAAGAAGCTACTCTGCTTTGACATGTATGTGCACATTCTTTTTCATTTAAAAATGACTGGTCAGCAATACATGTTTAAAATTTTCATGTAGTTCAAAAAGTTGGGATCAAAATTTTGCAAAATTATTACCAAGGTTCAGTGTGACAAAACGAAAGTAAAAGCTTATTGAAAATCGATAGTTAAAAAGGACAAACCTTGGAACTAAATCAAACAACATGAAAATAAAAGTCTGTTCGTTGATAAATACAATAAGGCGGCGCTCCTTGACCTAGATACATTTTTGCTGAACTCTCACTCAAAAAAGAACAAAAAATACCCACGTTTGCTCATAAATCCAAACCGTGTTTGTTGCCGAATTCGCTAAGGGTTAGATAAACATTTTTGAATGTAACTCGGCCATCAGTAAAAACGCGATTGGCAATCGATGAAAGAATGACGTTATATTTGAATAGCTTATCGCTGGCAAAGCAAGCTTGCGCAAGATTTTTTCGCTTAAAATAATTGCATCATCGTGGGAAACGCTCACAAATGAGCTCTTTAAATAGGAAAACGACGTTCTGTTTCTGGACACCTACTTCTTGAATAAAAATATAGTCTTCCAAATACTTTTAAAATTCTAATGTTACCTATCGAGAGCAACAGCAATTAGATATAATTGTATGTTGCAACATATACTTTTCTAATTTCGGTTTTATTTTGTTATAACCTGAAGCCGCAACCACAAAGACAACGATTTTCCAAGCTTAGTTGTTCTACCTTTGATGTTTTTAGTGAAACGGTTGATCTTACCGCGGAAGTTAACTTTTTAAAAATTACGAAAACGTTTTAAGCACTTCACCACAGCCGACCGAGTCCTATAATACTCCGAGAAACGACTTTTTGATAAACTCAATGTTAGTTCAACCTTTGTGGTGTTATCTTGAGATCACTACGATCATCACTTCAGTTTCGTGAACCTAGTTGCAAAATGAAACAAGATTACGTCGGTTTAAACTTAGAATGGCGCCATGGCTTTATAAAAAAGGAGGCCTGATGCAAGAAATAAAGGTGAGCCACTTTTTAGATTCATTTTGGAAAAATTGTATAATTAAAGATCTTTCTTGTTTTCTCTTGTTTTTTTTCGTTTGAAGTGGAGGAGGGACCAAAAAATAAACATAAAAATATAAAAAGGATTCACTTGATTTAAAAATCTTTTTAGGCATTAATGGTCCTACGATAATGGGGGCAGTTTTTGTCTAGAGAGAGCCACTTTTACGTTTTAAGAGTGGGATCTGGTGCGGCCGCTTCGTTCGCTCAAAATTCTGCGTCGAATTGAAAGGGAAACATTTGTTTACTGCCAAGATAAAAAAAAAGTCTTTACATGACGAACCAGATGATGCGTAGTCTGTCGAGTAACCATCTTTTTTTTTTTAAATCAACAAAAAGTTTGCGGGCGCACCTAATTCTTTAATTTGGGATGCGGGCCCCGAGTGCAATTAAGTTCCCCCACCCCTCTATAACAGGAGGTGAAAAGAATTAAATTTTTACACTTTGTGGGACAACAAAGCCTTACTTCGTGAAGTGTTCCTAATGGAGACAAATTAAACTATGATTACTCAAAAGCAAATTTACTGATACGCAATAAGTAAAACTGAAGTTTCAAACAAAAAACTTGAAAAATTGAAAAGCTGGCACAGTTTCAAGTATTAATAAACATTTGTTTTGGGAAAAAGCACGAGGAAACGATATCGTTTGCTTCCAGTAAAAGCAATAAACAAACAAATCGTTTCTTCAATTAGTCAACAGTGTTATCTCCACGGAAAGAGTTGTACCCAAACCCGAACAATAGGACGCGTTGTGATAAAAAAAAAAACAACACAAAAACCCTAATTAATCAGCCATTGGTAGAAAGCAAGACAACAAAACCAGTTGACAGGCGGCCACTGAAGGAAACATTAACAAAGAAAATTCTGCTCGGACAGGCATAAATAAATCAATTTGCCCCACCCAAGTCTGTTAATCAATTGAAGCACATGTAAGGAGTAAACTTTTGTACCTTCTCTATTGTTAAATATAGGTGATCCTCTAATCATCGGGATGTAACTACTACGAGCAAAGTAAGCCTTTAGCCTCTGGTCTGACTAGTTAATACAATTTATTGTAAGTTTGAAATATGTAGAAATTAAACTCAATTATAATTCAAAATTTACACTTATTTTGTATTTTTGTCGTAGGGAAAAGAATATAATTTCCTTAAATCTTTGTAACCTGCTAATCGGCTTCCTCTGTCGCTCTCGTTGTTTGCTGATTTCGTTTAATACGTATAATATAGTGCAGGGATATCCAACCTTTTTTCGTAAAGGATCAAAGTATTAGCTTAAGTATATTTGGCGGGCCAAAAAATATTCGGCGGCCCACAAAAGTGCAAGTACAGGGGACGCGGGAAAAATTTTTGGCGGGAGGGGAAACATTTAAAACAAAGGCACTTTTTTGTTCGATAGAAAAAATTGTAGTTAAGGTTTGAAAACTAAAAATAAATTGTCCGAAATGTAAAGTTATTTGTTCGAAATATAGTTGAAGACGAAAAAAAAGGTCATCACTCTAATTTGAACACCTCTAGTTTCGCTTGATGACTTTTTTTTTGTTCTTCAACTATATCTCAAACAATCAATGTTTGACCCAGAAAATTATTTGAAGACTTAAAAAAAAGGTCACCACCTAATAGACAATCGCTTTTCTGGTACATGCAGAAAATTTTGTATATACTTTACATTTATTACGAGTACCTTGACAGAAGAGTCCTATTTTTTCCATTTTTCGACCTTGCTTAACTTACGGTTATTTGCTGTTGTGAAATCGCTATTTTATAAACTTTGTTCGATTTAATTTTGGTCAAGTTTATATGATTGCAGAGACAAATCTAACCCGATGCTTCTGTACTACAAAATTTAAAGGGCACTTTGCCCCCTGTGCTCCTTTGTTACCCCCGATTCGGGCGCCTCCGTACATGTTTAGAGAATTTTCTTGTTCGTTCGTCGTTTGAAGAGGTGTCCACTCCAGGTCAAACATAAACAGGACTGGGGCCGAAGGTTTATCCTTTTACTAACCCAGGCTGTTGTACTGCCTGAATCAGATGCTGGCAGTGATGTTATTAAGTCAGCATCGGGTTTCGTCATCCAAAACCGTCAGACCTCGTGCTGCATGTATTGCCCAATGTATAGGGCACGCTGTTAGAGCATGGTCTGGGGTTTACTCAGAGGCGCCACACTCGCAATTCGGTGAAGGAGCGAGACACCATTTGTACATGGACGAATGGAATCGCCCAACACCAGTCCGCAGGCGGTTGAGCTTAACCCAAGTGCTCGGGCTAAGCCCATCCCAATAGGCCTAGCACCGGTCTCGGGCACAAAAGCACAGAGCCTGGAAGCATTTTCGCAGTACTCCGCTTTCCATTTGTGATTTATCCATTCAGAAGCGCGGATGCCAAGTCTGGCAAGGTTGTCCAAAAGATTCCGCGCAGCTGGGACAAACGGGCGTCTGGATCTTAGTCGCGCTTGGCGAGTATCTGAGAACCCACTTAATAGACTATGCAAGATATGATCAGGGTCCAGAGATCCACGGTGAGCCAAGAGTGTCGCTCCCATTTGGCGAAGCTCAGTTGGCTGGATGCCTGAGAGTATAGGTAGGTGGTCCGTTGGAGTGGGACGCAGACATCCAGTAACTATGCGCAAGGCGTCGTTCAAGACACTGTCGATGAGGCGAGTGTGAGCATTGCTACACCAGACTGGCGCGCAGTACTCAGCTATGTGAGAATTTTCTCTTAGTATTAGATGTCATGACCAAATGATGAGTATAAAAATATAAATTTTGAATTGATTAAATATAGTAATTAGAAAAGTGAAATGTTAAACTATTAAAAATTATTAGGCATTTAAAATATATTTAGGTCTATGCCTACACAAATATATTAATATTTCCGAAATCAGAAACGTAAAGAAATAATTAGCGCCTTTCACGTAAAGTGTTGACATTAAGCCTGACCTTTATTCCTAGATTGAACTTAAAACCTTTTTAATGTTTGATCCTCTTTCACCTTCCTAATAAATTAACACGTTCCCCTTTTTTTGTCACCAACAACATCACTGATACTAATTAAATCTTATTCCAAATCACTCGGCATTTGTTCAAAGTTACTATTTTCACTATTAATAAAGTCATTAACCGACTAAATATATTTGGAAATAATCAATATTAATTCAATCGCAAAACAATATGCAATTATTAAAATGATGTTTGGGCCACCATCTTTATGACAAGCTCCGCATACAAAATTTTCATTGGTCAGTTCATTAAACGTCACTAGGCCTCAACAATTAACTGACATATTCACTTGGTCTTCCTGGCTTATATGTTATTATGACAGCACTGACATCCAATTCTATTCAGTTATGAAAATATAACTAAAAAATTTGAGCAAGCAGTGGGTCGCAAAAAGCATTAAGTGGACCGCGGGTTGGACACCCATATCCTAGTGCAGTGGCTTTCAACCAGACAGTGGTGGGCCACAGAGCATAAATCAAAATGAAAGCAATATGTATAATGAAGTGAATATGATCGAAAAATCGGAAACAATCTCCAAGCGGGGACCTTTTTATGTTTTTGGGACAAAAATTGAGAAATCGCAGACAAATTTAAAGTGAAGACCTTTTTTTTTAGAGATCATCCGACTTTTGCAAGGAAAATTAATATTTGTTGACCGAAGTGGGTCGTTAAGTTCCCTTGGGTTGAAAAGTGGGCCACAGTATTGAAAAAGGTTGAAAACCACTGTCCTAGTGGAACAAGTTGTTCGTGAGCTTTGAAACGCGTTTCGACTCTATATTTCTATTCCAGTAGAATCAATGTTATTGCATTCGGGTTGTTGGCATGCTTGATTGCCAATAAATGTTACCGGTAACGGACGCAAGGAAAAGCAAATTTTAGCAAGGGTCAAAAGACTTTTCTTAACCCGCGTAAAATTCTCAAAAACAAGTTTTATCAGTTAGACCTATTTTTAACAGATTTTTATGGAGAGTTTAGGGCAGAACTTCCCAACCTTTTTTTTATGGCAACTCAAATCTTAGCCGAAAATACACAAGTTTTGGCTACCCAATTTTGGATCGCGGTCCCCTTGAATTTATGAATACCCTTGAATTTGAGAACACTGGTTTAGGGCATTGATTACAATACGGTAATAAACATTGAACTGGCAATTTTGGGTGTCTATGAAAAAACTGGTCCTCGAATAAGGTACGCTTATCTTCTATTCATATTCGATCATGAAGAATTACTTGAACTAAACCTTATCGAAACGAAAAAAGTTTTACTGCTTAAAAACAATTGTGAAGAAGTATTTTAATCTTGCCTAAAATTAACACAAACTTATTAACGAGAACAAACAATAAAGAGGAGGCTATATTACAAATTTTCAACTTTGTAAATTTCATTAAACCTGGAACGCCTCCCTGTGAAATCTGTGATAGTGAAAACGCTTATTATGAAAATAAACTTTGTTGTAAAACTTCCGAACCTTTACACTTCTTTGGTTATATTTTAATTGCTTAAAGTAACTTTGCTAAACGAAACTGAGGATAACCGTCGTTGACACTTGGTAAATTTATGGAATTTGATACAAAAAATATTATCTTCATTGTATTTCATAACTTTTTCTGGTCCAGTTGATCGACTTTTGACAATACGAAGTAATTTAACTTAATATATTCTAACGCATACAGCAGAAAATGAGCTCGCTTGGTAAATTCAAAACAAAACGTAAAAAAAATAACAGTAAACCCATAAATAGAAAGATTCCTCTGAAGTACTACCTCCTAGAAGTTTCTTTATCTTTTTTTTGGAAAATTGGTGCTTTTACTTTTGAAAACATTTTTCACTTTACAAATATCGATCGTCAGTTAACATTTTTTAAACAACCCTGTTCAAATAATAAAATTGCTGTTTTGAGTTCAGAATAAAAGCGATTAAATAACTGTTTTAAAAATATTAATCGGTTTTTTCAGATTTGCAGTCAAAGGCAAAGCGTATTTCGATAATTTTTAAAATCAATAAATATCACAGCAATTATCTGACCGTGCGCTTGATTTGTGTTATTTTCTAACCACAAACACATCACAATTTTTATTCCACGAAAGGCGTAACCAAACACGAACGAGCTCATTTGCACCAGTCGCAATGATTCATATAAAAAACTAGCCGTAAAGATCAAGGTGAGAAATCGTGTAATTTTTATTTTAAATTTGAGGTTGTTTTTGACAAGTATTAACATTGGATACCGTGCTGTTAAACAGGAGATTAAAAAGAAAACACGAAAAACATCCGCTTCGTCCTCGTTACATAAAATTAATCCAATTCTGCTAACACTTGCACGGCTAGGAAAGTACTATGCACACTCTTAACCAAACCAGATCATGAGATAGCGCACCGAAAGCTAGCGATCGTATTGACCTTTTAATTACAAGCACGATTACCCGGATGTACCAAAATTTTACGGGCCTTATACAGTCAAAACCAACAAGCGTCTAATCCAACGCATATGCGACGCTTTCCTATTGCTAAGAGTAAACAACTTGATTTAAAACAAACAAATAACGAAAGTCACTTTTGGTTATCTTGAGTTAAGTAGCTATATCCTAGGGTAAACAAGAAAATTTAAAGAGTCAAAACAGCTCGAAACACTTAACGAGGAGCTCGTTGTCGCCTAGTTACATTTCTTTTTTAAAAAAGTAAAAAACGACAGTTAATCTCAATTGAACACAAATGGTTTGGATAAGCACAAAGGTCGGTTTTCACTACGAGCGTAGAATGGAGTTTTTTTGTTGCTTTTATTGATTTTTTTGCTTCGCTTGACGCTTAAGCGCGGAAAGAAGTAAAAAAATTAAAACAAACAAAAAATATTCCATTTCAAGCTCGTAGTGGAAACGAGCTTTTAGGCATTGTAGAACCGCCGGTGCAATAAGTTCTAGCAACACTTTAAAATACCACTAACAAACTAAATAACTTTAGCTTGGGCGGGCCCACCTTGACCAAGTTCTAGGAAGCGTTTGTTTGGAGAAGGTCTTTTTTAAGTATTTTATAAACCGACGTCGTAATCGACTATAAACTAAAATGTCGAGGCATCAATGAATCATTGGACTAGCAATAAAAACGTAACAGCATATGGCAAATAAGGTTATTGATTCTTGGTGTAGGCCGAGTCTAGACGCCGTTTGTGATTTATTCTTCGACCAAGATCGAGTATTGAAAATTGTAAAGGTTTTTAATTAACATTAATAATTTGTAGTAAAAATGCTGACATTAAAAAAGGCAGTTTATTTCAATTGTGCTATACATTATATACGTGGAATCTTTTGCACAAAAAATTTTTACATTCAAACATATAATTGGCCAAACGTAATTTTGAGAATCTATTAATTTTGGTATTATTCCATCGAGGTTCAGTTTAAAACAGTTGTTCTTAACTTTTTAGGTCCACCGATCGTCTTCTTTTTTAATATTTTTTTGACGAACCATTAACTATGCTGACACCTCATGAACGCCACTAGTCGAAACTGTAGTGCACATAGGTCAGTGAACTCAGGACATATTTAATTTTACCCAGGATTTTTGAAACTCTCTGTGGACTGCGAAAAGTAGGATTTATGAAACTATCGATCACTTGTAGAATCTTTCGGTTCAAAACAGAATGTCGAACCGAGTCCATAATCATTGTAATGGAACGAAATTTCAACATTTTTTAACGATTCAATTTATTTACGCATAAATCGAAAAACATTGCATTAATGATTTTTTGACCTTGGATGCCTGCAAACAAACTTGTAAAATCATTCAAAACTGCTAACAAAATTGCATAGTTGACAATTTATACTAAAGATGAACCATGGTTATGTAGCTTTAAGGTAGAAATTTATTTTCAAGTTAAAGTTCTAATGAGGAAAAAGCGTGTGTGCTATGTGCTATATTACTATTATCATAAGCGGCATGCAATCGTACAGCCACCGGTTGTGTACCGTTGACTTGGGGGATTAATGATCTAGCCCTTTTAAGATAACGATTTAATAACGATTACTTGCTGTGACGATGGATCTCAATTCAAATTTTCCATTTTAACGCAATAAAACTCACTTTCAATTAATTTTTTTAATTTCAGCTTCGCCACAGCAATAACTGAGATTAAATATATATTTTAAGGTCAAGGGCGAGCAGAATAGAAAAAGAAACAAAACAGTTAAGGTACTGCATACAAACAAAGCAGAAAGGAAATACTTGATGGAAGATTTGCATTGGCCTTCTCTATCATTATTTATCGTATATTTGCATATTAGTTGCCAGTCTAAAAGGGATCTTATGAATGCATACACACACCAGTATAAAGAAATTTTATATTTAAGAATTATGAGGATTTAGAATTAATTTAAAATAAGCCGCCTAAAGATGAGAAGCACCAGACTCGAGTTTCGCTCTTGTTAGAGCTCGTCAGTGATGCTTATCTCACTGCAAACCGAACCAAGTACCTGTAGTCTTCCACGTAGGTTACTATACCACTAGACGTCCGAGTTCTGTGGTTTAGTGGTATAGTAACCTGCGTGGAAGACTACAGGTACTTGGTTCGATTTGCAGTGAGATAAGCATCACTGACGAGCTTAAGAGCAAAACTCGAGTCTGGTGCTTCTCATCTTTTAGCGGCTTGTTTTAAATATAAAAAATTTTAAGACCTTCTCACTAGTGTAAAATAGCCACAAAACTTGATAACAAAAATAAAATGAGTAAAACAGAAAATTGTGCACTAAAGTTGACTATTTTTTATTTTTTATTTGGGCACAAGCTTTCGTGGGCTACTGCTCAATTCATCAGGTGCAAATGAAGTGAGCAGTAGCCCACGAAAGCTTGTGCCCAAATAAAAAATAAAAAATAGTCAACTTTAGTGCACAATTTTCTGTTTTATTCATTTTATTTGAAAAGTTGACACGGCTCCCCCAATTCTATTCCTCGAACAAAAATAAAATTACAGTTTTTGCTTGCAATTTTGCAACTCGTAAAATTATTCCAGTGCATTCATTTAACGTTGTTGAAATATACAAAGAAATATAAAAAGTTGTTTTTACAATTGAGACCTAAATAGCTTGCCGGTGAAAAGATTTCGTGTTTAATTTTTTAAAACCTGAACCAAAAAATGCCTTGACTTTAAAACTTTCTAGATATGCAACTGTTTACCATCCCTTTAAAAAAACATGCCAGTTTTCTATCCATTCGCCCATAACTAAATATTACGTGGCTACCAAGTCTTACAAATGGGGACAATATGGTATCATCGCCATTTTAACCTTCTTACCAGCAAAAAACTTATGAAACAATCAGCTTTTCGGGCACTAAATATCTTTTTAAAACATAAAGTACTTTTTGGCAGAAAGGAAAGTATTTTACGCTCAAATATTTGGTTTCTGTATGCTGTACACCAAATTTAATCATAAAACTACAGTAGACATCGGTTAATCCGCATTCGGTTAATGCGGAATTTCGCTTGACTCGAAAAAACTGAAGGTACAAATAATTTTATATGTACTGTAATTCTTAATAAAAAGCTTCGGATTATCCGGATCTTCGCTTAATTTGGATGATTTTGTCAAATCGAATCCGGATTAACCGAGGTTTACTGTATCTTTTTTTTTTGGTAAAGTTGATTATTTCAATGCATTAAGCTATTAAATAGATTTTTTGGTTTCCAAAAAGATTTTCAGGTACATAATAAAGCTAATGTATTATGCTCAGTTATATTTTGTTTTGTTCAGGCTTCTAGGTGAAAGCGTACAAAACCATAGTTTAGAAAATTATTACATAAAATTCGGGCAAAATTGTTTCGCTCACTTCATCAAATCCTTTGAACACAATTCACAAAATTGTTCTCAGTCGGAAATGGACCGATAAATTATTATATAAAATTGGCCGTGAACTAACCACAAATTAAAAACCCGAATTAACTGCTGATTGTTTTTTCTTTAACCCGAACCGGAGCTGAATCGGAGCCGAACCCTTAAAAAAAGTTGCTGAACCTGAACGGAACTGAACCCTTTAATTAAAGTTTGCTGAGCCTAAAACATAAAATTATTTTAAACGATTCGACGCCCTGGTTTAAACTAATTGAAAGAATGAATGAACAAACCATCGGATGTTTTCCAAACACTATTTAGAATTAATCAATAGTAGACTACAGAACGATAGAACTTAAATTTACCCTGGTAAAATTATAAAATGGTGTGGACAAACCCGTCGTCTCCAGCTAAACAATTTTTCTTACGAAAATGTTCGTCTGTTTCTGCTGGCTATGTTGTGCGCATAGAAAATACTTCTAATTCATTGTAATAAAGTATGTTAACTGCTTAGAAGTCCTTTCCGTCTTAAAAAAGTTGTTTTTACATTTATTTATTTTAGAAAGATAAGCGCGGAATCACTCCTAATTATGCCAATGCTTTAATGAATACGAACAAAAACACTGTTGGCCTGTAATATGCAACCCTAACCCTGTATTCAAATTCATTAAAGCATTGGCAAAGTTAAGAGTGGTTCCCAATTCGTATAAAATAATTAATTTTGGCTTGCTCTAAAACTAATGATATATTTACTTATTTAACAGTTTAACTCGAAAATAATTTTTTACAAACCTGTCCAGCAGTGTCGCAGATCTGAAGTCGAATCGGTTCATCATCGACTCGGACTCGGACTGAAATTACACAAACTTAATTAAAAGAGGCCGATTACATATCTTACTGGTGATTGCTGCTTACAAATAGCCAAGTTCAGAGTTTCTTAAACGGTGTGTCGTGGCATATTAAAGTTATGTGAAATTTTCTTTGGACAAACTGAACCACCCAAAATAGTTATAGAATCCTCTTAGTAAGAAAAATTTATTTGTTTTCTTTCAAGAATACAACATCATGAAAATAATTATTGCTTAGTTGACAAAAATTACAATTTTTAGCTTTCTACCTCAAAATATGGAGAGTTGTACAATTGACGCACAATGATTGGGAAGCTTAGAACTGTGCTGGTAGTAGCCTACTAAGCGAGAACAGCTGAAACTGATCAAGCGGCAGTTGGCTGGTTAGTTGAAGTAGTGTATGAAGAAAATGTATCAGTATTCTGGAAGAAAGTCATATCCGTGCGCATCTGTTGGTTGTACTGTAGGCAATACAAAAACCGCAGAAAATGTTACGACTATGCGTCATGAGGTCATATCTCTGTGATCAAATAGCGTTGCGTGTGGAGAATCAGAGAGGTCGCTAACCCATAATCCTTCAGAGCGTTGCGTTAGTTCCTCCTGAATTATTAACACTTGGTGTGCCGCGTCTAAAGCGTTGGAGTGCCGTCCCTAAAGTTTGGGAAATCCTGGTTTAGTTTACCTCTGAGGTATGCAAACTATCTCCCGCGCACTAGGTCTTTTTAACTGTAGGGTCTTTTTTATTTTTTTTTTATTTTTGTCTCTATATTTATCCTCCTGACTCGCAGGAAAGCGACGGAGGCGCTATACATAGGGTAAGCAATTACCCCGACCTGCTTCCGGAGATGCCAAGATATTGCTGTCCGCTAGTAATTTAGTAGAGATATGACTGCAATTTAGAACTGCTTGTCAAGACCACCAAGCAGGGGTAATTGCCGTAAAGTGTCTTTCCCAAGGACACAACAGAATGGCGCACGTGGGTTTTGAACCTAGACCATGCTGATTATCAGTCCGGTGCTTTAACCACTCGACCACGCTGCCGGTCATTTGAAAGTATTGCTTTTACTTCATGCAAATTTGTCAAAAATTTTAAAAAATTGACCCACAACAAAAGGCTTTTCCGCTGCTGGATTATCAGCTAAAAATATATATATATAATGAAATGAGTTTTGACATCTGTCGTACTAAACATTTATATTATCTAATTAACATTGAAATAGTTAAGTCGTAGGAAAAAATAGAAATTCTAAAACACAACGATTTAACAGCATTCAAATCCATAAAAAGGTAAAAAAATTGTCTTTTTTAACAGAACTTACCAGAATAATTGTCATACGCCGTAGGAACGTATTCAGTCGGATACCCATTCGTTGTGTAACTGACTATAAGACTAGTTTTTCCCACTGCTCCATCACCGAGAAGAACACATTTTAACCGCCTTTCGAGATCCAATTGGGATTTTTCAGAAGCAGGTATAACATCAGGTGTGGCGCTATTTCTTTCTTTATGAAAGTCTTGGCTGAAACGGCTGGACACATCTGGTGCCATTGACGACCTTTTGCTGTTATCAGAAGACCGTTTTTTCTGAATTTTATTTGTTGCTAATTGTACAATTTCGTTGCCAGTCTGCGTAGTAACTGTTCTTTCGGGCAGTACTTCTTTGGAGTTCATGTAATACTTCTTCAGCTAGTTGCGTTTATGAAAGCAATATTCAAAATACATGACTAACTACGGTAGTATCTACTTTGTCAAGCTTACAGCTAAAGTCAAGTAAAATATAAAATTAATGAACAAAAAAGACCATATATTAAGCAAATAATTCGAACATTGTGAGAACACAAGCAGTTCAGCATCAGTCAAACTTATAGCCGCATTTCTCTAAAATCTTTTTATCCAGATTCTCAGTGACAGACAGTGCACGATACCTACATTACGTCTAATCGTAAGGTTACTTGTTCGAAATGCTTTTGTCTTCAATCGTAAAGTGCTCGTGTTCGAGCTAAACAGCTAATGTGAAGAAACAGCAGTCTGAACCGAGAATTGCTCGAGCTTTTTTTTTTTTTGTGCTCGATTCGATAAAAGAAGTGATGTGACCAGATGTGATCAACGCAATTGCTGCGCTTTGTGTAGACGCGCGTCTGCTTGCGGCAAAATTTTGACTTGCTGTCGGGTTTGCCTGATGATTAAGTTTACCATACTTCTCGGATTAGCCGATACAGTCCCAATTTTGAGCCCTTGCCTTGTGTTCCGCCCAGTCAACTATTTTGTCCGGGATTTTCAATTTAAAATTTGCTTTCCTTCCATTTTTAAACATCCGGCTAGATCAGTGCTAAGCAACCTGCACAAACCACCTGAAATTTTGCGGCATCCATTGACCGAAGCAGGACATTTTCGTTTTTACTTAATTTTAACTACTTTTTTATCTGAACTGTTCAGAAGCGACCAAAAAATGTGTAGTAACACTTTTTTTAATCTTCACTTGATTTTGAATGCTTTTAACCAGCATCTCGATTTTGAATGCTTTTAACCAGCATCTCGATTTTCTACCTCGAAACTGTGGTAACAAATGATGCTTCAAAGCTGAGCTAAATAAAAATATTACAGTTTCTAGTCTTGTGACTTCATAAAAAAATATTTTGAAGAATATAATTTTATTTAAACAAACAAAACTGAACTTAACAAATTGTTCAATTATAATTAATAAAACTTTTACAAATTTTACAATATAAATAGTTTTGCCAAAAAATAACTAAGAAATATTTTTCGAAGCCATGTTTCATAACAATTATTTTTTAGTTGATTAGGTACTGCTGTACGGTCTGGATAAATAAGTTTTTCTTGATTTCAGTTATTCATGGCGTTCTCAAAAAGTGATTCTTCTGGTTTAACCTAGTCACGATGTTGTTACCAAAGATCGGAAATTAATGTCTTTCTGAGGAGATTCATTCTCATTTTCTAAAAAAATAATAATTAGTACCACTTTTTTGACGGAATTTAGCCTGCTACTTTGTCAGGACAAAAAACGGTCTAAAACCTGGCTTATTGTCGGCATATACCCTCGGCTTATGTTCGCTTGCATGTTAAAAATTTCTAAGCTCAATACACGGGAATTCCATAAACAAATACGTGCGCAAGCGTTACGTCCGGGATAGACCAGGGCTAATTAATCCTTGGTCCATAACGGTGGTTCTTAACCTTTTTCTTTTTTTTAACCACTTTCGGTTTGGATTGATTCTCTATCACCCACTATCTGAAATCCTAACACTAAACTAAACCGGATTGAACCATGTCTGTAGTCTACCGTAACTGAGGTTAAAATTCAACAAAAACTAACCAGTCATTTATAATAACAAAAGAGAAAAAATGATGAGGCTTACTAGTGTACGCAGGAATTCGTAGAATAAATATTAATAATCGCAGGAAACAAAAAAGAACTGGCTTCAAATCTTGAAGTTGCCACAAGGACGCCAAATGAGTTAACCTTAAAATTTGTAAAATTTTATGACAAACGTTGCGCCAATTTTGAAAATGATTGGGAAAAATAATCATTTTTGCGAAGATTTGCTTCAGTTATCTCTTTGCCGACGAAAGAGTGTAGCCAAGATGCAAAGAGCAGCAAATCATGTTTAGCTTTTTTTTAGCAAAAATACAAACCTGACAAATATTTACTTTTAGACTTTTTCATTCTAACTGAAAATGAAATTTTTAAAGTTTATACTTCAAAATTTACCTGATTTCAATTGAAAAAACTTGGTTTTATGAGACTGCACTTAGGCCTGGTGCAATAAATGAAATTAGGCCTCAAAGTGGAGAATCAAAATTGGTTGAAATAGAGTGAGTGCAAAAAAAGTGTAAAAGTAGTTGGCCTAGTAGTAGTTTTTTTTATTTGCAACCAAAAGGACAACTGATGATTGAAAACAAATTAGAGAAAACGTTGCAAATAGGGACGGAAAAACATTTTATTAATAATTTACCTAAAAAATATACTTTTATTTTTGCCCTGGTTTGCAAATGATAAAAAAATAAATTTTAAGATGGACCTATTTGAAAATACTTTGGGCAGTGGTCGGCTAGTTGCCAACTTGTGGTCCGCGAACCACTAATGGTCCGCAAAAAAATTAAGAGTTGTAAATGGTCTATTAGATGAAGAAATGGAATCAATCTAAACCCAACAACCTTCGAGTTGCTTCCATGAGCTTTTATATTTGAGGAAAATTATAAGCAAAAACCAGAGGCGCTGGAAACAGGGAGGGGGCATGGGCTGGTGGGACAATTTTCTCCTTGCACTGTAATATTTTAAAACCCGGAGGCATAAAAAGCAAATAGTGCTCTTTGAAATTTGCTAGACATAAAAATTTTTATACCTAATACTGTAATCTCGATTAAAATTAAACTAAATACAATAAAGTTTGTTAAATATCGATTTAGACAAGAGGTCACGAAACTTTTTTTGAAAAGAACCACACAGCAAATAACAGTAATTTAGTAAGAAAAAAAGGTTAGAAAAAAGCCATTTTTTTCGAAAAAAAAAAAACACTCTCAACAAACACATATTTAACTATATTGAAAAAAGTTTTTACTAAAAATTGTAATAAAGATAAAAAAATAGATATTTACTTTAGTTTAAAAATAAAAATTTTCTTTAGTCCAAAGTAGAGAC
Source organism: Diplosoma virens (assembly GCA_963680785.1). NCBI lineage: Eukaryota > Metazoa > Chordata > Ascidiacea > Aplousobranchia > Didemnidae > Diplosoma > Diplosoma virens. The sequence continues at coordinate 23,778,636 of OY796885.1, read as the reverse complement.
CAAAAAAAAAGATAAGCAACAGGAGTTTTCTAATCTTTGGAGCTAAAGATTATTTTGGTTTATCAAATGTATTTACGAGTCAAGTTTTTACACCGCGGCAGAAGTGAAGAGCTTTTTTAATCATCACTTAGTTTTTAGTAAATACTTTTTTAATAGCTAAAATTGGCGTTTGTTAAGATTGCTTTTTGGGCAGAAAAAGTACAATTTTAAAAATTTTTCCGCTTTTGTCAAAAAATTTTCCGGCGCCCCTGGCGAAGACCCTCTTTTTAGTCTTTTACTTAAATTTTGGACAATTTTTTCAGTGCTAATACTAATAATAATAAATAATAAATTAGAAAGTCGTGACTTTTTTTAGTGTTCACTTATTGCACAAATACTTTTACAGTAACTTTTTTGCTAAATTCGTGGTACTTGTCCGCCAAATAACAAATTATAGATTTAGCTGTCCATGAAGTTCATACGTTAATTGCTTTAGGGTAGTAAAAAAATTAGACCGTGTTTCCACATTTTATTTTTGGAAAAGCCGTTACTTCCAATAAACTGCGGTCGAATAATAATCTTGATAAGTATAATACTATTTGACGAATAAATATCCGGAAAAACAATTTTTTGCATTTACGACGGGTTACTGTTATTATAAAAATTTAAAAATGACAGGGCCGTTAGATTAGTTTATATCATTTTGATTTTGTAAAAGACTTGGGTTGTTTCAAAAAACAATTGCAAAACACTAGAATAGAGGCTTTAAGCACCAAGCTTCTTTGTCTTAAATTTATTTCATACCATCTCTATTTTTATCCTTCTGACTCGCAGGGGATAAGGCAAGCAATTACCCCGACCCGCTTCCAAAGATGCCAAGATATTGCTGTCCTATTTGTTTTTTTGTTTTTTTTTATAAAATATTATTGAAATTTAGTACTGCTTGACAAGACCGCTAAGCATGGTAAAGTGACGCAAAGTGTCTTTCCCAAAAACACAATAGAATGGCGCGAGTAGATTTTGAACGGAGACCATGTCATTCACAATCACGACGCTCTTAACTACTAGACCACGCTGCCGACTTCATTACTTGTAATTCGCAATCCAAATTCATTATGAATTGCAAGAAAACACAATCGAGTAGATCAGTTGAGCGTAGAATAAAATTATATACATAATACGATAATTTGTTTGGTAAACATCAAAGTTTAAAAACAAAAAGTTACGAAAAAGATTTTGTTACCTATGGTCTAATTATACATTGCAGAAGTTTGTTCAGTTTCTAAACGTCTTAGCTCAGAGTTGGGAAACCTTTTTGTTATTGGAGGCCATATATTATAATTTTAAAGAAAGGAGGCCATATGAATTGAAACACCTACAGTAAAAAAGTTGCGTAATCACTTTGAATCCGTCTTGGTTTTCTTGATTTTCGTCGCCAAAACAGAGGTGAATTTAAAGAAAAAAATCTTTACTTTAAATTTGTCCAAATTTCCTTGAGTTTCGTCTCTAAATTTAGTAATCAGCAGTGGCCATTCTCACGTGATTCTATTGTGGTGGAGCCAGCAATTGTCATGAAGGCCGCAGGTTTCCCACCTCTGTAAATGGCGACCAGGAAGATGCCCTGCTGTACAGCACTGTATACACGTAAATTTCATAAGCATTTCACAAATTTTTTTAGATTTAAATTGGACAGAAAAGAGCATGTAATTCCTTCTCATACATGACAAATACGCGTGGTTAATAATAATTGCTGATGATGTCGAATTGGATGCACCGCTCTGGCTTCGATTTACTTTTGCTAAACTAGGCCAGCTATGATTCCCGTAGTCTCGAACCTTATATAAAATAAGTAAACATACAGTCAGTTGCAAAGCGCGGTTAGATTTACAGCTTTTTTCCTAACCTACTTGACCAACGCAACGCAGAATTTTGTGTATACTTAGTCTTATAAGGCGTTGACAGCTTGTACATGCATAAACAGAACACAAATCTGATACTCTTTATAATTTATTGTTTGAAAACTTTGATATGGCTGATTAAAAGTAAGAATCTGTAAATAATTTAACAGACGTTGCCCAGTCAACTGAATATCTTAATTTACAAAATCATAAATTTAATTTTAAATGCTCAGAACTTGACAAATTTACGAATCGAATGTTATAGTATGGTTGTTGCAGCCCTGTGGCTCGAGTGTTATTGAGAACCATATTGACCTTATCGAACCAAAACTGCAATTGTGCTTTAGTAACGACCTTGTTTTTCAATCACCCTTCTTAATTTTTGAGAAAAGCCTCCCTCAAGATAAGTTGATGTGATAAAAAGTTTTTTCCGGCTTGTCCGCAATCGCATAAATTGCGTTGCGCAATTGTATAATATTACATTTATTTCGTTCTGCCAGCAATCAGAACAGTTTATTTGAAAGCTAATAACCGATAACAATGAGCTCCTTGTATTGTTTTTACTTGGGCGATTTTTTTTTTGTTTTGTTATTAAGATAGCAATTTTTTTTGGAGATCACTATTTATTAGGGACAATTTTTTTTCTTTTAACGAACGTCTCGATTTACCACTTTAAAAATATGGTATGCCTAGGTTTTTGGAATCTTTCTGCTCTTTTTAAAATAAAGCGGATTTCCATTATTATTTTATAGAAAACTTTTTCTATTTTTAGCTAAACAAGCAATTTTTATTCTATTTTCGACAATAACAGGGTGGGACATCAGCAAAAATTTGGTGACCGAAATTTATCGATTTTACAGCAATTTCTCTTTTGTTTTCAGCAAAAAACCAAAAAAAGTTTTTGGGTGTGAAACGTGACAGAGCTAAGAATAAAGAAAAATTGCTACCGACTCGGTCACGCTGTTAATTTATCCATAAATTATGGTAAATATTTTTTTTCAATGAAAATTAGAAGGTTCTATGTCCACTTTTGTCAAAAGTTGATTTAACCATGCCAGCATAATTTAAACACTTGCCAGCAAAAACTCAAACCAAAAAGATCAGCCTAAAATTTTATAATATGAAGCATAAAGGCCTATTTAAAAAAAAACTAACGAGCGAAATTTTCAAACGCGGTTTTCTCAAAATCATAAAAAGTGGACCTAAAACCTGGGGTGCAGGAAATTTTTTTGCGGGACGGACAAAATTTAAAACAAAGGCCCCTTTTTATAGAATAAAAAAATTATTGTTAAGGTTTCAAAATTAAATAAAAATATCTGAATTGGAAAATTAACTGTTCAAAATATATGTTAAAATCATGAAAAAAAATAGAACTCGCACTGTAATTGAAAAATTTAATTAACTGTATAGAAGTCTTTTTTGAAACCTCTTAATTAATTCTATTGTTTGCGTTCACTGCTTTATGGGCGGATCACGTGCAGCGATCCTAATGAAATCTAATTGGTTCACTTACACGTGGCGAGCACACTATAAATTGAGATATTGGTGAATTTAATTCCTTTCAGTCGTTGGTGATCCAGTGGTTCGGTGATTTGGTTTAGTGTTATAGTTTGAAGAGTGAGTTTGTAGATCGCAAGCGAAAGTTGGGAAAATTTCGTTTTGCGATTGCATCGTTGGCTGCATCGTTGGCTGTATCGTTAGCTGCCCCGTTTGGACTGTATTGTCGAGTAAATAATTGTGGTCGTTGGCTTGTGGAAGCTTGTTATACTTTTATATATCGAAATTTCAACTTTAATATATATTATTAAACTATAAGACGTGTGTGAAAGCCATCGGTGTGATTGGGGAAGGCTCGGATAGCTTCCCTATAGTTGAAGAATTTGAAGACAAGAAGAGAGGGATTCGCTGTGCGGTCTACTGTAAGCTTTTGAAACTAACAATATAGCTGAAGACGAAAAAAAGTTATCACTCTGATTTGAACACATATATTTTTGCTTGATGACGTTTTTTAGTCTTCAACATTTTGAACAGGTAGCCTACGCATTGCAAATGTTTGACCTGGAAAATTAATTGAAGACTAAAAAAAGGTCATCACCTTATTATGGTCGGTGGTGGCTTTACAAAAGTTGGGATTGGTACAAGAAAAATAGTGAAGCCACTTTTTAAAACTTTTTGTTCTCAAAATATAGTGATTTCTAAAACAAAAGTCATCAATTTCTATCAATGTCCAAAATCTCCATTTTCGCCCCAAAAATATAGTGATCTCTAAAAAAAAGTCATCACTTTCAATCGAGGACATTATCCCTGCTTTCGTCCTAAAGTTAAAGTACAAAACAGCGGGGCCACATGGTGCTACTCAAGAAATAGAGCAATATTTTGTTAGGCGGTCAATTTTTGATATTTTTTAGGGAAGGACCGGTGCGGACGCTCCGTTCGCTCCGCATGAAAGCCATTACTGACTACGGCAGTTCATTCATCAAATAGGCTTTTGGTTTTCTTGTATATATGCAGAAAGGTTTTAATATTTTACATTTATTGTGATTACTTTATTAATCAAAAAAGTGGCTCTTTTTTTTTATTTTTCGCCCTACTCTTATTTGCTGTAGTGAAATAACTACGAGTTCATAGTAGTACGCAAGGGAGGAAAGGTTTCAGGGGTCAAAACCTCCTAAAAAAAGTTGACCAGATGTACCTGTAAGCGTTGATTATACCACTCCCGTCTTGGGAATAATGTTTACTGGAGCGTAGCGGTCGTGCGGTCGTTTGGTGCGCCATAGACCGCACGCGCGTTCTTTGTTTCATTCTCGATGTGACGTGGTCGCTGTCAGGAGTGAAAAGATTTCAATAGTGGTGTATAATCCGTATACCTACAGTGGATTTTTCAACAAGGGTCGTTCGGCTTTAACAAAGTAATAAAATGTGATTTCCTTTTTTATTTTTGTTAATCTAAATTTGGTCTTGATTAAATTTGTTTGGAAGTTTAACACAGTTGGCAGCTGCTTATTCAATTATTATTTGTTTATTGTTGCAGTTGCCAATTGTCCTGTATCTGTTGCTTTCGTTATCGTTTTAATATTTGTTTGTGTTTGTGCCGCGAGCTTTGCCGCTAGTTTAATTTAGCTCTTTCTTTTCCGTAATTTTTCTTCACAATAAACTTATTTAAGCAACTGAATACAGACGGGCAATCTTAGGTAGCAGTTATAGTAATAAATAGCTTTTATAATACGTATGCATTTATACGTAAACAATATATTAGCAACAAATAGACTAAACGTATACCGGTATCATTTTTGCACTTTGTTCTTTTTAAATTTTATCAGTAATTTTATCAAAGATTGTTTTTTTCTATCGCCCTAATTGCGTCAAAGTTCGGTAATCTGAGTAAAATTTTCAAAACCGAAAAATACTTCAACATAAAATCAGATTTTCTATGCTTCACTTTTGATATTTATGTTTTATGGTAAAGTTTTTGCTTGAGATGCGAGCCTTGGTACATTGCTATGAAAAGCCAAACAAGTGCTACGCATCTAAGGAGGATCTCTAACAGAAATTCGATTATACTCTGAAAAGCACAATAAAAAAAAGTAAAAATATACGCGAATATAACAAAATGGTTTTTCAATTTTACAAAAATTATTTTAATATGTTGGTAGATTGGTGGTTCTCAAAGTTTAAAGTCGTGTACTTCCCTTACGCGGCTTTGCCGTTTATAAAAAGTATAGACAAAACTGTTTTGAGAAAAATTCCTTTTTGTTATTAAGTAAAAACATTTTGTTTGTTTTTTGTTTTAATGTGAAGCACCGTGGTCTTACCTGCAAGTTGCTGAAACTTTTGTCAGATATGCACATGATTAGAATGGTCATGTAGCTTGTTCGGAATAGAAGTTTCACTCTTATTACTTGACAGCAAGCGAAGCAAGTTCTGCCGTCAAAGAAATGGCGTTCCTCCGGAATCGGCATTGGCTCCTCTTCTTCTTATTAATATCTATGGACTACATGTGATCTGCCTTCCACAAGAAGATCTAAAGATTGCTTTTGCAGTTTGTTTTTGCAGTCGATCTAGCATTGTTGCACTCTTTTTGAGACTGAAAGGACTTGAAAATCAAGACATGACAACAGTTTCTGCATATTTCCAGACCTAGAAGTTAAAATTTACTCTTTCAAAGACGCTGAGATCCAGGCTTTCGTTTAAGTTACTGTGAGGCCAAACGTGACCTAAAGATTAAAAACAACAATAAACTTTTACCACTCTGTCCGGTCCTAATTTAATTTGGGGTAAAACTAAACAGATCGCTCACATTTCGTCATTATTTTGTAAAAAAACTATCTTCTCTCGTCACCCTTCTTAGGCGACCTGCAAAGATGGGATGTTGGGCCAAAACATTGTGTAGCCTACAGCTGCTCTACCTATGGCCTACTCGACAGCTGAATACTGCGCGCCAGTCTGGTATCCCCCAGTGGACGAATTACAGATGGAATACGGAATACTGTGAGAATACATCCAGGCTCTGTACTTTCATACCCACGACCAGTAGGCTTACCATTACCAAGCCTGTTGTAATGGGCTTGCTTCGATTGCTTTCTTTTAACTTCTTAGGGTTGCTTTCTTTTTACTTGACACTTTACGTATTTTGATGCTTAAAAGTGTCAAAAGGTATCTCTAAATTGTAGTCATATCTTTTTATAATTAATACTGTATTAAAAAACAAGAAAATTTAATTGATCAACAAAAATATCTTGGCACCTTGAAAAGCGGCTCACTGTAATCGACAAAGGTGAACGCGAGACACGAAGCTTCAAGATCAAGACGAGACGAAATTTTGGGGTAGCGAGTTGGAGACAAGACACAAGACTTTACATAAGTTCTTTTAGTTTAAGTTGACATATGTATTATACTTCCAAAGTGGTGGATCGGGACGTTCGTTAAAAGAAAAAGTTCGTGCCTTAAAAGTAGTGATTTAAAAAAAAAGACCTTCAATATGATTTTGGGACAAAAATCAAGAAATTGGAGAGAATTAAAGTTAAAATTTTTTTTAGAGAACCTTATGATTTTGGGACAAAAATAATAAATTGGAGACAGAATTACAGTGAAGACCATTTTTTTTTAGAGAACACTATACCTTGGGGTATACCTGGATAGAATTTTTTAACCTACCGGAAACACCTAAAAAAAAACTCCTGACAAACTGAAAAAGAGAAACTGCTTAATACTAAAGCTAACCAGAACATCTTGGGACGACCACCACCTGTTTTGAAAATTTCTGCTTTTCCATTATGTTATATAGCGTTGCTGAATACTGTGCTCCTGTCTGGAGTTGCAGCTTACACACACCAAAAAATAACTTTCAACTACGTCAGACTATGTAAACCATAACAGGCACTTTGAAATCCACTCCACTTCTTTGAATTCCAACTCTAAGCATCCAGCACCACCACAGCAACTCAGAAGAGAACAGGCAACTCATCGACAACATACCGGTAATCAGTTAAACTTGACAGAAGATGAGACTCCATTGAAACAAATAATAAATAAAGCTCCGACAACCACCAAACTGAAATCGAGAAAACCTTTCTACTCTTCAAAAATAAACGATTTCAATCTTCAAGAAAAATGGAAACAAGAATGGCAAAAAAACATCCCCACTGGAAAAGACCTTTTTGAGGATCCAACCAATCCACAACCTGGTTTCCACTCATTAACAAGAAAAAAATGGACAACAATCAACAGAATCCGAACAAGACATGGCAGAACAGCGGCAAATTTACATGACTGGGGCTATTGGGATTCCCCTACATGCCTGAAATGCCATGCCACTTCATAAGAGATAAACCATATAATACTCGACTGTCCTAGTACATCTCCGCCAAGAGGATACGCAACGATCCACGAGGCAGAAATAGATTTTATTAACCGGCTAGACGACACTGGCTTGGAGGTGTGAAAGAAGATTAGCCATATGCGACTATTACCTAGAGAACATTATGATTTTGGGACGGAAATCGAAAAACTGGACGCAGAATTAAAGTGAAGATTTTTTTTTAAAGAACACTATAATTTTGGGATAAAAACAAGAAATTGGAGACAAAATCAAGATCTTTTTTTTTGATCTTCATCCTAAATTTTACACTTCTCCTAACCGTAAAGTTCTGGAAAATCAAGATTCGGACAAACATCATAGAATTTGGGCAAAATTCCATAGCGCAACCAAATTATTTTCGGCTGGTACGCCTATGCCCACATCGCTGCAACGTCTCAAATTGGACTCGAGACGCAAAAGTCCGAGACTGCAACGACGCTTTGGGGTTACGAGACAAAGACGAAATCAAGACTTAAAAAAATGTATCTTGAGACATCCACCTCTGGTAATGGAATGGTAGTTGCGCTATAAATTTGCTTGACGAATCAGAAAAATAACAGTTGATGCTAAATGAAGTTGGTCAAAAATGTTTTTTATGTTCAAAGCTAATAAAAAAAACATTTTTAGGAGTTTTTAGTTTACTTTAATTTTTTTGTCTGTAGGTGACGCTATTTTTTATAAACAAACTACCCTAACTCTAAATAAGAGCTCGCGGGAAAATTGTTTTTAAGTCTGTTTAATTAGCGTTTTTAAGATAAAACTTTTCATTAAATTTAGATATATTTTTAAATAAAATTTTTATTATATTAATATTATTATTAAAAAGTTCAAAATAAAAGCCAAGCTTTAAAAAAAGACCTGTACAATTACAATGAAAATTTTAGACTTAGTGACAAAATTTTAAGCTATTTATACAGTAGAATTCAATTTTTTTTCTTCACAATTTTGGTTTTTACAATTCTGCAAAGTAAATCTTATCAAAAATTTAAAAAAAAATTTTTGATAAATAGAAATTTTGACAAATCTATTCATAAATGACACTTTAATTATTTTACTTTTTTTTTAATGCTTATTAACTTGGTTTTTATTTAAAACAAGAGTTAAGTTTTTTAAAATTTTAATAAATTTTTTACCTATTTGAGCTGTTAAAGCAAAAACATGGAAAGTGATGACAATCCTTATTTTGCTGAATATGCTAAAAGCAACAGAGCTTTATGTAAGCATTGTACAAGTCACATTGCTAAAGATTCTTTAAGAATAGCATTGGTTGTACAATCTCATCGTTTTGATGGAAAGGTAAAAAATCAATACCATTATTATGTAATTTTTCAAATTTCTTGAAGTAAATATTCAAAATTAAATTGAATTATATATGGTTAAATAACTGGGCAGTATTTTTTAAACTTTATCTTTTATTTGAATTCTGGAAAAATTTTGCTTTCAAAGACTATCAATTATTTTATTTTAATGTTGCATTTATGTTTAGATTGATGTTAATTTTATTAGAGCCATTATTACCTAAAAAACTATCAAATTTATTGTTGATATAAATCATATATTGCTAAACAAAAAACAGAAAAATATTAAGATAATCTTTTATTTTACATTCTTTATTTTAAAACATTGTAAAAAGCAAATATAAACGTTGTTTTAAAGTTGAACAATATATAATTAGAACTGGTAGATGCTTTGAACAGCCAGTAAAAAGTGGACAAGAACATTAAACTTATTTGCAGCTAAGTTTTGCCAAATAAACTCAGGTCTCTGAAAAATCACTGTGAGCGATTTTTGTTTGTGAAACTAACCCAGGTCCCCCTGCAGTTACTATCGCTTCTTAAGAGATCCTTTTCCTCTTGGTTTCTTTTTTATTTCATCCTGGTCTTGAAAGGGGGATTCTGGGTTAGTTTTACCCAAAAAAAATCGCTTACAGTGACTTTTTGAAAAGAATTATTAACTCTTGGCAGAAAACTAGTGATGGGGCAATGCCAATTTCAACAAAAATTTTTGATTTCAATGCCAATTTAAATTCTGATTTTTGTTATTTAAAAGTTACTTGGTTTTTTATAATAGACTAACGAAATGTTTTTTAAACATCTTGTTTAATCTTTGAAGCAGTTGGCAGCATGGTTGAGTGGTTAGAGCGTTGTGTTTGTGATCAATGTGGTCTCAGTTAAAAACCTACTCGTGCCATTCTATTGTGTCCTTAAGAAAGACACTTTATGGCACTTTTCTCTGCTTGGCAATCTTGACAAGCAGTTTATAATTTATTTTAATGCGATATTTGTGCTTGTTTTAATAAACACAATCACTATACATTAGGTTCAATGTTTGAAAGAGTAGATTGAAGTTCTTTTTCAACTTTTGAACAGGATTGTTTATCGTTTTTTATCAATAGCAAAGATAAAAAGCTTTTTTGCAGTAATAGGTTGTGCAAAATTTGCAACAGGGGTTGTGACAAATTTGTGCCACATGACGGTGGCAATGTCTTGACTGCCATATGGCAGTGGCTTGGCTGCCATATGGCAGTGACTTGAGTGCCATATGGCAGTGGCTTGACTGCCATACGGCAATGGCTTGAGTGCCATATGGCAGTGGCTTGACTGCCATATGGCAGTGACTTGAGTGCCATATGGCAATGGCTTGACTGCCATATGGCAATGACTTGAGTGCCATATGGCAATGGCTTGACTGCCATATGGCAATGGCTTGATTGCCATATGGCAGTGGCTTGAGTGCTATATGGCAATGCCTTGAATGCCATATGGCAATACCATCATTGTGGACGGCAGCAAAAGTTTCTAACTGCCAGTTGGCAGTGGCTCCACTATTACTGGCAGTTTCTTACTGTTCTTGTAGTTCTTACTGTTACTGTAGTGTGCCAGTCAGAGTGCCAAACACCTTCAAATTTTTAAAACTTGCTTTGAAATTGCTATTGCTGTTCATCAACGTAAATTATCGGTTACTATTTTTATTAGGTTGTCACCACAACGACAAACGACATGCTATTATTTTTGCCAAAAATGAATCCATTTTCACTTTTTGGTCAAGTCAACCACTAATGGCAGTGACTTTGCTGCCATATGGCAGTGTTTTTATTGTCATATGGCAATGTCTCCATTGTCACTGGCAGCTCTTAAATGCTGCGTGCCATGGCTTTTTGTGCAATGTCCCAAGTGCAGTAAAAATTTTAAAGTTGCCCTGAACTGATAAACGGCTTATTATTGGCCTTGTTAACGATAAATTGAGGTTTACTTCTTAGACAAGTCTACCACTTAATGGCAATCGGTGCCTTTACTGCTATGTGCCAGTCAAAAACTGACAGATATCTGTGAAATTATTATCATTGTTGTTTAAAGTTATCACATTTTGATTAGCCCACTATAGTTTCTTGTAGGACGACAAATATTACGCTTTTATTGAGTAATTATGGGCGATCAGCAGTTAACCTTATTTTTACGTTGGCATCACAATCTCAAAAAGCAACTACTGATCTTTGAAACTGCTATTGAAAAGTAACAAACAGGATTTTGTTTCACTGCTTAAGAAAGGTAAACAACGACAATCTTAAATCAAACAAATTTATTTGTTTGGTTGGTATTGCTGGACATATGTTAGATGCTTGTCGCTGTCCGAAGATATTTTTTGGAATTGCCAGTTTGATTCTAAACTAGAAATTATGTTTACGCCTACACGGCGTAAAGTTTGACAACACTATCATTACTATCTACTTTGATTGTTTGGTTTACACAAAAAAAATAAATGTGCTTACAAATCTTTGAATATACATTTATTCAGTAAAAAAGTAACAAAAATTTTAAGACTGCTTATAACACAGATACATTTTACATACAAATATTACAAAAAAACTTTGCTTTCGAGATAAATTCTTGGCAGCAATCGCGATGTGCCCACCTTTTGCAGCCTTCGCATTTGATCTAAAAATATCTGTTAGTAATACATGTAACATATATCGTTGTTAGTGAAGGAAGTGAAGCTGCAGTGATTGCAGGAACAAGATGGGGAATAAAGAAATTCAGAGAATGTGGAGATACGTTTGGAAAAAATTTTCTTTGCGGATGAAAGGAAAGGTATATAAAAGCTATGTAAAATCAGCTATGTTATATGGAAGTGAAGCGTGATGCTTGAAACAAAATGAAGTATTTTGAGAAGAGCAGAAAGATCGATGGTGAGAGCGATGTACGATGTAAAGTTGGTGGACAAGAGGATTACAGAGGAGCTGATGGACATGTTGGGATGGAAGGAAGCAGCATATAAGCTGGCAAGGTGAATGGTTTGAGGTGGTGTGGTCATGTTTTAAGAAAACCTGAGGAAGATGTTTGGCTGAAGGCAATGGTACATGAAGTGGATGGAAAACTCAAACAGGGCTGACCGAGGATGAAATGGAAAGAACAAGTTGAAGGAAACCTGAGAAGGATTGGCTTAAAGATGCGGCAGATCGGTGTACGTGGAGAGGTGTAGAAAGAGTTACGGATATAGTAAAATGGATCCAGCCACCTCCAATCAATGGGGAAATGTAAACCAGATTAAAATTAGATTGATAATAATATATCGTTGAATGGAAACCTTTGACAATTTCTTCTGTGATGTTACTGGCCAATCACATAAAGTTTTTCAAAAATATTTTTTGTTGCATGATGCTACGTATTTCTTTCCAAATCTTACGAAATTTTCTGTCATTTTACCACATAAAAGCATAATTGTTTGGTACAAAATTTTTCCAATTAATTAATATTTCAATTTATAAGCGAGCATCTGATTAAAAAAATTGCTCGATAGTAGCACTTTTTTGAGTAGTTTTACATAGTCTATCAACACAGTAGTCTTACATATACAAAAATTAACGACGTACAATTAAAACCAATGATCCACAGCTACTTCCATCCTTCTGATTAGGATGAATGCGCACGTACACAGAATCTATTTTTCCCAGCAGATTGCAGTTGTACGTTTCCCCAAACAACCTAAAACATGGTTTACTTATACAATCTTCATTGCGCATCAACCTGAATAAACATAAAATCCTACCGCAATTTGTCTTCAACGCGTTTTCTGTATTTGTCTTCTCTTCCATAAGGGTCGTACAAATAGCAGTGATCAGTTTGTTTTGCCTGGACAATTGCAACGGTTTTTACAGACATTTAGCAGCTATTAACATAAATTAATTAAATGCATTACGTAACAGCAAAATCCAATGATTTCCGTCAATGTGCAAAGCAGTCACAAAAGGGATTTTTCCGATTCGCCGAGCCTATATATAGCAAGGCACTTTAATCTAAATTAATGTAAACTACTTGATCTATTCACGTACCACGGTTTTTTGACAAAGATCATTGTGCACGTAATACCAAGCAGTTGCTACAGTGGAAGGAATTACATGGGTCGTCTTGGCATTCTGAATAAACAAAAAATACACTTATAGCTAGCTAACTGAACAGTGTAAATAATCATTTTTGTACATAATTATCGACGTAAGTTTTAACCATTACCTAGCTTTAAAAACATTTATTTGGTCCACAGGCCAGGTTCTAATTCTATCTCCAGTTTTAAGTGTTTAAATTTTCCTGAGCAAACCTTGTAAATGTTGAACGTCAAAAATTCTCAAATTGCAAGACAAACACAAAAACATGACCAATACACACACAATTTCATACTATTTCATATCATTATAATTGTCTTCAATGGCAGTAAAATAACCATCTTTATTAATTAATTCACAAAATAAATAAATTGAATGTGGACATGCAGACATAATGTTTAAATCCTTTGGGACCTTTAAAAAAAATAAAACATTTATAAAATTCAATAGTTTAAACAAAGAAATACTTTGTAAAAAGTAAAATTATGGGAATCTTAAACAATATTCAAACACTATAACCTGAAATAAAATTTTTGAGTTTTATTGGCCATGTTTTATTATTTCTTATTAATGCAAATCTACATGTCATTTGTATGTTTACTCAAACTAATCTAATCCAAATAATTTTAAAGATGACTGCAACTTTTTATGCATTATAAAATTATATCTATTTTTAAAATGTAGAAACTGAGATTATTTACATTTTATAAAAAAACCAAGAAGGTTGGCTTTATTGTACCTTAACCCATACCTGGTAATAAAAGCTTTTCACAATTAACAAAATTGCAAAATCTTCTAACAACAACATTATAAGATCATATGAATGACCATTATGAATACAATTTTTTTTGAAACCTAAGCCAAATTTACCTTGCAATGTTTGATTAATTTCATAAAACATTTTGGTATTTAAAAAAGCTTTGGAAAAGACTTACAGCAATGTTTCTCAGCCACTGTGCTGCAGTATGATACTGTAACAATTTGCAAGTGGTCAGTAGTGCAATCAAATGGTTAAAGCACCATGCTTATGATCAACATGGTCTTGATTCAAAACCCTCTTGTGTCATTCTGTAGTGTCCTTGGGAAAGACACTTTACAGCACTTTCCCCTGCTTGGTAGTCTTGGCAAGCAGTTCATAAATTAGAGTCATATTTTGATTAAATTAAAAGTGAACAGCAGTATCTTGGCATCTCTAGAAGCAGGTCAGAGTAACTGCTTACTTTATGTATTAGCACCTCCATTGCTTTTTTGCGAGTCAAGAGGATACATATAGAGATAAAATAAGTGGTTTTAAGCTACTTGACATTTATACCTTAGTTTTGTATATACTTCTTTTTTATTTATATAATTTATTTACATTTTTAACAATTATAAAAACTTTTTCAGAACTTCACAAGAATAAAAAGCCTAGTCCTCATCAGATTTTTAGAAATGAACAAAAATATTCCCAAATGTTTCTTTTGATTTCACATGATGTTCGTAGCTTAATGAAATAAAAAATGAAAAATGGATCTTTAAAACAAACAAGCACAAAGATCTTGATATAACATTTAGTGTTTTTAATTTTATCATGGCATATATGACACCAATATATTTTAGTTTGGTGGTGTGCCATAATCTCAAAAAGGTTGACAACTATTGGCATAAGCTACATAATGACTTATTATTTATCACACTGGCCAACTTCTGCACTTCTTAAAAGAAAACAAACTTAGATGTACTAAATATAAAAAAAAAATAGTCTTTTAAACCGATTAATTGCAAACTGAATAGTGGTTTACAATAAATATGTATATAATACCATTAAAACATCATAAAAATATGTATATAATACCATTAATACAGTAAATATGTATATAATACCATTAAAACATAATAAAATTAGACAACC
The DNA here is from genome assembly GCA_963680785.1 of Diplosoma virens. Classification (NCBI taxonomy): domain Eukaryota; kingdom Metazoa; phylum Chordata; class Ascidiacea; order Aplousobranchia; family Didemnidae; genus Diplosoma; species Diplosoma virens. The sequence continues at coordinate 23,763,634 of OY796885.1, read as the reverse complement.
AAAAACATAAAGGTAAAAATACTAAGTGGAGTTTCTACTAAATATATAAACACTTTTCTACAAAACTTACCAATAAACCAATTTGAAAATTAATCTTTTTCAGTTTTTACACCACAAAAAATTTTAAGTTTTTTAAATTAGTATTTTTCCTAAAATAATACTTGTATAAGCAAAAGCTTAAAATAATGCAACATAATATTTTTTATATTATTCCTTTCAATAAATAATCACCTATGAAAAATCACAATTCTTACTTGCCACATACTGCTTCCAAAATAGTGAAGACAATGACATTGCCATGTGCCATGTGCTGTTCTTACTGCCACATGACACTCGGCTCTGCCAATTGCCATGTGGCACCGTCACATGCCACTGCCATGTGCTGCTCTCACTGCCACATGGCACTGAATGCAATGCCACTGCCATGTGGCAAAAAAAAGTTACAACCCCGCCTCAAAATTTGAGCAGAATTTATTAATGGCTGCCTTGAAAATGTTATATTCATCTACATTTAAAACCAAAACTTGCCATTGAATTTTAATCTTAGAGTTCTGTCATTTTGTAGTTCAAAATTTTTTCTATTATCAATAAATCCAACTCGTGTTAATTCAATATTGGATGCAAAAAGATTCTAGATTAGATTAAATTGTTCCATGTTATTTGTAAAAAAACTAATGGTCATATTTCTGCTATAACAAAGTTAGATGTTCTTGAGCTAAACCCAACACATATTTTTTATCTTTATGGTTGCCTTTTTAAAACATTTCCAGTGATTCTTGTTTGAACTCATTTTTCCAGAGTACTATTTTCTGTTTAAATCTTTTTAATTTGTCGAACATCTCAGTATATTTTGTTTTATGCCTTGCATTTTGGTATTGAGTTCATTCAAGTGTTTGTATATATCAGCCATGTATGCAAGCTTAACAATCCAGCAATTGTCTTTAAAATGCTACAGTCATAGTTCAATATATATATATATATAACAACAAATATCAACAATATATATCAACAACCAATCCAACCATCCACCATCAATCAGAAAACATCTACCAAACATGATCAATGACAGAATCACAAAATTATCACATGACCAAGACTCATCCAATCAAGCATCTTCATTATATGCTGAAGCCTTAACCCGTTAAGTGCGCATGACGTATATATACGTCAAGGCCAAATGCTCTCTCAGTGTGCATTACAGATATATACGTCTTGATTGTTGCAGCTTTTCACAGCACGGATTATTTTGCTTCTCACACTTGCTATATTCTCCCACAACCAGCAATTATAATTGATTGAGACAAGAAAAACAGTGAGATGCAAAATTAATTATGCATTGTAACTCGGATAACAAAAATTTAATTCCTCACTTAATGGGTTAAAGAACAGTGGTTACACAGTCAACATGAAAGTACAACAAACCAGCCTCAGTAGAATTGAAAAATGACAAACAAAGAAACAAATACAAAAGAAAAAGAAATGTTATCTGGTTCAATCTTCCCTACAACAAAGAAGTACAAAACAACATAGGAAAAGCATTTTTCAATCTTATAAACAAACCTTTCCTTGCACACAACAAACTCTACAAAATATGCAATAAATTTAACGTAAAATTAAGTTACATTTGCATGCTGAATATGTTTAGCATAATCAATATTCACAACAAGAAACTCCTGCACCCCCAAAAAGATGATAAAGATTTATCATGCAACTGCAGAAACCTTTCCAACTGCCCACTCAATGGAAAGTGCTGAGCAAAGTCCATTGTCTACAAAGCATCTATCAGTGCTCCCAACTCACCCACCCAACATTACTTTGGCTGCTGTGAAACTGAATTTAGACCTGCTTTTACAACCACTGGCAATCTTTTAATCACCAAGATAAAGCAAACACTACAGAACTTTCTAAAACAGTATGGAAGTACGAGGGTCAGTCAAAAAATAATGAGCCCAAGTCTCTCCTGGCCATATTTGTTGCAATAAAATCAAAAGTCATACATCAAAAGAAAGCCCAGGGATAGGAGATCTCAGTTCTACTTTTCAATGTAATCTCCGCACTTTTCAATTCCAACTGTCCATCGATAAACAAGGGACACTATGCCAGCCTTGTAAAAGTTAGCAGGCTGCATTTTTAACCAGTTTCTTACAGCGTGCTTGACTTCTTGATCACTAGTGAAGTGCTGCCCCCTAACTCCTTCTTTCAATGGTCCAAAAAGATGATAGTCAGATGGTGCCAGGTCGGGTGAGTATGGGGGATGGGTTACCGTCGTCCATCCAAAAGAAGCAATCATTTCACGAGTTTTGAGACTGGTATGGGGCTTGGCGTTATCGTGTTGCAGCAAGACCTTAGACATGTCCAGGTGAGGTCGTACTCTTCTCAGTTTCGCTTTCAGTTTGCGTAAAGTGTCAATGTAAGCATCTGAGTTGATGGTAGTACCTTTAGGCATAAAATCTACCAATATCACTCCTTCAATGTCCCAAAACACAGTCGCCATAATTTTTCCAGCTGAACGTTGACTTTTGAATTTCTTGGCTCTTGGGGACGTGGGGTGACGCCATTCCATGGATGATCTTTTCGACAGAGGTTCATAGTGATGAACACAGGTTTCATCTCCTGTCACTATACGGCTGAGAAAAGTTTTGTCACTTCTGTGACACTCAATAAGCTCCGAACAAGCTTCAAAACGGGCTTGCTTGTAAAAATCCAAAAGTTGCCTCGGAACCCATCTGGCGCAAACCTTTGCAAAGCCTAGCTCATTAACAATATTCACAGCACTTCCATGGCTAACTCCAACACGTTCAGCAATGTCATCAATAGTGATTCTGCGATCATCTCTAATCAATTTCTCAACCTTATCATTGTTTCCAGGATTGACTGCAGAAGATGGTCTTCCACTTCTTGGTCTGTCCTGGAGGCTACTCAAACTTGGATCATCTTCTTCGTGTTTAATCCTGGATACCCACTTTTTCACAGTGCTGTAGGCTAATGAAGCATCTCCATAAACATTTACCAATCTTTCGAAAATTTGTTTTGGTGGCTCCCCTTCCGAAACAAGAAATTCAATCACAGCTCTCTGCTTCTGACGGACATCCAGTGATGACGTCATTTCCAAAACACAATACCAAAAGTGGACACGTTGAAACAATTTTTTTTTACAATTTATCTTTAAAGCAGTAAATTTACTAAACACCCTTAAAATTTCTAGAAAAAATATGAAGGTTAAAGCGGTTAAAGTTAACAGGGCTCATTACTTTTTGACTGACCCTCGTATAAAGACTAATGAATCAAATCACGGATAACTTGGTCAATTATTTGCAAATCATCTACATACACCAGTGGTCCTAGGTGCTGCAACCTTTGCATAGCAGAGAAACTTGCCATCTTACAAGTCGACCAGCACATGCTCTTGAACAAGTGATCCCAGTCTGTCTCCAAATCCTGATATCGGAACAAATTTAAACTGAAAAAATCTAAACCGATAAAATATACATAAAAATTTTGGATCAGGTGTAATATCTGCCCGGCTGGGCAGTTATTAGACCTGATCCAAGAATTCATGTGGCAAGACAATGTTCTAATTGTTAATCCAGGCAGATATTAGACTTGATCACCCGGCTGCCCAGTTATTAGACCTGATCCAAAATTTTTTAAAAAACTTTTAAAAAATTTAAATTTTTTAATTTTTAAAATATTTTGCATTTTTCTATTCCTCTCTGTTTAAGCTGTGCTTGCTCATTGTTGTTGTGCTTTCACCTGCTCACCTATTGGTTTCTTGTACCTCCCTGATCTTTTCTATAGCCATTCCCTTGCTGTCCATTCATGCCTTACTATTTTCTTCTTTTGCAATGTTTTTTTCCTATCACATATTGTGCACCTGTAATTTGATACAAAGATAAACAGTCATATCTTGCAGCCTCAGATACAAAGATGAAAATGCATAGCTTGTTTTCCAAACTCTAACTTTAATTCTAATTTGTTTAATAATTGCTTTTAGCATTTAGCTAATTAGCATATAAGCAGTTATGTGTTTTATCATCTTAATTATGTACTTTTTGTCTGTGTTTAGAATCACCTCCTGATGAGCCGAAAAGGCAAAACAAATCGTTGAGGTTTTAATAAAATTCTCTACATGGCTTTTGTAATTCAATTTAATACATATGTATATATATAAGGTCTGTCCAAAAAGTATCCAACCTTTTGGGCATAAAATGCACAACACAATGAATATCACAAATTTTATTTAATCTTCAAAATATTCCCCTTACAAGGGCACACACTTTTCCCAGTACCTGGGCCACTTTTGGAAACACTTCTTGTCTCGAATGCTCCTGAGCTCCGCTTTCATTTTGTCCATAATGTCCTTAGATAACTTAAATCATGTCCCTTTTAACATAGTTTTTAATTTGGGGAATACCCAGAATTCACATGGTGCCAAATCAGGAGAGTAAAAAGGCTGTCACACGAGTGCTGTATTGTTTTTGGCCAAAAAACCTTTGATTACATGGGCAAAATGAGCAGGAGCATTGTCATGGTGAAGCTGCCAGTTCTTCCCTGTCCACATGTGTTCGTTGCTTTCTTTGCACAGCATCATGAAGATGATGATGATGATGATGATGATGATGATATTTTGTTTGTGCTTAGTAACATTATTAAGTATATGCAATGTACTATGAAGCATGAAAAGGAAATGTGACAAAACGATGAACGTTAAACATGCAGAAAGTATAGAGAGAGTTGAAAAAGAGAAAAAATGAGAAGCACAGCTGTGTTACCTTTAATTCAAACCAAATATTAATATTTAAAAAAACAAAAAATGACAAAAAATATGCAGTGCAGGAATGGTTATGTAAATCATTGGGAGGCACAACTGCCCTATATTGCTAACTATGAATTTAGCTCTACTGAGCATGGTGAGTAAAGAAAACCTCCCGAAAAGAAACCTCACCAGGTCCAGAAACCTTTTCCAGATGCACTGCAAATACACAAACATGAAAATAAAAAAAAATATACTTATATATACAGTTATATATATAACAATTTTGCAAAATCAGTTCTTCTAAAGTGCTCAATCACAAAATTAGAGCTCTAAATTAAAATTAACACTGGCCAAATCACAGAAATTAAAACAAAGCTAAAACCCAACAGACTGTTTCACCCATAAAAGGGATCATCAGGGGTATCTAAATAAAGTAAAATAAAATAAAGTTAAAATAAAACTGCCAAAAATTCAATAAAAATTGAAAATTGAAAAAAATTGAAAAGACTTAAAAAAACTTTAAAAACACTTATTAAGGTTGGAACATCCCATCAAGGACTCTACTATACTAAACTGATTAAGATCGGTGAGAAAATACAAGAAAAACACGCAAAAGAAATACAAATACAAATATTATTTTAAATTTTAAAAAAGGGGTTTGAGTATCAGCTAAGGTAGGACATTGAACACAGCAAAAAAGAAAGAATATATAACACAAATCAAAGTTTAAGTTTGACGTTGATCAATTAGTATTTATTTTTATGCTGATACTTATTAACCAATTCAGTTCGTTTGTTCAACAGAGCATCATCATTAGCAGTTAGGATTGCATATTTTTCTGCCAGATAGAGGTTGCATAATTTGCCCCCGTGTTGATAAGTTGTGGCATGGCAAACTATTTTCCAAGATATAATAGGATTTAAACCAGAATCTTTGCAGGACGAAATGAATTTGGAAAGCTCAGTTGCATTTCTTTTGGAATCCGAATTGAAGGAATGGTTGTGATTGTTGTATCTCGCTTTAAATTCAGTTTCACACAGTCTGATATAGTTTTTACATTGATCCTTGGTTTGAATTGCTTGATAAACAATTGCTTTGTTGCAGCAGTTGCCATTCAATGGCATGACGGCTTATATTTGCAATTACAAGGTTTAAATTCTGACTTGCCATTGTGGAACTTAAGAAGCCCCTTATTGTGAGCTGCGAGGATGTTTGCCATATTGGGGGTACAGCTGTAGCTGAGTTTGACAACATTTTTGTTGCAGATTTTATGCAACCTGTTTGATGGTGGGAAGTGTTTCTGCAGGAGGTGGAAGAAGGCTTTCCAGTTATATATATACATTTCAAAGAGAGAATAAAGAAGTAGAAAGTTTAGAAAAGAATAGAACATGCCAACTGTGTAAATTGATTTGAATAATCAGTTAAAAATAAGGTTGATTGTCCATTCAATGGTTTGAATTTGTTATATCAATTAATTCCATTTCTCTTGCATAGCATACACTCTTTCTTGATAGAGATTGAAACTGTTTTGAAGATTGTGGCCTGATTGAGAATTGATAAGAGAACCAATGTTGATGATTGCTCCTTAGAAAGACATGTGCTTGAATTTTCTGAATCCATTTTTATCTGAAATAGAAATGCTTTCCCACAGTAAGTAGCTCACTGAAATCATTAAATTTAGATCTTATTTAACATTTAATTATACACTATTTCTAGTTTACAGATGTATAAAAATATTGAGAACGGTCTTGAATTTTTAGAAGCCATATCATTGACACCAGCCAAATCACCCTAAAGGAAACACTTCCATAAATATGATACAGTCTAAGAATATGAAGTCTCACCAGCATATACTGGCACTCCACACATAAAAACAAATGCAATTCATGGATTATTGGACAAAGTGTTTATATATTTTATCTAATCACTTATGTCATTTGTTCACAGGCCCAAAAGCTTCCCCACAACAATGCACTACTGTAAGCCCACACCACAACAACCGCTGCATAAAGCCGGCAATACCTTCATGCACTGTCAAGTTATGGCGCCAAAAAGACAAAGCGCCATTAAGATGTGGTCATAGTTTTATAACTTAATTTGTAAAATCTTTTATTGATCCTTATTTATTTTGATTCATTGAGTAGGAATTTTTTAAGATTGTTTCTAAAACATTTGAAAGTCTGGTTGCTAGTTTTTTAATTGGCTGGGAGAGAATTCCAAATGAAAGGGCCTTGATAAGAAAAAGATTGTTGTGCAACAGTTGTTTTACAATGATGTGTTTTATATTGAGCTTTGTTTCTTGTATTGTATTTGCATGGGTTTGAATGCCAATTACAACTATAAGCAGGAGTTGTTTCCACCTTCTATTTGTTTGAACATAAGGGATGCAGTTTCCACTTTATATAATTGATTTATTTTTAAAATGTTGCATTGTTTCATAATGTCATTTATGTTGGAACAATAGGGCAATTTGAATACCATTCTCAAGAATTTGTTACAAATTTGCTGAAGCTTTGTAATTAGAGTTGAATTATCAAAACACCAGTTTGAAATGCAATATTGGAGGTGACTGTTAATTAGAGAATGATACAGAAGGAGTAGTGAATCCTTATTTACAAGTGATTTTATTTTGCACACTACACCATAACAGCTTCTTAGCTTTGAAATCAAGTATTTCATGTGTAGACTCCAGGAAAGATTATTGTGAATGAATACACCCAGAAATTTTAGAGAAGTTACCTGATCAATTTGTCTATTTCTTATTGACAAAGAATGTTTACCTCCAACATTTGAGTTTGGAATACTAAAAAGCATAAATTTAGTTTTTTCAATATTTATTGACAATTTATTAGAAACTAGCCATCAATCAATTAATTCCATCTCTGATTGCATGAGTTGGAATAGAGTTGACGTATTTTTATGGTTAGTCCAAACAGTTGTATCGTAAGCAAACTTAATGGCTTTGCTTTTAGTTAAGCAATTGTTAAAATCATTTACATATATAAGAAACAGAAGTGGGGCTAAAATAGCCCCTTGCGGAAAACCCATGGTTGATGAATTGTTTGTGGATGATAAAATACCAGAACACCCAACTTGTTGTTTTCTGTTGAGTAAATAGTTCTTGCACCCGATATATGCTGGCCTCAAGTGGGATTTTTGTTTTTTTTTTAATTTTCTATTTTTTAAGGTATTTAAAAGCATTTAATCAATTATCTGAATAAAAAGTATAGCCAATATATTTTGAAGCATTGTTTATTAAGGATGTTTCAGAATTATAACTCATTCCATTATCAACTGTGTAATATATCAATTATATTAATTGTAATTGTATTACTAAAGATATTACCTTGTAATTGTAGAAAAATATACATATATACTTACATATCCTATGAATAACATGCTACCAATTATTAATTATGACCTTCATAATTAATGTCAGTCATGAGAGTATAAATAAAACTACAGCCTCAATTCAATTCTTCAATTTATGTCCATTTTACACAAAAATCAAATAAGCATTTTACTGCATTTATCACTACTTAAATAAGTAGGTTATAATAAATGTTCCTATTTAACCTATAATTGGTTTAGGTGAAGTCATGGAGACAGAGACATCATTGATATTTAGATTAATCACTATTTCTGCAATAATCACATGATACTCTAATGCTGTCTTCAATTTTGGATACATGCTTCATGCTCCCATCCATTCTCCCATTGATATTCCTTTCTTTCTTCCACTTCCCATAGGCATCCTTAATTAATTTTAATTATTTGAAAGATTTAAATAAAATATAAATTCAACAATAGTGAAATACTTTATCTAGTCATAGATTAAATTTATATTTATTGAGTAACTTTAAACTATCTTCTGAAAACATAAATAAAAAATCATAATGTGCAAATGGCAAAAACATAATAGAATATTATAGAGTACAAATGCACTTGAAACATAGTTCATCATCATAGCAGATGCCTCTGCTGGAGTGAACTCACTTAACTGGTTAACCACAATAATTACTGATGTTGCAAGATAACTGGCAGCATCAGTAATTTACTAATTTTCTGTTTGTTTTTGTTGATAATGATGCACAGCTAAAATATATAATTTATATTTTTGTAGTGTGTTAACAATTAGTAAAGATTGCATATCCAAGAACTTTACAAAAAATATACAACCACATTGCTTTTGATCTAACCCTGCAGTGCTAAAGAAAATACTTTGTTTTAATCAAAGCATCTATTGGCTGCCTCTGCAATTAATTTCTTGAAATAAAATTTAAGTAGAAGCTATTTGAATTTTTTCCAATAACTATATTGATATTATATTTTTCATTTCTGCTGCTAAATAGAAATATGAGTCACTAAATAAAGTGTGCCTAGTGAGTAGTGACCAAGATATTTCTGTTTTGCTTTGTAGACACATGCAGTAAACAAACATCCAATGCCTGTAGTGTCTGATGCTATATGGAACTGCAATGGCCAATGTTGTATATTGCCAGTTCAGCTGCTCTTGCATAACACTAGTGTGTCTGCTCCACTCCCCTAACTTAATGCTCATCTAAAAGCATTGAGCTACCTACATTCTTTGATTAGAATCATTCTTAGTTGGATGTGGCAAAAACTGGTGTGTACCATGCCCATTTCTCAATATACAGTACAGTGAGAATTATAAATATATGTTCAATACAATTCTGTGGGACAAATCTAAGTGCAACTTTGATGAATTTACTGGTAATTGTTTGTTATATAGGCTATAGCTAATGGCTATTTCAGTATGTCAAAAAGTAAACATATCAGCCTATTTGTAATTGTATTAATATTTGTTAAAATTTACTTACCATTCCTCACTTTATTAGTCACTTTTATAGCTTCTTTTTAACAGTAAAATGTCTCAAAAACAATTTCAGTTACAATAAAATATAAAAATTAATAAAACCCAAAAAAAAACCCTAAAAATCTGCCAGGCTGGGTTTTTTTAAAAAAAACAGAATTTTGCCAACCGTGGTTACGGTTAGTAATGATATTGTTGTTAGGGCTTGTTTTCACTGCAAGCATGGAATAGAGTATTCTTTGTTTTATTAATTTTATTTTGCTTGCCTCATGTCAAAGCATGGAAAGAAGTAAAAAAATCAATAAAACAAACAAAGAATGCTCCATTCTACATTCATAATGGAAACGAGCCTTTCTAGCTTGTAATGTTTGGTGATGATTTGCCATGACAATTCACCATCAACCTATGATCATAATTATTATAAATACAGGGATTGGAAAAAATAATGGAAACACCTTGTGCCATAGCATCACAAGTTTGAAACATGTAGTATATAAAACTGTCAAAATATTGTATATTTTAATGTTTTTCATATATTATTTCTCTCTAAATATGTTATGCTAAAATTACGTACTATTTTTACACAATGATTGGCCCAATGATTTTCCTTCATGACAGAATTAACAGCCAAGACTAAGAATAAGAATTTGGGCCCATCGAAATTTAACTCCCTGTATATTTAGAGAGAGAAATATAAGTGAAAAACATTAAAATATACAATATTTTGACAGTTTTATATATTATATATTTCAAAATTTGTATGCTATGGCACAAGGTGTTTCCATTATTTTGTCCAACCCCTGTATGTATGTTATTCTAAAAAAGAAAAACATTGGGAGTAATCTGTTACAGGAGGTTACTAGCTAAAGTAAAAGGAAAAGTGTACAGTACAGTGGTGAGACCAACAATTGTGTATGGACTTGAGATGGTGGTGGTTTCAAAGACACAAGTAGAAGAGATGGAAGTTGCAGAAATGAGAATGTTGAGGTTTGCTATTGGAGTGACAAGAAAAGATAAGGTTAAAAATGAGTACATCAGGGCTAAAGTTAAGGTAGAATGGTTAGGAATGAAGATGAGGGAGGGCAGGCTGAGGTGGTATGGACATGTCATGAGGAGAGACAAGGAGTATGTAGGAAGAAGGGTGATGTAAGTGGAGTTACCAGAAAAGAGGAAGGTCAAAAAGAAGGCTTCTGGATGTGGTGAAGGAGGATATGAAAGTTGGTGTGAAAGAGACAGATGTTAGAAATAGGGCACTATGGAAGAACATCATCTGCTATGGCAACTCCTGATTAAAGGAAAAAGCTGAAAGAGAAAGAAAGTTCTAAAAAAGAAAATATCTTTTTTCATATATGCACGTGATCAATAATAGTGAGGTATATAAAAAAAAGGAGTACAAGAATAAATCAGCAATTGTTTTTGAGAATTGAAATTTTCATGAAAAAATTTTTCAATTTCGATTCCTAAAAATTTTTTGATTCTTTTGATTCTTGATTCTGATTAATCATACCATCACTAGTTAAAGCATTTTGTAGCCATGGAAGATGGAGATGAAATGATATTTCTTGGGTCTATATGGAGATGACTGGTTAAATTGTCAGATTTTCTTGGTAAATGTGGATATAATAATGTGGTTTGGGTAGCCATTAGCAAACAAGATAGATTGAATTTTGTTGAGCTCAGCCTGAAGCCTGCTGCTAGAGCAGATAAACATAGCTTGGTGAACCCCATGTAGGTATTGGCTGGTAAAGGTGGGGTTCTTTTACACAGATGTGATAAATCCAGTTTTGGTTCTCAACGAGGATGTCAAGAAACAGGAGAGAAGAGTTAAGTTCTTTTTTAAATGTGAAACATAACAAAGAGAGTTGAGTGATGAAAGAAATTTTTCACAATCATCTTCGTTTTCAAAAACCACATAGGTGTCATTAATGTAGCAGTAGTAAATAAGAGGTTTTTTCATGTTGAGAAAGAGTTTGGTTTTTTGGTAATCAACAAAGATATTAGCAAGGGCTGGACCTAATGGGGACCCCATATCAACATCATCAGTCTGCCAGTACATGGTGTTGAAACTGAATTTAACCAACAAGGTGGCTGTTTGCATCAGCTCAATAAAAACTTTCCTAAAAAATGAAGGTGGTACTAGAATGTCATCATGGAGAGCATTGAGAGAGAGAGAGAGATCTGTTTATTTGCATCAAATCTTTTCAATAAATTACTGCTTAAAACACAAAAAAAGAACAATAATTTTACATTTTGAAATTAAAACAAACTGATAATAAGCCATATATATCAAATCAAAGAGCACTATTAAAGATGTGATGCAGGGGTAGGAAGGGACAAAAGTCATTTAATCACTACCCCCAGCTTATTTAAAAGTTTCATTACAAGCAATTTAATAAATTAAGTTTTTGTTATGTAAAATTGATTATTAACTTAGAAAAACATTAGCATAAGACATTTTACATCATAAATTAAAGATTGGCACAGATTTTGATAATTTCTTGAAGGGGAACATTGGTAAACAGGCTGGAAATATCAAAGGAACAGAGAAACAGAGATGAAGTGGGAAATTGAAAATTTCTGAGAGTTTCAACAAAGGTAAAAGAGTCAGGTATACAGTTTATAGAAAAAAGTTGGAGCACAGGATCAAGGATAGAAGTAAGTCATTTTGCAAGTTGATGTTGGGCCAAGGCAGTCATGGACAAGATGGGGCTTAAAGGCACATCCTTCTTGTGGGTTTTGGGCAAGCTATAGATACAAGGATGCTGAGAGCCTGTAGATCAAATAATTTTGTATATTCTAACGAAAATGAGGTTCTTCAGTTCTAATAGTTGACATTGAATTTGAGACTCAATCTTGGCTTTGTTGTCATTTTGACTAGCCAGACCAAGATTTTTAAATTTGGAAGCATCATGAAGAATGTGTTTGTTTTTTGAAACATAGTCATGTTTGTTTAAAATGACAACAACAGCACTTTTGTCTGGTTTGGTGATCAGAATGTCAAGGATCTAATAATGGCATTCTGATCACCAAACTGTAATACAAAATTTTGTATTTAAATATTGCTCTGATTCTTTCATTGAGCACTCTGCAAGGAAGATCAATTCACTTGTTAATATACAGGGTGCGCACAGTATTTAGAATTTGCAGGAAAATGCGTGCGTAAAATTTTATTTTTTTCAACAGCTGACACCGTGCTGTACATCCTCCAAAAAAATGGGGCCAAAAGAAGAATTCACCTTTTCACAGGAATGGAAAAGGAAAAGTGTGTTGTTTGCTATTCGCGCCAGACATGACAATGCCACCATTGCAACATTCTTTGACCTGATGATCACATGGGTGTGGAAGGTCAGAAATCAACTTGAGGAGTCTGGAGGTGATATGAAGCTGTGGCAAAAAGATCCAGTCACCAAAGAAGGTCTGACTGCCTCAGAACTGCCAAATCGTAGACTGGGTTAAAAATGCCATCAAAAAAGATCTGGGCAAGTCGATGCATGCAATTGCCAAAGACATGAAAACGCCTGAGGCCTTGATATGAAAATGTGTGTCAGAGGACTTGAGGTACAAGTCTGACAAAATGAGAAAAAGCCAATTACTGACAGCCAAGGTCAAGAAGAAGCGATTGAAGTACTGTCAAAAACTTCTCAACAAGCTCAAACATCATCTGCAGCATAACATGATTTGATTTTTCTCTTGATGAGAAGAATTTTTGCCAGGATCAAGAGGTAAACAGCCAAAACAACTGTTGGTTGACTGTATGCTCCAAGGATGTGCCAAAAGTCATGCAGACCAAGTTTCCAGCCACTGTGATGGTGTTTGGGGTGGTTTTGTCTGAGGGTCACGTCATGCCGTCATACATCTTCCCGAAGGGCTTGATGGTCAACACGGTGGAGTACCTGAAGGTTTTAGAGATGCATTTACTGCTCTGGACACGTAAGGTGGCTGCTGGCAGGCCATATGTGCGGCAACAGGACTCGGCACACTGCCATACGTCAAGAAAAATGCAACTTTGGCTGAGTGACAACTTTGTTGATTTTTTCCCCCCTGACGTTTGGCCTCTAAACTCGCCAGACCTAAATCCAATGGACTTTTTTTGACAATTGAGAAATGCACCAACAAGATTCCATGCAAGACGAAGGACAAATTGATCAAAAGGATCAAGGAGTTCAAGGCCATGAAGAAAGCCCAAGTTGTGAGGGCCTGCTTGAGGTTCTGAGCTGGTCCCATTGAGGTCATGATTGATGCAAATGGCAATTTTATTAAATAAATTGCAAAGTTATACATCAGTCTATAATGTGTTAAAATTTTATTGTAATCAGTTTACCCATTTTTGAGAAAATTGATTTATTGTGAAACTTGGACTTCGTATTCTAAATACCATGCGCACCCTGTATATTCATATAAACTTTAATTTACAATGGTTAGTGGTGAACAATTCAATACAATTAGGATAGAGGCATTGTACATCAATTATCCAACTGATTAAACATTGGCATCATCCCATCACTAATATATATTGTATTTTGAAAAAATGTTTCTTGCAGAGTGCTGAATGAAAGAATAAGAGCAATATTTTAATACAAAATCTATTTTATCTCTGTTTAAAAAATCACCAACATCTGTTGCATTTTTATTTAAACAGAATCTTGATCCTTGTTCAAGTAGAAAGATTACACTGGTCAACAAAAAAAATTTTTTTTTTCTTGCATGGACTTTGAGAATGGAGTTAGGTTAACTTTGGGGTGCTGAATCTGAATCTGAGCTCAGATTTTCTCTATCACATCACGTTTTTGTGCAATTTGCATGTTTTGTAGTGCTGCATTGTGTGAAAGTTGCTCATTTGCTCAGATGTTAGATGCCATTAATCAAGCACAAAAGCAACTTCAAAAGCATAGTTTTTAAACCAGTTTTGCAAAATGGGAAAAAAAAGCCATAATGTTGTTTATGGCACCGGAAAGTTGTGAGAAACTCATCTTCTTATTTTGATGTTGGATGTGAGAACTAGCCATAAAGTTACAGAAATTGCACTTTGCAGACAAGGTAGTAAGGTTAAGAAAGGTTGTTCTTCTGAAACATATGTTTGTTTGTAACAGCAATAGTTTCTAAACAGGAGCGTTTGTTAATATGTTACAGGTTCAGTAATATTTACAGTTCAGTGTTTTTAAAGCTTTTGTTCTATTTTATCTTACATTAAGGTCTTAACATGTTTGTGACTTCCAAGCAAAGAAAATGCTGCAATGACCCAGATATTTTCTGTTATATCTGTGGTTGTTTTACTTTACCACCTCAAAGATGTATTATCAGTAGTTTTATCAAAAAAATTTACCTTGCTTATTTTGGAGTACTGCTTGGTGACCAGGACAAAAGTTGGGTGCCTCACCAAGTTTGCACAACGTGTGTCAAAACATTGAGATCCTGGTCTCAAGGAAAGAATATGAAGCTCAAATTTGGTGTGCCAATGATATGGAGAGAACCAAAAAATCATGTGGATGACTGCTACTTCTGCCTCATAAATGTCAAAGGATTCAACAAGAAAAACAAGCAACACTTGCAATACCCAAACATACATTCTGCTATGCAACTAATTCCCCATAGTGATAAAGTACCTGTACCCATTTTCACCAAGCTTCCAGACATTGATGAGGACCAGCTTAGGTCTTCCACGTCTTCAACCAATTTTGATGATGATGATGAAGAACAGGATATAGCGCATGAGGCATGGAATGCTGGCCGAGTTTCTTCGTATAGTCAGTCTGAATTGAATGATTTGATACAAGATTTAAATTTGCCAAAGCAATCCGCTGAAGTGCTGGCTTCCAGACTGCAGGAAAAACATCTCAAAGTTGGTACAAGTGTTTCATTTTATCGTAACCAGGAAGAGAAATTAAGAAAGTACTTTCAGTCTGATGGCCAGCTTGTTTACAGGGTGTCAAGAAAGTTCCCGATCGATTTTTAAATTTAATGTAATTCAAAAACTTCAATGAATTATGATAAGTTCTGTACGTCATTTTTCCACTTAATCCTCCTTTTCAATGTTTCAGATACACTTTTCAAATTTTTTTGGCTAAAATAATAATAAAATGAGTAAAAGAGCTGCAATCATTCAACTTCATCGTGCGGGACATTCAAATTCTAAAATTATGAAGTTGCTAAAAGCACCAAAATTGACTGTTCACGATACAATCTTGCGCTTCCAAGAACTTGGAACCATGGAGGATCGGGATAGGAGTGGACAACCTCGATCTGCTTGCACTCCAGCAAAGATCAAGGCCCTCAGGGAGAGAATTCGGAGAAACCCCAAACGATCCTTGAGGAAAACGGCTAAAGACATGAATATCAGCCATGAGTCTGTCAGAACAATTGTTGAACAGGATCTCAAAATGTTCCCGTACAAAATCAGGACAAGACAACTCCTAACTGACCTCCAGAAGCGAAAAAGAAAGGAGAGGGCCAAAATTCTGCTGAACCGTCTGAAGGGAGGCACGGAGAAAGGCGAAATCGTTTTTTCAGACGAAAAACTCTTCTCGGTGGAGGCGAAGTTCAACACCCAGAATGACAGGATTCTCGGAAAGTCGCCCAAGGACCTCCCTGATCATCTTTGATTCGTTTCACGCCGACAGAAACCCTCATCTGTGATGGTATGGGGTGCGATCTCCAAATCTTGGAAATCTCCCCTCATTTTTGTTAAAGAGGGGGTCAAAGTGAATACAGATTCGTATGTCAATGATATTTTAACCCCTGCCCTCGCATCGATGAAGAAAAAGTTCAAAAATAAGTCCTTCACCTTCCAACAAGACGGCGCGCCTTCTCACACATCAAAGAAGACGCAGAAGTGGTGCGAAGAGCACTTTCCTTCATTCTGGACCAAAGATTTGTGGCCACCATCTTCGCCCGATCTCAATCCTATGGATTTCTTTGTGTGGGGTATTCTGGAAAAAGAAGCCTGTTCTTAACCCCATAACAATCTGGAGGATCTTCGAGCTTCCCTGAAATGAGCATGGGAGAAAATTCCTCAAGATGCCCTTCGTGCTGCTTGTCAGAATTTCCGACAGAGGCTCCAACGTGTTATTGATACAGATGGGGGTCATTTTGAATAAACCAGATTTTTTTATGTTCATGGAGCTTTGTTCTATCACCACAATAAACCTTTTGTTGATTTAACCTTCTGTTATTAGCCCTATATAATTTTGTTTAGGATCGGGAACTTTCTTGACACCCTGTACTGTTCAGATGTTAAGGGGCTTCTTACTATGGGTTTGTCTGCATATCATTCAAATGACTGGAGACTTTTTATTGATAGCTCAAAAAGAAGCCTTAAGTGTGTCCTGCTCCATAGTGCTAACCAGTATGGATCCATCCCAAAAGGACACTCTGTCACTCTGAAGGAAAACTACAAAAACATCAAGGTTGTGCTTGAAAGACTGAAGTATTGCATTTACCAGTGGTTGATATGTGTGGATTTAAAAATGGTGAATTTCCTATTAGGGCAACAAGGAGGTCATACCAAATATCCTTGCTTTTTATGCTACTGGGATAGTAGAGCCAACGACGAGCATTGGGGAAGAAAAGAATGGCCACCAAGGAATACAATAAAACCTGGAGAAAAGAATATCGTCAATAACCCCTTGATTGATCAGAAAAACATCATTTTGCTGCCACTACACATCAAACTTGGACTAATGAAGCAATTTGTCAAAGCACTTGTTTGTTCTGGAGACTGTTTTGGATACATTTGCTCAACCTTTCCTGGCCTTAGAAAGAAGAGAAGAAAAAAGCAGGGATATTTGATGGGCCTCAGATCAGAACGTTGCTCAGGGACCAGTATTTCATGACTACAATGACTGTCATTGAGGCTTGAGCTTGGAAAGCATTTTCTAACGTGGTCCATAACTTCCTTGGTAATAAGAGAGCTGACAATTATATAGAGTTGGTGGAGGAGCTTCTTCTCAGCCTACAAGACCTTGGGTGCCGAATGAGCATTAAAGCGATACTTGCATAGCCACCTCAGCAAATTTTCCATGAATCTTGGCAACGTTAGTGAGGAGCAAGGAGAGCGTTTCCATCAGGATGTCAAAGTGATGGAAGAACGTTATCAAGGTTGATGGAACTGCAACATGATGGCAGATTACTGCTGGAGTTTGATGAGAGATGTCCCTTACACAGTTCATAAAAGATTAGCAACAAAAAGAAAATTTTTGATGCCATAATGTGATTTTGTTTGTGCTAAACTATGTGTTGGATTTGTGTACAGTCGTATTGATTGTTGCGATGTGACAGTGTTACTTTTTCGTATATTTTTTGGTTTTGCTTAAACCTGCTAATGTAATTTTGTGAGAATGACACAAAACGAAAGAACTTAGATTTTCATTGATGTCATACCTGTGCTGAGCATAATGCTCCAGATTGTGTATTTTTAATATATTTCACGTTTTTACTATTTATATATGATGTGTTCAATAATACACAAACACGGTTTAAAATTACAAATAGCTTTGAAAAGTCATTTTAAAGGAGATGCTGCCTTCTATTGTAAACATTATTCCACTTAAGAGCACTTAATTTTTGGAAAAAATTAAGTTTTTATGTCTCAAAAATGTGATGTGATGAGCAAAAACTAACACCAAATTTGGATTCAGCACCTCCAAATTACTCAAAATCAGTTGAAAAAGTCCATGCAAGAAAAATCATGTTGACCAGTGTTATATTTAAATATGTTACATAAAATTTACGTAAGTACTTTTTAAAAAACCACAACAGTCTGTTTTATTCTATAGAATTGTCAGGTCTGGAAAAATAATGAATGCATTAGTAATGAAAACACAGTACATTAAGTTAATCATACTTTGATAAATAATATGTAGCTCTGCAAAACATAGTTTATAAAAGGATGTTTCAAAATTTGAAATCATTCCTAAAACTAGAAATATTATTTAAGCTTTAAAAGATTCTATGCTTTGAAATATGCAGTTTGTTAAATTCATCAAGCAAATAATGCAATTCCTGTGATGTCATATAAGAAAAAATAACTCCAATTATAGTAAATGCAAGTACAGAGGATATGCATTCATATTATGTAGACCTGACTCCCCTTTTACTTTCATATGAATGAAACAGATTGATTTTATTGGATAAAACAGACTGTTGTAATTTTTTAAACAATGATAAAATAAAGTTTGTATTAAAATTGGTTTGATCATTTTATTGAACATTCTGCAATGAAGACCAATTTACTTTTGCTATGTATATAATGACTTTATTTATAGCAATAATATATGAAATTCTTGCAATATATATAAATTAGGAAAAAATTAATTGTATAAGAGTGGTTAGAGTGCTCAATAAAATTCAGAACAAATCATTGATTTTTCATTTATTAAAAAACAGCTATTTCATCATTGTTTGAAAGGACACCCATTCTAGACCAGATGTAAACAGGACTGTGGCTGAGGATTTATCCTTTTACTACCCCAAGTTGCTGTACTGCCTGGATCAGATGCTGGCAGTGATTTGTTAAGTCAGCATCAAGTTTCGTTGTGCTTCATATGGTATCCGATGTATGGGGCACACTATTAGAAGATGGTCTGCAGTTTGTTCAAAGGCACTGCACTTGCAATTCAGTAAAACAGTTAGACACCATTTGTGCTTGGATGAATGGAATCACCCAACACCAGTCTGCAGGCGATTAAGCTTAACTCAAACTGCTCAGGACAAGGTCATTCCAACAGGCCTGGCACTGGTCATCAGCATGAAAACATGGAACCTGGATAAATGTATTCTCACAGTACTCTGCATTCCATTTATAAGTCATTCACACACAGGTGGTTACTTATTCAAATAAAGCAACCACCAGACAAATTTGATTTAATTGAGTACTTTTATTTGAATAAGTAACCAATCTGATCTTTGAGCATTCTGCAAGGAAGATCAATTCACTCTTGCAATATATATATATGTATGTACACAAAGATAAGTGCTTTTAATATAGCTGTGGCACTGCTCAATGATGAAGATCAAAGCAAAATTTATTTATTTAGATCAAAATACTTATTCAAATAGAATTGTATTTTGATCTAAATTAATATATATATATATATACACAGGAATTGACCATTTGTTGCCGCTGACAGTTAGCTACTGCCAATTTGGGTTAGGGTTAGTCATGATGGTGTTGTTAAGGTTAGTGACAGTTGGTGATAATTTACCATGGCTGATTCACCACCAACTCATGATCATAATCATTATAAATATATATATTGTTCTAAAAAAGAAAATGTCACTTTTCATACACGTGCATGCTCAATGATAGTGAAGTATATGAAAAAAGGCAATTACATAAATAAATTAGAAATTGTTTTAAGAATCAAAATTTTCATAAAAAGTAATTTGATTTGATGCCAATCTCAATTCCAAAAATTCATTGATTCTTAATTCTGATTAATTGTCCCATCACTAGAGATAACTAAAAAAAAGCTTATTGGTTGTACCAAATTGCCTGTTAATTTGGGTCTTTTCAAGAAGTCACTTTAACTGATTTTGGTTAATGAAAACTAACCTGGAATTTTCCTGTGGGTGCTATTGCTTCTTATAATCTTTTTCTTGTTTTTTTTTTCTCTTTTGGTGCTGTGAGGGGGATTGTGTGTTAATTTCACCAAAAAAATTGCTTATGGTGACTTCTTGAAGAGACCCACAAATTTTTTGTAAGAGTTTATAAATGTAAAATAAGAGATTAACAATATTAACGACAATTTTAATGGCATACTAGTATAGCTTTAATTTGTTACTACATTTTAGGAACAGCGTTGGCATCATTTTTCATGCTTTTTTCAAAAATTTCGTCCTAAGTCTGTAAGTGAAGTAACAAACTTTTATAAATTACGATGGGAAGATCAAGAAAAAATAAAATCTTATATTGAGAAACGACCTAATGGTCAACAAGGAAGTAAAGGAAAATCTAAAAATTCCAAAACAATATCAAAGTCATTAATTGATTATGTCATTCAATATGCTTTGTCAGGAAAAAGTACATGTAAGAAATGTGGAGAAAAAATTGCAAAGGTTTGTAAATTTTGAACTTGGTTGTTTTCTTTGAATTGTAATTAATATTATAATCATACTACCATGTTTTTGAAAAAAATCTTAAAGCTAAATAAAAGACTATTAGCCATTTAAAAAATATAAAAAAAGCTCAAGTTTAACACATTGACTGCCATGTCAGTTATATATGCCTGACAGTAGTGTAACTGTTACGGCCACATCAGTCATAAATGCCTGACATTGAAAATTTTATTTCTGACCGCATCAGTTACCAATGCCTGACGCTTTGTGGAAATCCAATGGGTAGTTTAAAGCGTGGCCTCTTGCAAACATTCTACTATGCTTGGTTTTAAAAAATAAGCAAAAATAATTTCTTTTTTTTGTACTTTTTTTAAAAAAGTTTTTTTTTTATTGAGACAATTATTTTCTTATTTTTTTTTATAATAACAGTGAAAGAAGCAAAGCAAAAAAACTGAAAAAGGTAACCAATTGTTCAAAGCACTTTCAAGATAGTACTAAGCAACAAAAATCGCTACTGATGCAGTGCATTGAAGCAGGGGAGATATTTGTGGTTGACCAGTACAGCTGTCACAGCAAGTGTTTGTCTGTTTGACAGTTTTTCAAGCCACTTCACGACCTTTCTCTTCTTTGACTTTCTTGTAGCAAGAACTACAATATCGTCTCATTGGTTTTCCAGCAGCGTTGACTCGCGTTATGAGGTGATGTGTTGCACTCAGTTTCATAGAAGAAGATCTCAGCTGCTTGCTATTGTTGCTACTAAGCTTCAACAAAGAATCAGCCAATTCTTCTTTGAAGCTGCAAATTTTTATTTTTTTCTGAGATGCATTCCCATACAAAGTCCAAGTGTTTACTATAGCGACTCCTCAAATGGTAAGCTTGTGTTACCATTTTAATCCTTTTCACAGAGACATTGCATATGATGCCATTTGGTCAGACTTATCTATACCGGATTTGCCTTTGTTGTAGGCCAAAATTGCTATGGGCTTTTCTGTTGCTCTTCAACATCTTTGTTGCCTAGCACTTAAAGTATTGTCAACTGATGATGTTTGCATGCTGTGACTTGAAGATGGTTGTGTAGATGTAGATGGCTGTGTGGTTGTGGTTAGCTGTGCAGATGTACAGGGTGATTCAGCAAAGTGTGCACAAATACTTTTCTTAATTTTATGTACATGTATTTCGTCCATTATTAACTTTCAATTATTAACATTTCAGTTTCTTATTATTTAAGAGTTAAAATTTAAAATCTGGTATTAAAGTTCACCAAAAGACATCTCTTGTCGGAGGCCACTAAGAAGAAAAGGCTCGATAGAGCAAAGGTTTTGGTCAAGAAACTTGTCGATGGCACGCAGCCTCAAGTTTTATGGACAGACGAAAAACTTTTCACTGTTCAAGCTGTCCATAACCATCAAAATGACAGGATTTGGCTTCCAGACATAAACATGGTCCCAGTTGAGCGTCGCAGCTCTTTCAGAAGACAAAAACCCGCCTCCGTAATGGTATGGGCAGGCGCAATATCAAAAGGGCTGAAAACTCCTCTCATATTCATTGAAGAAGGGGTCAAGATAAACCAGACCGTCTATAGGCAAATGCTGGAGGAGAAAGTCCTTCCCTGGGTCCAAGAAGTAGTTGGAGAACAAGGAGTTACTCTTCAACAGGACGGTGCAACCTCCCACACAGCCAACTCAGTTCAAGCTTGGTGTCAATGCAATTTCAAAGGTTTTTGGGAGAAAGAGCTTTGGCCGCCGTCTTCACCAGACTTGAACCCTATGGATTTTGGGTTATGGTCTATTTTAGAGACAAAAGCCTGCTGTACTTCTCATCCAAATCTGGACTCTCTAAAGTGAAAATTGACATTGGCATGGGACGAAATTGACCCAGAAGTGGTGTGTGCCACATGTGCCCAGGTTCTGCCACGACTTTGGAAAGTAATCAAAAACAAAGGGGGTTATATTGAATAGCTTGTATATTTTCTGAAAGCTTATTAAATTTACTATCTTCACGGCATATAACTTGTTTCATTTGACCTAATTATAAGTCCGAAAGATGAGTTTTTATTTGTGCACACTTTGCTGAATCACCCTGTGGATGGCTGCTGGGCAGAATCCTGTGAAGATGTAGATGGTTGTGTGGGTGTAGATTGATGTGAGTGTATTGAACGTACTGGTGCCATAATGGGTGCATGCTTGGTTCAGAGAATTCGAACATCTCGTGTATCTCTCCATTTCAGTACAACAATACCATCTTGATCTTCTTTGGCAATCATCTCCCCGTGCCTAAGCTTAGCCTTAAGAACCTCTTTGGGGACATCCTTTTTGTTTGCTCTTAGGGTGTTTCTTTCTGCAAAAAAGATTTGACATTGTGTGTTTCTTTCTGCAAAAAAGATTTTGCAAGTTTATAGCTTGTATAGAAATTGTCAACATATAAAGTTCTACCCTCATTTAAGAGGTCTTTAGCAGCTCCAAACAAACTTTTTGTGCGAGCCTGATTTCTCGCTGTCCAGTGGCAGATTTGCCTGCATAAATTCAAAAACCCCAAGTATAACCATCAAACGAACACAGTTTGAACATTTTAATGCCATAGCAATGGGCTTTGTTTGGTATGTATTGCCTGAAGATTAATCTTCCCCTCCAAGGAATCAAGGTCTCATTGATAACAATATCTTTTTCAGGGCAAAACATATTTTTGAAATTGCTCTCCAAAATGTCTATCAAAGGTTGGATTTTAGCAAGGTGGTCACCATCTTGAGCAGTTGCATTGTCGCTAAAATGAATGATGCTGAGCAATAACTGAAATCTATTTCTTGACAACACTGAAGTAAGAATTGCTTGCTGATAAATTCTTTTTTTTGACCAATAGTTTTCAAGAGATCCAAGTCTCACCAAACCCATCCAAAGAATCAAGCCTAAAAATTGTTTTATCTCTTCAGAATTTGTTGGACTCCACTTCTTCAAACGAGAATATGGTTTAGGTGTTATTATAGCAATTTCTTGATCAGCATATTTATTTGTTTCACAAACAATGTGATCAATCACCTTGTCATCAATCAATAAGCAAAAACATCTACTGGAGAATAATCTGGAGGAATGAAGGTTTTCATACCTCCCTGGCCACTAAATAGAAATGGCTTATGCCTTCCAACATAATCTGTCCAACCTTTGGTTGCATTATTATCATCATCACTGACTCTATCTTCATCATCAGAAACCTCTCCATCTTCTTCCAGCGCAAGATCATTTAGAACATCTGTCAATAACTCTTCATCATTTTCTTCTTCATCATAACTTGATTCCTCATCAGAAGTTAAATGTGGCTGCCAACCACCACCTACTAGAAAGTCATCTAAAAAACTACAATCATCCTCACTTTCATCATTGTCAGAACTGTGCAATAGCAAGTTAATATCATTCTCAGTTACTTTACACTTAGTCATGATAAGGCTTAGCTCTACAAAAATAACCAATTATTAGTCATTAAAAACAAACCACCAAGAATAAAAGAAATTTTGTTCAATACCAATACAAATTTCTATGCTACTATTGACGCTTTCTTGAAACTGCTTGAAGACAAGCCTCAGCCTGAGCTCTTCTAACTTGTAAAATACAAAGAAGCACAGTAAACGAAAGCTTGCTTTGTTATCAACTTGTATGAAGGAATGACTAGTTTGGCGCAAAAGCCCCTGTATATGTGGGAAACAGTCTTTCCAGTTTTATTGATTCTGAAATATTAAAACTTTTGTGAAGGAGCACCACACTACATACTTAGCTTTTATTAGTAGGCCAACTACTTGGTCAAATCCAAATTTTACTGTAAATCAGCTACTATGACATAAACTACTGAAACATGCCTGGTTTACACCAAACTAAGATGAAAACAAAAGGATAAATTCTTGTCTTTGCTCAGGTATGTGTGAGAGCCTTTTCCCTTGGAATTTTGTGACTTAAAGAAAAAAAAAGGAAAGTGTTTAACCAGAAATCAGTGTACTGAATCAATGACAATAAATTATGCTAGTTTCTAAATTGATTAACCATATAATGACTTTATAAGGCAGTATAGTGCATTTTGACCAACACATGGTGCCATGTCAGTCATAAATGACTGACATAAAATTTTGTTTGTGGCCACGTCAGTCATATTTAAATGACAATAAAAAATTAAAATAATTAACTAAAAATGTCTCCAAATAAATGCTAGTTGCGCTAAAACATGATTTTGAGGTAATACTAGCCTCAACTACACTTTTTAACATTTGGCCCTGGGGGTAATTTTTCTAAAATATGCATGGCAGTCAATGTGTTAAATTACAGCTAATAATATACACAAATGTAAAAAGTTTTGCTGGTTCTTTCATATTGTTTTTTTAAATGTGATTTTCAACTCAGTTAAAACGTGGCTTTTATATGGTTTGATGTTGGTCAAGCCACAGTACACCTGTTATCTGTTCTGAGTCAATAACATGATCAATTACTTTAATGTTTCTTTGAGTTTAGAATTGTTAGGCTAAGTCAGTGGTTTTCAACTTTTTTCTTTTTTTATTGCTACCCAATCTAACTTACCAACCCCTTTTTTTAAACAATTTTTTATTTTGGCATATAAAAGCTATTGAATGCACTTATGAAGACAAATTAATAAAAAATTATAAAAAATAGCCAACTTTATTCAACAAAAACTTACAAATTAAATTCAGCACAGTGATATTACTGGTGTTGCTTTTTGGCAGCTACTGTTCTTGCCAAAGCACACCATAGATCTGGCTCTATTATTTTATTTTTGGCCTTGTTCTTCATTCCCAGGAATGCAATGAAGACATTCTTATTACACAGCCATGTCAACAAAAAAGGCATCAAAAGTTGAAAGGCTATACTTGTAACTCTCTTGATTACAAAAAATCAACTGCTAACTAATATGCCCCCAAAGTCCTTTGAAACCATCTTCCAGGTTTTTTCTTATTTTATAAATGAATTAACTTCTTTTTAGTGTTGTATCATAATCACTGAACATGCTGATAAAGCCTGTTATCTTCATCAAAATAATGTTCCTATTTACTTTGCCACACTACTGACATTTAAACTAAGCTTAAAGTTTAATTGATAAGTTGACAAACGCTTAAAGTACATTCATATAAGCAGGAGCGTCGTATTGATAGCAAAAATCATTGATGTGGCTTATTGGTTTAACTCTTACTCTCATTATTTTTGTGTGTCTTTGAAAGAACCACTTTATCACATTATTTTCTGCTTGGAGGCCTTAGTAAGCAGGTCCAAATTTCAGTCATATCAAAAACTAAAACACCAAATAAATAAATCATAACCAAAAGTGATATCTTAAAGCTAACCAGTAGCCAATTCTTTAACCTGTTTTTGCACCAATCTTCATCACCACCTTGGCATTCTTGACCTAACAAATATTTATAAATCATCAAGTCATGTTTATAATAATGTTCTTAAAATTATCACATCCTATTTATTTTAACCCCTTTTTCTAACTCCCTATGTTTTGTCAGCTGTAGCAATAGGCTGCCTAAGAACTGTTTTGCAATATAATTTTTTCATTTTTATTTGATATATTTTAATTACTAATCATTACTGAAAACACAATTTCTTAGCCCATCTATAAAGCAAAAAAATGTCCAGTTTACCTCTACATTCTATCTGTAGAAGCTGTTTCAGCGAGATTTGAAAAGCAAATCACCCTAGCTTTTAAACTGCTGTTTTGCCATTGAACCACATTTTGTTTATGATCTGACAGCTTTTGTCAGCAACCATACAGGATGTACTACTTTCTCATCATTACAGCAATGTTGTCTACCAATTTGTGTGCCATCGTTACAATTTGTATTATGGTTGCATGTCCCAATGCCTGCAAGAGCATTCTAAACAATGCATCGTTTAGTCTGTTGACTAATCTTTCTGCCTCTCAAAGCTGCAAAAGTCTTTTTTTCCTGCAAAGCTAATAGTAGCTTTCAACATTGCTTTTTTCACAAGTCTGCCATTAACCAGCAGCTTCTACACACCATGGAATGTGCTCTTTAGTAGTACAGCAACAACAAATGATGAATAAAAATTATCAAAACTTCCTGTGATCCCCAGAAAAAATAATTTTATTCTTGTTTGAAATTGTTGTACCTTTCATCTTTCTGCTCTAAAAGCTGCTTTTATTAAACCTAAACCTCTTAACACTATTTTTTGTAAACGAAAAGATTTTGTCTATGGCCTCAAACTTTTACAGCTTTCTTCTCGTTGACCAATCACTCTCAACCAATAAGAGCACTCTACTTTATAACTCAGTTTGACTCATGTTTTCTTCTTTCTGTTCATTTCTTCTGAAGAGTGTCAGACAAAAAGCTTTGGGAATGACTCCAATTCTAATTACTATTTTTTTTTTTTTTGCTTGTTGTTACTCAAACTATACCACTCAGTGAAAATTTTATTAACCTATTCTCGTTACTATTAACCTATTCCTAACATTTTACTGCATCACTTAGTGAAAATAGTATTAACCTATTCTCTTCTGCATAATGATTTAATATGCTACTTACCGTATTTTCCGGCTAATAAGCCAATTTTCTGGACCTACGTTTTCGACCTAATTTTCTGGGGTTGGCTTATTGGGCAGATATAGCTTTGGACCAAAAAAACAGCGGTCAAAATTGGTCACAAAAACATGTATTATCGGTAACTAAAAGTACATACGGTAAACAACAATAAAACAATATCAGCAACACAACTTTATTAAAATCCATTAAATTCATCTTCATCTTTGGAATCGTCGAATAACAAATTCCATTCTTGACCAGACACTTGGTCATCATATGGGTCATTTTCTGCTGTTATTACTGGTAGTTCAGTGGATACATCGCTGTCTTCCTCCTCATCATCCAACCACAATAAATCATCTTCAGTACCGTCCATGGCATTAGAAATGCCACACTTTTT
This sequence comes from Diplosoma virens, assembly GCA_963680785.1. NCBI lineage: Eukaryota > Metazoa > Chordata > Ascidiacea > Aplousobranchia > Didemnidae > Diplosoma > Diplosoma virens. Next base: position 23,736,060 of record OY796885.1, on the reverse strand, counting down.
AAATGACTTCTGCACCGATTCAATACTAATATTGTCCCACGATTTTACGACCCATTCACAAACAGTGGTGAGTGATGCAGCGCATATATTTCCAGCAGCAGTAAACGTGTGATCGCCAGAAACCATCCATTCATTCCAGCATTTACGAAGACCATCTTTAAAAGGTTTGTTTAAGTATACATCTAGTGGCTGTAAAATTGATGTCAGCCCACCAGGAATAACCGCAATATCAGTATTAATTCTTTTAAATGTTGCTTTAATGTTTTCACATAGGTGTGACTTAAATATGTCCCAAACGAGCAGTGATTTGCAATTCAGCAATCCACTTGGACGACGCTCCAAAACTTTGTTGATCCACTTAATGCATCCCTTGTCATCTATCCATCCATTTTCTTGTACATGTACAATCACTCCTTTAGGAAATTTTTTTTTTGGAAGTGTCTTTCTTTTAAAAATTACCATAGGCAGCAATTTTGTCCCATCAGCAAGGCATGCTAAGACTACAGTAAATCGTTGTTTCTCGTGGTCTGTTGTCTTAACCCAAATGGTTTTCTCACCAGCTTGATTAACGGTTTTGTTACCAACCATATCGAAAAGTATTGGAGTCTCGTCCATATTTCCAATCATTTTTAAAGGGTACTGGTGTTTTTGGCGAAGATCAATAACAAACTTGTGGAAGGATGTGATTTTATCATCTAACTCTTTCGGCAGTTTTTGCACAATTTTAGTTTTTTCTCGAAGCACAAGGTTATATCGATTCATAAAGCGACTACACCAGCTGTTAGTTGCTTTAAAGTCTCTAGAATTTTCTTCATTTCCATCTGCCCAGTTAATTGCAGAAAGGCGAATCTGTGCACGTGTAACAAACAGGCCACTCTGTCGCTTCTCATTTACCCATTTTGCAACATCTTCTTCTAGTTTTGGCCATTTCGGTTGAATTTTCTGATTACATTTGCTTTTCTTTGGCATTTCTTTCAGAAAACTTTTTGCTTTTTTCCATTCACACTGTAATGGTGAGCAGCATTCACATTTGAGGTTTGGAAGGCAAACTCCACTACTTTCAGTTTAAACTCAGCAGCATAACACATTCTTTTCTTTGCAAGACCTGGCATCTTTTCTCGCTAAAAAAACAACCAACTAATTGCATGAAGTCATTCCCTGGTAATCACTGCTAAAAAAACAACCAATTGCACGAAGTCATGCACCAGTAATTACTGCTTATGCAAACATCCACTTTGTCTTCTGCATGTGCACCATTACTGTAAATGCACTGGCATGTGAAAGAGGACAAAAGAGCGAAGAGAATCACTGCTACAGCAATTAAAAGAGGAAGTAGAATCAATTTTATGGTGATTAATAAAGAACATGCGTTGGTGTGTAATGAATGTAACGCATACCTGACAAACTTTGTTGCAAAAAGAAAAAAAGGTACCTGTAGTTAACGAAATTTTCTGATTCGGCTTATTAGGCAGTAATATGGAAAAACTCTCATTTTTAGAGCTAAAAACTGACCTCGGCTTATTTGCCAGGTCGGCTTATTAGCTGGAAAATACGGTATTTTTAATTGCCATCTTCATAATTGCCCTCAAAACAAGTTTAGAAAAAAGATTTCTGTCTGGTAATTTAATTATAAAATAAATACTGATAAATAATTTTAAGTATTAAGATTATTTTTTAAAAATGTCTTTTTTATATTGTTTATTAAAATCTTTTGTGATCCCTCAACCCACATGCAGTTGCAACCCCAGGTTGAAAACCATCGAGCTAGGTGCATGGTTTAATATGCATTCAAGGGACTTGTGCAAGTGGTTTTAAAAAGAAACTTTTAACATTTTCTGCATGGTGGTCACAACAAGCAATACTAGCTTTATCACATTTATGAATAATTCAAAACATAAGAATTACCAGAATGCAATATCCTTGTGTGTTCAAAGTAGCTATAAATAAGTGAAATTTTGATATTTTGTTTTTTGACTTGAAGAAATAGATAATTGATATGATTACATTGTTGATCTTTGTCATCTGTTCTTTTAGGATGAAATTCGTATTTCTCATAAAGAAATTGATCCAGAAAAAGCATTTCTTGGCCCAATTGATCGATGGCATCATGTTGGATGTTTCATCAAACATAAAAAAGATTTAGATTGGAGTGATGATTACACTGCTGAGATGTTGACAAATTTCAAGTCTCTTGATGCCAATGACAGACAAACAATTAAAAAATTATTTGAAAAAAAGAAAAAGTATGATTACTAGTTAGTTCCCAGATTGTAAAATTTTAAACTGTCTATTTTAGGCATATGATTTATAGTTTTGAGATAAACTTTAATATAGGTTGTTGTTAATTTTTAGAAAAAAAACTAAAGTATCAGAACAAGGAACATCAAAAGAAAATGCTACTGATGCTGAATTAACCAAACAACTTCAAGACCAGAGTAACTTAGAGTGGAAGATTATTGATGCTTTGAAAAAGAATGATTTAAAAAAAAGTGATCTTATGCATTTGCTTTGTAGTAATGATCAAATGATATTTGGTGGAATTGATATGGTAAGTGACAAATTGTTAACTTTTGTCATTTTACTTTTTTTGATTGCTTGTAAAAAAATTTTATTGCCTAGTTTTTTTGTCTGTAAAATAAAGCTTGTTACATTTTGTTTAGCCATTTACATGTTTTTAAATCAACATATTGTAGTTAAGCTTTTTTCAGCTTTATGAAAGAGTAGCTGATGGAATATTGTTTGGAAAACTACCTAAATGCAGTGTGTGCAATCATAATGCACTGGTAGCTTCCAGTAAGGGTTTTTATGCATGCAAGGGTGACTTATCAGAATGGACGAAATGCACATATACAACTAACAGTATTAAAAGAACTGCTTGGATGGTTCCTGATGATTTAAAAGAAACCTATCCTTTTTTGTATGTATTAGAGTAGTTTTTTGAATTATTTACATTTTAAGTATACTTTATGTTAACTTATATCTCAATAACTGTTGGAGATATGAAGACCAAACTTTTTTTGCTGAAAACTAATGTTCTTAAGTTTATGTAGCAAAAATTTGAATGCAAAAATCAAAGAAATAGATGTTTTATTAAACTTTTCACAAATGTTCAATATGTGAGCCCTTGGTTATATGGCACACATTGAGACGGTATTCCATTTCTTGCCAAACTTGAACAAGCATATCAGGATTGATGGTTATCAAGGCATCAGTTATCCAAGTTTTCAGATCATCCATTGACATGGGAAGAGGAGGAATGTAGACCAAGCCTTTTACATAGCCCCAGAGAAATAAGTCACAGAATTAGGTCTGGAGATCTAGGGGGTCAATGCAGGCACATGCAATCATCATCTCCGCCACGTCCAATCCATCTGCTATGCAGATGATTCATTTCAATCCATAGCATTCAGATACTGTCTTACAATAAGACTCCAGTAAGATGATGCCCCATCCTGTTGGAAAATAAAGTCTGCTTGCTCTCTGTCAAACAAAAGTTCCATCAACCAATTTGCAGCATATCAAGGTACGCTTCACTGTTGACTGTTGTTCCTTCAAAAAAAAAAAAGAAAGACCCATACACATGCTTTTTCGATATGGCACAGAACACGTTCACCTCAGGAGAATCTCACCCATGCTCCAATGTTGAATGAGGATACTCAGTTCCCCATATGCGTGTGTTGTGTTTGTTGACTTTGCCAGTTAGTTGGAAGATGGCTTCATCACTAAACACAAGATGAAATCAAATCCGTCTTCTACCAACATTGCCTGCATGTAGATACAAAAGTCTTTGCGAGCTGGCAAGTGTCTTTCAAATGCTGGAGCAAATGCAGTTTATAAGGTATCATATGCAGGTGTTTTCTTACCACTTGCCAAACGGTTGTTAAAGCATCTGAACTAGCTCTTCTGACTGCCTTCCTAAGGCTCTGTTGGAAGATGTTTTAAACTCTTTCAATCATTTCAGTGGAAGGTGATGGGGCAGTTCTTTTCCAGGAGCACAAACATCCCTCCTCAAATTTCGCATGCCATTTCTGTATGGTATGTTGGTCGGTGACTGCTTTGAAAATTCTGTCTGAAATTTAAGTTGAACACATGTCCATGAGTTGTTTTTATCAAATTCCAAAACACAAAACTATTCTCCTTTCCAGTAAAAGATATTTTAAGCATATAAGATGCAAATTGATGAATATGATATTTTACACAAAAAGCTGAAATTTTTATTGTGACATAACAATGGTCTAGCAAAACAAAAAAAATTGGAAATTTTACCTATGCAATGAAACCAATTTTATCCTGCTACTTTTGCCAGTTACCGAGATATGAAATTTTCTAAAGTGACATATTGAGATGAAACACCCTGTATAAAAAAGTTGAGTGTTTTTTGCATAAGATTGAAAATTTATTAAATTTTTAATTGTTTTATCTTTCATCACACTCATAATAGCTTACACATAATTTTTTCATATTTTATCTTTGAAAACAGGTTAAAATAATGGCTAAAGATATGCCAAAGTATCAGCCTTTAACATTTTCCTAGAAGTAAAAAAATTAAATATAAATACTAATTATTCATCACCAATTTAATGAAATTTGTAATGTATTATTACCTGTTTTTATTATGCTCAAGTTTGATTAGTGTTATACAGGATGATTAAAAAATAATGTCCCAGTTTTAACAGAATACATCTTCTTAACCCACTAATCGCCCACGAATGATACATACATCAAATAAAAGAAAAGTAAATAAAATCTTGTGAAATAGATATCATTGTGACAAGCAAACATCTGTCATGTATAATTACGCAAACTCTCATTTTCTCTCACGGTTTTTTTAAGTTCTTTTCTATTCTGCACAAGATGATAAGCGTGCAACAAAAATCTTGGCATTTTTCAGTTAGGCAAAACTATATCTGTTGTTTCAATACAGCTAGTGTTCCAACGGCGTTTTTGGCATTGCTGCACCAAGTGCCAAAAACATTACCCATTGGTGTAAGCAATTTGCAAAAACAGACTGCTTTTGTAAAAGGAAAAACCCAGGGCAACCCATGGACTTCAGAGAAAACAGTCTTGCGACCTTTTTTTTATCAGGTTACATTAAAGATAGGTTTTTTGTGCACCATTAGCGACCAGTTTGGATGACCTCAAAAGCAGTATCAAGGCAGCGTTGAATTCATTGGGCAAAGACACTCCAATGAATGTTTGGGCCGAGTTCAATTATTGTTTTCTTCTTGTTTGTGCAGCAAATGGAGGAAACATAGAATACTTATAAAATGACTTACAGCTTACTCTTCATAACTTGTTACATCATTTGCTATTTTTTGTAGTTTTTACATTTTTTTCATTGCAAAACTGTTTTGAATGAAAATGGTATACCAATTCTAAAAAATTCGTTGTTTGGTGATGGAGAAATTCATAACTATGCCATCATAAAAAACGCGCGTTTATGATGTCACAATGATATCGATTTTAAAAAATATTATTTCCTCCCTAAAATATGTTTTATTCACGGGCGGTTTGTGATTAAAAGATAGTTGAAATTGGAGAATTATTTTTGAATCACTCATTTTTATCTTTGATACTGTTACAAACATGTAAACAAACTTTCTTTCTTTGTTTTTTATGGAATAGTTTTTTATACTCATAATTATTGAAGTTGTGTAACGATTCTCATTCAGTTGATTTCAAACTTTACAGTAGTAAAGTAGTAGTAGATCCACTTCAATTTTAATTTGCAATTCAAGTTAGTTTGTTTCAAATTTCTTGAAATCCATCACAACTTTTTTTAAAGTGTGCCATTTAACCTGTTACTTATGTAAAATTTTTGTTTATTTTTAGAAAGAAATACAAATTCAAGCCCAGAGAAAAAATCTTTCCTCCAAGGTAAGGACCCTATTACTTGACTTAGCTCACACATGCTGATATACACTTTGCCAGTGGTTGGCGTAATTGTAAATCTTTTTTGTAAAATTATTTAGATTTTAATCTAATTACAAACAGTTGTTTTGCTTAGGGAGCCAGTAAAGCCTTTAAAAAAGAAGTATATACTTGTTTTGGGAAAGTTTTCTAAATCACAAAGTGAAATAAAGAAAGCAATCGAGAGTTTGGGTGGTTCTGTGACGTCTTCAATTGGGAAAGCTGATTTTTGCATTGGTACAAAAGGTTAGTTGATTATTTCGACGTCATTTACAATTTACCCTGTATAGCTGTTTAGTTTATAAATTCAATAATTGGTCCATTGACTACAAAAATGTAAAATATCTGTCAAAAAATCACAGATATCAACTTTAAAACCTATTTTTCGCTTCTCTTGATCCAGGTATATTATTAAAATCTTTATTCATGTTCTTCTGGTAAAATCTGAGAGTTAAATTGCTGTTATTTGCTCTTAATCTGAGTTAAATTGCTTAACCTCCTGATGAAGGTTTACTGAATCATAGTACAACGAAACGTTGAGTTTTTATTATTGTTTTTACTTTTTAATAAAGAATTAGCAGCAATTTAACTCAGATTTTACCAGAAGAGCATGAATAAAGATTTTAAAACCTATCTAAATGTTTTTCTCTATTTTCTAATTGAAGCAACAAAGGCTATACTAGTCTAGCGCCTCTGACGCTTTTCCGTGAGTCAAGAGGATAAATACAAAGATGAAAACGAAATGAAAAAAAAAACTTAATATCGACTTTTATACCTGTTTTATGATTATAAGTTTGTCAACGTCTAGCAAAAATGTAATTTCCTCATTACATTTTTTTATAAAAATGCTTGTAAAAAATGTAGTCGAGTTTCACTTTTCCGTTCTTTTATTCAGTAGCAATTCAAAATTTTCACTAAACCCGTCCTCTGATTTCAAACCCTCCAAGCCTACGTCGTTTGTTAAATTTTTCGATTGGCTTTGAAGTTTGTTTTCAATTTGCTTAAATTTCTTTTTGTAACGTTTTTGAAAAAATCTGCTGCAAACTGGAAACTTGTGTACTGTTCTGCAAAATGTCGAAACAAATATGTTGTAACCCCAACCTCTCTTTTTTGCTTTCTCCAACTTCAAAAAGCGGTTTCTACTAGATCAATCAGAATTGAGAGCTCTTTTTGTGTTTTGTTTTTAGTTTTAGTTGTGCAGCAAAATTGATTGTTTGCAAAGAATAAAACAATTGTAAAATCAATTTCTCTTAAAGCTGAGGTTGAGTCAACGAACAAAAAAATCAATTCGATCAAACTTCACGAGTTATTCGTCGTTTCCGAAGAATTTCTTGCGGATTGCGAAAAAATTGGATCAACCAGCGAGTCGTTGCTGCCGCTTTTGGAAAAGCACAATTTGGCCAGCTGGGGGAAAGAGGTGAATTCGGTTTGTGAGATCGCTGATTGGTTCGGTATAGACCTTTTTCTAACCACCTAGTGGACATCGCAACCGTTGCAAAGCCGAGCAAGCGGCTTTATTTAGTTTGTTTTAACAACCAAGTCATGAAGCGGATAGCTTATTTCAGTAATTTTAATTTTAATTGGGAGTATAAAGTTAAGTTTAAATTTTACAATCTGTTAGCTAAGTAATAAAAACTAATTTCTTGCACTTATTTAGCTAGACTTTGCTTGTAGTCAGATACTGTAGTTATATTTTTAAGAAATTTTTCTAAACATCTTTTACACTGTAGCTTTTAAAATTTATTTAAATCCAATGTTACATAGCTTAAATTAAAATTAAATTTAAGCAGACGACCAAACTATTTTGTAATTGTATTATGGTAAGGAGATTTTGTTAATTTAATTTACAAATATTCTATATATTATAAATAATTTTGTTAATATAAATAAAATACAAATAAGCAAATTTCCCCGCGATTCACAGTACGCGAGTTGGCTCCTATCGTTGCTTGTTGTCGTAAATGACGTTTACGTACTAATTATGCCTGTAGATCAGTGGTGGAAAACTACGGACCGCCATTGGCCTACCAAATATTCAGTGTTATACCTAGAAATACGACTATTTTTTTATGTTTCGGCTTGCACAAGATTTGGCAACGTACGGAATTCAACTTGGATAAGTTTAATTCCCAACTCGCTTTATGATATTTTTTTGTAAATTGTATGACCACTGAAAAAAAGTCATCACGTCTAATCAAAGATCGAAAAGAACTTGTTTCAATTACTATGAATGCGACGCTGACCACACTTTACGGTGTGGCTTGGGGGTCTGCATGCCCGCTCTTGACCTATCACATCATCTCAATACAAGTATAGGCAACATAAGAATGCGACTGGTTAATGCAGAAAATTTGTATTTTAAAACTTTTTTTTTTGTAGAAAATCGATGAATATCAAAGAAAGCGAGTTCTGCAAGAGCGGAGTAAGTTTATTTCGTCTTTAATTAATTGTTTGTCGCCTTTATTCAACGGTTGTTTATTTGTCATCAGATCGAGACGAAACGAAGAAAGTGAAATTGATTGTAACTGATGGATCTGCCGTCGACCCGGAGTCGCAACTTCAGGTTTTTGTCACGTCGTGGGCGAGACAAGATTTTAAAATTTTTTTTTTTTTTTTTTTGTAATTAACGTGAATGTCGCGGCGCGTAAGCATACTTAATAGGTACCGGCTCCTGACTTAACTCGATAAAACAAATTTTTTAAATCTTTTGAGATAAAGCCTTTATCTTCATTGTTGTTATCAGAAGTGAAAAAATATGTTTCAGTCTCAGTTGAGTTCTTTTCGGGATCGCTTTCAAATCGATTTCGCAATGTTCAGGGCACCACGAAAGTTGTCGTTCACAACGGATTGAAGTACACTGCAACTTTGTCGATGGTGAATGTGCAATCCGGGACCAATTCGTACTACAAACTGCAACTCCTCGCTTGGACTACCTCCAAAAGGCAATAAACTTGTCGGACGCTTTATGTGATGCTTAATTAATTGCTGTTAAACTGCGGGTCTCGTCTTTTTTCCTTCGAAAATCAATCAGATTTTTGCATGTTTGGGTGGAAACCGGTTGTTGGTGTTTGCTTTTCTAAGTCAAGTTCTAGGCCTCTTGTCGCTTTGAACCAAAAAGGGAAAACTGCGGCTCTTGGCTTCTTTTTGCGTGCTTCTCTTTCAGTTATTTTTCCTAATTTTGTGAATTTTCTTAAAAGCTCTTGTGAAAACGTAAGGAAGAAGTAAGTTTTGAAGTTGCCTTGCTAAGCCTGCAGTAGAAACTTTTTTATAGTCTTTGCTCGACTATTTTCTTAAGTGAATCTATTATGAAAACGATTGCTCAACGTCTACTCTTGGTTCAAACTATTGGAAAGATTTTCGTGTCTTCATGTCTTTGACACTTATTTTAAGATTGTGTTCGCAACAAAGTTAGATATGTAGTGCATCAATCGATAAATTTGTTTTATAGTTTTCTAAAGTAAATTTTTACAAAACATACATAAGAAATCATGAGATTTAAGTTTTTTGTTTCTTCAACAATAGTTTGCACTGTACAATACCCATGTTTTTCCTTCGTCACTTTTGCACAAAGTTGCATTTTATGCTTATCGATATTTCGTTAAGTTTGAATCGAAAGAAAAACACGAATAACCTTTTAGGAATAGTTCAGTTAAAGAATAAAGCCAATTTTCTCATGTTTTACGCCACACTCCTCATCTTTAATCATTAGTATTTTTTATGCTTGATAATTTTCATACTCGGTGAGCATAGAGTTGGTCAAGGTGACGCATTTTTTGTTGCATGAGGTAATCATTGTTATTGATTTCTTTTAGGTGGAGTTTGTTCCGGTCCTGGGGCCGTGTCGGTACCAGCATCGGAGGAACGAAAACAGAAAACTTTGTTAGCTTTGAAAATGCCATCAGCTTCTTCGAGAATCTTTACATGGAAAAAACAGGTTTATATTTTTTCTGGCAGAAAAGCTTGTTTTGGTTTTCATTAAATTTTTTTTGAAAGGAAATTATTTCGGATGTCCGGACTTCGTAAAGCGACCAGGCCTATTTTATCCGCTAGAAATTGACTATGGAACTGATCAAGCAAACAAGGTTTGTTGTTTAACTTTGCTTATGGTTGCAAAACCAACAGCATCGCTATTCTTTGTACAATTTCTCCAGATCAACTGGGACAAAGAAAGCCTAAGTTCTGTGCTTCCGAAATCAGTCCAAGACTTGATTCGAATGATTTTCGACATAGACAACATGAGAAAGACGATGTTGGAGTTTGAGGTGGGCAGTGCAAATTCCCTGCTTCATAAGTGCTAGTAAATAAAGAAAATCTTTTTTTACATTTTTGTAGATCGACTTAAACAAGATGCCGCTTGGAAAATTAAGCAAACGCCAAGTACAGACGGCATATGCTGTGCTGACTGAAGCAACTGAGGTAAAAAAGAAATAAAAATCAACATCCACTGTATAAAAATGCTTGTATTATTAGATTGAGTAATTTAGAAATTTCAAAATTCTACAAGCACTTTTGTTCAAGTATTAAGATGTAAGATACGAGATTGCGCGATTTTTCCCTTTCGTCAAATAAATCTGATGTTTGTGTTTTCTTTCACGTTGCTGTTTTCTCGAAGTTGATGAAGAAGAGCGAGTTGAACGAAGGAAAGATGCTGGACTGCACGAACCGCTTTTTCACTCTCATTCCTCATGATTTCGGTGTCGCCCAGCCTCCTTTGCTAAACAATGAAGAAGTTATCAAAAGCAAAGTAAGATTTTTCGTCCTGTCACAAAGTTTATCCTGCTTTACAGTTAGATTTTATTACGTTTGTTCTGCGAAGAGTCTTTATACTTTATCGTAATTTTTTATGCTCAAATTTGTACCTGGTTGTGTAATCAATGATTATTATAATTTAGTAAAGCTTAACGTTTTAAGCTTTCCTTTAGAACAAAACAAATGCCAAAATAGCCATTGTTTTTGTCTTTTGATTTTATCCTTGGAAAATCTCGGCGTTGATAAGTCATTGTAATAACACTTGAGTTGCGAGCAGAAGGACGCCATTTTGACGCTCAATCTACCCGAGTGATTTCGGTTGTGCCTTTGGAAAGCACATTACCGCAAATTCCTCAATGAAGGTCGCACTTCTTTCCCACAATGATGTCTCCGCTTCTTACAGAAAGTAGCAACCAGGCCAGTAAGGCCATGCAAAGAATTTTGAAAAATGATAATAATATTGTCATAGAAATCAATTCGAAAAGAAGGATTTAAAAAACATATTTAGTATAGGTTATATTCAATGAAAAAGAGACATCTTTGCTATGAAGTGCTTTTAAAAGTATTTGACTATCAGTTTATAAGGTTTTTGATTAGATATTGTAACTGACTCTTATTCTTGCTTTTATTTCCCATGCAGTCAACTTGTCATAGCGACTTTGTTTAACATGAAACTCTTACGGAATCGAAAAAGTTGCCCTGTATTGTGTTGAAGTAGTTGTTGCATGCTAAGTGTCTGGTTCATACGAGCGAAAAACGTGGCTTTGTGCAATGTTTCATCGTCAACATTTGTGTATCAGCTTGTGATTTTTGATGTTTTAAAAAATGCACTAAATTTTTTGAATAATTCGCTTTCTTAATTGAAGTTGATTTTAATGCTCTTCTCCAAGGCTTGGAAGAGCCATCCTTTAATCTTTTGAAGAAGCCAATCTAGACTCCTACTCTTAAATGACCTCGGCTGCCTGCAAAAGCTTCTTTCAAGGACTAGTGGCATGATGTTGCGTTGGTACTTTTTTGAAGTTGAAGTGATTAGTGTCATGCGTGTGTGTCAAGCATAGCGGGCTTTGTGACGTGTAAGTATAAGGGTTTGGGTGTTTAAAGTTGATTTCAAATTGCTACTGAATTGATTGCGATTTGCGTGCTATCTAAAAAAAAGAGCAGTTTCTAACTAAAGTTTAAAAAACGTGTCGTCGTCTATTTGCAGGTTGTGATGCTGGACAACTTACTTGAGATCGAGCTCGCATACAATTTCCTGAACGTGAAGCAAGAAGAAGGTGATGAAAACATTCTCGACGCCAGCTTCAAGAAGCTCAATTGCGACATCAAAGTAAGTTTCAAATTTGAAATATTTTCCCGCTCCTTTCTACCAGTTCGTTGGCTTACTTTTGCAGCCACTCGATCGTGAAACGGACGAGTTTCAAATGATCAAAAAATACGTCGAGTTGACGCACGCTTCGACCCACAACCAGTACAAGCTGAATATAGAACACGTTTTTGTCCTCGATCGCAAAGGTACATTTTTTGCTTTAATCTTTTTTGGCTTTTAGATTAACTTGCATACCCGCCAAGCTAAAAAAATTTCTTTTAAGTCTTTATGGTACAAAAAGCAAGAAATTTAATGGACTTGTCGTGATCAAATTAACTGAATGTAGTTTGTCATCAATTGCAACGTCCCGATCCGGACGTGCCATATTTTTCCTGCCAATTTGTATTGATTTAAATAGGCGAAGCCGCAAGGTTCCGCCCTTTCAAAGCTCTCCCTAATCGCAAACTTCTCTGGCACGGTTCGCGCACGAGCAATTACGCCGGAATATTGTCTCAAGGCTTGCGTATTGCGCCACCGGAAGCTCCAGTGGTGAGTTGAAGCAAGTGAAATGGAAAGCAGCGCTGAACCGCTTCGGGTTCTTTAACACATTTTTTTCGATCGCAGACCGGTTACATGTTCGGCAAAGGTATATACTTCGCCGACATGGTGTCGAAGAGTGCCAACTACTGTGGAGCTTCAGCGACAAACTCGTGCGGTCTTTGTTTGCTGGCTGATGTTGCTCTCGGAAAACCGTAAGAACCATTTCTATACGAAAGACTAGATTTTCGCCAGCATATATCTGATTTATTCATCAACTTTTGTACAGGCACGAGTTAACAGACGCGTCTGCGATTCAAAAGCTGCCGCGAGGAAAGCACAGTGTGAAGGGCGTCGGAATGACCGAACCCGATCCAGCTTCGCACATTCAAAGCAGCGATGGCTTTTCTGTACCGATAGGACGCGGAATCAAGGCGGACTTGTCGAAACACGACAATAATAGCTCGCTTCTTTACAATGAATATATCGTTTATGACGTTGCTCAGGTCCGTTTGAAATATTTGGTACAGTTTAAATTTTCTTTCCAATCTCTTTGGTAGCTTGATGCTTTTAATTTTTTCGCTTACTGCCTGGAAACCTTTACTTTATTGCTGCCGCGTGTGACACTTTCGTTTTTTTTTTCTCAATAAAATTTTTAAAAAAATTCCGTTTGTTTAATTGAGTAAATATTTAGAATATACAAATCATAGCTTTTCTGCTTGTTAAATTGAACACTTAACCCTAGAATTACCGCGAGCGGTCAAAATGACCGTTTGTCCAATAAAGAACAAAATGCGTAATAATTTAGCTTTACTTTATTTTATTAGTTTTTTTTAACTTTGTAGTATACCTAGTAATGACTTGAATATCTGTAGGTGTAAGTTTGGTGCGTTGTAGGCTGTATTTTAATATCATGTTCTGAAATAAACTACATAGGCCTTAATCTCCAAATTACATTGTAGGCCTTCAATCTGCTTTTTAGCTGCGTAGTTAAAATTTTCTCAAAGTATTGTATTTACAATAAACATGAGTTCTAAAACTAAATGAAAAAAATTTACCTTAAAATGAGCTCAAAATGTTAAATGGTTATTTTTCATCATGCTACTGTTTACATAGACCACAAGCGGCTATTCAAAAGCATACAAAAACAAAGAAAATTGGAGCGCTCTACGCAGTCCACACATTAAACATGAACACAACCTGTACACTTTCGGCAAACTAATCTACGGCATCCACAACAGAATTTTGCAGTTTTGTTTTGTTCACAGTTCACATTATTTAGCATTGCCTTTGCTTTCTGCTTCCATCAGCAATTGAATTTTGATAAGAATTGTTAAAAAGTGGTAGCGAAACTGCGGCTGGTGCAGCTGTTTTTCCTTGTACATGAGCTTCTCTCAGTTCAGTGGCAAGCTGAAATATGAAATTTCTTCTTGAGATAGCATCTTCAGTTTTCTTGTACAACTCATTGGCTTTGATATAAGCAAGGTCCAAAATATTGTGAAAGACAGTCACCAGCCACCAGCGTGTACCTGCTTTTACCCTGTATTGTCCTGTCATATGGCCAGTAATATTAACACTACATTTAGCTTTATTGTAAAATGTAACTGTTTCTGTTTTTTTTGTTGTTGTCGTATCGACCATAACAGATGTGTGGAGTCTGCTGGGAATACCAACGTTTTGTTTTGTTTGCACTAGTAAACTGTCAAGGTTCTGGCTTGGTTGTTTACGCTTTTGGTTTACAAGAGTTTGATGGATTAAGCGTTTCCACTACGAGCGTGGAAAAGAGCATTCTTTCTCTCTTTTATTGATCTTCGATTGAAGCGAGCGGTCAAAATTGAAGCGAGCGCAAAAAAAAAGCAATAAAACAAACAAAGAATGCTTTTTTCCACGCTCGTAGTGGAAACGGGCCTTTATCTGCTCTGCTGTAAGCTTTTACAAGTGGTGCAACTTTCTTTTAGATTTTGTTCAGGGTCCTGACAAGTGACGTCTTCTTTTCTAGAGATTCGTAGAAAGATGAGTCGAAGTAAAACAATTTTCAATTGTGACGCTCCTTTTTCCCAAGTATGACTCCATTACCATTATTACCACACTCTCAGCAATGTTTGTGTAGCTGGCCTGGCTTCATCTTTTCCAAGATATGGTATCGCATTCAAATTTCACCTCAACAGCTAACCAAAATTGATGCCAAATTTGTCCGATTTGTCCGGCCATATATTTTAGGTCTATAAATCTGCAGCAGGCTTTAGTTGGAAATCATTGTTCTTCCACTGTAATATTTTTTCCTGGTTTGTAGCAAAGAATACTATAACGGTAAACGGCGCTGAAGTTGCCGATTGCCGCAAATTGAAATGTCGATTAACGTGCTTCCGGCTTCGATAAAATAAAAGGACAATAATAACCAAGGAATATTTTAATGGAAAATAAGTGATTAACTGAAGCATTGAAAAGCGAAAGCGATAATCTGTAAATAAATAAAACGAACTAAAAATTAAACACAAAAAGAAAACGCATAGATGTCTTACCGAGCAGTTCACGTCGGTGCTGACTCACGGGGAAACTGGAATTACCAAAAACAGCACTAAGGCCCGTATTCACCAACCTCGCTCAATTTGATCCGCGATCAATGATCAAACCTCGCTCAAATGAGCCGCTCAAAATCGGTATTCACCAACCCCGATCAAAGCTCGCTCAATTGAGTCGAGTTTGATCCGAGCTCAAACTGCTGAAACTGCTGAAGATGCTGTTTTTGAAGGCTGTGTTTAACCAAGCGTATATTTTCCCTTGATAAGATTAATTTTTTTCAAGGTAATATTTTGTCAATTGCTTGTTTCTCTCGTTCATTTCTAAAAATGTGCTTTATTTTACAATTATTAGACTGTGACACACGTGGCTATAAAACCGGCGATGCATAATATGTCTTTGTCCTTTCATTAGCACTCGTGACAGAAGGAATTAGTAAATTTGCGTTGCAATCTTCTCTAACTAGTGATTGATAAGATTCTTCTTTGCTTTCTTACCAGGTTTGCTATAGTATGAATAGATCAAAGAATTTTTGGGAAGTTGAAAAACAGTTGTTATTAAATTTGGTAGATAAATATAAAGATACAATTGAAAATAAGCGATCAGTGGTTTCCTATAAACAATTTACCAAATTATGTTACATGTTTGTGTATCTTGCAAATGATATACTGTATACTTAAAAATTTTTTATAAACTTGATAGTTAACAGTTAATCGTTACACCAGTGCATGATAAACATTGGATTTTATTGAGTTAAAAGAACAGATGCAAAAAAGGTTCAGCATTAGTAACATAACTACAATTAAAAGCAAGTTAAAAAAATTATCAATTATTTGCTGTCTTGCAACATTACCAGCTACTGAATTATTTCTGCTAACGGCAATTTCTTCATTTATCTCTGTTACAGATGACTCAAATTCAATAAAGTCACCTTTGTTTTGGGCAAAGTTATGGAGACATGCTGTAGCAAATACAATTACTAATCTGTTCTTTAGTGATGTTAAAGGAATGGATATGCATCGAAATCTGCTTTGCCACAATCCAAACATTCTTTCTACCGTTCCACGATTTGCATTATAGCGCCTCTCCTTGCTTGTAGAATTTATAACAGGGGTCATTAGATAGTGGCGACAAGGATAGCCCCCATCTCCCAGTAAGATACCGTCAATTAAACCATTTCTGAACTGGGAGCACAAAGCACTATTGTCAAAAATACGACTGTCATGTGTAGAACCAGGCCATCGGCAAACAATATTTGTAAACATTAATTTTGTATCACATACTGCTTGAACATTCAAGGAAAAGTAGCCTTTCCGATTTCTATTATAATTCTGCATCTTCACCACCGGGTGAAATTATTGGTATATGTGAGCAGTCAATACAACCTACAACACCAGGCATTCTATTTGAAAATCGAAAAGTTTGTTTGATCAGTTGTGCCTCTTCCCCCAAAGGAAATTTAATAAAATGTTTTTTATTTTTGGCGATTTCACGGGATACTCTATGAATTATACGACACACTGTTGGTTGTGATACACCAATTAAGTCCCCATCAGTAATTTGAAAATTGCCTGTTGCATGAAAACGCATTGCAATAGCTACTTGTAAGAGGAAAGGCACAAATTTATTCTTTGTTGTGCTAAGTTGTAGTTCATTCGCAATTAAATTAACTAATGAAAGAGCTGTTTCTTTATATAATCTATACCAATTTTTAAATTCTTCATCGGTAAATTCTTCGAATGGATTAATTCTATCACGTAAGGTTCTGGTTATCCTTGGTTCTTCTAACCGGTTAAGCAACTCAACTATATCCATATTACAAGTTTTATGTACCAAGGTTTAAATATAAATTTTTCAGCTGATAATAGTAAGCATAGTTTAAAAAATTATATTTATCATTATTTTAAAATTCATTTGTTCTTCTAGTAAAATCAGAGGCAAGTAAAACTTCAACAAATATAAAAGGCGTAATATTTATTAAAGAAGAACTCAACGACGTTTCGTCCGTTACATCGGGCGGACTTCATCAGGTAAAAGCAGAACACAACGTGCACCGTATTTAAAAACCAAGAAGTTAAAAACACAAACCAACAAACACAAGGTGAGAAGCGAACATACATAACAATTTAATAATTACTTAGTGCAAAAGAAACAAATTTAACTGGTTGAAAACCCACATTAGTTGAGATTTTTTATATTGCTGTATATTTTTGGAAAAACATTACGATCTTTATCATTTATTGAATTTTTTGTATTATTAATATAAAACGATTCTAAAAATTTTCTTTTATCATAGTCAATGTTATAATCCAATATTTCAAAATTACCAAAATCAATCCTATGTTCACAATTAAAACAATGCTTAACCAATGCAGTTTTTTTATTTAAATCGTCTTCTTTTAATTTAGCCAAATTAATCGGTTTCAAATCACGTTTATGTTCCGATAAGCGAGTATTAAAACATCTGCTCGTTTCACCAACAAGTTGAGCCGAGTTTGTTGGTGAAACGAGCAGATGTTTTAATACTCGCTTATCGGAACATAAACGTGATTTGAAACCGATTAATTTGGCTAAATTAAAAGAAGACGATTTAAATAAAAAAACTGCATTGGTTAAGCATTGTTTTAATTGTGAACATAGGATTGATTTTGGTAATTTTGAAATATTGGATTATAACATTGACTATGATAAAAGAAAATTTTTAGAATCGTTTTATATTAATAATACAAAAAATTCAATAAATGATAAAGATCGTAATGTTTTTCCAAAAATATACAGCAATATAAAAAATCTCAACTAATGTGGGTTTTCAACCAGTTAAATTTGTTTCTTTTGCACTAAGTAATTATTAAATTGTTATGTATGTTCGCTTCTCACCTTGTGTTTGTTGGTTTGTGTTTTTAACTTCTTGGTTTTTAAATACGGTGCACGTTGTGTTCTGCTTTTACCTGATGAAGTCCGCCCGATGTAACGGACGAAACGTCGTTGAGTTCTTCTTTAATAAATATTACGCCTTTTATATTTGTTGAAGTTTTACCTGCCTCTGATTTTACTAGAAGAACAAATGAATTTTAAAATAAGTAATATCCCTGGTAACAGTGTTTATATTAATTATCATTATTTTCATTACAAATTAGACTACATTTTATCAAATAAGTTTAAATTAAATTTAAAAAATCTTTCCATACATAATAACAGCCTACTTTTTTCCGGGTTTTTTAAAATCAAAAACGTCTCTGATAAAAAACAACCTACTAAAAACACTTTTTATGCTTCGAGCAAAAGTTGAGCGAGGTTTGAACCACCTCTTGAGCTGGTTCAAAATCTCGGCTCAAAACGCTTTATTTGAGCCGAGTTTGAACCAACATTTCGGTTGATCCGACTTGGTGAATACGAAAAATGATTTGATCCGAGTTTGAGCCGCGATTCAATTTGAGCCGAGTTTGAGCGAGGTTGGTGAATACGGGCGTAAGTCTACTCAGACTTCAACCAGCCGCCCACAAACACTGCAGCTGGTCTCCTCACAAATTGAGAAGTGACAAAACAAGGTACTTCAAAATACATTAAGTCTACTCAGACTTCGGCCAGCCGCCACCAATTGCTGCTGGTCGCCTCACAAATTGAGAAGTATTATTATTATTTATTTATTGGCGTTTAACCAGAACTTACAAAGCTAGCTCTAAAATGAACGCGCTGCAGACACAAACTATGCTCCGAGACGAGATTAACTAAAAATTAAGCGTAAAACGAAAAAGGCGCTGGCAGCGAGAGCACGCGCAAATTATGATCGGAAACTCAAGGGAAATAAAGCAAACACATGCGTTGGTAATTATCTACTATACAGTTTTCAATAAACTTATCCCAGACGGCAGAAATCAAACCAAAATTATCCGTTTAAAATCGAGATAGTCTTGTACTCCGTATATCAAATCGAAGAAACCTCATGATTTTGCAAAAGCGATTTCTTCTTATAGTTCTGGAAAAAAAGTTACTCTCCAATTTTTATCCCCGTACTCAAGAATCCATATAATGCTCCGCGTACATACAGCAAGGAAATAATAGCTGTTAGTTCACTTAGTGGTAGTTTCCACTCGTCACTGTTTTTCATTCTATGAGCTTCAGCTTCTGCTCATTGTTGAACATGAGTAGGCATTGAATTATTGACGAGTAGCTCAAATGCACTCAGCGGACCATCTGACATGCTATTGGCATATCGCGATAGAACTTCGCTTTCTGTTAGCACGTTCTGAACTTGTAGCCTACCCTTCGATTCTGAAGAAAATGTGATATAACATTCCGATGAATAACGAGATAACATTCTGAAGAAAATGTATTCCGATTTTGTTCCATCCTTGGCAACCAATCCAATTTCCGAAGTGTTTGGAGTACGCCCATTACCCTGCGCTTGTGCGGCAGGACATGCATCATTGCTGCCACTGCCAGACCTGACAAGTTGACATAATTTAGAATCAGTTTGCTAAAGGTCATCAATATTAGTCTCTGAATCCGATCCATCTGAAGAAATCACTTCCCATGTAGGTTTTCCCATGTAGTCGAACTTGTTCTGAATTTGCCGATCCTTGATCTAAGCCATCAGAAACATTTTCTCCTTCATTTTCATCTCCCAAATCATCTTCTGCAATCGCGTTCAGCCAAGCTGGAGTTTGTACGAGGGTATACTACTAACTTGTTCTGGTTTCATCATTCTGCAAATGAGTCCACATTATAAACTAGCTAGTAACTAACTGTTGCCAGATATTGCAGTAGTTATTGTATGATTGCTTTAAAACAACAACACAACAAAAGGCTTTATTGTAAAAGCAATTTTAATTGTAGAGAAATTTCAAGTAGCTTTCCGGTCAAAATGACCGTTGGCGGTAGTTTAAGGTAAATCGCTCCCCAACATCCGCTGTGCTTATTGTAATGCAATAAAAATTAACATGCTAAAAGTTGAGAAAGACTTAGGAAAAGTCAGAAAGTTTCGATGTTCTAACACTTACCTAGCAAAAATAAGAGCGATTAAAAATGAAAAACGGTCAAAATGACCGCACCGATAATTCTAGTGTTAAGACATGTTTTTGAATAGCATCGCCAAAACCCGAGCACGAGATTTTGTTGTTCGCGCTTTTTTCTTAAACGGCGTCCCGGGTTAGCTTAAACACTGAATCGTAACCATTTTAACTGTGCGTTAAAATTTTTTCGGATGTTTCGAACAACATAAAGGATCTCCTGCGAGTAGCTCAATCATTATTCAATTCGATTTGGAAAAAAACTTTAACCTGTAAGAAACGATCGAGATTGAAAGCAATGTTTCCAACATGAAAGATTTGCTATAACTACCACAACCACAATGAGTTTCATTAAACAATTTTTAATTTACGCCTTTAGAAAACTCAAATAACATACGTACAAAAATCTTTAGATTGCATAAAGTGCATCTTCCTATAAAATTGAGAGATTATTCATGTGATGTTTATTATACAATCCAATACGTCACGTCTGATTTTTTTGTCATAGATTAGGGATTGCAAAACTTTCAAAGAATGGGTTAAAAAATTAAAGTTTTATTAAAAAAAGGTTTAAATAGGTCATAGGCTGAATGAATGTTTTTAAAAGTACTGTATATTTGTATAAACCAAAGACCTTTTTATTTTGTCTTCACTCTTCAGTTTGAAAAGTACTACGCAAGTTTTCTGAAAGTCAGCTAAAAGCTAACTTTAGTGGGTTGTAGAAAATACGCTGTGTATTTTTTTTAATGATCATTTTTAATCATAAACCCAAACTTAAAAAAACAATCAATCACGGCAAGTCAAAATTTTTCAAAAAGTAGGAACTTTTGAAGAGATATTTGTGCGGGTTTACTGTTATGCCATTAGCCTTAAGCCTATCGTTGCCAGGAGAGTCGCTTATAAGACATTGGTCGAAATTAGAGTAGGAGCCGAGACAAAAAACAAATGCTTTTATAAATTTCAGAAAGAAAGAAAAGATGAGAGTCGGTGGATTTAGTATCAATGTAAACAGAATGGAAATCAACTAGTACGGTCTATATGAATTTAAACCGTATTCAATATCTCAAACGGATTCACTTAATAAATTTCCGCATTACAATTAGAGAATATAGAGCTAACAAAATAAATGAAAAATTAAGAAGTTATAAAATATTTTGTTTCAACTTTATATTTGTCTTCCTTGGTCGTAGGAAAGTGTCGGAGGCGCAATACATGGAGCAAGCAATTACCCCGACCTGCTTACGGAGAAGCCAAGATATTGCTGTCCGGTTGAAAGTTTTTAGATTGGCCTTTAGTTTGAGATATGTCTAAAAATTAAGACTGCTTGCCAAGATCGCCAAGCAGGAGAAAGTGCCGTAAAGTGTTTTTCCAAGGACACAACAAAGGGTTTTGAACCGAGACCATGTCGATCACAATCACGGCGCTCTCAATCACTCGACCACGCTGCGAACCTTTTTGTGAAAATGGTAAGATATCCACGTCAAGCAGTGCAGATAGTCGTATATTCACACCGCGAGAGCAGTAGTTAAAAAAAAATTGAAAATCTTGTACAGCGTGATCATAACATATTTGTAGGCTAGTTGGATAGGATTTGTTTACAAAGAGATTGTCAGATTAGTAAAATGATTATACAAAGGTCTGTGAGACGGGAACATGAGGCTGTGTTTGATTGATGCTTTGGTTAATTTTACGTTCAATATGTTGGGTTAATATTTTTTACAACATTAACCTATTTTTTATTTATTTATTTAAATCAGACTCCCAGTCCATAACAGTAAAACAAAACAAAAACAAAAACAGCAAAAACTACACTTAAATTTATATATATATTATACTATTTATATACTATTAAACTTAAAAATGGAAAATTTACAACAATATTATTTTTACGTAAAATTTCTTTCCTGAGTTTATGAAATTCTCCCTTAGGAAGGAATAGAAATTGATAATTAAAATTCAACGAATATTTTTCTGCTTGACAGTCGTAATTCAACTTCATTAAAACTAAAAGAATCATAAAATAAGCAACTTTCAAACAGGCAGCAATATCTTGGCAACTTAAGATTATAATTGCTAGACAAGTGTTTTAAGTTTAATGCCTCAAACCTTTATCTTGCAAGTCAGAACAATAAACAAAAGGATGATGATGGAGATACAAAAAAGAAGTTGAGGTCAATAAAAAAATCAGTTCATAATCAACAAAATTTTTGAGAATTAAAGTTTTTGTGACAAAGGCAAAAAAAATCATGGGTTCTTTTTTAAATAATCAACTCGAGGCTGAACTTTCTCAGGAAAAAACCAAAATTAATTAACATTTTTTTTTATTTACTTAAATTAGACTCACGGTCCGTAACAGAAAAAAACAAAAACAAAACAAAACAGCAAAAACTACACAGAATAAGAGACACATACAAAAAACAACACTTAAAAAAGGTTACCAATTATCTACTACAAATAAATTAATGAGTTGTAGTTTTCATAGTATGATGAAATAATAAAACATTCCGAGGCCATTGAAGAAGAAATTAATTTATTATTAGATTCGTAACAACGATAAATGAAGAAGCAGGACATTTTTCTTAAAATTGCATCAAATGTTGTAATGTTATTCAACACCCTGCTGTTCACGGGCACTTATATACCTAGACAATTCATGTAAAAATCGAAATGAATTATTGTAGGCTACACGTATTCTTTTTAAACTAGAGGAGAAAAAGTTACCCCATAATTGACATGCATACATAGACGAGCAATATGTGCGAAATAATACAGTTTTTATTTTAGTCAAAAAGTAATAAAAGCATGTTTTTAACCTATTTGCAGTTCCACATAAATAACGAACCTGTCTATTTATATCTTCATCATCACATAACTTGGAGTGTAAAAACATTGCAATTTATCTACTAACATTGCATTTTTTCTTTTTATCGAATCACTATCCATGTCCTCAAACCTTATAAAATAGTTTACTCAAAAACATTATTAAAAATTGTTCAAAAACTTAATGATTAAAGCAATGGCAAAGAAAAGAAAATTTTTGGTCAATAGTTTATAGCTCATGTTATTCTTGCTTTAATCAAGTTGTTATTGTTGTTGTTGCTTTTTTGAAAAACGTAAGCTGAGGTCAGGCGATGTTGTGGTAAGTGACAATTAATCATTTAATTTTTTGGGGAATCAATTTATATAGTTTCAGAATAGTAACCTTGATTTTGCTTCATACAAACGTCATAAGCTGAAATTTTTCAAATGAAATCAGTTCCGTTTTTTTTAAAAGTAATTTGATTAGGTAAACTTTGATTACGTTAATTTTATTTACCAATTGTCACAAAAAATTAATGATAATGGTATTGAAAGCGATGATGATTGTACCAAGAACCAGTTTGATTAGATGAATTACCTTTATAAAATTCTAATTTTTAAATTAAACCTTATGAAAATATAAAATCATTCATGCATTAAAAGCAGAAAACGTAAAAATAACGTTTTGGATTAATATTGTCCAAACACTGGGTTTGGTTTTGTCGCCCATTTCAGTGATTATCACATTAAATTAAAAAGTTATACATTTGTAAAAATTTTGGTTTTGCCAATTACTGAAAATGTTTATTTTAAATATTACGCCTAAAACCTTCTTTTTACAGTTTTAAAGCTCTCATAGTAGTATAATAATAATAAAACATTTTTTGTATTTCGCTTAACATTAACAGCAATTATGCAAGCTAGGGCAGTAATTAACTGTTTGCTCAAAGCAGATTAAAAGTTAAGCAGCAATTTATGCACTACAAAAAAATAAGTAATAGATAGGTAATAGTAAAACGAAAAATAACACAAATAATCTGGGTCAAAGAACAAAATCAAACTGGTTGTAAGGAAATACAGTTTGAAAGAAGTAAAAAGTTCAACAGACAGATTCATCGTTTACAATATATGCTTCTCTGAAATAATATGTTTTGAGATTTTTTTTGAACACAACATAAGCAGAAATACTACGAATTTCATATGGCAATGAATTCCAAGTTTGGGTTAATTTACTAAGATTATTATTTAGCTGATTATGTACAGAGTTTTGTAGACTAACATCAACATATCTCTTCCACTACCAATTTTAAGGTTTTGAATAGTTGTAGGTTGATATAAATTGAAAGAATTAGAAAGATATATAGGAGCTGTATTATTGACAATTTTATAACCTATAATGGAAAGTTTAAAAAGTATGCAATAATTAATGGCAAAAAAATGCAATTTGATTAAATAAGGTGTTACATGTTCATTCCAGTTTAAGTTATAAATAAAACGTACAGAGTTATGAAGAATTTTCTGTAGTGGTTTTAACTTGTTTTTGGTCACGTTGGCAAGAATAGCATTACAGTAATCCAGCTGAGATAGTATCAAATTGTTTATTAGCATGATTCAACAATACAAAGGAAGGCAATTTTTTATATGATACAAATTACGCAGATGAAACATGCATATCTGACATTTTTTTGCAATAAAGGAGAAATGTGACAGGTTTACTGTTTTTTTTTTTTTTTTTTTATCTCTATATTTATCCTCCTGACTCGCAGGAAAGCAATGGAGGCGCTATACATAGGGTAAACAATTACCCCGACCTGCTTCCGGAGATGCCAAGATATGCCCTGCTTCCAGAGATGTTAAGAGGAATATCTAAGATTTTGACACAATTGCTAATCGAAATTGAAAAATTATTAAAAGTTACATTTAAAAAGGTATTTTGTTTTGGTCCAAAAACAATAACTGCGGTTTTTTCTTTGTTCAATTTTGAAAAGTTAGCTGACATCCACAGTTTAATTTCATAAAGACAGCATTCAACTTGTTTTTGAACTTCCACTGTTTGATCTGGATGAAAAGAGCTATATATTTGAATGTCATCTGCATACAAATGTACTGACAGACCATGCTTTAAAACAATATATTCTATTTCTTTGGTATATAGAATATATAAAAGAGGTCCCAATAATGAGCCTTGAGGTACTCCAAAGTGCAGTTTGTTAGATTTACCTAATTTTCTGTTTACACATATGCTAAAGGTTCTGTTTGTAAGATATGAATTAAACCACCTCAAAACTTTGTCACAAATTTTAAAATCTGAGTTTAGTTGCTGCAAAAGCAAGGTACTGTATTAAATGCTGATGACAAGTCCAGTGATACTAGAATTGCTTGTTTTTTTTTAAGAATAACAGACTGAATGTCATTTGTAACTTTTAGCATTGCTGTTTTACATGAGTGATTAGTTCTGTAGCCAGACTGATAAATACTATAGAGATTGTTTAAAGAAAGGAAGTTATTTAATTGGCATAAAACAATCTTTTCTAAAAGTTTGGAGACAAAAGATAGATTACTAATAGGTTGATAATTTTTAAAGCTTTCTTGTCAGCATTTTTATTCTTCAGTACTGGAGTAACAATAGCATGTTTTAAATTTTCTGGAAAAACTCCATCTTTCAATGATTTGGTGATAATGTAGAAAAGAATGGGTAATAAGATATTAATAAACTTTTTAACAAGCGTTACTGGCATTGGATCATTCATTGAAGATTTGTTAGGTAATGTCATAATGATGTCAAGAAGCATGTTAGGGGTAACTTCAGAAAATTCAGATAAAGTACTGATTGAATCAGTTTCAGGTAATAATAAGCTATTTGCAGGCAGATCATTAAGATTGGTTTTGCTATTAGTCTTATGTTTTATAGTTAAACTTTTATTTGAAGATATTTCATTTCTTATAGTAAGAACTTTTTCATTGTACAAGTCTACCATTAAGTCAGCTACTTTTCCAGTGCTTGTAAAGGAGGGGTAAATTTTGTCATTAGTGTTGCCTGTTACTTTACAGGGTGTCAAGAAAGTTCCCGATCCTAAACAAAATTATATAGGGCTAATGACAGAAGGTTAAATCAACAAAAGGTTTATTGTGGTGATAGAACAAAGCTCCATGAACATAAAAAAATCTGGTTTATTCAAAATGACCCCCATCTGTATCAATAACACGTTGGAGCCTCTGTCGAAAATTCTGACAAGCAGCACGAAAGGGATCTTGAGGAATTTTCTCCCATGCTCGTTTCAGGGAAGCTCGAAGATCCTCCAGATTGTTATGGGGTGAAGAACAGGCTTCTTTTTCCAGAATACCCCACCCACAGAAATCCATAGGATTGAGATCGGGCGAAGATGGTGGCCGCAAATCTTTGGTCCAGAATGAAGGAAAGTGCTCTTCGCACCACTTCTGCGTCTTCTTTGATGTGTGAGAAGGCGCGCCGTCTTGTTGGAAGGTGAAGGACTTATTTTTGAACTTTTCCTTCATCGATGCGAGGGCAGGGGTTAAAATATCATTGACATACGAATCTGTATTCACTTTGACCCCGTCTTTAACAAAAATGAGGGGAGATTTCCAAGATTTGGAGATCGCACCCCATACCATCACAGACGAGGGTTTCTGTCGGCGTGAAACGAATCGAAGATGATCAGGGAGGTCCTTGGGCGACTTTCCGAGAATCCTGTCATTCTGGGTGTTGAACTTCGCCTCCACCGAGAAGAGTTTTTCGTCTGAAAAAACGATTTCGCCTTTCTCCGTGCCTCCCTTCAGACGGTTCAGCAGAATTTTGGCCCTCTCCTTTCTTTTTCGCTTCTGGAGGTCAGTTAGGAGTTGTCTTGTCCTGATTTTGTATGGGGACATTTTGAGATCCTGTTCAACAATTGTTCTGACAGACTCATGGCTGATATTCATGTCTTTAGCCGTTTTCCTCAAGGATCGTTTGGGGTTCCTCCGAATTCTCTCCCTGAGGGCCTTGATCTTTGCTGGAGTGCGAGCGGATCAAGGTTGTCCACTCCTATCCCGATCCTCCATGGTTCCAAGTTCTTGGAAGCGCAAGATTGTATCGTGAACAGTCGATTTTGGTGCTGTTAGCAACTTCATAATTTTAGAATTTGAATGTCCCGCACGATGAAGTTGAATGATTGCAGCTCTTTTACTCATTTTATTATTATTTTAGCCAAAAAAATTTGAAAAGTGTATCTGAAACATTGAAAAGGAGGATTAAGAATGACGTACAGAACTTATCATAATTCATTGAAGTTTTTGAATTACATTAAATTTAAAAATCGATCGGGAACTTTCTTGACACCCTTTATTTGTTGAACGATGTAGTGATTTGGTGTCAGTCTTACAGTCTTTGAAGATATCGTTATATTAAGTTTCATGAGTGCTTTTGAGCATAGAATTATATTCTTTTTTTAATGTTTTAAAGGCAGTCAAATTTTCATAGGTCTGATGCTTTTTCAATTTTCTTTCAGCTTGTCTCTTAGCTTTTTTCTTGGAATGAAGTTGATTAGTGTACCATTTTGTTTTCTTAAATTTGGTTTTATAAACTTTGGTTATCTTTGGACAATGTTTATCAAAAAGTTTGCTTGGTGTATTATTATATAGGCCAACAGCAGAGTCAAAAACAAGATTCTCAAAAAGAGGTTTATCACATAAAGAGCTATTTAGGATATCTTTTCTGAAATTATCATAATCTATGCTGTGAAAATTTCTGGATAAAATTCTTATGGATGTGTTTGAATTGATATAACATGGAACTTTGATAAGAATAGGATGATGGTCAGTTTGAAATTCATGGTCAACATGAGCTTGGCCAGATATTTTAAGAGCATTGCTTTTTATTATTAAGTCAAGGATACTACCGCCTTTTATATGAGTAGCAGACTTAATAAGTTGTTCAAGAGAAAATTGTTTTAGAAGGTTGTAGAAATTGAAGGTGTTTGAATCTGTAAGTAATTTCAGATGTAAGTTGAAATCTCCAAACAGTAATAGATCACCAGGAAGTGGGGCTATGGCAGAAAGAAAGTCTTCAAAGTCTTTAAAGAAGTCAGAAATAGTAAATTTGTTCTTAGTTGAGTAAGGAGGACGATAGACATTTACAAGATTTATGATATCAAGTATGATTGATCAAGTATGATATTATATGTATGTATGTATGTATGTGTGTATGTTTG
Source organism: Diplosoma virens (assembly GCA_963680785.1). NCBI lineage: Eukaryota > Metazoa > Chordata > Ascidiacea > Aplousobranchia > Didemnidae > Diplosoma > Diplosoma virens. Next base: position 23,708,023 of record OY796885.1, on the reverse strand, counting down.
TCTTTTTATTTGTCAGCTTCAACACCACAAATCAAAGCACAAAAATACATTAATAGCTGAAAAAAAGGAAGCTGTAAAAAATGATATATGTTATAGGAGATGCAAACAATACATTGTACGGATATAATAAACTTCATTGTAGTCTGCATGCTCACTGCATCTTAAAAACAATAAAACACAAATGAAAAAAAATACTTGAAAGGGACAAGTAGAAAGAATTAGTTTCTATGACTTAGATATGCCAAACTGATGATTTTTATGAATATTAATGCCAAACCATATAGGCCTACAAAAGAAAATTATTTTTATTGCACTTAAAGTATAAAATTATTGTATGGTTAAGGCATAATGAATACATAAGGAGTTGAAAGTTTGGGTCACAATAAAAATTATTTAAATATGATTAGGAGACTAGCAACTTTCGATGAAAGATCTGATATAATAGACATTATTGATTTAATTTTTGGTTGTAGTAATTTCTTGACAAAGGAATAATAAAGGTGATGCTAAACATTATAACATGAAAAGTAGCAATTGAACACAATCATGACAAAAGGTTAAAATTTTTAATTTAGAATTGACCTTTATCGCAATAAAAGAATAGTGAAAATTAAGTACCAAATATTATAGTTATTATTCTAAGCTTGTTGGAATAAGTAGACCACTTAGCCAAAGAAAACATGAAGCCAATGATTATTATGAAATAGACAAAAACTTTTTCAAAAAAGTTGTGTGAACACTCAAACATAAAATTTTACAAAAGTCAAGTGAAAACTAAAAAGTTTTCATTGAGGTTTCAATGTAAAGTTTTTGAGACTCTTCAGTATAAGCAAATTTTTTTAATGATACTAACCTGGAATCTCCCTTTCAGCACCAGGACGGAATGAAGAAGAAACCAAAAAAAGATCTCTCAAGAAGTGATAGTAACCTCAGGAAGATCTGTTTAGTTTCATGAATTATTGAAAGACCTTACATTGACTTATTGAAAGACTCCAATTTTTTTTAACATAAAGTAATAACCTTTTGATGCTCTTATCCCTGACAAGTTGATGTTAGGAATGGTTTTAAATAAGTGCAATTTAGATTACAAATTATTATTTTTTGAACAAATCATGTGAACTACTGTGATAAGTCACCATGCAGCCATAAACCTTCTGTTTGGAAACCTTGTTATAGTATTTATAGTAGGCTACTTGAATTGTTTTCTTAAAAAAGATTTTAAATTTGTTTATGTTATTACTAGTTTTCATGCTATTCATAATTAACAAGAAAATTACTTTATTGTTATGCAAATTGTTTAAAAAAATTATTGAATATATAAAAATTTATATCAATTACTGAATAAAATAATATATAACAATAAATTGAAAAAATAATTGTTTCTTTTTTAACAATTTTCTATGACCTGTCATGTATTATTTTGTTTTTATTAAAAGGCCTGTTTAATTAAGATAAAAAACATTAATTTATTGACAAAGTCGATTTTTATTTTATCTCCATATTTATCCTCCTGACTTGCAGGAAAGTGATGGAGGCACTAATACATAGGGTAAGCAATTACCCTGACCTGCTTCCAGAGATGCCAAGATATTGCTGTCTGCTTGTAATTTAATAGAGATATGACTGTAATTTAGAACTGCTTGCCAAGAGCACCAAGCTAGGGAAAATGCCGTAAAGTTTCTTTTCCAAGGACACAACAGAATGGTGCAAATGGGTTTTGAATTAAGACATTTTGATCATAAACATGATGTCTTAACCACTCAATCACGCTGATGACATTTTAGTGCTAGTTTATTTTGGCATATAATCTTTTAATTTAAATTTTTGTTTTCAAAATTTCAGTCCAAATATAGCTTATTGTGTAATTGATTTTTTTACACTAAGCATTCCAATTTTTTAAAAAATATTTGTGGTTTTTCAATTTTTGAAAAAGTTTCTGATATTGGTAGTGTGTAGCTTTGGGTCTCCTTAAGAAGTTGCCCTAAGTTGTTTTGATAAAACTAATTTGAAATTGCCCATACAGCACCAGGATAAAATAATAGAGAAACCAAGAAGAAAAGACCTCTGCAAGAAGTGATAGTAGTTGAAGGAGGATCTGAGTTAGTTTCACAAACAAAAATTGCTTATGGTGACTTTTTGTAAAGACCCAAATTGTTCATGGTCATTTAGTGAAAAGACTCACAGCTTTTACTTCATTCAGTTCTTAAAATACTTTTTCACAATGTTTTGGTTTTTCTATGCAAACTATATATTAATAACATCTTGCATTGCTTTTTTGTATTATTAGTGTATTTAATGTTTGTTATAAAATTTCATGGAATATATAATGTGGATTAAAAAATGTTGTTCGATAATTATGTTGTTGAATCAATATTATATTAGAAAAATAATTATAAATATTTTTTTTTTGCTTTAATTTAGCAAATTTAAATATTGAATCATATAATACAGAGTGTCCATAAAGTCTCTTTACAATTTAAAAAAATTATCACAAAGTGAAATGATGAGATATCGCAATGAGGGTTGTTTTATCTTAATCAGTATTTCATAAAGTTTTTATTGACACTAAAATTTATTGTTTCAGATAAAATTTCTTATGTTTAATGACTGAGTTATATAAACTGAACCCCCATAAAATGACTACACCTTAAGAAAAAGCGCAATGTGTATCCTGGTTCATTGAGATAAAATCAGATGTTCAAACCCAGTGAAACTACAGAAGTAAGTATGGAAGAGACCCACCATCAGGTCCTTCAATTCATTTATGGCACAAAAAATTTATGGAGACAGGGACAGTGTTTGATACAAGGAGGAGTGGGCGACCAAGAACATCTGAAGAAAACATTGAGTGTGTAAGGCAAGCCTTTCAACATTCTTCTATGAAGTCCATCCATACTGCTGCCAGACAATTGGAACTACCATGTTCAACAGCACACGAAGTCCTACAAAAGAATTTAAGATTGTATGCTTACAAAGTGCAAATGTTACAAGCACTTCAGCCAAACGACATGCCAAGAAGAAAAGAATTTGCAGTGAACATGCTGCAATGAATTTCTGAGGATGAAGCATTCCTCAAGCAAGTTTGTTTTAGTGATGACACAACTTTTCATGTCTCAGGAAAGTTAAACAAACACAATGTAAGAATTTGGGGCAGTAAGAAGTAAGAAGGGTCTGAACATCTGATTTTGTCTCAATGAACCAGGATACACATTGCGCTTTTTTTTAAGGTGTAGTCATTTTATGGGGGTTCAGTTCATATAACTCAATCATTAAACATAAGAAATTTTAATTAAGAAATTTTATCTGAAACAATAAATTTTAGTGTCAATAAAAACTTTATGAAATACTGATTAACATAAAACAACCCTCATTGCAATATCTCATCATTTCACTTTGTAATAATTTTTTTAAATTGTAAAGAGACTTTATGGACACCCTGTATAATACCAATAACAAATTACAGTACAAGAAATATATTTTAAAGTGTAAAGTCATTGTACCTAAGCTGTTTTGACAAAACACGTTAAAAAGATTATTGTATTTTCCAGTTAATAAGCTGAATTGCCAAATAAGCCAAGGCTAATTTTTAGCTTTAAAAATGAGGGTTTCTGCTTATTACCACCCAATAAGTTGATGCCATTTTTTAAGAAGTGACAAGTTTCTTTAAAATGATTACTTAGTTTCAATGCAGCATTAACATGCATGTTAACAGCCACCACTAAATTTCATTTATTATTTAAAGCACATAAAAAACTTTCCTTAAATATTTTATTGAAATATAAAACTAGCAATTTGGCTAATAAAGTGAAAGAAAACTTGCTCTTGAAAAACACTTAATTGCAGTAAAACTGATTTTTCTAAAATTTAGTCACACCTTATTGTAGCTGTTTAATTGCTTACATAAAGAAAAGAATTGTGAGGTGAAGCTATTTTTCTTGAGCACTTTTTTATGATAACTAAAAACACTGATCACATGTGCAGTTAATTGTCTTTTTATGCTTTATTTTCAAGTGCTAGACAAAATTCCCACTCAAAATCAAGTAGGTTTATGATGTTGGTGTGGTCATTGTGCAACAATAGCCACATTATTTGTCCAATATCTTACCATTAGCTATACATTAGGCAAGTTTTTCAAGTGAAAGGTAATGGTTTAATTTTTTTTACTAATAAATAAAGTTTATTCAACTGAAATAACTCTGCATAACTGTGAGATCAAAGGTATGATTTTGGGACCGATTTTGGCCTTTGGTGTTTTATGGTCCAAAGCTGATGATTGGCCAATAAGCCAAGTTAGCCAACCCCCAAAAATCAGGTCCAAAATTTAGGTCCAGAAATTCAACTTATTAGGTGGAAAATATGGTATATCACAATTTTTTATACATTATAGTTAAAAGAAAGCATTTAGTATTAAGCAAAATTTATGGCTATTGTTACATAACTGTAGCAAGTTTTCTACTGGCTGTTTTCAAAGAACCAGACATATTTTAAAAAGTTTTACTGCCACTGGGATGTTGAAAAGCAAAGTGTTTAAAATGCATTTTTTGTTTTTGTTAATCAGTATTTTAAATTGCAGACATGCGCAAAAGTATCGGACCCTCTCAAAAATATGTCTATTTGGCAAATTGCATCATTTGGAATAACAAAGCACATGTAGACATTCCAGAATTGTCAGTTTTTTTCTAAAGTTCAGTGCAGTAAGTTTATTTCGCATTCACTCACAGTTTATCTATTTATTTTAGTGTTTTCCCATATTTTTATTTTGCAAAAAAATGACCAAAAATTCATATCGCACTGAAGTAGAATGTGCTCAAATTGCTGCTCTTCATAATAATGGACTATCACAGCACCAAATCTCTAAACATCTAAGCATTAGCAAGTCATCTATTCAAAGAGCGATAACTAAATTTAAAAATAGAGGAATTTATGGTAATCGAAAGAAAAGTGGTAAACCCAGAAAAACAATCTCTTGAGGTGATACCTCCATGAAGCACACTGTAGTTCAATCCCCAACAAGCTTTTGTAAGAAAATTAGATTCCATTTGCTTCTTACAGGTACTAATGCTAGTATTAGTACAATTTCATGTCGACTCAGCAAGGAATTTAACCTGAAATCTTATAAACGTGCAAACAAACTATGACTCACTTTTCAAATGAAAAAGAAGAGATTGGAGTTTGCCAAGAAACATATGGATTGGAGTGTTAAGGACTGGAAAAGAGTGCTTTTCTGAAACGAATCCACCTTTTAACAATTTACAAGAAGGAAAAATTATGTCTGCCGACCCGTGGGAGAAAGATTTAATGAAAAATTCACCATCTTCACTACAAAACATCCCCCAACACAAATGATATGGGGCACAATGAGTGCTAATGGTATGGCTGGTATTTATTTCTTGAAGCCTGGTACCACCATGAATGGTGCTAAATATGCTAAATTGTTAAAGGATAAGCTACCGACACATGGAAATCCATCAATCACTTATTTTTATGCATGATGTGCATCTTGTTATCGGTCGAAAATTGTCAAGCAGTTTTTAACAGAAAATCACATCAAGATCCTAGATTGGCCTGCGAGTAACCCTGATTTTAACCCAATCGAAAATTTATGGTCTAAAATAAAGAATTTAATGTCAAAAAAGCAGCCAGAATCTTTCTCAGAGTTAGTAAAAGTCATTACAGAAGTGTGGGTAAAAGAAATTTTTGGAGAATATTATGAATCCCTCATATACAGTATGCCTTGTCAATTGCAAGCTGTCATTGATGCTTGTGGAAAACACACAAAGTTCTAAAAATGTATGTATTCATATAATAAATATAATAATGTACATGTTTTCTTCCTTTTCTTATGATTTTCTTACAATATGATAGCAATTTACTTTAGTTCACTTCACCAAAATATTTTTGTGGGAAAAGCTATTCATTTTAATGTGGTCTGATGCTTTTGCAAATGAATGTAGTTTTTGTCTTATGGTTTGGCATGTATTTGAAAAATTGGATTAAAGTGTTTGGCCAAAATGCATGTCATTTAATATGGCAGCTTTCCATGGCAATTTTTTAGTATAAGAAAGTAACCTTTCTTCCAAAGCTATCGTTCATGTTAGAATTTCTAATTTTTTCTTATAAATAATATAAAATTAGTGTTTTCTATAAAATTTTTAGTTTAGCCCCTACAAACCAGAATTTTAATCATATATGTATCACATAAAAATAGCCAGGATAAAATTTCTCACAGTCCTGTTAATGTAATTACTGCTTTTTAAAAAATACTAAAATTTTTTTTATTAATCTTCACTAATTAATACATTTTATAGCAGAATTAATATATTTTATTTCTGTTTTGTTGTTTAAATGTAAATTAATGTGCTAGTAATAAAAAACCAATTTGTTGATTTTGTTAATTGACATGTTGACTGCTAACCACCAGTTATTCTTATCTGTCATTCTTTTGTTTTCAATGTAATGAAGCTGGTTATAGTTCAAGTCTAGACAATCAACAAATTTTCCTTAAAATTTGAAAAATTTTTATTACAGTAGAATGCCAATTTTCTGAACTGATTAAGGCCATGGTGATTTGCATAATTGATTTTTTTGATAATTGAAAAAATGGAATCTTGCAATAAAAAGCATCATATACACATACGGTCATTTGTACATCATAAGCAGTATAGTGATCCCTCATATTTTTGTTTTAAGTTTTTTACTCTTTTTGTCGCTGCCAAGTCTCTCATCCTTTTTAGAAGCAGAGTTGAGTTGAACGACACTTACTCTATTTTTCACACCATGCTATGGTGTTGTACCACCATCTTAGTAGTGTTCAGATAATCGTCATTATACTGTATTAGCTCATTAATCACTCTATAGAATCAAAATATTTGCATTAAAAAGTTTTTATTGATTACAATATCTCATTGTTTTTCAAACCAGAAGTATCTAATTTTTTTAATTTTCTTAATAATGGTTAGCACCAGGGATTGGCAACCTATGGCTTGCCAAGCAAAATCATCCAGCCTATGACATATTAGTTAGATATTAAAAGAATACAACCTGCCATTTTTATTGTAATCCTAGTTTTTGATGTAACAATTTCAAACTATTTATAAGGCACTAAAACTGATACATCTAGTTACAGCAAGATTAAAAAATGCTTCATTTTCAAGTACAAAATCTGTTGTAGAACAAAAGAAACATATCCTCTTTGAATTTTAGTGACATTACTCCTTTCACATTAAAAAAACTAGTGAAGACAAAAAATAATAAAAGTAAGAAAGACATTCACTTTAAATTTTAATGACATTACTTTTTTCATGTCTAAAGAAAACTGGTGAAGACCAAAAAAGTCTACACTTTAACTTACGGACACCAACACCCTAGCCTTAATTGCAAGGCCTATTGGTCATTCAGCTTAAATGGCAAAGACTATTAAGATATGGCAACTAAAAAATGGACAATTAACACCACAATAATATAATATGCAGTAAGTCAACTGATGAGTAGAAAAATAGTTTGTAATGTGGTCACTTTAAGTTTGCAAGATTTTGGCACACATTGAGTTCAGCAATGTACAGATTTTGATGCATGAGAGTTTGGCACTTTATCTTTATTTATATACTCATTTACTTAAGCAAGTATTCTATTTCAAGGATTGGACCAACAAAGTTAATCCAATAATAACTTTTTTACTTGTTGGGATCACATGGTCATTGAATTATCAATCCCCTGGTTTAATATAGTGTTTTAAGTTTTCAAGAAACCTTAATTAAAATTTTTCCTGTGCTGTTTGGTTAGATCCAAAACTAAAATTAATATTTCTTTTATATTTGTGTTGTACAGGGTGTCTCATAAGTCTTGGGAAATTTTTAAATTAGGATTTAAAACATATGAATATGAGATTTTGAAAATTTTTTTTAACTATAAGTATTTGTATTGGCTATATTTTAGTTCTGTATAATTTTTGTTTAAAAATGGTTTGAATCAATTTGCGAAAAATGATTTTGAAAATGCATTCCTAAGGATACAAAGTCACGCTCATCTCAAGAATTCTAGACATGCCCAATTTAACTGTCCAGAACATTATCGGAAAATTCCAAACAACAAAGGAAGTCGCAGCTTTGCTTTGAACAGGTCATCCAAGATGCACTGTTAATGTTCCAGACAGTTGAATTGGGCATGTCTAGAATTCTTGAGATGAGCATGACTTTGCATCCTTGGGAATACATTTTCAAATCATTTTTCGCAAATTGATTAAAACCATTTTTAAACAAAAATTATACAGAACTAAAATATAGCCAATACAAATATTTATAGTTAAAGAATTTTTTAAAACCTTGCATTTATATCTCTCAAATTCTATTTTAAAAATTTCCCAAGACTTACGGACACTCTGTATAAAGAGTTTCTGGTCATATAAGTATGCATGTATTAGGCACTTTATTGTAGCGCACTTGATTTAATGTTGCAATTTCCAATGGCACTGCATAACATTACTTGACTGCATAATATTACTTGATACATAGCATAGTAGCTTATAATAGCAAAAAAAAGGTTATAACAGCAACATCTGTTAACGTTGGGGCAAGTGCAAGTTTTTGTCTCATGCGTCAAAGTCAGAGTCCAAATTCTTTAAAATTAAAAGTTATGTTTATCAAAATATTGTTATATAAAAGTAATTCATCAAAACCAAATTCATCATCAAAAAGTCTGAGTGATACTCGATACATTTCAACTCTGGCAGCAAGTTTAATTGTTTCTACCTACTTTGGTTCAGTAGATAGTAGTCAAGCTTTTTACAGTAGTAAACATTCTTGGAGATAAAATTACCACTTCGGTGTAAGTTAAAGCTTCAAGTTTGAATCTTCTCTCATTACCTTGTATGTTGATATGACATTGATGATGATAATATAAACAATTTTACATGCTTTTAATAAAGCCTTCTTCAACCTTGTTACAAATCACATTGCAAGTCTAAGGTTAAATTAGCAGAAAAAAGTTAAAAAATAGTAGCAAAGTTAATTGATTATTTGCATCCATATATTTGGATGATAGTTTTTTTGAGTTTTCTCTTAAATTTATAGTAATTGAGTGCAAAGTTTACATTTTTAAAACTTCTGTACAGTTTTCATCAATTAAAAAACCTTTAATTAAAAACTAAGTGGAAAATTTACGGAAATTTGAAAAAAATTATTATTGGCATTATTTGCATTTATTTAATTTTAAACTGGCAGAGTAAAAGTTATCAACCCCAATATGGAATTAACAATTCAAATACTTTATAAAATGTGATTTTTTTAGTTTGTAGTAAAATTATTGTCTCTAAACAACCTAGAAATTATTTATTTTCTGTATACAAATGCTTTATATTTTGATTAAATAATTGTTTTTGTAAATATTACCCTCTTACCATTTATTGTTTTGTATAGGTAGTTTAGAAGTTGTATAAAAAAAGCGATATGGCAGATGCGTCTGCCCGTTCATTGCAGTATGAGTATAAAGCTAATTCAAATCTTGTCTTACAAGCTGATCGCTCTTTAATTGATAGAAGACCCAGAGATGAGCCAACAGGTGAAGTTCTTACTTTGCAAGGTAAATTGGGCACAATTCAGATGGGAGACAAAGCTCAACGTACCAAACCACCCCAAATGGAAGAAAGAAAAGCTAAAAGGCGAAAGCGTGATGAAGATGAAAAGGGAATGACCAACTTGAAGGGAAGAACACTGCTTTCTGAAGGTGTTGATGAAATGGTGGGAATAATGTACAAGCCAAAAACCAAAGAAACTAGAGAAACATATGAAATTTTGCTTAGTTTTATACAAGCTGCATTAGGAGACCAACCAAGAGACATTTTATGTGGTGCAGCTGATGAAGTTATTGCGGTTTTAAAAAATGATAAGTATCGTGATAAAGAAAGAAGGAAGGAAATTCAATCACTCTTGGGATCTTTGGAAGATACAAGGTATCATGTTTTGGTAAATTTGGGGAAAAAAATTACTGATTTCGGGGTCACGAAAGATGTTGAAATGGCTGATGACACTATTGATGATACCTATGGTGTTAATGTTCAATTTGAATCTGATGAAGAAGGTGGTGAAGAAGATACATATGGTGAAGTTCGTGATGGATCAGATGCAGATGATAATGAAGAAGGTGCTGAAGCAAACGTTGATTTGGTTGTCTCAGCAAAACTGACAAATGAAGCTGGAGGTGTAAATGTTGCAAAGCACAAAGAACTTCATCCCAGAGATATTGATGCTTATTGGTTACAAAGAGAGCTGAGTAAGGTTTATGATGATGCCATGGTGTCACAAAAAAAAGCTGAAGAAGTATTGGACATTCTTAAAACTGCTTCTGATGATTTGCAATGTGAAAATCAGCTAGTCTTACTACTTGGATTTGATCAGTTTCAATTTATTAAAAATGTACGAGAACATCGGCAGATGATTTTATATTGTACACTACTTGCAAGTGCACAAAGTGCTGCTGCCAAACAGCAAATTGAACAGAAAATGAAAGCTGATCCAGAGCTAAACGATATTTTGAATCAACTTTATGACACTGAGAAAGAAGACATTATCAAAGAAGAGCAAGAAAGAAGAGAACGACTTCGAAAAAGTAAAGTTGAAGCAGATTTGGAAGCAACTGATGCAGACAATGTCAAAACAGAAAATCAGTATCAACCTAGCCACTCTGGGGTTGATTTAGAGGATCTTGAATTTGCTCAAGGATCCCATTTTATGGCTAATAAAAAATGTCAACTGCCTGACGGATCATATCGAAAACAGCGCAAAGGTTATGAGGAAGTTCATGTTCCCGCTCTTAAACCAAAACCGTTTGCTGACAAAGAAAAACTCGTGCCTATTGATACACTGCCAAAGTTTGCGCAAGCAGCCTTTGAAGGATTTAAATCTTTAAATCGAGTACAAAGTAAATTGCATAAAACTTGTTTGGAAAGCGACGAAAATGTTTTGCTGTGTGCTCCAACTGGCGCGGGAAAAACAAACGTCGCTTTGCTCTGTATGCTCAAGGAGATCGGTAAGCACATCGGATCTGACGGTTCAATAAAATTGGACAATTTTAAGATAATATACATTGCTCCTATGAAATCTCTTGTACAAGAAATGGTGGGAAATTTTCAAAAGCGGCTTGCGAATTACGGAATAAAGGTTTCCGAGTTAACCGGCGATCATCAGTTGTGCAAAGAAGAAATAACTGCGACTCAAGTGATCGTTTGCACGCCAGAAAAATGGGACATCATAACTCGGAAGAGTGGCGAAAGAACATACACACAGCTGGTTCGATTAATCATTATGGACGAAATTCACATGTTGCATGATGGAAGAGGTCCCGTACTGGAAGCGATCGTAGCACGAACCATTCGTTCCATTGAAACGACACAAGAAGATGTTCGACTTGTTGGACTTTCTGCTACACTACCTAACTATGAGGATGTTGCAACATTTTTGCGTGTCGACCCAGCAAAAGGATTGTTTTACTTCGACAACAGTTTCCGACCTGTGCCGTTGGAGCAACAATACATCGGAATCACTGAAAAAAAGCCAATGAAGAGGTTTCAAGTGATGAACGAAATTGTGTACGAGAAAGTCGTCGAGCATGCTGGCAAGAACCAAGTTCTTGTTTTTGTACATTCTCGAAAGGAAACCGGAAAAACGGCTCGTGCTATCCGCGACATGTGTTTGGAAAATGACACTTTGGGCCATTTTTTGCGCGAAGGATCCGCGTCGACTGAAGTTCTCCGAACGGAGGCAGATCAAGTCAAGAATTTAGAATTGAAGGACTTGCTCCCTTACGGATTTGCAATTCATCACGCCGGAATGACCAGAGTTGATCGTACCTTGGTCGAAGATCTTTTTGCCGATCGTCACATTCAAGTTCTTGTTTCGACATCAACTCTAGCGTGGGGTGTAAATTTACCTGCCCACACTGTAATTATAAAAGGTACTCAAGTTTATAGTCCTGAAAAAGGTCGTTGGGTTGAATTGGGTGCTTTAGATGTTTTACAAATGATGGGTCGTGCTGGAAGGCCTCAGTACGATACTAAAGGTGAAGGTGTTTTGATCACGGCGCACAGTGAATTGCAATATTATCTTTCGCTTTTGAATCAGCAGTTGCCTGTTGAAAGTCAGATGATATCTCGTCTGGCAGACACCGTGAACGCTGAAGTAGTGTTGGGAAATATTCAGAGTATCAAAGACGCTGTCAATTGGCTTGGCTACACTTACTTATATATTCGTGCTTTGAGACAACCGAATCTCTATGGCGTCGATTCTTTGCAAGCTGACCCTTTACTTCAACAGCGAAGAGTTGATCTTGCTCATGCTGCAGCTACAGTTCTTGCAAAGAACAACTTGATAAAATACGATCGGAAAACTGGACAAATTCAAATTACTGATCTTGGCCGAATTGCTAGCCATTATTATTGTACATATGAAAGTATGGCCACATATAACCAACTGTTAAAACCGACTCTCAGCGAGATTGAATTGTTCCGTGTCTTTTCACTTTCTTCCGAGTTCAAATACATCACTGTGCGAGAAGAAGAAAAACTGGAGCTTAACAAATTGCTGGAAAGAGTTCCTATTCCAGTCAAAGAAAGCATCGAAGAATCATCAGCTAAAGTCAATGTTCTTTTGCAAGCTTACATATCTCAATTAAAACTGGAAGGCTTAGCGCTCATGGCGGATATGGTTTATGTTACCCAAAGTGCTGGTCGGTTAATGAGAGCTATATTTGAAATTGTTCTTTTCAGAGGCTGGGCCCAACTTGCTGACAAATGCTTGTCTCTTTGCAAGATGATAAACCGCAGAATGTGGCAATCCATGTCGCCTTTGCGTCAATTCAAAAAAGTTCCCGAAGAGGTGATTAAAAAGATCGAAAAGAAGAATTTCCCTTGGGAACGTTTCTACGATCTTGGCCACAATGAAATTGGGGAGCTTATCAGAATGCCAAAAATGGGCAAGGGCTTGCACAAGTTGATTCATCAATTTCCGAAAATGGAGTTGTCGGTTCACGTGCAGCCGATCACGCGATCAACACTTCGCGTTGAATTGACGATCACTCCCGATTTCCAGTGGGACGAAAAGGTGCACGGAAATTCTCAGGCTTTTTACATTTTTGTCGAAGATGTCGATAGCGAGGTTATCCTTCATCACGAGTACTTTCTGTTGAAGAGCAAATATGCGAACGACGAGCACATTGTCATCTTTTTTGTTCCTGTATTTGAACCTCTGCCTCCCCAATATTTCATCCGCATCGTATCTGATCACTGGATAGCTTCTGAAACCCAATTGCCTGTTTCATTCCGACATCTTATCTTGCCTGAAAAATATCCTCCACCGACTGAGCTGCTTGATTTGCAACCTCTGCCTGTCTCTGCCCTTCGAAATCCTGAATTCGAAGCTTTGTATGAAAACACCTTTCCCTGCTTTAATCCTATTCAGACCCAAGTTTTTAATTCTATATACAACAGCGATGAAAACGTTTTTGTTGGCGCTCCTACCGGAAGTGGTAAGACTGTTTGTGCCGAGTTTGCGCTTCTTCGTGCATTTTCAAACGATATGGATGCCAGATGCGTTTACGTCACACCAGTTGAAGCGGTTGCCCAGATCATTTATAAAGAATGGAGGGAAAAATTCGAAATTCATCTTGGCAAAAAAGTTGCCCTTTTAACGGGGGAAACCAGTACTGATCTTCGCCTGTTGTCTCGAGCTTCTATCGTCATTGCGACCTCAGAAAGATGGGATGTCATTTCTCGTCGCTGGAAGCAACGTAGAAATGTCCATACGATCGCCTTGTTTATTATTGACGAAATTCATTTAATTGGAGGTGAAAGTGGTCCGGAAGTCGAAGTGGTATGCTCTCGTATGCGCTACATCGCCTCGCAGTTAGAAAAGCAAATTCGTATAATTGCTCTCGGTTCTTCGCTGGCAAACGCAAGAGACGTGGCGCAATGGCTGGGCTGCTCTGCCATGCATACGTTCAACTTCCACCCCAATGTTCGTCCCGTGCCTCTTGAACTACACATCCAAGGATTTAGTATCACCCACACGCAATCGCGATTGCTGAGCATGGCCAAACCGGTTTATAATGCCATTAACAAGCATTCGCCGAAGCGCGCTGCGATCGTCTTCGTTCCATCGCGCAAGCAAAGCAAGCTGACGGCGGTGGACATTTTAACCTATGCAGCTGCCGACGGCACGCCGCAACGCTTCCTGCATTGCAACGAATCAGAACTGGAAGCTTACTTGGAACATGTCAAGGACGCGACACTAAAAGAAACACTCTGCAACGGTGTCGCCTATTTGCATGACGGAACTACTCAACTGGAAAGAACTGTTGTTGAACAGCTCTACTCGTCTGGCGCTATACAAATCTTAGTTGCTTCCAAAAGTCTATGCTGGGGTCTAAGTCTTGCATCGCATTTAGTGATTGTGATGGACACTCAGTATTACAACGGAAAGAGCCATGCATACGTCGATTACCCAGTGACCGACGTTCTACAAATGATCGGTCGAGCCAACCGACCATTGAAGGATGAAGAAGGTAAATGCGTTGTTATGTGCCAGAATTCGAAGAAGGACTATTTCAAAAAGTTTGTCTACGAGCCTTTGCCTGTTGAGTCGCATTTGGATCATTGCCTGCATGACCATTTCAACGCTGAAATCGTTACCAAGATCATCGAAAATAAGCAAGATGCAGTTGACTATTTGACCTGGACTTTTTTGTACAGACGAATGAGCCAAAATCCCAATTACTACAATCTCCAAGGCGTTTCCCATCGTCATTTATCCGACAATCTTTCTGAGCTTGTCGAAAATACCCTATCGGACCTCGAACAGTCCAAGTGCATATCGATCGAGGACGAAATGGACATCACCCCGCTCAATCTGGCCATGATTGCCGCCTACTATTACATCAACTACACCACGATCGAGCTCTTCAGCATGTCGCTCAATGCCAAGACAAAAATCAGAGGCCTGATTGAAATCATTAGCAACGCGGCCGAATACGAAAGCATCCCGATTCGACGGCACGAAGACAACACGCTCAAACAGCTTCTGCCGAAAGTTCAATACAAGCCGCAAAACGTGAGATACACCGATCCGCACATGAAGACCAACCTGCTACTTCAGGCTCATCTCTCTCGGCTGCAGCTGCCCGCCGAGCTCGCATCCGACACCGAGCAGATCCTGAGCAAGGTGGTGCGGCTCATTCAAGCTTGCGTCGACGTCTTGTCATCCAACGGCTGGCTTTCTCCCGCTCTCGCTGCCATGGAACTGGCGCAAATGGTGACGCAGGCGATGTGGAGCAGGGATTCTTACCTCAAGCAGCTTCCTCATTTCGGATCTGATTTAATCAAGAAATGTGCTGAAAAGGTACCGTTAAGTTTTAGTTGATATTATAATGAGTACGAATAGTTAGGACAATACAATGTACTGGGTGTCCATAAATTATCGTTACAATTTCAAAAATTTATCATAGTCTTATTTTTTTAAATATTTTCAATTGGTTTGTTTTATAGTAAAGGGAAAAGCTTCAAGTTGACGTTAGATGCTTTAGTACACCTCTACGTGTGCACCATCAGTCGCGCATACGATATCCAATCGATATTCATTTTCTTGCCATGTTCTTGCTAACATATCTACTAATGGTAGGTTGGTAGCGAAATAGCGAATGGTGGATCGCGCAGGTGGCTTTCTTCCATACTTGCGTCTAAAGTTTCGCTGTGCTTGGATGTCTGACTTAATTGTCTCTATAAACCAGGAAACACACTGGGCTTTTTCCTGCGAAGTGCTATTTTCATGAACTCTACTTTCGCTACTAAATTCAAAAATATTCTGCTTAACCCATATTAACCCAAGGGTAGAACTAAAAAACTAAAAACTAAAAACTTTGATAGGCTGTACAATTCTATGGCACAACTTAAAACAGTGTTTGTAAAGATATTTTACAACTTTTATATATCTCAAAGCTATTCATAATCTAAAATAATAAAAAAAACAGTTATTTTTAGTTAGAAAATGCATTTGAAATAATGACTACAAATGACTACAAATGTAGTCATTGGGATAGTTCGGGTTAATCACTAAATAAATTGTAATTCTAAACCTAATTATTTCCACAAATACCTGTTAAGAAAGAAAAAAACTTGAAGCGTTTTCCTACCATAAAACAAATTAAATGAAAATATCTCGAAAAATAAAATTTTGAAAAACTTTCAAAATTGTAACGTAATTTTTGGACACCCTGTATATCGATCTTAAAAAGATTCAGCTAAAGCCGCAACTTCTCGATATTCATGTTTCTTTTAATTATCGGTTAAAGCTTTACAAACCTTTACTATTCACAATATTGACTAAATTGCATTTTGACGTTAAAATAAAATTTGCAATAGTTGTTTCAGATTGAACTTTCACTTTCAGGATATCGAGAGTGTTTTTGACATCCTCGAGATGGAGGACTCCGACCGCGAGCAACTTCTCCAGATGACCGAAGCGGAAATGGCCGACGTAGCGCGCTTCTGCAACCGTTACCCGAACATCGAGCTCAATTACGACGTTCAAGACCCCGACAACTTGCACGCGGGCAACCCGGTCGTGGTCCTGGTCACTCTTGAGCGCGAGGACGAGGTGGCCGGCCCCGTGATCGCTCCGTTCTTTCCGCAAAAGCGCGAAGAAGGCTGGTGGGTAGTCGTCGGCGATCCGAAGAGCAACAGCTTGATCTCGATCAAGCGGCTGACCCTTCAGCAAAAAGCGAAGGTCAAGCTCGACTTCATTCCCCCCTCGGCCGGCTCCCACTCCTACACGCTCTACTTCATGAGCGACGCTTACATGGGCTGTGATCAGGAGTACAAGCTTAATATTAACGTACGCGAGTCGGAAGGCGAGAGCAGCGGTAGCGAATCGGACTAGATCATCAGACTATGTCGTTGTTGTTGAGCACTTAAACGATGCTGGGTCACTTTTATGCGACGGCGAAGTAACTGCCCGCGTTAGAAACATGTTCAACCGTTTATGAGTGGTAGAGCGTTTATTTCCCACTTTTTGCCATTGTTTGCAAACATTTTTTTAAAAAGAACTTTTGAACTGAATTAGTTTAACTTACAAATATCCTTGAGAGTTCTGGAACTTTCACATAACATGCAGTTTATAAAATGCTGCTAAACTTGGTTACGTTGCTGTAAAACCTTTGCTGAAACGTACGATTAGCAATCAAAGTGTGCAAAATTTAGTAATTTATCTTTAAGTGAATAAGAAAAAATTTCAAATCCATCTCTATATTTTGATCGACAACAATTTTTCTGCTTAAACCGTAAAAAATTTCTGAATCAAATAAATTATAGATGCATTGTAACGGTGGCCTTTGGGCTGGTTATCTACATGTTACGAATCTACTTTGCTATGACATCTATACCGGTTTGCATAGCCGTACCAGCCAAAAAAATTTCGGGGCAAAACAATTTCGTTCAAATTTTTATCGACAATTGCCCAAATCAGGACCTTAACAGTTCATACGAATGACAAAATATCAAATTTTCATTTGAAAAAATTGAAAACCAAAAAAAGGTCTTTTCATTCTGTGTCCAATTTTTCCATTTTCATTTGAAAATACAGGTGAACATTAATACTGTAAATTTGTGCCCAAATTCTCCATTTTCGTCTCGAAACACGAGTGAAAGGCTACATCAAATCTTAGTTTTATTTGCTCGATAATCTGGACCGTTCTAAATTAGAAAACTTTATCCTGCCCAAATAATTTTTTATCGCCGCCCGAAAAATTCTGATTTTGCCCAAATAATTTATTGCTAGTTCCCAAAAATCTAGTTTTGCCCAACTTTTAATTTGGGAAGCAATTGCCCCCTTGCTCGTACGGCTATGCCGGTTTGTTATTTAGATTTTACATGATCGTCTAAATTTTTCGTGTTGAGAGGGTCAACTTTCAGATAATGTTGTGTCTGGTAGTATTCTTGAATTCTTAAATAATTGGGAATGTTAGTTTTACCTAACAGCCTCCCTTGAATTAAAATAAATAATATACATTGTAAATGGTGCAGATAACCAGCGCAAGTAGCACCCATCTCGACTATTTCTTTTAGTGCATGTTTTGATTTATTATTAAATATTTGCAGTTTTTGGAGCAGTTGTATGTATTCTTATTCAGCCAATCTCCAAAATCAATTTTCTTGAACTGTTAATTTAATTTTAACTGTCTTAAAATTTAAATACCGATAAAGGTGGCTTTATTAATTTGGTAAGATCATTAAATCGCCAATTTTGATTTTTTCTACAAACTATTTGAACAATATCATCAAGCACCTTTATTTTGTTGTTTGTCTTAGATTTTGTGACTTTTGCTGCTATCGAATTTTCAGCAAGAAAAAAATAACCAAAATTACAAAGTTTCTTAGCTTTCAAACTTTTACTGTGTTGACAAATTGGTGTGTACCAAGTTACATGTTTAATAAATTTGTACATAACTTTAATGGACTTATATATAAGGTACAATTTGATATAATCGAAGTTTCCGTATTCGAAATACTTTTATGTAATTTCACACTATTTCGTGGCAAAAGTTAAATAGTTTCTTAAATACGCGCTTGTTAATTCTCAAATAGAAAGTGAAGACTCAAAAACAATGTCTTCACATCAAATTGAAGTCTAAAAGTCAAGTAAATGGGAAGGCGAATGAGTTTTTTGCTTTTACCAAAATGGTCTTTCGACTCGTTTTTGCGCAACATGTGGTCTTTTTGTGGTCACATTTTTATGTAGACTTGTTATTTTTAAAAATAACGAAAGTATTTGTACAGTTGCCAGTTTTTGGTCAATTTGTATTTGTGGGGTTTGAAATCACGATTAGATTAAATTCCTAAGCGTCAAATTTTGAATTTTTTAAACAATTCTCCTTCTTGAATGATGACTTTTAGAATATGTTTTGGATAATTTTTACAGTAGATTGGTTAAGGTTTCACAAGATTTTGCAAATATTTAACTTTTCAGGTAAGCTTAACTCGCCTGAACGCGGTTATAAATTGGGCTTTAATTAAATATAATGGGTGCTGAGAATTTTGCTCCATAAACATAAATTTTTTATTGAAAATAATTTATTTTATTTCAGTATTTATCCTCCTGACTCGCAGGAAAGCGACGGAGGCGCTAATACATAGGGTAAGCAATTATCCCGACCTGCTTCCGGAGATGCCAAGATATCGTTGTCCGCTTGAAATTTAATAAATGTATGACTGAAATTTAGAACTGCTTGCCAAGACCGCCAAGCAGGGAAAGTGCTATAAAGTGTCTTTCCTAAAGGCACAACAGAATGGCGCGAGTAACTTTAGAACCGAGACCATGTCGATCACAATCACGGCGCCGTCGACAAGGTCAAATATGGGGTAATGTTTACGTTTTAATCTGAACCAAAAAAATTATCTAGGTTTGCTCAAGTTAAAAAGCGAGAAAATGCGTTTTTAGGGTGGTAAAGACAAAATGTTGAGCACAATATTTAGGAAACGAAACAAGAGCTTTGCGCCAAAATTGTTTTTGAGGTATAATGAATGAATATTGGTCTACTTTGGAATTTTGATTACCAAAGCTGTTTGTAATTTGCCTGGTAGGCGAAGGGAACTGCTTATTCTCGTTTACTCGTCTTATAAACTGTTTGGGTCGAGTGCAAACTAACTCCAGTAGTTGTTTTAGGCAAACTGAAGCCTATGATTTTTATTAAAGCCTTAAGACTAGTTACACTTTCCCTATAACAATGTTGTAATGCAAGTAATTAATAATCCAAGTGTAAAATAGTACCTTAAACGTAATAATTTTCGACAAACTGTTGAATAAAAAAATAACTCTCATTAATAGACCAAAGTTGAATATTCCCGTGAAAGATGCGTGAGATCAACATTAGGTTAACTATTTTTTTTTGATTTTCCGAGAAGCAAAGTTAAACCTACGAGCCGACGTTTAATTGCAATAACTTACCTACAGCTTAAATTTATGCTGTGCTTATGGCTCGTTATTCAAGGATATCTTCTAGGAATCATCTTGTAAACCCTTAAAGAAGCCAGTCTAGACTCTCCTCTTGGATGACCTCTGTTGCTTAAAAAAGCGTCTTTTACAGACTAGTGACGTGGTGTTGTGTTAGTATTTGGCTACAGTTAAAGAGGTGATTAGGGTTAAGTGTGTCAAGCTTAGTGGACGTTGTGGTGTGTAAGTATCAGAGTTTGCTATGTGAAGGTGACATTGCAAAGGTGATAAATGATAATTGGTTGGCTCTGAGCTGTGCCAGTTTGTTCTCATGTGGCGTTGCGATGTTTGTTTTGATGAATGAATGTCACAGGGGGTGGTGTCCGTAACTTTGTAAACTGGTGAATCAAGGCGGGTCAAAATTGACGACTCAAAAATACTAGACTTCAATTAATACAGTTTATTTTATAAAAAAATATAATGCACAAAACTAAATCCAGCAGTTGATTTTGTCATGATTGAATTGCATTGCAGAAGCTAAAACGATATTGTTTTATGCGTGGTAGATTCACATGAGTCTCAAATTATAATTATGTTTCTAAAATCGATCATATGACATTGATCAGTACAATTTTAAAAAATAGCATTGTTTGAAAAACAAACCATATACCAGTAAGAAAAAAACAAATGATACAAAGTTAATGTAACCAAGTTTTGCGAGAGTACAAAAATGTTGCTTAAAGAAAGTTCTAAGGATTAATTTGAACAAAAATTTATATTCTTTAAGTCAGAAAAAAATAGAATCAGGTTAAGTTTAATTCACAAAGGATAACACAAAAAAAAGAAAAGCCTAAAATCAAAATTATTCCAGCCCTTAAATGTTTTCATGACAAACAGCCTTCAAATCAATGACTTTACATCAGGAAGATTATCATGAAGTAAAGCAGTGCATTCACTCGTTGATAAGCAACGCATGAAATAATCACCACAATCCACTGAGCATTGCACCACGAAAAAACAATATGCAGGCGTCAAATCAAGATGATTTTTCACCTTCTTCCGAATACACTTGCTTCCACGCAAACTCATCAACATACGCTGGCACGCTTTCGTTACTTTCTGTTGAGCAATCCTCGTCGCAAGTATACACGGCGATAGTTCCCCAGTCGATGGTCGGCCCAGAGATGGTCGTATCGACGTCGAGGTGACTCAGCAGATGTGGCATTATCTAGAAAGATCGAGACTCTTCGCACTACTCGGCTCATTTCAGAACACCAACTTAAAGGACAAGTTTGAAATTTCGATAATAATGAAAGGACCACAATGAAGCCATACTGCTTTATGAACATTACAGTTTTTGCAATTTAAGAAAATTTAACATTTTGTGAAATCACCTGAAACTCAAAAGAACGTTTGGAACCACACTGACATAAAGGAATGTCTTCGACTTTTGGCTGATTTAAGTCGGAGCACCACAATGGAGAACTACCTCTCATGTAACGTACAACCTGAAAGAGAAACAAAAGGAATTTTGACCGCTATTAACGTATTAAAGTATTCCTGCGAGCAAGTTGACCTAACAAATGAACTAAACTTTTGAATTAAGCTCAATTAAACTTTTGAAGTCGCATTTCATTACTATTTAGTTTACAATATTAATCCATTTTGTTGCTTCTCTTTTTTTCTGGTCGAGTAATCGAATGGTTAAAAGCGCCGTGATAGTGATCGACATGGTCGCGGTTCAAAACCCACTCGCGCCATTCTGTTGTGTTATTGGAGAAAAACACTTTACGGATTTTCCATTGCTTGTTAGTCATAATCTCTCTAAAACTAGAAACCAAAAAAAAATTTTCAACGAGAAAGTATTATCTTGACACTTCCGGAAGCAGGTCGGAGTAATTGCTGGCTCTATGCATAGCGCGTTTTCTTGCAAGTCAAGAGGATAAATATAAACATTAGATGTTTTTAAAAAATAGTTCCAATTTTTAAGTATTGATATTGTTAAGCTATTGTAAGGTTTTATTTTTTCTAAGGTGGAACAGAAACGAAAAAATGAATTAAAGCAACTATGATTTTCAATTAAAAAGCGGGTCTCCAATTTTATGCTCCATATAATTAAGATTGCAAAAAAGGCAATATATCGACATGGAATTTTTACCTGTTCCGGTTCACATTTCAGTCTCTCTTTGAAATTTAAAAAAGTTTTGTCTTCTTTTTGGTTTGCGCACAACTTGCTTAATTCTTTTTCTGAATAAGTATTGGACTGGGCAGTTGTATTCGGCAAAACGCCATCTTCTTCAGCACAACTTTTTTCTAGTGATTCATTCTCTGGTTCAATCACTAGTTCAAATTCTAGAAAATACTTGCGTTAAATTACGCAAACTAAAACTAGCTCAATGGTAGGGTTGTTTAAGCTTTCACCAAAGGCGCAATAAAAAATTGATTTAAACCTTGTTCAGGTTCTCTGATGTCTAAAATGAAATTTTAATACTCAGGAAATTTCGTCCAAAACCTTGTCGGTATTAAAGAAATCATGGTAGAGGTAATCAATATAAAATGTACATAATATGAGCAAAATAAAATTAAATACCACAATAAAACAACTTTTGGAGCATTACCTGGAAACAAAAAGTCGTTGGTTTCATTTTTACTGTTTGTTGATTTGCCCGAATTAGAACAATACATTTTATGCTTTTTCCAATGAATTGTTTGATGTTTTTTTCCACAATAATTAACTGCTTTGCATCGAGAACAAAATTTCTTTCCATGGCAACCACAAATAGCACATAGATTAGGAATATCGCTGCTATTTCTAAAAAGAGAATATTTTTTTATTCAAAATCTAAATATTATAAAAGTCAGCATAAAATCGATAAGATTTGATTGGACGGCTGAATCAGTTGACTGATTTCGATGCCCGCGAATCGTATATATGAATCATAGAGCTTGCTTTTTGATTAGTGGCAACAATTTCTTCTGATGAGTGTTTACCAAAAAGTCCTTCTAAGAAAACAACCGTTTTTCAAGACTGCCTTATAACATGAGTATGAATCCGTCTGCAGCCAAAGCTTTTCTAAATATTATTAAGCCAGTTTATTAAAATAACTATTTAATCCCCAGACTCGAAAAATAACCTTGAATATATTTATTTGGGAAATATCAAGCAATGTGATTATTTCAACTTGTTTTAGAAAATGCTGTGATATTGTTGAAATAGTAATTTAAACATTTTAAAGTATAATTTTGAACTGCCAAGCAAAAAAAAATTAACTTTTTCAAGGCACACAGCTTTGAGAGAGTCGAAGTTGTTGAACATGCTGATTTTAGCACTATAAAAACAGTATACTTATATGTTACTATAAAATTCAAATTTTTAAGTACAACAAACAACAAACTTACAAAGCAGCTGTATCGTCATCATAATTTGGAGGGTCAAAACTATAGAAATCATTAATTCTTGAAAGATTACACCTAAAAACTTTGATTGGAACACTGTCTTTTGTTGCATAACAGGAACCCGATTTACAACAGAAAACAAAAACTGTCCTACAAAATATGCAAAGTGATTGTTAATAAGTATAGACAGCAAACAATACAATCACCTTAATAAAAAACAAAAGAAGTATTACAAAACATTCTCTACATCAATTAAAACATAATAAGTTTTAAAGAGCTTTTGCTTAATACAACCACAATAAATTTTGCCATTTTATTTTAGAGGTCAATTATACATATTCATATATGAAAGGTTTCTTTGCAAAAAGTGACACTGAATAAAATTAAACGATGACTAATAACTGAATAAAAAATTATGATTAGTTTTGCAATCTGTAGCTACTAGTATCACAAAATTGAAAATTATTGTCATTGCAAACTAGAAAAAAGCACTTTGATTATTTAAATATTTTCTCCCCTTGATAATCTTGTTTTAACTTTAACTAATATTAACTCATTTAAAAAAACTAAAAAAGCATACAAAGAGCTACTGTACATCTTGAAACTAAAACATAGGTCTAGATATTAGCTTCAAAATTTGTCCAAATTAATAAAAGAAAGTAAATTTTGCAAAGCTAACAGGAAATTATGATAGCTTAAACCTAGTTTTAAAAATAATTTTTATTACTTTATCAGCGTCATAGTTCATTACAACTCTTAAATATTGCCTCTGAACAAAAAGTGGTGTGTTACGTTTGGTCTTTGTTTATTTTTGCAAGTAATTATGATTACCTATTAAAAATTATTCAATCAGCTTTTGCTACATAAAACTTTATAGCTTTTCACTTCTGAAATGACTAATTGTTGTCATCATTGTTTTTTTGAAACAGATAAATTAAAAAAAACTTTTTTGTAACAGATAAAACTAATAATTTTTTGAAACAGATAAAACTACAAGAGCTCTACAACACTAAGCTAAAAATTTTTCAAATAGTGTTTTAATGTCATGTGGCATGCAGAAGTACAATCAAAAACATTATGCAATAATGATAATTAATCACTATGCATGATAATTTCCTGTTCTGGATATAATTTTAGCACCTTGCAATTCTAATTCTAGATGCTTTTAAAAGTAAATACTTAAACAACTAATTGTACGGATTATTAATTCAAGGCAAGAGGTTACTACTGTATAATACTTGTTTGCAAAAAAGTTCTAAAAAATTGTGTCATTATTACCCACCTTGACTATTTTTGGATTTGCTGTTTCCCTATAAGTAAAAAGGCAAAAGAGAGATTTCAATGAAAGCTGTTAAATTAGGAATGAATACCTTATGCAATATGCATTGTTTATTTATTTATTTATTTTCTTTGAAAAACAATACCTGTGGAAAGAGTGGGACTGACTTTCAATTGGAGCATATACTTGAAGCAAAAATACTAAAGGATCTTTGCAAACTTGACAAATTATTGATTCTGGTTTTGGCAATGCAATAGGATTTAACCATGCAGGCTTTCCACCAATTTTGCTTGGAAAATAGTTTCTGTGAAGAGTCCATGAATGCTCTGGAATTTCTAAAAAACCTAAATCACCAACTTTCTCCATAATGGTTAAACTAGAAATATGCAAAGTCAAAATAGCTGAAAAACATTATAGCAATTATTTGGTGTTATCCACTTGCCTAAATAACAACAGAGTTGCACAGCAAATACCTTAAAGCTGGAGTTTTCAGTCTTTTTAACACCACAGCCTAAAAAACTTGTAATGCAATGGTTGTGGCTCAATGTGTCTAGTCTTCACTTTAATTCTGCACCCAATTTCACAGAATTGTTTCCAAATTATTGATAAAGTTCTTTACTTGTTCTTTACTTTGAATTTGTCTTGAATTTTGAATGGCTCTGATGCCAAGGTCATGATGAATTTCTGCCTTAAAACAAACTTAGGCTTACCATATGTTTTGATTTAGGCAGGACAGTTCTGATTTCTAAGGCTTTGCCTCAGCGTCTTGCCCAGTTAACTTTATGTCTTGATATTTTCAAATTTGAGTGAAGACCTTTTTTTTTACAAAACACTGGTGTTTAGGGATGAAAATCAAGAAGTTCAAGACAGATTTGAAGTGAAAACCTTTTTTTAAAGACAATTTTTTTTCTTTCAATGAACATCCGGTTTACTCTTTTGGAAATATAGTATGCCTAAGCAAACCTGAACTAGCTTGCCAAATGTCAAGATATTGCTAGTTATTTAAGCTTTGCATTTGTTTTTTCTGAGATTCAGACATACAAATCAATTTTAGAAATGTTTGTAGTTATAGAAGGCCTTGGTTACAGTCATTTTTCCAGAGTTGTAATGAGTCCAAAATATGAAAAACTCGAATCAGTAAGAGTCCTAGGGAAGTGTGACTTGAGTCGAGTCAGAGTCCCTTATAAGAACTCGAGTTGAGTCCGAATCCTTCCAAGATTTTTTAAAACGGACTCGATTTAAGTCAAAGTACTTCAAAAACTGGACAACTTTGCGCCATAACCTTATATAGCTTATTGGTTCTTCAAAAATAGTCAATAATATCCTTATTTATCTCATTCCCAAATGAATTAAAAAAAGATTAATTTCTTTCTCAGATAGCTGAATACTATAGCAATTATGCAAGCTTGAATGTTTAAAACCACCACACTAAAACCGAAAAAAAATATCTGGTTTCGTTTACTGTTCGCCGTTACCAATCTCGAAGGCATTGGGATTCCCCAAAATTAAAAAAAAAATCAGTCAGTCAATCAATCAAAATTTTACTTTTTCGTCCATTACATATGGATCTTATTCGTCCATTTATTCGATTTATACGTCCATTTATTCGTCCATTCGTTTATTTGAGTGAAGACGTTTATTCTTCTTATTCGTCCATTTATCCATTTATTCGTGCATTCGTCCATTACATATGATCTTATTCGTCCATACATATTCGTCCATTACATATTACATATAACCATATAGCAGAACTCACACATATGGTCGAAAAAAAGAAATCAGCAACAAAACGATATACGTTGAAACACGCACCAATAAAAAGGTTACAAAATCAACTAAACTCAGCGAATAGAGAACGAAAATCAAAATATCTTGCTAGATTTTAAAAATAGCCAAAAATTACAAGTCTTAAGTCGCAAATTTTGTTTGCAAGAACATTAAAAAGAAAAATAAGGTACTTTTGAACGGTATCTTTACAATGCACAAGTCGGCGTGGTCGGCATGGTTAACGTGGTTGGCGAGATTGATGTGAAATGTTTAAATTTTGTTGAACCGACTAAACTTGTAGACCTAATCTAAATTAACGTAGCCTACAAAGAAGAAATAATAAATTTTTCAGTTTTGAAAAAACTCGTTTATGCACAAATGGGGTCTCGCTCCTTCACTGAATTACGAGTGCGGCGCCTTTGAACAAACCGCAGACCACGTTCTAATAGCGTGCCCTATAAATCCGGCACTACATGGAGCACAAGGTCTGACGGTTTTGGATGACGAAACTCGATGCTGGCTTAACAACATCACTGCCAGCATCTAATCTGGGCAGGAGGAGAGCCTCCAGCAGTGCGCCACATTTCGGATTTTTTCAAAATTAAGAAAACTTAAAGATAGCAATTTTGTAGTAGTCGTTGTCAAATGAATAGCTAGAAAAAAACTTTACACCCTTCAAACACCTTTCCGCTTTATTTTAAAATCAGTCAATTTTGTTAGTACTTCACATGACTCAAAACATAGATGCAAGAAAAAACGAGAATCTGAGCAATTGTGTTATAGACAAGTAAAGCCTGGTACTGATGTTTCCACTATTTTTAAAAATCGTCTAAAATATTATACAAACAAAGATGTACCTCCAAGAATTTTTTTAAAAATGAAGTTGAATAATAATCAGATGATGAATCAGCAATACTGCTTACTCAATGTGAAAAGTTTTTAGAGTTAAAATTAAAGAAATTCAAAGAAGAAACCTTTAACACTTAATGAATTGCTTTAACCCTTACACCCTAAATTTTTTTTTTTTTGTTAGTAAATAATTGATTCTTACATAGTATTGCATCAGTACATTTGCTTTAATCCTAAACAAATCTGGGTTACACATTTAAAAAACGAAAAAATATAAATGGAACATATTTCTCATATAGTTAGTTATTTACATTCCAATGGAACAAATGTGATATATTATTAACTGCACTAAAACACAAGTGTTCCAGTATGCTTTTTAGTATCTAATCATTCAAAAAAACTTAAAAAAATAGTGCTTATAACCAGGGCTGGGCAGCCAATGTAGGTGAGCACTAGCTCCGGCTCCAGCTCCGGAGCTATAAATTACTCATTCACTAGCTCCGGCTCCAGCTCCGGAGCTTTCAAGCACTTATCCACTAGCTCCGGCTCCGGCTCCGGCTCTCCAACTCTTTAGTAAACAAGTAGTTTATCATTTAGTGTTTAAATCTTTCTTGCGATAAACTATTCTATTCAAACAAGAATCACGACTTTTGATCTTTACAATTATATTAATCAAATCTGAAAGCGTGTACCAAGAAATATAACTAAATGAAAATCAATTGTGGCGTTATCTAAGCATTGAAAAGGTTAAATCGTAACTATTATGAATTGCAAACTCCGCACTGATAAATAGCTGAACTTATCTTTTTAGTGGAAAACTTTAGAAGCACATGTGCGCGAAACAAAAAACTCCCAAGAGATTTAACACAAGAGAAAATAAGCGAGAACATTTGTGATGAAACATTATTAAGGCAATAAAAAAGATTGCGTCAGCCAAATCTACTCTATAATTTTTAGAGATAAATTTACGACGTAACAATCATGCGAAAATTGAACCAAATAAAAAATTTAAGTTATCCAATTCTCACGGCTACATTATGTTTTAGTCATATTAAATTTTGATATTTATTTATTCTTAATCATTGAGTGTTTAAATTAGTGATGGGATAATGCCAATTTTTTTTTTTTGCCTCCGATGCCGATTTCAACAACATTTTTCGATTCCGATTCTTCTTAGTCAGAATTCACCTTGTTTTTTATATGAGGCTAACAATTTTTTTAAAAGCACCTAGTTTAATTAGTTGCATAATTGATGGACAGTGCCTTTTCCTTAATTGTTTTAAATTGTTCACCATTAGCTATTGTAAATTTTTTTTTTTTTTTATCTCTATATTTATCCTCCTGACTCGCAGGAAAGCGACGGAGGCGCTATACATAGGGTAAGCAATTACCCCGATCTGCTTCCGGAGATGCCAAGATATTGCTGTCCGCTAGTAATTTAGTAGAGATATGACTGCAATTTAGAACTGCTTGTCAAGACCACCAAGCAGGGGAAAGTGCCGTAAAGTGTCTTTCCCAAGGACACAACAGAATGGCACAAGTGGGTAATATGTATATTATATGTATATTAAAAAGGGAATCAATCGTCCTCGCAGAGTGCAAAGAATAAGAGCAATATTTTAATACAAAATTTGTTTAATCACTGTTTTGAAAAAACCACAAACATCTATTGCTTCTTTATTTAAATAGAATCTTGATCCTTATTCAATTAGAAAGATTCTATTTGAAAAAGAATATTTAAATATATTATACAGAAATTATTTAACTACTTTTTAAAAAACCAAAACAGTCTGTTTCATTCTATTTAATCTTCCTGTGTTTACAGGAAAAATAAAGAATAGGTTATAATCATTATTAAACATAGTACTATGTTTTTATAACATCATTAAGAAAACATAGTATGATAAGTCAATTTTATCTGATAAAAATACGTAGTTCTGTAAAACATAATTTATAAGAGGTGGTTTCAAAATTTTAAATTATTTTTAATAATAGAAACATTATTTAAGCTTTTTAAATTTAATGCTTCCAAAATATGTAGTTTGTTAAACTACAAAAATAATTTAAAACTGTCGAAAAGTAAAGCAGGTCCAAACTTGCAAAGATTGGTATATTTATTGTAGGATACATAGACTTAGAAAATTATTTAAAAAAATTATTCTAAACAAAAAATCTCAGCTAAATACCATTTGGCTCTATAAGCTTCTTTTTTTATTCAATTTTTTCAGATAACTATAAATAAAAACAGCTAATTAAACAGCTGATGAAGGACAGGTTTTATTTTTTTTATTCCTTTTATTATCTTTTAATACCAAAAATTTTTTACGTTCTATCATCATCTATTTCTTTTTTATTTATATTTATTTGAAGAAGTTGAACAAACTTTAGAGTGATGTCATATAGGAAAAAATGACTCAGGTCATGCAGTCATATAAAGATGACCTGACTCCCCTTCTCTTACCTTAATATCAATAAAAAAAACTGATTTTATTGGATGAAATAGACTATTGAGATTTTTTAAAATAGAGTTTAAATAAATTTTGTACGAAATTCCTCTGATCTTTTCTTTGAGGACTTTGCAATAAAGATCGATTCACTCTTGCTCTCTCTCTCTCTCTCTCTCTTCTCATTCGTCCATGCACAAATGGGGTCTCACTTCTTCACCGAATTGCGAGTGTGGCGCCTCTGAGCAAACCGCAGACCATGTTCTAACAGCGTGCCCTATACATCGGGCACCACATGGAGCACGAGGTCTGACGGTTTTGGCTGACAAAACTCGATGCTGGCTTAATAACACCACTGCCAGAATCTGATGCAGGCAATACAGCAGTCTGGAGTAGTAAAAGGATAAACCTTCCGCCTCAGTCCTGTTTGTTTCTGACCTGAAGTGGATGCCCTTTAAACGACGACGATGACGACGTCTCTCTCTCTCTCTCTCTCTCTCTCTCTCTCTCTCTCTACATACTGTATATATATATATATATATATATATATTGTAATATTATATGAAACTTAAGCAATATATATAAATTAGGAAAAAATTAATCGACGTCTTTTTGTAGAGCGCTTAATGAAAGTCGGAACAAATACATTGATTTTTGATTTATTAAAAAACAACCCTACAGCCTGTTTCATCTATTTCTTAATTTCTTAATCAGATAAAATAGGCTGTAGAGATGTTTTTGCTTAATAAATGAAAAGAAAGATATCTATATAACATAAAATTTATTTTTATATTAATGTTTAAAAATCCATAACAGTCAATTTCATTTTATGAAGTTGATCCTATGAACCATTACTGGAGCTGGAGCTAATAAAATTTTTGTGGCTCCAGCTCCGGCGCCGGCTCCGCAGAAATATTTAAAAAGGCTCCGGCTCCAGCTCCGGCTCCTCCAAAATTGGCTGGCTCCATGGCTCCGCGCTCCGGCTCCGGCTCCGGCTCCGACCCCCAGCCCTGCTTATAACTAACTTTTTTTATGAAAATCAATAAAAATGTAGGCCTATTAGAAACAATCACATACAAAAATTTTTAAAAATTCATTGACAAACTTGCGTAAATTGTAGGTAAATTATAAGAAATTGTGCAATTGGTATGCTCCCATGCGAGAATGAACAAAAAATGGCTTGGAGACAGACAAGTTGGGGCAGCATGACTTCATCTTACTCCTGGCAACTAGTTCATAGCTTTGTGAGACAAATAGAGCTCTTATAGTGTAGATTGGAACAACTATGATCCAGTTGTAAGGATAAATTTGTAGATGGAACATAGGCCTATTATACGTTCCATTTGGTGTGAAAAGGTTAAGACTAGATAGAACGATTTACCGAAATTCACCGAAACTTACCGGAACTCACCAAAACTTACCGAAACTGATCGAAAATCACCGGAACCTACTGCAGCGATTGCCGCATTTTTACGCTTGACTTGTTTATTGTGAATTCTTTTGTTCGTTTTATCATTTTTTTCTTTTTTTAGTAGATTGTTGAACTGTAAATGGACTTGAGTTCTTCAAAATTTAAATTAGTTGAAATCCAAAATCACGTCGGGGTCACCAATATGTAGCAGATAGCTTTTAAAAAGTATGTAGTTATGTAAATTAAACAGAATATTTCTTTTTATTTCTTTATTCTTCAAACTTTACAGAATTCTTTTAAAAAATAACTGAGCTCTTTTTTTACCAGAACTTTTTTACAACGCGAAACGAAACTCTCTCGTTTTTTTATCCCAAAGAAAAAAATGATAAAATGAACAAAAGAATTCACAATAAACATACCAAGCGTAAAAATGTGGCGATCGCTACACAACAACTTAATTATTAAAGCAAAAACTTTTCTTTTTAAAATTTAGCAGGACCTATGCAAAATTAATTTATGTAAAAAAATATCTCTTAAATGATGCAGATTTTAAAAATAGGTAAGTTTAAACGACTTTTTGAAGGGTCGTTTTACCGAAACTCACCTATTTTTAAATTTTAAAATTTACCTAGTTTTACCGAAACTGTTTCAATCTTTATATTTTAATAAGAATTTTCATCTTAAATTATAGCAAGTTAAAATGTCACTCCTATATTGCTTTTTTTCCTGGTTTAGTCTTAAACAATAAGTCGTTTTACCGAAACTCAACAAAACTTACCGAAACTCACCGTAACGAACATTAATTTAATTATTAAAACAAAAACTTTTGTTTTAACAAAAAATTTTTGTTTTAAATTTAGCAGGACCTACGCAAAAATATCTCTTAAATAATACAGATTTTTAAAAATAGGTGAATTTCGGTAAAACGACTCGTTTTTACCGAAACTCACCTGTATCTTTCCAACAAAGACTGAAATTCAATATATTTTTGTTTGTACATAATCTCTACAATCTGTTTTTTGTTTCAAATAAAAGTGAAATTGTATTTGAGTGAAGCATGCTGTTTTTTTAGTGAGTTTCGGTAAAACGACTATATATCAGCAACTATATATTTTACCAGAACTCACTTATAACTTTTAAAATAAAAACATTGAAACAGGACTTTGTTTTTAAAATTTAGCAGGACCTACGCAAAATTAATTTATGCAAAAAAATATCTCTTCAATAATACAAACTTTTAAAAATAGGTGAATTTCGGTAAAGCGATTCTTCAAAAAGTTGTTTTACCGAAACTCATCTGTATCTTTCCAACAAAGAATAAAATTTAATTTATTTTTGTTTCTATATAATTTCTGCAATCTGTTTTTGTTTCAAATACAATTTCAATTTTATTGTTATTATTATCAATTTCAATTATTAGTGAAACATGCTGTTTTTTAGTGAGTTTCGGTAAAATGACTGTATGGTAGCAACTATATATTTTACCAGAACTCACTTATAACTTTTAAATGTATAATAAGAAAGCGAAGTTGTTCCACTGCATTACAAGTTTTTGTATTAAGCAGAAAAAGATAATCACAAAAAGAAAAAAAAACGAAGTTTAAATAACGTCATGAGGTCATAATAAACCATGATTTTGAGTCTATTTTTCTTTTATCATTAAATAAATTATGACAATTGTTAAAAATAATGTAAGTTTATCAAAAAAAATTATTTGTCAACCAGAACACTTTTTGAAATAATGCTAAACAAAAGTTGAATATAAAAAAATGCCAAATGCTATTGTTGTTTGTTGTTTTATACGAAAATGTGAAATAACATTAATTGTTGATTGTTAGTTTATGCAGCACCAAGTGCAATAGCATTCCAACATACTGTATATTGTATATTTAACAAATGCTTAATTCTTCCACTAAATATTAAATGCAAACTGACTGTGCTTCATTATAATCTATTAGGTTAAATCTTGATAAGTATTGCAGATTAAGTTTGGTTAGTAGCATATGTCTGCAGCAGGTCCTTATCAAGCTTCATTTAAACCAACCCCTCCTCTTAAAGGCTCTTTTCCATTAGATCGTAAAGGTAACTTTATTTACATAATTTTTTGTAATGGTTATGATTGATTGTATCAGTAGTTAGCATATTTTGGGTCTTTTTAAAAAGTCACTGTAGGCAATTTTTTTCTGTGAAACCAATCTGGAATCTTTCCGACAGCATTAGGATGGAATAAAAAAGAAATTAAAATAAAAGGATCTTTTTAAGAAGCAATAGCAGTTACAGAGAGATCCAGGTTAGTTTCACAAACCAAAATTGCTTACAGTGACTTTATGAAAAGACCCCAATTTTTTTTATAAGTTGTCAAAAAGTTTGTTTTGTATTGAATACTCATAAACTTACCGGTATTTTCACAAAAACACTCCAATCTTTTTGTTCTAGAAATTTTTCATATAGTTTTTTTTTTTTTTCAGGAAGAGTAGATTTCTTATTGTAATTTGTTGACTTTGCATTTGGGAATATGCAAATAGAATTATTAATAAGCCATTATTACACCCATTTGTTAACCATCTTTATCTTTAAGCCAGGTTAAAATGTCATCCAAAAGTAGCATTACATTATTTCTAAAAAAATTTTGTTCTAGTCTTCTAAACAAAAATTGTTTGAAATATTCAAAATTAAGGTATTATATTAATGGGTGAGAAAAATTTTAAATTAATAATACTAAAATGTTGCAACTCTACTCATGAACAGTTAAGATCAAGAAAAAATAAATAACAAACTTATAAAGCAATTTAATATAAAATAGGAATTTAAGATTTTGTTTATCAACTAACTAGACTAGAAGATTTACTGTAAAGCTGCAGTATTGTCAACAACTGCAGTTGTTGTATATAATTGCAGTTAATTATGTTTTACATTAATTGTAATCTTCTATCTTTATTTTTTAAATGATTTTATCAAAAAACTGTGATACTTATTTTGAGAAAGAAAAAAGCCCAAACAAGAAAGCCAGAAAGAAAAAATGCTTTATTAACAAAAGTGTTTGTACTTTTAATAAATAAAGATAATTTTAATAAATAAAAATTACTTACCATTAACTTTCTGTACTTTTTATTTTTTTAATTTTTAGTTGTGTAAAAATTTTAAAAAATTTTGAGATGTACACAGTTGACCATAATAATGGGACACGTTTGAAATGCTATTTTTTTAGATTATAAAAATAATACAAAATGTTAACTATATTTAATATATTGTAAAACCTTCTGTTTCTGAAACTTTTCAGAGTTTTCAGGTCTGTGGCCTCATTTTAGAGACTTCAGGACACCTGTGGCCCCCTGCTTAACTCTTTTGCTCTGGGTATTTTTTTGGTATTGAACGAGACAAAAATTGTCTCCAGGTTTATTAATTAGTTTCGATTGTATTTGTTTAAGGAGCAATTTAAAGTTTATATCATTTAAAAGCTTGTTTCTTTGTGATTAAAATGATATGCAATTTATAAAAATTGAATAAAAAATGAGTTAATAATAAATAAAAGTATTGACCATAGTTTTCATTCAAAATTGTCTTTTTTTCTTCTTGTGCCACAGTCTGGCAAAATATTTTAACTTTTTTAGTCGCTAACAGTAGCTAAAGATCTAAACTTTACATTGGAAAAAAAGTTTTTCAAAAAGAGAAGAAATGAACAACTTATTTGAAAAAAGTGATCGACATAATTTGCATATTTTTGCGCACATGAGTGATCTCAACAAAATTGTGTGTGTTTGCACGTGGCTCTAAAGGTCATGTGTTCCAATTGAAGCAAAAAAGCCAAAGAACTAAATAATCGCACAATAAAAGAAGATTTTCCATGTTGAAATGCAAACAATTGTTTGTGCAGCCAATCGTTTGCAGTCGCTAATCCTTTGGGCTGAAGTGTAGCACTGCACTAATTTGCATGCTATGCATGCAATGCAAAACAGGAAGCCGACTCAGTCGGCTTCCCCGGTGCGAAAAAGTTAAAACATTGTCCCAAAATTCAAGTGAAAACCAAAAAAAAAGCTCATCACTTTGAAACTGCCTCTGATTTTTTAATTTTTGTCCCAAAGAACTTGTGAAGACTAAAAAAAGGCCTCTGCTTGTGGCCCCTGGTAAATTTACCCATGGCTTTAGGGCCTTTGAGAATTCTGGTATAACCAATGCACTTTTTGTGGTTTTATTTGAAAGATTGTGTATACACAGACAGTCCCCACAACATAACAGAAGTGAATGAAAGCATCTTTAGAGAGATAACAGCTATTTCAGTTGAAATGCTAAATCACACTTTACATACTATGAAACATAGAGCTCTCAAATGTTTTCATCATCACGGTGACAATCTCAAGGACATGATATTGAAATCTTAAAGAACACATAAAACTCCTGCATATCAATTGTATAATAAATATATTTACTGGTCTGTATTGTTTTTATTATCTAAAAAGATAGCAATTAAAATGTATTGGATCATTATGGTCCATCCTGTATATTTTAAAAATATTAATGAATGAATGAATGAATGAATTTGGGTTGCTAAATATTAACAAAATTATTTGATACCTTGAAATGTACTTGTTTAACACAGGGTTCGGGAAGCCAACCTTTTCTAAACTTTGTCAGTAGGCCAGATAGCACACACAGTATATTTAATTTTAGCATTTAATTTTAATAAATTCTTAGAGTTCCATTTGAAAACAATGAATTGATTGACGGTCCAAATTAATTATTGAAAAGGGCTGGATTAGGCCTGCAGGTCATAGTTTATCCATGTTAGCTGTTAAATAATATTGATTAGTTTCCAATAAATAAGTTAATTATTTAGATTTTTTTATTATTTTTGTTCTATAAACAAGTCAAATAAATAGATAATTCTGACAAATTTTTTCAGGTGAGTGTAAACATTTTCAAGAAAAGTTTTTGAAATGCTTGGTTAACCACAAATTTGATAATACATCTTGTCGTGTTGAATCAAAAGATTATTTGCTTTGTCGAATGGACAAGTCAGTATGTTGGTTAAACTGAAATTTTTGATTGTCATTTAATTTACTAATACAGTATATTTAAATTTTTTTACAGATGTTTAAATTTTGGATTCTACTTGAACCATTGTATAATGTATCACTTTTAATACTTCTATTTGTTCTCATTTAAAAAAATATCTCAGCAATCTGATAAATAAGTATACTTAGATACACTTAATTATTAAGTCACTTTTAATCTTAAACTAATGTTGTATATGCACTTATCAGATTAATATAGCAAATTTGATT
The DNA here is from genome assembly GCA_963680785.1 of Diplosoma virens. NCBI lineage: Eukaryota > Metazoa > Chordata > Ascidiacea > Aplousobranchia > Didemnidae > Diplosoma > Diplosoma virens. The sequence continues at coordinate 23,671,628 of OY796885.1, read as the reverse complement.
ATACATCTAGTATATATTGCTAGTCTTGCTGATTTGCAGTATAAAACTCTGTTCAAAGGTCTATCAAGTTTTTTGTTTAATAAATTTAAAATTGATGTAGCAATTTAGTTATGTACAAAATAAAAAATCTTCATCATTTGTCACTCTGTCATCTTGTACTGTTAACACTTTTAAGTGCTGTATGACGTAATGTAGGTCGTCAGTTTTTTTGCACAGAGTGTCTTATGACATACATTATGTCAAATGCACACAGTCATTTTTTAGTGCCAATGTACAATATTTTCATCAGTTTTGTTTGAGCAGTTGTCTTGCTTTTTGCTCAACAATGTCAAAATGTGTTAATATGCATTTGTGCATGATTTTTCATTAACATAGCATCTTATGTAGAATTTATCACTTTTATGAGGGCCATTGTACAAAAGAAATGGCATATTATTTCCCTGACAGAGCTGCTGACTTGACAGAGTTGCTCTAGAAATAGAAAATCAAATTCTACAATTTGATTCTAATGAAAGCTTATCCAACAATAAAAGTTGTTCTAATAGTTTTTTTTTTTAGTATTGATGGTTGATGGTAATAATAGTCATAAAAGTGACCCAGATGTCTATTGCAAAAAGTGTAACGTACCACTGTGACCAAAAACCTGTTTCTCTGCATATCATTCTTGTAAATCACTTTGAATGTGTTGTTTATCCCAAGTAAATTTGAATGTGTACTTCTTATTTTGTAGTAACCCTATGTAGAACCCAAAATAGAAAATAAATCTTGTAAAACCTATAAACAACATTTATAATTGCATGTGGCAGACAAGCAGAAAAAATGCTTGGCACCAACATGTTTGTATGCATGAACTGCATCTGAAAGTGTTAAGGAGCTGTGTTTCTTGGTTTAATTTAGAATAATTCAATTGGCTGTATAAATATATGCTAACATCATTCAGAGTGAGATAATATATCTATTTATATTGTTTTTTTAAATATGACGTTCAATTAATAGAAGTTTAAACATCTTTAAAATATAGGTAGGAAATAGAATTAATTTTTTCAGTATTTGCGTAAATTTTTTCATCAAGTATAAAATTTTACTGCTTTTTGTTTAGAGGTAATTTTCTATAAATCAGCCATCTATTTGTCATTGTGATTACACTTTAATACAGTTTAATTGACAAAAAAAATTTCTATTGAGTCTTTGGTCATTCTGTAAAATTTGTCTTCAGTCAATTTACACATGTGTTATTTTCTTTCATTTTTCAAAAGTTTTTTGTCTGATTGTTGCCTATGATGTTTAGTTCTTATTTGATTAAAAGTTAAAGTTTTGTTTTTCCTTAATCTTTATTTTCCAAATTTAATTTGTGGCCATATTTTTTTCAAAAATTTAGCTTTTCATCAAATTCCCATGCCTTGGGAAATCAAATATTTTCTGCTAATTTTAAATCAGAATTAGTCTTTATACTTTTGTAATTGTCATAAAATAGAATAACCACTAGATGGTTAGTCTGATTTTACCTAACAGAGACCAAATATAATCTTAGTAAACTAAGTAATCATTTAATATGCTCATGCTTGACTACTACCACTCAGGGAGAGAAAAGGAAAGTTATTGAATTGCTGGCTTGACGTTTTTGAGGAGCACTTTCATTCTGTTGAGTATTTTTCTGTAATTAAAGCCATTTATACTTTTTTAGTTTTTTCTAAACCTTCATTATAGTTTATTTTTTGCCAAATTGATATATTGTTTAAACCTGTTACTACATGTCTTAATTTATGAATTAAGTAATTTTTAACAATTCTAGGCTTTTAAGCTCTTCATTCAAAATTCTTTGTAAGTTGATTTTTAGTGGGTTTCTCTTAAAAGACTAATGCCTTGAGATCATTTTTTTCCCATGACTAATTATATTTTAAAAATTTATTTTATAATTTAAAGTTAATCATGTGTAATACTTTTATTATTCTGGTGGTATCAATGGTTGGTTTATCTTGATTTACAGGGTGTAGCCAAAATACCCGAACAAACTAAATATTTTCTATATCTAAAGGTTACGCACAAAAATAACTCAAAATTTGTAAAAATATATTAATATATATTGATTTTCAATGAGAATTTATTATTTTTCAAAATGTCCATCATTATTTTTTATTACAGCCCTCAACCTCTGCTACATTGCCATCAATGGCATGCAACATATTTTGGGGTATTTTTCCCAAACTTTGTGTAGTTATCTCGTCAAAAAGTTTGATAGCTCTAAATTTCCTTTTTTCTTTTTGTTAGAGCTTGTCTTTTCTGGATAGCTAAAGTGGATATATGGAAATCCTTTTTCACTATTCTCTGAATGGTCTTCTCACTGACCTGATATCCTTTGGCCATCTTTTTCATTGCTTTTTCATCTCACTGTTTTTTACTTTCACTTTCTAATTATCTTATGATTATCTTATGATCACTTTCTGATTATCTTTCTCATTGATTTTTCATCTCACTGTTTTTTACTTTCACTTTCTGATTATCTTATGCATGTTTTAATGTCTGACATTGTGCTGCTTCTTCCTTTTCTTGATCTTTCCAATATTTATAACTTTAGTGTTAAACTGTTTACTAATTATTGAGAATAAAAATGAAAATGAAATGAAAATTGATCTTCTTGGGTTTCGGCGTATTTTTTCTCTAACCTTTTTTATCATTTTAGGACTTCTAATATTTTTTTTCCAACCTCTTCCTGGTCAGCCAGATAAATTTCCCAACTCCTTATACTGTTTAATAGTGTCCGAGATCATAGATTTAGCAGTAAAAAGTCTACGAGAAATCTCCGTGTTTTTCTGACCTTTTTCATGAAGAGAAATTATTGCTTGTCAAGGTGTTTTATTCATGAGTGGAATAATTTTAGTAAAATAGAAATTAGTTTAGATAAATGTGAATAATAGCAATTTAATGACAAAAGTCGTTGTCATTTGAAGGGTATCCACTCCAGGTCAGACACAAACAGGACTGGGGCCAAGGGTTTATCTTTTTACTACCCCAGACTGCTGCACTGCCTGGATCAGATGCTGGCAGTGATGTCATTAAGCCAGCATCGAGTTTCGTCATCCAAAATCGTCAGATCTTGTGCTCCATGTGGTGCCTGATGACGACGACAACGACAAATGACAAAAGTTTTCAAAAAAAAATTATAAATCTGAAATAGATTTTAATGCATTAAAATTTGTTCGAGTATTTCGGCTGCACCCTGTATATCTAAAAATAGAAAAAGTCTCAAAAATCAGACAACACCTCAAAGGCAATAAAGGTCCACAATGCTAAACAAGAGTTTTAAATTTCAATGACAAAGCAGTTCAACTTGAAATTAAAGTGTCCTTTTGGAACCACATATGCTGCATGATGAAGATTCAATTAGATTAATATACAATAGTTTAGATATTAAGCAAGGAAGGTGTGGAGTCTGTTGTAACTGATACAGGATAGAGCACACTGAAGAGAATGAGAATGAAAGAGTTCATTAAAAAAGAGTTGCAAGAATTTGCTGCCAAAAGTGTGGAAAATAAATTTTAGTGTGCACTGAGTTTACCAACATACAGATTACAACATGCAAGAGTTTGAAACCTGGTCTTTTACTCAGGCCTAAGGTCTATTTCCACAAACACAAAAAACTGTTTACTTCATTATTAGTAGTGATGGGACAATGCCAATTTTTTTTGATTTTGATGCTGATTCCAACAAAATTTTCGATTCCAATGCCATTTCGATTGTAATTCCAATTCTTGTATTTTAAATTCACTTTGTTTTTTTAATAGACTAGCAAAATGTTTTTTTAAAGCATTTTGTTTTATCAGTTAAATAATTGATGTACAATGCCTCTATCCTAATTGTCTTAAATTGTTTACTATTAGCCATTGTAAATTAAAGATTACATGAATATTGGTGTATGTTAAAAAAGTAAATTGATCTTTCTTGCAGAGTGCTCAATGAAAGAATCAGAACAATATTTAAATACAAAATTTATTTATTCATTGTTTAAAAAATCACAAGTATCTATTGCATTTTTATTGAAATATGTCTGTCAAAATAAACAATGATTTTTCTAACCCTGTACTTGTAAATACTGGTTCACTGTAATTTCATCACTGTAAATTCATCGTGGTAATTCCAACGCAGTAATTTCATCGTTTGGTAATTACATCTCATACATTTTCACCGCAATGTAACTACATCGCAACATATTACATTGTCAGTAATATCATCGCCAGGGTTCTATTTTATTCATTTAACTAGTTATTTTTTTTAACTCAATCAATACCAAAAACAAAGCAAAATAAAATAAACACAATTTTAAAAACAAAAAACCTGAGAGACGGTATTCATTTTTTTTTATACGACAATTTATGAGCAATTTCTCTTAGATAATCCAGTAGTTTGCAATTTTCAAAATCATTGACTATAGTTTGAATTCTTAATGCTGTATCCTTATACTTCTTCTTTTTACGTAGAGGTTCTGCACCTGCTATATATTGCTCCATTATTGCTTTGTTTCTCACTTGTTCACCTTTCAAGATTTCTAAAAATTTCCAGATTGTAGGATGTGATGCCCCAATTAATTTGCTGAATGAACGATGCCAACCTTTACAGGCATTGTTTGTCTTAGAAGCACAAAATTTGGCAGCATCGAAACAATTCCACAGAACATGATCAAAGCAAGGGGGTCGACGTATTAAGCGGCAGTTTGGCCATCCAATTCATGTATCCTCAAAGTAATCTAAGACAGAGTGGGCTTCTTCGGAAAAATCAGTATTGTCGATTAAATGCTCAAAAGACGTAACCACATCTGCAACCGGATCAAATGCTATGGCTGCAATCATACACATTTTTAATGCAAATCCAGCATCACTCTCGTATAACTGTTGAAGACCATTTGATTGTATAGATTGAAATAAGCATTGTGAGAAATGAAAAAAGCAACCTTGTTGATCTGAATCCGGAAAAACTGCTTGAAAAGCATTAATGGCTGCACGTTCAAAATCAGTCATAATTGTCTTTGGTGATAAGGTTGGCCCTAAAGCTTTTAGTTCTGAAAAAAGCTGATTGTAACGCTCCTCAGTTTTGTTGGCCATTAAAGTGTAAACAAGAGGCAAAACATCCCCATTCACGATGCCATGTATTGAGTATAGTTGATTGAATAAAGGTGGTGCTGTTTTAAAGGTCCCATCTGCATGCCAATTGCTTGTATTGGACAATAGCTGAAGATTTCTCAAAGTCGAAAATATAATAATTCTGTCTGATCCATTATCACTGTCAAAAAGAAGAAATGGCTCGTTTGAATGTGTTATCCTATATTTAAAGGGAATGCTTAATTCCAGTAAAGACACTGGATTTGCAGGAACTTGTGCTACGACATTTCTTGCATTTCATATATTCCTTTTTAAGTTCTGAGGTGTTGGTAGCTGACCTGCAACTGCTTGGGATACTCCTATGTACGCTTGCATTACGATACAATGTGTCGTTTCTTGAGTTGTGATCGCTTTTTCTTTAGTTACGTTGATCACTTTGGCAGCTTCAACATGAGCAATATCTCCTGCATGATTGTGTTCTCCCAGTCGTTTTATAATGGTTTCGTTATTTGTATGCACTCTTGCATGGCACTTTCTTGTATAAAATTGATCGCATTTCCAAATAGTTTTTTCGCCACTTGTTTTCTCTTTTACGAATAGATGACTATTGTCAATTAACTTTTTCTTATTCCGCGTGCTTACAACGTACTGCAGAGGCATCTTGAAGGATTTAGTCTGAGTTATTTTCAAATGTTTTTTACTCAGTAGACAAACTGCTAACCTTTACTTTTGACTTTCACTTTTTTATATTGGAAAAGTCAACAAGTTAGCCAGTTCTATCACATGACAGCTAAAGACAGAGGAGATAGAGTTTATCTCTCACTGCCTTTCTGTCTGTCTGTCCCTTTTGAAAAATCGCGACGATGATATTACTGATGATGTAATATGTTGCTGTAATATGTTGCGATGTACAGTAGTTACATTGCGGTGAAAATTTATGAGAAGTAATTACCAAATGATGAAATTACCGTGATGGAATTACCGGATACCGTAAATACTAGTGGTGTTCTACAAGGATCAGTATATTAGGTCCTAGTCTTTTTAATATTTATGTTCATTCTTTTTATAAATACATTGAATTAATAGGTTTTGAAATAAAAGGCTTTGTTGATGATTACCAATTGTATGTTTCCTTTTGCCCCACTTTCCAATATAGTATACTAGTTGAAAAAATAAAACTAATTTTTTGCTTAATAGAAAAGTGGATGAGCTGTTTCTTTCTTAAATTAAATGCTGCAAAAAGTATAATTGTTTTTTTCACTGATAATTAATCTTAAAATGCCATGTTTGCCTTAAGATTGTTGATGGAAAAGTACAGGGAAGGTCAAAGAGAGCTACATTGTGTATTTGTAGACCTAGAGAAAGCTTACAACAGGGTTCTGAGAGAAGAGCTGTGGTACTGTATGAGAAAATCAGGAATAGTGGAAAAGTATGTGCAACTTGTACAGGATATGTATGAGGAAAGTGAAACAGTGGTGAGGTGTGTAGTAGGAACTGCAAAAAATTTTAAGGTTAAGGTTGGACTGCACCAGGGATCAGTATTAAGTCTGTTCCTGTTTGCAGTGATAATGGACAGGCTAACGTATGAAGTAAGGAGAGAACCACCATGGACAATGCTGTTTGCTGATGACATTGTGATTTGTGAAGAGACCAGGGAAGAAGTGGAGCAAAGACTAGCATCCTGGAGGTATGCATTAGAAAGAACAGGGATGAAAGTAAGTAGATCAAGACTGAATATCTGTGCATAAATGGAGGAAATGACAAAGAAACAGTGAAGATGGAGGATACAAAAGTGCCAAGAGTAAAGGAATTTAAGTATTGCAAGAAAGTAGTAGTTGTGAGAGGGAGGTAAAGAAGAGAGTGCAGGCAGGATGGAACAGATGGAGAAGAGTATTGGGAGTAATCTGCAACAGGAGGTTTACCAGCTAGAGTAAAAGGAAAAGTATACAGTTCAGTGGTAAGACCAGCAATGGTATATGGACTTGAGACGGTGGTGGTTACAAAGAAAGAAGTAAAAGAGATGGAAGTAACAGAGATAAAAATGTTGAAGTTTGCTATGGGAGTGATGAGAAAAGACAAAATTAGAAACAAGTACATCAGGGGTACAGTCAAGGTAGAACGATTAGGAATGAAGATGAAGGAGGGCAGGCTGAGGTGGTATGGACATGTCATGAGGAGAGACCAAGAGTATGTAGGAAGAAAAATGATGGAAATGGAGTTACTGGCAAAGAGAAAAAGAGGGAGACCAAAGAGAAGATTTTTAGATGTTGTGAAAGAAGATATGGGGAAGTCGATGCAAAGGAGACGGACATTGAAGACAGGATGGTTTGGAGAAAGATGATACACTGTGGCTACCCCTGATTGAAGGGAAAGGCCGAAAGGAGAAGAAGAATTTTAAAATGAATATTTTTTTGAATAGTATCTTTATCAATAGTTCTTGTATAAGATTTTGCAATACTGTGAAAAATTTAGGAGTACTTCTTGACAAAAAGCTTACATTTGAACCTCAAATTAATAAATGTGTGTCATCTATTTATTGTACAATTAAACACTTATATTAAAAATTTTCTCACATCCGTGAACTATCAATATTAGTGTCTTCTTTAATTTTATTAAAAATTGATTATTGCAATGCATTATATTATAGTGAAAATAATGTACTTCAAAAATTGCAAATTGCCCAAAAAAAAGTTTTGCTAGATTGATTTATCATTAACAAAAATTTGATCATGTATCATCTCTCTTGTATGATTTACATTGATATCTATTAAACAAAGGATTATGTACAAAATTTGTATTATTGTATATAAATGTGTGCATAATTCCGCACCTGCCGATATAGCTTCACTTTTACATCTTGCCTCGAATAAAAGTACAAGACTTAAAGGAATTTTTAATCAAAGAAAAGCTAGTGATGGCGCTTTTTCTATTTATGCTTCAAAACTGTGAACTTTGTCGACTGAGGAAGCTAACCGATTTTACTGTATTTAAATGTGATTTAAAAATATATCTATTTTCTCAGTATTTCTTATCTAATTTCTAGTATTGACTGCTGTTCACCAATATTGCTATCCACCTATTGTCATGTATGTGATTTATTGTGTTATTATTGTTTTTCAATTACATTACGTTGTCTTGCTATATTTTGTTTCACAGCTAAGAAAAAAGTGTTAAACTTTAGTAATCTTTGTTGCCATTGTTATCACTTAGAAACTGTAGTTAAACCTACTTTTATTATTATTTTTTTTTTATTATTATTATTATTTTTATTATTATTATTATTATTATTATATATTTCAGAAATCTTATGAAAAAAGAAGCATTAAGTCAACTCGGTTATAAAGATTTATCGCAAGTTCAAGATACCAACGCAGGCCAATTTATTGAAAAGCATAAAAATGGAAATTCAAAATAAACTAACAGAAGTACATAAGCAGTTGAATCCCGAACATGTTATTGTAAAAACTTCTCGCTTGTGGTTGTTCGATATTACACAAAAAAGTACGAAGTGAATCTGCCAAAGGGCTTCAAAGATTTTCAAGAAACACAACGTACTAATTACAATGATGTACGCATTTTGAGACATTCAAATAAGCTGTGCGTTCTTACTCTGGCTCCTAGTCATCCAGTGATATCGAATATAAAATTAAATGGGGTGACAAACGTCAGTTATAAGGTAAAGTTTTACTAGTCAAAGGAAAAGTTAAATTTAATTTTGTGTAGCTTTTTTGTATTATTTGCGGGCTCAATATTTTATCTATTGTATAATTTCTTATTTGTGGTGTTCACATTCAGACAATTTAAATTTATACTTCATAAGTCATTTAGTTTATAATTCCTATGTTTAAATAGTAAATATTTCTGTACAAATTAAATATACGAGGTCTGTTCAAAAAGTATCCGACCTTTTTCCCTCTCGCCAATAAGGTATGAGCAAACTGCCCGTGCAAAGCGTGGCTGCACACACACACATTCACGCGTAATCGTGAAGCGTTTCAGGCCGATTCGTCATTCGTATCTCCCTGTGTAAAGCATTTAGTGCAGGCGTGTAGTACGTGTTCATCGGTTTTTTGATTTTCAGAAAATTTTATTTCAATGACAGAACGCATCGAACAGAGGTATTGCATCAAGTTTTGTCAAAAACTTGGTGATACTCAAGTTGAAACAATTCGAAAGATTCAACAAGCTTTTGAAAATGAGGCCTTAAGCCCAACTCAGATAAAGCAATGGTTTAAACGCTTTAAAGATGGCCGTGCATCAGTGGAAAGTGATCCTCGCTCAGGAAGGCCATCCACAAGCCGAAACGAGGAGGCGATGGATCAGGTTCGTGAAAAAGTGTTGGAGGATCGTCGTTTAACAGTACGAGAGATTGCTGCAGAAATGGGAATAAGCACAGGCTCAGTTCATTCAATCCTAACTGAGGATTTGAACCTGCGGAGAGTGTCGGCTAAATTTGTCCCCAAGCTGCTGACGGAGCAACAGAAGGAACTCCGGAAGGAAATTTCGGAGGACATGCTGGATGTTGCAAATCATGACCCAGAATTTATCAAGACAATCATCACTGGTGATGAGACCTGGGTTTATGGTTATGACCCAGAAACCAAGTTTCAATCATCACAATGGAAGCATCCGGAATCACCACGCCCAAAAAAAGCTCGGCAAGTCCGCAGCAATGTGAAAGTTATGCTGACCTGTTTTTTTGATTCCCGTGGCATCGTGCATCATGAATACGCACCAGAAGGTCAAACAATCAACAAAGAGTACTACCTGGAGATTCTACGTCGCCTTCGTGATGCTGTGCGAAGAAAGCGGCCAAACATGTGGGCAGCAAAGAATTTTCAGCTTCACCACGACAATGCTCCCGCTCATTCTGCACATGTGGTCCAAGCTTTTCTAGCCAAAAACAGCATGCCACTTATTAGACAGGCTCCTTACTCTCCCGACTTAGCACCGTGTGATTTCTGGCTGTTCCCTAAGCTAAAAACAACTCTGAAAGGGAGGTGATTTCAGTCAAGAGAAGACATTATGAAAAAAGCGACGGAGGAGCTTCAGAGCATTCCGGGGGAGGAGTTTATGAAGTGTTTTGAGAAGTGGCAGAAGCGCTGGGATAAGTGTGTGAACCACCAAGGGGAATATTTTGAAGGAGATTGAATAAAACTTGCAAAATTTATTGTGTTGTGTGCTTTATACAAAAAAGTCGGATACTTTTTGAACAGACCTCGTATTCGTAATTAGGTGTTACCTGAATTGATATTATATCGGAGTGCCCAGGTTTTTACTGATGCCGCACTTCAATACTCTATCTTCCGATTGATTTTTTTTCAGTTGCTATCAAATAAAGTGTAGCTGAATGAACGTTAATACAAAATTGCTTCTATTTTTTAATTTTATCGAGTAACTTCGTTTTTATCTGAAATCAAATATTAAGGTTAGCGATCGTTTGGATCATTCTCGCAATCACGTGTCAGGAAAACGCAAGCGAGGCGCTCATTGGTTAAATCCTACAACGCCCATTTGTATCATAACCTGCAGTGATGGTTCGAAGCACACTCTTTATGCTGGAACAAGAGGTAGTTTAGTTGAAATAAATGAGAGGTTGATGAAGGATCCGTCGTTAATAGAAAAGGCATTTTTAACTGAAGGGTAAGTTTTTTGCTTAGTTTTTAGTGCTGCATTTTTTGTTTTTGTTGCAGCCGTATAAACAAGTAATTCTATTAAAATTGTAATGACAGCCTTAGCTAAAACACAAAAGGATTTTTTTGTGATTCGTAAAACTTGTGCGAGCGCCAACTTGCCAGAGAAGAAAACTTTTTTAAATTAATTGGATTCGGTGTTTTTGGGGGCTAGTGAAACGGAAGAATAATTATTTTTTAATGGATCAAACGAATCATTTCCGTTTATCCGTCCCGCTCCATTATTTAGAATATACCATTCGTTTCCAACTTTTCAGTTGCCAGACATCCGTTAATTTTTAAAACAGAAAAACAGAGTAAATGCAAAACAAAGCTTAAAATCTTTAACGATGTATTGTCGTCAAAGATTCTTTACGCTTGCAACTTACATATTTATAAGTCGATAAGTTCGTAACAAAAAGAACAAATTATTTATAATCACTAAACTACATGAGAACCATTTGGTTAGACGAATTTTTTTAGTGCAAAAAATAGTAAAAAATTAATCGTCTGAATCTCAACTTTTTATAGTTTTATTATTATTTTTGATTTCTAGTTATAGTTCCAAACTTATAATATCGATTATTGTAAATTTTCTGCTTGTCAAAAATTTTTTTTCGTTAAACTTTATGTTCATTATCAGCAATTTTGTAATCAAAGATCTAAAAAATATACTTCTTTTAAAAGTTGTCCAATGCAGAAACGAATAAACAGTATTACTTTTATTACATAAAATTAATATTTATAATTATTGAGTAAAAGAAGTATGCTTGTGTAGTCAAATTATAGATTTGTTCAAAAATTTAAAATTTAGCTGTCGGTTTGATAAAAGAAAAAGTGAAGGCGCAATTTTCCGAAGTAATTTTTTTAACAAAATTAAAATGTTTTAATATTTTAAACGTTTCTGTTTTAATTTCTTTTATTGGAAATTAAATTCAAGTTGTCAGATTTCTTTCATTGAAGATTAATTTATTTTTAACAAAACTAGATTTACAAAGTTTAATTTAAGGAAAAAAAATTTACCACAAAAAATAGATCTCTGTGCATTAATAAATACCATTTGGTTGAATAACGTAGAAATGTCTTAGAATTGTCTTGGCATTGTGTTTTACATTTCTTTTAGCTTCATAGTCCTTCATTTTTGTTACTGGCCAATTATTGGTTTGTTTCAGATACATTGCTATTATCATGCCGAAGTTGGCTGAGTCTTCAGTTGCTGACGAATTGCTTTCAGAAACTGCTTATCAAGATTATTGCTCTTCATTAAAACCAAAAATAGAAATGACCTGATATCAATTGAGAGATGACGAATATGCCGGCATGTAAATTTTATTGTTTTCAATAAAAATAAATCAAATAATTTGTATGCTAAAAAAGTGGTAAAAAACAGCTAAGAACTAAAAAACCGGTATTAGTTTAAAAAACACAACAACGAAAAGATATTTTTTAAAAGCAAAACTAAATCACGACGTTTCGTTCATTCCGTTGGGCTGACTTCTTAGGTTGAAAAAAAGACGTTTCAAAATCCCCCTGATGTAACAGTGAAACTTTGTCATTTAATTTTGATATTTAAAAATTTACTTTCGTTGTTGCGTTTTTAAAATCAAGACGTGCATTTTAGTTACGTACCAGAACAGCTCAAATTGATTTCAGACAAGTTTTCTTTTTATTTTTTCATTTATCCACCTGACTGGTAGGGAATAAGAGCAGCCATCAAGGTGATTGACCGTCCTGCTTTCGGAGATACCCAAATAATTGCTATTCGATTAAATTTTTTTTACTTTCTATTTAGATTTAGAAATATGTCTGAAATTTAGAGCTGCTTGCGAAGACCGTCCAACAGAAAAAAGCGCCGTAAGTGTCTTTCTCAAGGACGCGACAAAATGGCGCGATTAGGATTTGGACCACGACCGTGCCGATGACGACGGTGTCATATTATCCCTGGTAACGGTGTTTTTATTATCACAGACATAGCAAATAGTTGGTTAAGCTGTTATGCCCCATCGTGCCTCATCAATTCCATGTACTGCCTGTTTAAGCGGCGCCTTGACTAAACAACGTACATCGAGGCAAATTATTTTAGAAAAAAAGGGAAAACTTTTAAAATCTATTTTATGAAGGTGGTTTCTGTTTAAAAACGTTTGAGGGCACTTTACTGTGCTTGGCTTTGGGAAGTCTTTGGGAAGTAGCTCTGGATCAATAAAAAAAACGAAAAGTATAAACCGGACACAATTTTTTTGAGATCTCTGAAAAGCAGGTTGAGATAATCGCTGGACGGTACCGCACTGCACTATCTTGTTATTTTCAAAGGGACAGCAAGTTAGAAAAGTGCTTAACGCTTGCACTACGTTGCCCGGTTTAAGGAAAATAAATGGTACAGTCAACTTCTGATAAAAGGGATTTTCGTTTATAAGGGATTTAATGTCTAAGTCCCAATCATAATTTTCTAGTAATTTTAGTCGGTTATAAGGGATTAATTTTTTGTTCTGATGATGCGTCAAAATAACCAAAAGCGCGCGTTCCGATTTCAATTTCTGAGGGTGCGCTTTATTCGCGGGCTTTTTGGAGGGGGAAATGCATGAAAAACTTCAAAAAGAGTGTTTTGAGCGTTTAAAACTTGCGTTCTTAAGGTATCGGATCGAACTTTGCGTCAGTCGGTTATATGAGATTAATTGAGCTGGTCCCGGCGGATCTCTTATATCCGAAGTTGACTGTACAAAAGTAAAAACGTATACTGTTACTGTAATAAAAATGATAACGTTGATACGTTTACGAAAACGTTAACGATATTGCTAGAGAAAGAAAGATAGAAACGTTTATTTCGGCCTTAGCCACGGAATAGTTAAAACGCACTCAAAATAATTAGGTAAATTTAGGCAAGACCAGGGAGCACCGAAGAGTAAAGATTAGCCTGATATCAATAGTGGAAACTACTGATAGTTTTATGACTTTTACAAAAATAGTAATTATAGTTTTTTTAATGGATGCTCTTTCTTATTTGTACGAGGTGTGTTTGAAAAGTATCGGGACTGTATGCTTTGCACAAACAACACTTGCAACAGTGATAAAAGCTTTGTTTTTTAAGATGGCGCAATGTCTTGTGGTTGTAAAAATGTAGTTTCAGCATTCTGTGACAACCATATGCTTTTTTACAGGCTTTTCTTGAAAGGTGCTTTACTGTAGTTCGTTTTGGGATAATTTATTTAGTAAATATTTTTTTCTTTTTTTTTCTTTTTTTAAAAAATAATGAGCATTGAACAAAGAATCAACTTGAAGTTTCTCGTTCGACTTGGAAAAACTCCAACTGAAACATTCAATTTGCTCCAAGAAGTTTACGGAGATGCTACGATGTCAAGAACTCGGATTTTTGAGTGGCACAAGAGGTTCAGAGAGGGAAGAGAGGATGTGGAAGATGATCCTAAGAGTGGAAGGCCAACAACAAGCAGAACAAACGAAAATGTTGAGCGTGTGAGAGAAAAAGTGCGCAGTGACCGCCGCCTTACTGTTAGAATGATAGCAGATGAGTTGAGCATGAATAGTGAGAGGGTGTGGAGGATCATTACAGAAGATCTGGGGATGAGGAAGGTTTGTGCGAAAATTGTACCAAGGTTGCTGAATGATGGGCAAAAGGAAAATCGTGTGCAAGTGTGTCAAGACATCCTGAAACAACTTGAAATTACACCAGATCTGCTGAGTAGAGTTGTTACCGGTGATGAGTCGTGGATCTTCGAGTACGATCCACTCACCAAACGGCAGAGCCTTAAATGGAAGAGTGCATCCTCACCAAGACTCAAGAAAGCAAGGCTGTTCAAGTCCAAAATTAAGGTGATGCTGATTGTTTTCTTTGATGTTCATGGAATTGTTCATCTAGAATTCTTGCCACAGGGCCAAACCATTAACCAGAATGTTTACAAAGACATCTTGCGACGTTTGATGCGTTTGGTAAGGGAGAAAAGAAGAGAATTGTGGGAGACAAAGTCATGGCTGCTTCATCATGACAATGCTCCTGCTCACAATGCCTTAAGCATACGACAATTTCTTGCAGAAAATAACATTGCCGTGCTGGAGCAACCACCCTACTCGCCAGATCTGGCTCCCTGTAATTTTTTCTTGTTTCCTAAGCTCAAGGGAGTCATTAAAGGAACCCGTTTTCAAGACTCAAAAGCCATAACAACAGCCGTAACAAAGGAACTACGAGCGATCCCAATGGAATCTTTCCAGAAGTGCATAGAAGCATGGCAGCAGAGATTAGAAAAGTGCATTCGAGCTCAAGGAGATTACTTTGAAGGGGACAAGTTGTAATTTTTACGTGGCATTTCAAATAAAATAATTATTTACACAGTCCCGTTACTTTTCAAACAGCCCTCGTATAGCTTGACAAATGGTTTTCAGCATCATTTTGAAAGCGAAAAGAAAAAAGGCAGCCTACTAAACAATGTATTTTATGTATGTAACAATAACATGAAGGGCTAAAGCTGGTAATAGTCGATTTACTAATAAATTATTAAATAATGATACAACGAAAGTGCAGGAAAAAAGTAGTGGCAGCAACAAAAAATGTGCTGAACAATTTGTAGTCCTTGGTCAAACAAATTTTTTAGTTTGAAATTATAGACCACCGCTTCTCAACCTTTTCGCGTCTGCGGCACACTTAGGGACCTTTTCAAAATTTGCGATACACTTGACCAGAGAGCAGATTTTGATTTTAACCCTAAAAAGTAGTGTTCTAAAAAAAAAGTCTTCACTTTGAATCTGTCTCAGATTTCTTAATTTTCATCCCTAAAAAGTAGTGTTCTCTAAAAAAAGTCTTCACTTTGAATCTATCTTGGATTTCTTGATTTTCGTCCCTAAAAAGTATTGTTCACAAAAAAGATTGCGGGGCAATGGACTAATATTTTTTAAAAAGTTTCGCGGCACACTGGTTGAGAAACACCGTCATAGACATTGCATTGTCTTTAAGATTTAATAGACTGCTTGCATCTCCTTCCTTAAATCCAGGTTTTTTTAATTCGTTGAAGTGCTTGCACAACTAGGTTAATTTAGTACAGTTTGTGGATTCCAAAAAAAATAAAAAGTTTGCACAAATGTTAAATACTTTTTTTTTGTGAAAAGTTAATTTGACGTTCAAACAAAATTTATTCCAAAAGTTAAAAATAAAGACAAAAAAAGATCTTCACTTTAGGCTAAG
Organism: Diplosoma virens; assembly: GCA_963680785.1. Classification (NCBI taxonomy): domain Eukaryota; kingdom Metazoa; phylum Chordata; class Ascidiacea; order Aplousobranchia; family Didemnidae; genus Diplosoma; species Diplosoma virens. Next base: position 23,655,675 of record OY796885.1, on the reverse strand, counting down.
TTTAAATAAAAACTTTATTTTAAACTTCTGGTTGTAGCCTACTCATTACTTTGGGCAATTAATCTTGCTTATAGCCTACTTTGGTAAACTCGGATAATGGCTCGGGTTATTCTTTCCTCTTGTGTCTTAGTTCATCTTTATAAATAGCCTATTTTATTTTCCCGATTAGAAACAAAGAACTATTTCGTTTTATGTATAAATATCACGATTACCTTTTACCTCAGTCATTCAACAACATTTTTACATCAAACACATTAAACTCCCCCCAAAAAACAAGTATTTTTTGCAAATGTCCAAAAAACAACACAAAATTATTAAAGCAATAGTTAAATTTTCTCGAGACATAAGCGTACCAGCCTAAATTTGGGGGAGGCAATAAAGTTTTGCCCAAATTTTGTAACGTTAGCCCGAATCTTAATTTTCTAGAACTTTACAGATATGAGAAAGAAATTTCTGTACAATGAAAAGATATGAGAAAGAAATTTCCCTACAATATAAAGACAAAAAAAAAAGAAAAAATTTAACGGCACTTTTCCCTGCTTGGTGGTCTTGGCAAGCAGTTCTATATTTTAGTCATCTTTATAAAACTAAAAAAACAAAATAATAACTTTCAAACGCACACCAATATCTTGGCATCTTTGGAAGCAGGTCGGGGTAATTGCTTGCCCTGAGTCAGCAGGATAAATATAGAGAGAAAATAAAAAAATGTTTTTTTTAACTTAGAGAGAGTTTGCTAAATGTGCGAGTACAATTATCAGGGTACGAATTAAAATTAAGACAATAAAATCTTTTACTGGGTATAATTTAAGATTATTGTTAGTTCAGTAGAGGTGGGTTGTTTTATTTGCTGACCAAGAAAGTGGGTAAAGGCGAGATGTAAACATAAATTAAACCGCGTTTATAAATTAGGAAATATAGCCTATTTATTAACTGCCAGCGTGGTAAAAACTTCGTAATTTAAATTTACTTTGATGTCGACATTTTGAGACCAACTCTGTGCCTTTATTATTTAGTAATTTTTTTTGGTACAGCCCGAAATATTAATATTTACTATGTTTCCGATATGAATAAGTTGCGTGTTTATGAACAACACTGATATGGAGTTGCGTGGTGTTTGCCCTGATTGTTTTAATTTCCGAACGGCTTTTGATAATTCAGAGAAATTAATTTTTCTATTGTCTTTAAAGGATTGGTTATGGTTGTAGCTGCAGCACACCTGGTTGCAGCTTAAGGAGATACTAAGCAGTTTCGTTTACCTACGCGACGTCACTCCACAACATCAACGAACAAACCAATGTCAATGAATGTATTTGTTGACGACGGTAACTAAAATAAAACACAAAACAGTATTAAATAAATCAAAATAACACAATAAAACAAATCAAGTTCTACCTGCTTAATACGAGTTTCTTTGAACGAATGAATGATTTAAATGAGTGTACCAACCAACGAAATGTCTGCACCAACTGACGAACGAACGAATAAAAAGAAAAAAACTACGTTGCACCGACTCAAATATGAGCGAAACAACCAATAACAAACTGCCAACTCAAATCGGATTGCCAAAAATAAACTTCAAATTAAAACAAGGAAAAACTAAACGGCTACCGTCACAATGGTTACTATACCGAAGTTTAAATATTTCATCAGTTTTTAAGGAAGCTATATGCTATAGATAGAGTTTCTGCAGCATTTTCTATTTAGTGAGCAATTTTCGGCGGATCTGCCATTGCATTGCAACAGTGGCGTACGCAGAAATTTGTAAAGGGGGGGGTTTTGGAGCCGAAAATGTGATTGCTCTCAGTAGTCCTGGTAATGGGCAAAAACTTCCAAAATTAGGCCTACATTCAAAAATAAAGTGTTTTGGTTTTAAGAACATCTTGCAGTAACATGAATTTCTTTTTACCAAACCGTAAAACTAACTATTGAAAAGGTATGTGCGAGTAATTCAATCATGACAAGGAACTTTTCAAATTAAAAGCAACTCGTGTAAATGATGAAAACAATAGGTGGAAAATCATACGAACAAAAAAATAACCTTACTTAACAAATATTTAAAATTTTTTAAAGGCTTATATTCAAACGCCTGTTTTTCACTTAATCTGTTAATTACATCATCAAGGCAAGGCACGCGTGTGGCTCCTATAAATGTTTAGTAATGCAGATCCATTCATTCGAGTGATACCACTTGTGTTTCGTAAGCACGTTTTTGTCTGCGTAATGTGGAAAGCTTTACAATTGTTCACTAGTGCATGTTATCACTGGAAGAGTTAACAAAATGGTCATTAATGTAAATATGTTCGGAACAGCATTGGAAGTGCATTCCTTGATGCTGCTCAACGCATCAGTTGGTCTTTCTGCTGCGTTCAACCGAAAAAGTTTCTTGTAACATAATATCAGTTCAGGCACTAATTCTCCCCAGGATTTCGTTAAATCATTCTCGTAAAATTTTCCCAAAACTTGAATACTTTTAATTTGTTGAGGAGTTGGTGCACTAGTTTGATCAGCAGAAATTAAACATTGAAATTCACCAATAATCGATTTGTGGGCTGTAAATCTTGCTTTGAGAGTGACAATAAAGTTATCAAGAAATAGAATAAAAATCCCTAGTCTAAAATGTTCTTCATCTGTTACACCAGCAATATTGCATCGATTGGTCTGTCTTCAAGAGAGCATGATATTTTCAAAATAAAATCTTCGGCTTTGCCGTTTCTTGCGCAAAAATATAGAGCTGGGGAAATTCATATTTGGTTTTTTCTCTAAGACACTTCAACTCATTTGCAATATCCTGTGCAATGTTGACGGCCTCAAGAAGGTTTATCGACTTTTTTTGCTTAACTTTACACAAAACAACACTGTATCCAAAAACGTATTTTAAAACTAAGAGAGCAATGCAAAATTCACTTTGCGTAATTGTCGATAGCAACTGCAGAGCTCGTGATGAGGTTTCTCTGTCTGGCCATGCTGAAATTTCTGCCAAAGCTTCTACAACGGTAAATTGTAAATTTGAAAAAGTACTAACACTCTCGTGTCGATCGACCCATCTGATAGCACAAATTTGAACAAGTTTTTAAGCTTTTGTTGTTGACGAAATCGTGTTGATGGACTTGCGCAAAATGTTTTGAAGTTTTGGAGCATTAAAAAATTGTGAACTGAAGCTATTGTTCCCATGCAGTTTATTTCCATTCCCATGCTTAACTTTCAATATTTTACAAGTTTGAAAGTCTTCTTCACAGTGGCAATGTACAGTACATTAGCTAACTTTGAAGCAATTTAAACGATAGCAAAAATTGATGCGCAAGCAGTAATTAAGTTTAAAAAGTGCGGTAAACAATAGAAACCAAAATCCTATTATTAAAGCCTATTTATTACAATGTACTGTATATATGACTGAACACCATTCTTCAAGGGGGGGTTTTGACCCCTGAAACCCCCCCCCCTTGCGTACGCCTATGCATTGCAAGGTATTTTGTTATCGTGATTGTTCAGGCGTGAATTGTTTTGCTTTTTTATAATACTTTGATATTTGGCATACAACTATAGCTTAACTTTATGCAATTTTTGTTAAAAATTTTGTGGTATTTATTGCCTGGTGGAAAATGCTTGTTGAGGAGGGTAAAAAATTCTTTTCCTATGTTGGTACTGCCTATTTCATTAAAATGGTTTGAACCAAATATCATTATTTTAATCTGCTTTTTGAGGTTTTCTTTTGTTCGACGTAGGTTAATTTTTCCCTGTATCCACTTTTTTCAAGGGCTGATTGGCAGAGGTGGGCAAAGCGCAACTTTTGCAACTTGCACAATTGCTGAAGTTACGCTGCGCACCGAGAAATAAAAAGACCACTTGCACTTTATATAGTCCTATTTTGCAACAGCGCAATGTTTTTTGGTCGTTTTTTAATGTAGGCGACCCACGGCGAACTTTATTATACAGGCCATTTCGTCTTGCATATTATGTGATATGACAACGTCACAATTGAGCCTTGTCTGAGAAAAACAAATTAAGTAAAAAAGTGAATAATTTAATGAACCTCTGAGCTCTACGCCACAATTCAGCCTTATTCTAAAAGCGTGCTAAGTAAGCGAACAATTTTCAAAAAGTTATTATTCTGGTCTTTTTAAAAAAACTCTTTACGTAATGGCTAAAACGGATATACTGCGTCAAAAAAAGCTGCATAAAAGCGAAGATACTCAAGTTACTTGTGGTGAATTGCGCCAGTTGCGCTGCGCTTCACTTATTTCAAAAAGTCCTTGCGGTTTACTAATTTAAGAAAAAATGCCCACTTCTGTTGAATGGTATACAGGGATTATTTTGTTGAATTCTTTTAAGCATGAATTTTTCGATAAGCGTGATGAGATCATTTGGGTTAATTGTTTTTTATATTGGAAGGATGGTTCGAGTTTGCATTGATATAAAGCGTTGTGTCTCCAGGTTTGCAGTATGGCCAGTATTTTCCTGTAATTAAATTTAGTGTAATATCTAAGAAATCATTGTGTAAGACAAGGGTCGGCAACCCCCGGCACGCGTGCCAATCATGGCACGCGAGGTGATTTTATACGGCACGCGGCGTCGTGAATATTTTTCAAAAACACGTTTACGGACCTTTTTTTTTAGAGATCACCCTGATTTTGGGAGAAAAATAGGGAAATCGAAGTGAAGACATCGGCACACAAACGTATATTTTGTTGTTGAATTTCACAACTTGGCACACTGGAAAGAAAACGTTGCCGACCCCTGGTGTAAGAGATTATATTCTGCTGTTATTTTGAGACCGTTGTTTTGAAAAATTGTCGATATGCTTTTCTTGGTTCATTTGATGATTGGTCCAGATTTGCTGTTTATTATTACCACACCATCGTCTCTGTATAGCCCCAAGTGTTGACTTTTTATGTTTTATTTTAAGTTTGTGCAATTGATATATAGGGTGTTCATAAATTATCGTTACAATTTCAAAGTTACCATAGTCTTATTTTTTTAAGATATTTTCAATCGGTTTGTTTTTATAGTAAAGGGAAATGCTACAAGTTTACGTTAGATGCTTTAATACACCTCTACGTGTGCACCATCAGTCGCACATACGATATCCAATCGATATTAAATTTCTTGCCATGTTCTTGCTAAAATATCTACTAATGATAGGTTGGAAGCGAAATAGCGAATGGTAGGTCGCGCAGGTGGCTTTCTTCCATACTTGCGTCTAAGTTTTGCTGTACTTGGATGTCTGACTTAATTGTCTCTATAAACCAGGAAAAACACTGGGCTTTTTCCTGCGGAGTGCTCATTACCTTCGCTACTAAATTCAAAAATATTCTGCTTAATCACTAAATAAGTTGTAATTTTAAACCTAATTATTTCCACAAGTACCTGTTAAGAAAGAAAAAACTTGAAGCATTTTTCTTCACTATAAAACAAATCAAATGAAAATATTTCAAAAAAATAAAATTGGACAAACTTTCAAAATTGTAACAATAATTTATGGACACCTCATTGTTGAGTCCATTGTTACGCAAAAAACTGCCGTTTTTCTTGTCCATGTACTATCATCACCAAATAGTACAGATTTTCTGCGGTTCATAATGAGGTTGATTTTGTCTTCATCTGTATTGACGTATTCTTTTGCAAAGTTATGTTTTTAGAGATTATTATGACGTCGGGACAAAAAGTGAGAAATACAAGATCGATTCGAGGTGAAGACCTTTTTTTTTTTAGAGAACACCTTGATTTTGGGAGCAAAATAGGCTAATCAGAGATGAAATCGAAGTGAAGACTTTTTTTTCTTTTTTTTTTCGAGATCACGATGATTTTGGGAGAAAAAAGTGAAAGACGAGATCAAAGCTCTTTTTCTTTTTTAGAGAACATCGATTTTTGGAAATCCTTGCCTCGGGCCCCTGAATTTGAATATCCACCATTGGCTACATATATATATCAAACAAAGCTACCTGATAAAAACCCAAGCTATTAGATCGAACTAGAATTCTTAGATTAATTATATTATATAAAGTTTACAATCGAACAAAGCAGTTTATGACGTAAATCAGAAGATATAAGAGTAAATAGGTTGTATAACTTATGATATCGAATCATCCCAACAATAATATATGATACCAATCGTTTTTTAAAAACTCCAGCCAAAATTACGTCATCGGCCGCAGAACGTCACAATACCTTAAGTGCAGTCACTAATGTGTTTGAATCTCTATAATATACATATAAGAACAAATTGCAAGCAAACTTAATAAGGGGCCACTTTTCTACCCTGCTATTTAATGTTAATACTTAAGTAGCGTTAATAGCAGAGTTTTAGAGATATTCTTGGAACCGCTCCCTGGCCCTTACTTTCGGCCTTCCTGGGCATAAAAAAATTAAATGACTCAGAATGAACAATAAGCATCGAACATTATACATTTATGCACAACATAGAAAATTAAATTGAAAATATTTCATCAAAGCAACTAGCTTTAAATTAGATACTTATTGTCGCCACCAAGGTATTCTTCTGACGACTCTCGGCCAGAAAGTAGTTCAAGAAACAGATTTTTTACGGCTATTCTCAGCTCAAACAATAAAAAATTCTCTTTTTTTTATTCTTCCTAGTGAGAAGATTCTTTGATTTATAAGCGCAATAAAAATATCGGTTTCAACGATTTGTTACAAAAAAATTTAACAGAAACTTAAATGAAAATCTTTTGAAGCGAATAAAAGAGTGTAAAACAAACAACTTTAAAGATAACTTTCTATTTTTGGCAAGCGACTGCAGCAATACATGGCTTACTTCTATCTAAAAACATAACTTAATTTCGCATCAAAGTTTAAAAACACTCAATTGCAAACGTTTTTTTATGCATAATTTTGAGAGAGAGCACGAGTCACCTATTTTGTTATTAGTTTCTTGACTACTTTACTGGTAAAAGTACTAGTTAAAGTTTGTCTAACTTTTTATTAAGCATGTTCTACTTCTAGCGTCTGTGCTCAGGCTGTTTTTGATTTATTGAGTTTGGAGAGCATCTATATATAGAGACGGTGTGGATTCAATAAATAAATAAAGGTAAGCCAGTATTAGATCAAGCTTTAAGGCTCGTTTCCACTACGAGCGTGGAATGGAGTATTCTTTGTTTTTTTATTGATTGTTTTTGCTTCGCTTAGCGCTCCCTTAGATTTTAAGCGCGGTAGTGGAAACGAGCCCTTACACAGTGGTGGATATTGGGTAAGGCGAATGAGGCAGTCGCCTCAGGCCCCCCTTTTTTGGGGGCCCCCTCGAAAATAGCACATACAGTTTTGAATCCGCTGCAGATGTTTGTTCAGAGAACGATTCCGAGTGAAGACTTTTTTTTTTTAGAGAACACCCTGATTTTGGGAGAAAAATAGGGAAATCAGAGATGAAATCGAAGTGAAGACCTTTTTTTTTTTTTAGAGTCACCATGAGTTTCGGAGAAAAATATGCAAGCCAAGATCAGACCTCTTTTTTTTCTCAGACAACATCAATTTTTGAAAATTCTTGCCTCTGGTCCCTAAATTGGAATATCCACCATTGCCCTTACAACAGGGGTTCCCAAACTTTTTTGCTGCCCGTACCCCTTTATCAAGTTGGAACGTTCTTCGTACCCCCGACAGTTTAATAAAATTTTTCTGCAAACAGTTTAATTACACTGTTTTTAGCTTGTTTTTCCTAGCAACAATATTTAAAAAAAGTAAATTAAGTGTCGGCAAATCTTACTGTTTTTCGTTTATCAATAGTTTTATGGTTCATTTTAGCAAGACTTTTGTTGCTGCTTCATTTTTATTATTCTTTCAAGTAATGGTTCAGTTTTGCTCAGTGCAATCCGTAAATCATCCAGTTGCAAACGATTCCTATGCTTATTCTTGATATACATCATTGTCGAAAACCCACTTTCACAAAAATAGGTTGTTGAAAAAGGAAGTACCACTGCCATGGCATTAATAGCGGGACTTGGAAAGGCTTTCATTGTAGCACACAAAAAATCCTCTAACTGTAATTTGTCAAATAGCAGTTGCAATCTTTGGCAGCTTTTCATTTCGATGAGGTTTTCCTTCAAATTATCATGATTAGGCATTTTAGATAAATCAAAAATAAATGGAATTTTAATCCAGTACTGGGAACAAGTTAGTTCACCTGCTGAAAAGTATTCATCGAAAGACTAGGCCAGCATCAGTATATGAAAAATAATATCATTTTTAAAATTTTGCAGCAAGCAACTATTTGCAATTTGGTCAAGAGAAGGAAAATTAGTAAGGTTTTCGTTTCCAATTCTACAAGATCACTGAAATAATTTTAGCTTGAAAGCTTTCAGTTTTTCATAAGCTGTAATCACGTTTGTTTGTTGACCTTGAAGTGACAAATTTAGCTCGTTTAAGTGATGCATAATATCGGCAATATAGGCCACGCTTTGAATGAATTCATCGTTTTCAAGTGAGGCAGCCAGATCAGAAGTTTGGTGTTGACGTGTTATGAATGTACATACAACTTGAGTGTATCTCGAGTTCAAAAATTCGTGCCATTATTCGATTTCGGGAAAGCCACCTAACATCAGTATGGTACAGCAGAATGTCGTGCTCATTTTTAACTGCGACACAAAAAGACTGGAAAATCCTGTGACTCGTATCATTTTTTTAAATATGATTAACTATCCGAAAACATGTGTCAAAAACAATGTGGTAAGTTCGTTTGGTACACAAACTAACAAAGCTGCATTTATTTAATACAAGGATGAGTCTCATAAAATAACTTGCAGCACAACAATGACCACGGCACGAGAAGCACAGAATTGAGCAAGATTCTCAAGGATGGCTCAGTCTGACCGTCACAAGTAATTTGCCCGAACTCAAGTCTCTAAGTTTATTTCTCTGTTCTGCCCTCTGCCCAGGTCACGACTGAGTTACGGCATTTAAACAAATGATTTAGTTATCATTTTCTTTGGTGACGATTATCCTTTTTCTATACAAAAATCACGAGATTTCATTTTAAGCAATCCGCAGTTTCTTGGTAATATATGGCTTGATTAACTAAGCAATAAAGGCGCACAGATCCGAGTTTACGACCAGCCAACGCGTACAAAGGGAGGAAATATAACAAATTAAGCTTGAGAAAAATAACAATTTACGATTCAAGGTCTGAGAAACCAAACTTTGCGAACTAAGAACAAAACACGTAATGCAGTTAAGCGAAAAATATTTTGCACAATAAACACGTTTGAATGCTTGGTAGGAGATGAATTCGCTACAACGTCTTTCAAACTTTTCAGCATACTTTTTGAGGCAAGAACTTGCCTGTGAATCATGCAATGCGTAATTTTTAGTGTTGGTACTTTCTTTTTCAAGAGAGCAGCAAAGCCAGAACCATTACTCCGTCAGTACAGATAAAACCAATTTAACTCGAATGTCAGTCATGTTTGATGAAAAAATCCTTCACCAAATTAAAGATATCGCTTGTACGTAGTTGTTGTTGTTTGTTCTGGCTTGCAAAACAGAAATTCTGCACGGATAGTTTTGTCTTTTACATACCTAACCATAGTAAAGAGCTTACAGCATTTGACAATATCAGTGGAATCATCCAATTGAATTAAGATTTTTGTTGGGTTGTTCTTTACGTTGATAATTATCTGATTTAGAATGTCATTACTCATGTCCGAAATCCTGCTCGATATTAAATTGCCAAAAAAAGGAAGCTCTTGTTGTAATTTTTGTTTTGCTTTTTTCCCAAAACTATGTTAGCCGTTTCCACAGCGCACGATTTTACAACTCAGCAATGGTAACAATGTTATGTTTTTTTTTGTTTTTGGCGATTTTGTATGCTACTTTGTAGGAGGCAAGTAGGAGCGGCTTATCTGCAGATACAAATCCCATCTTTTGAAGAGTTCCACTCGAATCGAAACGAACTCTTTTATTTTTTAGTGATTCCCAATCTTGATCAGGCTTGTTTAAGTTCTGAAGGCTTCAGGTTCGCATAGCACTATACAACCCTGCAAAGAATGCATTGCAGCTTTTCTTCTCCATCACTGCCTTTTGTCGGGTAAACCCAAAACGTGTGTACTTTTCACTCCACTTTCTTTTCTTAGTTACTGAAGATTTAGTCATATGCTTACCTAATATTGATCAGAAAACTTTGTCTAAAAATCTTTATCTATCAAATTAAAATTTATTTGGACAAATTAAAATTTATCAATTTAAAATAAAACTATCAAATTAAAATTTATTTGTACAAACGAAGATTAATTCGTTCTATCAAACTCCAAGAGCTGGATTTCGGGCCTAAATTAGAAAAGGAGTCTTGTAATGATAGTCTAAATTTTTGGAAGCTTTACTACCATCTGAAGTCTAAACTATCAGTCTCTAACACAGTCCAGGTAAAATTTCCATTATTATACGATAATGACGTTTCTTGCTAAATAATTAATATTTGCAGATTATCATTTTTTCGAAACAAAGCAAATTCTTCAACAAAACCGTTCAAATAGCTGCTCTGTGGCCAATGATCTTCGTACCCCTTGACATCTAATCTCGTATTCTTAAGGGGTACGAGTACCCCCGATTGGGAAACTCTGCCTAAACGCTTAATAAAAATAAAATGTTTCAAAATTTAAAAGCATCTGTGGCAAACACACCAAAAATACATGTTTTTTATTAACTTTGAACTACCGGTACAAACTACTTTAAAGCACAAACGAACATTTCGATAATATAATTTTCACTTGCTGATTTTAAAAATGTTTCTTTGCAACAAAACTATATTAGAATTTTAGAAAAATTTATAGGCTAGATTTTGTTTCAAACATAAAAAAGTTGAATTTTCAAAGCAGCTACTACGTATGAAAAATTCTCTAACATAGACATTCGCACAAACGCTCCATAACAAAGTAGTTCAAAGCTTCAGTAATTGACTTGAATACAACGGAATCTTTTATTTTGTCTTTTTTCGAGTCGTAAAGTATATATACTATATAACCTAAGTTACCATCCGAATTGACCAAAAATAAGCATGACTAACGAAATAAAAGAAACCTTAAAATGTCAATTGTTTTGCCTTCAAAAAAAAGTTTTCACTTTGAATTTGTATCGGATTTATTGATTTTTGTCCGTAAAAAGTAGTGATTCAATTTTTACGCAACTACAGTCGTCAGCGACCCAGCGGTTGAGAAGCACTGAATTGAAGAATAAAAAAGGCCGTCTCTTAATCTTTAACCAAAAAACGACTTCTTTTTTTCGGACATAGAGCAAAAACCTTGTAATAAGCGCGTTTTTTAGCAATTTTGTGAAAAACTAAAAGAAAATTAGTAAAAAATAAGCACATTAAAATTTTTTGAATTAATGTTAAAAAAATAAGCACAAATCTTAGAAATAATCACAAAATGGTAACCCTGTGTATAGCCTATATTTCAAGAAAATAAACAATGTTGCAAAAAGCAGCCTGTTTTCGAGTTAGGCGTAAATTTCTGTAAAAGAAATTTTTTTAAATGTTTAAAAAATACTCGTATGTACCAAGAGTCTCGTTCTGAATTGCTTTTGCTACATCAACAACGTAGACCCATAAAAAAATAGTTCCTTGTCTTTTCTGAATTTTTTCGGCTAAGTTTTAAAAAATCAACACCAGGGCTTTTGAATAAGTTCCTAGTCGTGCAAAATTTCAAAATGACCAATGGTACTGAAGGAACCATTAACTCTTTCAATTTATGATGATCTTTATAATTCTTTCGGTCAATTGTCATTAGAAGAAATTTTTGGAAAAGACTTACTAAAAAAAAACGTGGTTCAGATAAAGTTCGAGAATATCGAGAGTGACGACGACGTCTCTTATTAACTTAGAAAAGAGATTGCTAACAATTTTTTCTGACCAGAGTTGGGCGAAAGATTTAAAAAATAGTTTTTTTAAAGGCTACCATAAATTAAAAAAGTTAATGGTTTCGTCAGTGCCATTGATCATTTTAAACATTAGGCTTTCACAATTATTGAAACAAAGCAGCAGCTTATAAAACCTTTACCAATGACCTTATTCTTTTTCTGTTTTTAGATTGTCATAGCAAAATTGTTAACATTTTTATACGTTAAACAAAAAATAGCCTAATTATGCCTTGGTCGATGGAGCAGAAGATCTTTTGTGTAAAGACATATTACGAAACGAAGTCTTTCCGGATTGTTCAAGCAAGGTTCAGAAGGAAGTTCAGCTTCAACCAATTTCCAAACAGGAGTCAGATTTTCAAGTTGGTCAAGAAGTTTGAAGCTCATGGCACTTGTGGAGATCGTAGGGTAGCGGGCTCATCGCCCTCAGGGCCTCCAATAACAATCTGCACCCCCGACAATGTCAGCAGGGTTCAAGAGTCAGTCGGTCGGAGTCCGAGCAAATCTCTTCGTCGAAGGAGCCAAAAACTTGGCATTTCTGTCTCTTCTGTAAGGCGCATGCTGGTTAAGGATCTACAACTTTATCCATACCGGATCCACATAAAGCATGAACTAACCGAGACTGATAAGGAAAAGAGGGTAGCAATGTGCCAGTGGTTTTCGGAAATGATAGACAATAACGAGGAATTCTTGAATGATGTCTGGTTTTCAGATGAAGCCCACTTCCTTTTGAATGGTCACGTTAACTCTAAAAACTGGGTGTTTTGGGGAAGTGAGAACCCTCACAGAGTCGTTGGACGCCCTTTGCATTTAAAAAAATGCACAGCATGGGTTGCCATTTCCAAGCATGGTATCATCGGACCATTTTTCTTTGAAGATGATCACGGTATTGCAGTAACCGTGACAAAAGACCGCTACGTTCCAGTGCTTGAGCAGTTTTGGGGAGAGCTCAATAAGCGTGAGGACCTTGATGAGAAAGAACAGTGGTTCCAGCAAGATGGTGCCCCTCCTCACACTGCTAATGTCACCATGGCTTGGCTCCGTGAAAAGTTTGGAAAGCGTCTCATCAGCCGCAAAGCTGAAGTGGAATGGGCACCTCACTCGCCTGACCTGAATCCTCCAGATTTCTTCTTGTGGGGGTTCCTCAAGGACAACATTTACCAAGATAACCCACTAACTATTGCAGCTTTGAAAGCAGCCATTACCGAGAACATTCAGACCATTACACAGGAGGAATGTGATCGTGTTATCAACAACTTTGCACGCCGCATTCAAGAATGCCTTCGACAAAACGGTGGACATCTGGAGCATGTAGTCTAGGAATCTTCTTGACATATTATTTCTGATTTGAAGATAAACAGTTTCAGATTATAAAATGTTATCCTTTCACCTTTCAATAAATGTAATCATCATCGTGTTATCATTTAAAATCCTGAATTTGTGCCCAATCGCTTTGTTTCAATAATTGTGAAACACCCTGTATATACTTTTAGGTACAAATGGCATTTAAAACAGCCCTTTATGTTGGCGCGCGTATTTTTTACGCTTTTTCATTTTAAAGTAATTTTTTAGCATTGCTTTATCTTGTCCGTAAAAAACGTGTCATCACATCAAGCTGTTTGGGAGGTAGAAAAGTGAAAGAAAATTTAAGTTTTCTTGCAATTCTAAATGAGACAAACAAGGAAATAGCTAAAGAAAATAGAGAAGGCACACAAAAATTTGAGTTAGGACCAACACCAACGACTAAGAGGCACCTGGTATTTATAGATAAATATTTATAGGAACACGTTGTACATCATCGTTCGTTGAAGAATCTTCAACTACATATTATGATCAAATTTTTTTTCTTTTATATGGTTATATCCACATTCTGATATCTTACAGCTTGCAATTTGGTTGCCCAATTTTACAGATTGACCCAATGTTTTCCCATGGATTAAGCCACAAATTAAACCACCTATAAACGTGTCGCCTGCACCAAGTGTGTCAACCACCTGTGTTGGAGTAACTGCAGGAACCATAACCACATCGCCAATGTTTCCAGCTATTCCGTAAGCAGCACCTGCAGCTCCCCAAGTACAAACAACAAACGCACCATCTTTGCAAAACTCTTTAAATCCATCTACAGCTTTTTCAGCATTCAAAAAATGTTTTGATTCAGCAAATTCACGGCTGATCACAACAAGATCAGCCAATGGCATCAAAGAAATAACATTTGAGCGCTTTGGCTTTTCTGCTTCCAGGGACAGAAATATTCTATCAGCTTTTGAACGAATTGATTCATTATAATTATCAATAATCATCATTGCTTTTGAAATCGCATCAATGCTTCTTCCTTCAAAATGTATATAAGCATATTTAGTAAAATTGAGAGGTATAAGATCTTCAGCAGAAAGTTCTGGCAATGATCTCCTGCAATGTAAAATTGTTCGAGATCCATTTTTGGAATTGATTATAACTTGAGAGCATGGCGTTTCATGATTGTACTTGATTGCAACATTGGTCATGTCCACATTATAGGATTGCATTTCTTTAAAGACAAAATTTGAAACGACATTTTTGGCCATATTTTTGTTGTTAGCGACTGTACCAACAAAGTCAACTTGCTGATTAAGCATTCCCAAAACAGCACTTGTGTTGGCAGCATTGCCTCCTTTTTGCCAATATGAACAAATAGATCTTTGATCAGTGTCTTCTGTTGGGTATTTATCACAGATGGTAACTATGTCCAAACATAGCAGTCCAACACAAAGTACATTTTTGTTTTTTCCAATCAAACATTTATCAGAAAATTTCATTACTATACTATTAATAAATGTTTATATAAAAAACTTATGTTTGAAATAAAATGTTTAGACTTAAACTTTGAGCTAAAAATATGAAACAATTAAACAAATTCTTGTGGTAAGCAAAACTATTGTTGCTGTTCTTCATACCGATACGAAATGTTTTAATTGTTTGAATCAAAAGTAAAAAAGAAATTACAAAACCTGCTTTAAGCCAATGACAAAACCTCTTGTTTTTGCTATACTGTAAAATCAATACATGGCAAAAGTTTAAACTTTAACACAGGGGTGCAAAAATTTTTACTAACTTTAGTAGCGCATACATCATTCACACGCCAAATGCAATAAAATGCAATTAATTTAGAAATAAAATATGCGATTTCTTTCTTACCTTTACAATATTTACATAAAAAAATAGTACAGGTTATTTGAATTTGCATATGTATTTTTTCTGTCCACCTGATGCATGCCATAGTCTAATATTTTTATTTAAATCAAAGTCCTTAACTGAAACACCACTGAGACCGATAAGCACGAATGAATCAAGGCTGTCAGCTGTCAGTCTTGATCTAATGTCTGTTTTGATGCAGTTGATTCTGTTGAACCACCTTTCACAACTAGCAGATGAACTTGATAAAACCAGGACAATTAGCATCAGTTTGGATAACACTGGAAATCTTTCAGGTCATAGAATAACCTGTTTGCAAAGGTGAGGTAAAGACTGATGTTTTCCGAGTAATTTCAATGTAAACCACTCATCAAGCAGCATTTCCTTTGCAAATGAAGCAGTTGGAACTTTCATATTAGATAGGGCCTCCTTGAAATGCTGCACTACTAGTAGTAGTAGTAGTAGCTCAAGCTCAGCATCCCCAAAATCTGACAGTTTTTTTCCCTTCTGGCCATCCCATTGTATCAAAAAATAGATATGTTCTACTGTCTCATCCAGAGTCTTGAATTGGTCCATCAGAAAAGCTTTTCCATAAGAGAGGATAAATTTTCTATCATTTTGGTAGTTTGTTTCCCTTGCTTTTACTTTTTTTAACTGAACTTTTCTGAAGACACCGGTTGGAGACACTTTAGACAAAAGAAAACTCTCCATCTTTCTGAGGTTTTTTTATAGATTGTTTAGGAAATAGCATGGTTTACTGATAGTTTTATTTCTGTCAGCATTATGTTTTCTCTTTAAAATGTAGCAGAAAGTGGACGTAAGACTTCCAGAAAGTCATAAAGAAAATGACAGTACTTTAAAAACCTAAAATCACAAATGAATTTTGGATATACTTTTGCTTTTTGAGTATCAAAAATTCCCACATTAGAGTTTTTTGCAACTGAAAGACCACAGCTTGCCAACTTTTCAAAAATGCTTGGAGTGCCTGTTCTGTGCTGGCAACTCATCTCACAGCATTGATGTCTTTTAGTTTTAGTAACTGCATTTTTAAGTTGCTACAACTTCTTTTAGCTGTGACAAGCGCTTTGGTGAAGAATGATATATGTATAATTTTCTGAGAATCTTCTCAACTTCTTGCATAAATGGTACAGCTTTAAATGAATCCAAGACTTCCAGTTAGATTCTATGGGCCACAAAATGAGTAACAACTAAATGGGGAATATCTTTAGTTAATTTAGCAGCAACACTGTAGTGTTTGTGGATAATTATAAATGTAAATTTAAATGATAATTGGCAACATTGTATATATTGTTACGTAATTGTTTTTAGTTTAAAAGAATACACGTTTGTAGGAGAACGCGTGCACAGGTCTGTTGGACTATGTAAGGTTTAATCTGTTAAGATAGCCAGCAGACACTACAAACACCACCATGACAATTCAACATTGTTCTTGCTCCATCGGTTGCGAGACCTACCACTTTTCCCTTGTCAAATAGCCTATAGGTTTATTCCCAGTCGTTTTGAGAGAGAATTCAAAGCTGTAATATAGCCATCAGCAATTTGGTTGGGTAGCTCTTTCACACCTACAAAAGAGTCTGCAACTGTCCCTTCCGTGATGTAGCGCATATACGCAACAACAGATGCTAAAACTGATATGTCAGTGGAACCATCAAGTAGAAGGCTAACACAAGGAGGTTTTGAAATGTCTTCCATAAGTTTCTTTTGAGTTGGAGAAGCGATGTTATAGATAAATTTTGTGCACATTGTCCTGCTTACATTTTTTTTTCTACTGAAATCCTCAATTTTCTGATAAGTTCAATTTGATTCTGAAACTTACTGTATGGCTTGTTCCAATATGAAATGAAATGTGCAGTCAATAAAAAGTTTCTTGAGATTTTCCATCTCTTTCATGTCCATTTTCAACATACACTAAGCTAGTGGTGTGTCTTCTGAATCCTTCTGGGCCTTGTATAATTGTTCACAACTTCTATGGGTTACACTTCTTTCATGAATCTTAAAAGTTTCTTTTTTGAATGGACCTTTATAGCCCAAGACAAATTTTGATAATACATCTACTTGTTTTTAGAAATAACAGCACCAGTTGCATGTGACTTCCATTACTTGATTATTGGCATCTCTTTTGATTACAATCCAATCAGCAAACTCCCTGGCATACGAAGCTTGAAAATTACCAGGGTGATAATTTTTGTTCCCATCCTGAGCAGTTTTCCGCTTTTTCCTTTCTTCAATGGCAACCATAGGTTCTCTTGTAATTGTGCATTTCTTCTGAGGATCAGGAGTGCAAAAATCATCTGAATCATTGTCTTTATTTTGGTTCTTTGAGAAAAAATTAAGAAGTGTTTTCTGCCTTTTCATTTTTTTAGGGGGTATATCAAAAAAATTTTGAATTGAATTGAATTGACTTTGTTTATTTCTCCAGTTTGTAACATCAAATCGAAACAAACACACGCTACAAGATCAAATAAATGGTAAACAATTACATAACACGTACAAATAAATAAAAAACCCAGCATGGAGACTGCGAAGTGACCAAAAACAATTGTCTTCATGTCAAGCAGTCACCAAGGAATTGGAATATAAAGGCTTTCACTTTTTAATAATAATTTATTATTCAAATTTGTAAACACAGTAAAGTTACTTTAAAAATAACTTATTTCATAGTTGAAATAAAGTAATATAAAATATTGGTGGTTGTAGTTGCAGTTCTACAACGACAAGTTGACAACTGACTTAATTACGCGTGAAATACCTGTACGATCCAGTAGTATAGAAGCACTGTAAACGAGTAAAAACGTTCTTATACGTTTGATACGAGTTAGCAAAAATATAAGGCCCCAGTGTGGCAGACCTAATGTCATTGGCTTATTTTAAGTGACGTTGACTTTAAATTTTTGCTCAACTGCGGTTTTTTTTTAAATACATTTATTGCTAATACTTTGGCAATAAATAAATAAAAACGATGTGTTTGTTACTTTTAAAGTCTATTCATTGAAATTAAATTTTTTAAATTACATTTAAAAGAATATTCTGTTTTATTTAACCTGAAAACATCCCAAATTGGCACAGTAGCTGTATGACTTTATTAAAAATGTGATTATAGCAGGGAGAAAAATTAGGCAAAACTTGTTGGACATTCTAACTAATTTGTTGACACATTTTTCTTACTAATTGTTTATGCCTCCAATTTTTTAAAGTATCTTTTGTATTTATTTTTGAACTCTTTCAATGTTATGATAATCCAGAAAGCAACTATCTAAGCAGAGTGGCACTTTGCATTCAGCACACCATATAATCTTTTATTTTCATTTGAAATATAAGCCAGGTTGCGTCTTTCAGTACAGTTAATAAACTGATAATCTATCCAAATTAGATGCACTTTGCCTACCTTTCTTCTGAGGAACTATTCAGTTTTTCAAAAATAAGTTAAAGTAGCCACACTTCAGTCGCATATTATTTCCACCTTGTCAAGTCAATTTTACAATGTTAAGAAGTAGTTCTGTCAAAAATTTTTATGCCTCCGACATATGATTATTATTCTGAGAACATTGCAAGTTACGGTCGTACGGGAAAATCTTCTGGTCGCGTGGTGCGAGTGCGCGACCGCGTTTTTGCACCCCTGCTTTAACCGGATCGAAAATAAAATGTGGTAAACAAAAAAATTTTTATTTTTTTTGTGAAAATCAGTACGAAAAAAGTTTTGAAAAAGTTTTCTTGTTCAGGAAATAGAAAAAAGTTGCAATAGAGTAAATCAAATGTTTCGTTGTATCCTTGAGAAAAATACTTCATGGCACTTTCCTCTGCTTGGCGGTCTCAACAAGCAGCTCTAAATTTCAGTGATATATCTCTAATAAAAACGAAAAAAAAACAAATAATAATTTTAATCGGACGGCTACATCTTGGCATCTCTAAAAACAACCAGGGGAATCGCTAGACGTTTGCCCGATGTATGATGGCTCTGATGATTTCCAGCGGGTTGAAAGAATCAATTTCCTAGAGATGAAAATGACCATGAAAAAAACATTTATATCAAATTCAGAATTGGTGATGCATGAAATTGTTTTTCTGAATGCATTTTGAAAAATTTTTATACGAATAACTGTTACGCAAAAAAACCATTTTAATAATGATGATTATCATGAATTACTGTAAAGAAATGTTTAATTTTTTTGAGTATAGTTTGGTAATTTTTTTATCAGTCCTGTTTGTAAACATTTAATAAAAATTTTTGGTAAATTTTTTTAAAATTCCGCCAAATTTTTATAAGCTACAATTGAAATTAAATTTTTACTCGACGGGTGATTCTTTTGCTTAATTTGAAAATTGTACCTGCAAAATTTAAGTACACTACTAAAAATAACGATTATAAAATTCAAGGTCCACAGTAAATAATACTTCCAGGGCCGACCGGGTAAAAACGTAAAAAATTTTCTACAGTGTGAAAAGTGAACTAAAATTTTTTTATCTCACTGTCAACAAAAAATACAATTAATCTTTTCAAAACTGATGTAACTTAGCGTTTTTGCAACTATTTAACGAAAATTTGTCAGTAAAATTTTCTAACTGGCCAAAATAGTTAGGTCAATATAAAAAAATAAATAACAAAAATTTTAGTTAAAAAAACGGTCCTATCTGTAAAAATGTATGCGAAGCTTAACCATATCTGCGTGAAATCAACTAGAAATTGGTCCTTTATTCACCAATACTATACGAAAATTGCTTTATGACTGCAAATTGATTTTAAGCCATTGTCCTTTTTTATTAGCTCTAGGAATAACTTTTCTATGATAACAAAATTAAATAGGCCTTTGCAAAATCTAACTTTGACACCCTTTTAAATGTATTAAACAGATCGTTAGAACTCCTGCTTTTAAAGCTATTGCATTTATCCACGTGACTGACTAAACAATTCAATTGACTAAAGATAAAAAAATAAAAATTTTTTCTGACCAATAATCTCTGGAACATTATAGCTTATTAAAAAAATATTGGATCTTACCTAATTCTACGAAAAAATAGTATATATTTTTTAATCAATGACATAAAACTCAAATGGCCACACGCTTACCTGCCATAAGTTTTTTTCTAATCTTTTTGCACATTCTTCTTTAACTATTCGATGTAAAATCTTTTACTGTGCAAATGGTACATCACAAAAAAGTTTAGTCGTATCACAAACTTAGTAGAGCGTAAAAGTGTTTGCTTGCATTTCAGGTTGAGTGACAAAGCTGAGTCAACAAAAACAGCATGAAACCGCAGTAGCGCAGATTACAGACTTATTGCAATCATTAAAAAAAGAAAAAAAAAAAACGTTTTAAAATCTTCTTTACTTGTTGTTTTCGCCGAAAAATTAAAAAACACTTAAAAATTCCAGTTTTTCACTTTTAGTACTTTTTAAGATTTGATAAAAAAACAACCTCAAATTGCAAAGTGCACTAGTGACATAAAAAAAAATCCACACCTGAAAAACAATTCAAGCAGCGCGGCCTATTGATCAATCTCTTTATTCTCAAATATTTTTTCGCTCACGGCTTCAACAAAACTAATTAGTATTTAAATGCATTGTATAAGTGCATACCTCTGATCACCATTACACCAGGGTCGGATTTCTTGGGCTAACCGTCTATAGATTTGAGAAACTGTGCCTCCTTTCTCAAAGCCAACTTTATATTTTTTCCTATTTTTTTTTTTTGTTGAAATTTAAGTTTATTTAGTGAAAAATGACTAAATTAAGATAACACGCTAGCAAAGAGTTTTAGTAAAAAGATGGCAAGTGCTTTCTCGCAGCCTGGGCCGTAAGTAAGTCTGTTTTTGCTGTTAAACATGACAGACCGAAACAAACCTGTCAAAACGGTAGGGTATCTACCCATCTCAATGTTCAGCGAGGGTCTGCTAATTGGCAAACGTCCCTTTCAAGATAGGGTAATGTCAGGGAAAAAATGCCCTTTTTAGAGCACATTGTCAACAAGTTCCGAAGACTCACTATTCTCCAGCCGAACATCAAAAGATCTCACTGCAAGCAAGATGAACATTCTTCATTATCTTGCTCTACAGTTTGAGGCACTCGTCATCCTACTACAGGAGACCCACAGCACTAATGCAGAAAAGCCAGTACTTCCAAGCTTCCAACTTGGTGGGTTTTTCTTAAGCAGGAAGCATGGCCTTCCTACGTTTGTCCACGAGCGACTAAGGTATACACTTTTGGACCAATCTCCACCGAAGTGGTTGTGCGTGGACGTTGATTGTTATAAAATAGTCAACGTCTACAAACCTCCAGCAACGCGACTGCAATATTCCAGTGTTTCCTCGTACCTGTCTTTATGCCCGCGATTTCAACTGTCGCCACGTTGATCAAAGTTACGATGATAACAGCCCGTACGGTGAGTGCTTGGCTAGTTGGGCAAGTATTAATAGTCTTACCCTCTTATACAATGTCAAGGATGCCGCCAGCTTTTACTTCGGCTGCTGAAACATTGGCCCCAATCCAGATTTAGCTTCGCTAACGTAGGTCCTTACAATTGCTTACCAGATGACGTGTTCTTGAAAAGTTCCCCGTCAAAACATCGACCTTCACTTATCACACCACCAAGGTTTGCTGTGTCAGTGCCAAGCATGCCTGTTAAGCGATGGAACTTCCGCAAAGCCAAATGGAGTTACTACATTGCTTTGACGAATAAAATCGCAAAGACTTTGTAACCGCCTGATTTACTTGATGTAGATGTGGTGTAAGATTTTAAGTTTAATGTCTCTTCCTTATTTCGTTTGCCTTTTTTGTTTTTTCACGCGGCAACCTAATTCAGTCACAATGCCCATTGTTTTCCTTTCCTAAAACGTGTAATTTGTTCACTTAAAGCAGTGTTTCTCAAACCTTTTTTTCTGCGACCCAAAATCGCTAAAAACAACGATTTACAAATGTGACTGCGACCCAAATAAATTTGAGTGAGCGTTTATTTTGATTAGAAAGAAAACAAAATTGTTATGTAAGCCAACAATAGTTGTCTAATTTTTAGCTGTAAATGTGTCGGCAGAAATTTGTTTGCGAGCAAACTTATTTCGATTTCTTAATTTTCGGCTTAAAAACGTAGTGATCTCTAAAAAAAAAAATAGTTGTTTCGGTTTCGAACCCGCGCGTATAGCGATTCGTCTTGTATCGGCTAATTATTGTTTACGTCATAATTTTACCTCGAGTTTCTTAAGCGTTTTAGTTGATTGTCTTTTTTTCTACACTTCTTACATTGGGAAAGGCAAGGGACTTTTAGCATTTGAGATTGAACATACCGTTGATTCAATACGAGTAAGATTTTGGCCGAAGTGTATCCAATCATTCTTGAACTTCGGAACTACGTTGTCGCATTTAACAAAATAACATTTATTTAACTCCTCTCTCCCATCAACTTCTGTAAGTAATTTTATGTTCTGGCGTGTGTTTGGACCTATTTTTATGTTAATTTATGTTACAGGATTACAAGTAAAAGTAAAGTAAAAGTTAAAAAGTTGTACAATAAAAGATACTTGTCAATCAAGTTTTAAACGGGAGAGAATTGAGTAAATCCAAAACAGTAATCAGAAGTTGTCAGAAGTGGAAATTTGTCAACTTTATTCAAAAGGCTCTATTCAAAATTCCGGTGAGTTCGTTCCTTTTTTTGTTTAAATATGGCAGAAAAATCGGAACTATACGAACGTCTGAAAGCACGTAGAACGTCTTTAAAGGGCTCTGTGACTAGAAAATTAAGGAGGCTATCAGAATTTTCCAAACACGAATTACTCAATAAAACTGCCTTTGAACAATGTGACGCGTGTCTGCAACTAACTCTTAATGATTTACGCTCGACTTTGAAACTTATGAGTGAATTAACGTTTGAACTACCAAAGGAAATTTATAAAGAAATTAAAAATGATGTAGAAAAAAATGAAGAAGCGTTAGAAAACTTTGAAGTTCAAGCGGTCGATTTAAAATGCGAATTCGATATTGCCTTATCAAAGCAAAATAATTTATTTCCTAATACTAAAGAAATAAACAAACCAAAATTTAAGCCGAAAGATCTCGCCCCGCCAAAATGGAACGGCAACCTAATTACCTACAACGCCTGGAAAAAACAAATTAAAGATTATTTTAAAATAACTAACTTAACTACTGACCCGGAGCAATTAGTTGTTTTACTATACCAAAATGTCTTACCAAATTCAATTCAATTTAACTTAAGAGATTGTACGAATGTAAACCAAGAAAATGGAGTTTGGGAAAGGTTAGATGCCAAATTTCATATTAACAGTATACCAAGAGCTATTTTGCAAGACTTAAAAGAGACGAAACCCATGTCCTCCGCTTCCGCTCGCGAAATGCGCAGAGTTTTAGAACAAATCAAAGATTTTGCCCGACACTCAACTCGCTGACCGAACAGAAGAATTAGCTAGTCAAACTACTCTTGATCTAATTGAGCAAAAATTATCGAACAATTTAGTGAGGAGTTTTCGTAGATGGGTCAACAAAGAGCATAAAGATAAACCAGTTACAGTCGATCTTTTAATAGTGTTTTTACAAGACGAAACGGAACTAGAAGAAAGATTACAAATAAAAACCCCAATTACCTACGAAAAAACAAAAAACGCTACCGTCAATCAATTGCATACTGATTCTTGTGATTTTTGTAAATTATGCAAACAATCTTGCCACAGGTTTGTCGATTGCGCTGTATTCTTAAACTACACGCCACATCAAAGAACAGAAGCCATGAGTAAACTTGGCAGATGCTTTACTTGTCTTACTCCTAAGCACCGCATATCTCAAGACTGCCGCTACCGACGACGATGTGCATTATGTAACTGTTCTCATCATTCAATGCTTGCTTGCGTGCAGCGTAACGCACCACTAAATCAAATTAAAACTGTAAACGTCCCATCCACATCCACACTTAATGCTTCTGCTGACGAATATCAACCTCGAGCATCAAATATTCAAACAATAAGCCGATCCGAAAATAACATAAAATATTCCCCATCAGTCTTAATTGAGTTATTAGATGGTAATGGCATGTGGCGTAAAGCGGTCGCATTGCTAGATTCAGGTAGCGATGTTACTCTTATAAAACGAGATACAGTTCAAAATTTTCACCTGACGTCAAAACGCAAACCCTTTATGTTTAAATTTGGTACAGCCAACGGTGGTTCTTGTAGCGAAAATTCCGCAACTATTTCTTTATGGATACGTCGTCGAAATCAACCCTCTTCGCGTTTTAATGTTATTGCAGTTGAACTCGAAAAACCGGCTCATAATATACCAAAGTTTAGTGAACAGCTATTTGAAGAGTATGCCTATTTAAAATCAATTGAAAGTTTTGTGCCCACGCGGGAAACTTCCGTCGATATTGTAATCGGCTTCGACTATGCAAATTTATTCAAAGCTTCAAGCTATTTGCATCACCCTCTCGACCCGGAAAATAATCCGACAGGTGTTGATACTCCGCTAGGGTGGTACATATATGGCCCTAAAAACCAAAATGCTTTAGATACTGATGAATTTAGTAGCGTGCATCGCGTTTATGTTGAGCAAAACGCAGAGTATTTCCAATCTTTATACGAGTCTAATGTATGCGGAGTAAAACCTACACGAATTTGTGCCTGTACCGATAAAGAAGTTGTTGAGTCACAATTTCTTAAACACGTAAAAAATACTATTCGACAAACTAAGGAAGGAAGAATCGAAGTGTCGCTTCCCTGGAAAGAGGGTTTTCCCAATTGCTTACAATTTAATCGTGACAAAGCGCTTATAAAATTGACGTCACTAGAAAAACGTTTAAATAAACTCGGTCTCATGAAATGTTACAGCGAAGAAATGAAGCTTATTTTAGACGAGTATGCCGAACCAGTTTCTCCTGACGATATCCGCAAAAAAAGGGGTTGGTATATAAATCATTTTCCAATTATACGGCCGGGAAAATCGACATCTTGTCGTGTAGTTGGGAATTCCGCCGCTGTCTATAAAGGGTTGTCTTTAAACGATGGTCTTTTCAAAGGCCCAAACTTATTAAACAGCTTGTTCTGTGTTCTTCACTCGCCTGGCGTCAAGACCTAGTAGCTATCACAGGTGACATCAAAAAAATGTTCAATCAAATTCAGATAACGGCTGGAGATAGAGTCTATCATAGGTTTTTGTGGCGAAAAAATGTTCTCGACCCGCCAAAAGATTTTCAGTGGAAAAGACTGCCATTCGGTGACAAGCCTGCGCCTGATCTGTCTATCAGCGCCCTGCGTTTTCTTGCCAATCAACACTTACAATCCCTTCCTTTAGCTTCTCAAGTCATATCCAATCATTGCTACATGGATGACTTGGCCACGTCCTTTTTATCTGACACTCAAGCTATACAAGTGAAACAAAACATAGATTCTATTCTACAATCTGGAAAATTTGCTGTAAAAGGTTGGCATTCGAATTCTCCACTCGTGGACGAGCTTTGTAAAACGCCTCAGACTGAAATCTTAGGCCACTGCTGGAACAAAACCAGTGATAATTTTAGACCTAATTTTGACATAAACTTACCAGAACTAGTCACCAAACGTTCTATCTTGTCTACAGCTGCTAAGTTATGGGATCCGGTGGGAATATTCGCTCCCCTCATCATTTTAAACTTGCGAATTCTACTACAAAATTTATGGCAATTAAGAATACCTGGGACGAAACGCTACCAAATTCGATAACTCAACGCTTTAAGCAAATACTAGGCCAAATTTTTGCCTTTCAAAACTTCCGAATTTCTCGACAACTCAAACCAGACTTGATAACAGGACCTTCTGAACTTAATGGGTTTTGTGATGCGGGAGAACAAGCCTATAGGGCTGTTATTTGGTTAAGGTGGCCTTCTGGTCAAACTTACGATTTAAGATTTGTAGCTTCTAAAGCGTACGTCGCACCCCTCAAGAAAAAATCTATTCCTAGACTTGAATTAATGGCAGCTGTTATTGTTAGACTAGTGACTACCGTTATATCTGTAATAAATATTTCCGAGATGACTTTATGGACTGATAGCAAAACTGTTCTACATTGGCTACATTTGCCTGCATCAAACTTCGAATCCTTTGTTTCAACTCGCATACAAAAAATTAAAGAAGCCATACCCGAAGCCCCCTATTGTTTCCGTTATTAAATCAAACTTGAATCCGGCTGACGCGCTTACTAAACCTGTCGAAAAACTTAAACTCTTATCATGGCATAAAGGCCCTCAGTTTTTGACCCAAAATGAGAAAAACTGGCCTTGTTTCCAAACTACTAAAAACATAGCTTTGCCGACTAAAGAAGAAAAGAAAACATTGGTGTTAAATTTATGTACCACAAATATAAACGATTTCGAAGACCACCTGTTGAAGCGGACCAGCTGCTGGCTAAAATTGATCCGAATTACAGCTTGGTTAAGAAGAGTTAAACTTGATAAAAATTTCAAATTTTGCCTTCTAACTGCCAATGAATTGCATTATGCTGAACTTAGCTTGTTTTGGCTTGCGCAGAGCAACTTGAGAACTGCCGAATATCGAAGCGTGAGAATGAAGTTAAACCTAAAACCCTCGACCGACGAGATAGGACTTTTACGAATTCATGGACGGTTAAATAACTTTCCATACGATGAAGCCATTAAAAATCCAATCGCTTTACATTCCAAAAGCAAAATTACTAAACTTTATGCCGAACACATGCATCGAAACCTAGGACATCAAGGTTATCGGGTGGTAATAGTCAACCTTCGGCAGAATGGTATCCACATAATACGCGGCAAGCAATTGCTTAAATCTATAGCTGCAAAATGTATTAAGTGCCGTATTGCGCGACGTAAACTAATGGAGCAACAAATGGGCCAATTACCGCCTTTTCGACTTAAATATCATAGTCCACCATTCAGCTCTGTATCAATTGATATGTTTGGCCCCATAACGATCAAGAAAACTAGAAACGTGACTACGTTGGGCTGCATACTAGTCATAGCATGTAATACTAATAGGGTCATTCATCTTGAAACCACAGAAACACAATCCACGAATGACTTTCTACTAGCGTGGCGACGATTTGTTACAAAGCGCGGAATTCATCCCAAACATGTATACAGTGATCAAGGCAAATCCTTTATAGGGGCTCAAATTCCGTTACGAAAGTGGATTAATAGCTGGGATAAACAAACTATTCAGGAAAATATGGCTAGAAAAGATACTGAGTTCCATTTTTCTTGGGATTTCAACACGCCCAAAGCAAGCCACATGAATGGTTCAATCGAGTCATTGATCTCTAGCTGTCGTAAAGCATTTAACGCTACTTCAAATTATTTAAAACGTTCTTATACTTTTTTAGAATGGGAGACGATTATCTCGGAAGCAAACTATTTGGTGAATTCGCGACCATTATTTCCAAAAATTGTCGAAGATCTTGACGAAGAACCGATCACTGGAAACTCACTGTTGTTTCCTTATAAACAATCCCTATACCACAACCGTCAAACAACGAATCGATCAACCCAAAGCTTTACGTAAAAGCAGCTCAGACCTTTATCAACCAATTCTGGAAATCTTGGCTACGTAATATGCCACCGCATTTGCTGTTTCGATCAAAATGGTTTCGACCTCGTCAAAATTTAAAAGTCGGTGATTACGTAATTGTGCTCGAACCAGGCCTCAAAGGTCAAACAGCTCCAAGAGGACTATGGGAGCCTGCTATTGTTACAGAAGTTTTTCCTGGCAACGATGGTCTTGTTCGAAAAGCGAATTTACGACTCTCAGGACAACGGCAGCTGACGCGACCTATTCACAAACTTTGCTTGATAGCAACATTCGAAGAACTAAAATATTCTGAAAATTAATGCTTGTGCTATTATTATCATTTTGTTTGTTTGCTCGCTTTTGTGTTTTTCTTTTTTTTTTTTTTTTATTTATCGTTGCTCACTAACTAATTAGTTCCGCACTGGGAGGGAGTGTTTCGGTTTCGAACCCGCGCGTATAGCGATTCGTCTTGTATCGGCTAATTATTGTTTACGTCATAATTTTACCTCGAGTTTCTTAAGCGTTTTAGTTGATTGTCTTTTTTTCTACACTTCTTACATTGGGAAAGGCAAGGGACTTTTAGCATTTGAGATTGAACATACCGTTGATTCAATACGAGTAAGATTTTGGCCGAAGTGTATCCAATCATTCTTGAACTTCGGAACTACGTTGTCGCATTTAACAAAATAACATTTATTTAACTCCTCTCTCCCATCAACTTCTTTAAGTAATTTTATGTTCTGGCGTGTGTTTGGACCTATTTTTATGTTAATTTATGTTACAGGATTACAAGTAAAAGTAAAGTAAAAGTTAAAAAAGTTGTACAATAAAAGATACTTGTCAATCAAGTTTTAAACGGGAGAGAATTGAGTAAATCCAAAACAATAGTCTTCACCTTAAATCTGACTCTGATTTTAGTCTTAAAATCGTAATGATCTCTTGAAAAGGTTCTTCACTTCTGAAATCTTGTGTGCGCAGATCTTTTCTTTTATGTACAGTAATTTACAAGCCTTCGCGACCCATCCACATAGTCTTGGCGACCCACGGTTTGAGAAACACTGACTTAAAGCATAGTTGAATTTAAACAAGAAGCTGCTAAAAATTAGCTAGTTGTGTTTATTTTAAAGTTTTATTTTCAGTTGTAAGTTTTCAAATTCTGTTTTTTGTATATTTAGATTCTATTTGAATAAGGTTAATGCTAATTGTTCATGCATTCTGAAGTAGTTTGTTAATTCTGAGACAGGATTCAGCAAATATTATTTATCAAACACATCGACCAGCCGTATTGTGGCCCAACAAGCCTGGTATGTTTATTGTTGTTATATATCGTAATTGTATAAAACTAACAGCAGCTAGTGGTTGTTTCATTAATATTAAATGCTTCTGTGATTACAGAAGAACCGTGCTATCATTCGCTTCGTGCTATCGTTCGTGCATTCATTCATTGTCCGCATCGTGTGTAGCATATAGCGTTGCATCGTGCACAAGAATATTCATTCATTCATTCATTCATTGTGAACCGTGCGTGTGCTTCAGCAGGAAGGTCAGCCGCAGGTTGTATTGATTGCTTATTCGAATGGAATCACACCGACGGTGTAGTTGGCGTTTGGACCATCACCGTTAATTCGTTTAAAAAACTATAGCGGCTTACCAGGACTTTTGTAACATCATCAAGAAAGCAGCCAAAAAGACCATCACACGGTTATCAAAACAACTATATTCCGTTTTGGGATGCTAAGTGTGAATCCCTCTATGGAACATTCCTGCAGTCTCCTCAGAGAGACTACTCGAGTTTGGCTCCTACAGTTTTACTTGCCAAACTTGACAGGAAGCGAAGGGATCGATGGTCCGAAGCAGTTCGGAGCATCGACTTTTCACCACTCTAGCGGAAAAGCATACTCATATTGAATATTGACTATTGAATATTCAATATACTCATATTGAACAACTTTACTGGTAAGTCGCAACACTCTCCTGGTGACAGTCCCGTTTCAGCTGATGCTATTGCATCTTAGTTAGTTAAAAATGGGAGATACGAGGCTGTTCGCCGCGAGTCATCTCGACTAGTTTTTCAAGAAGTGTCTGACCTTTGAAGGCCACAATACCAGACCCAATGAATATCTCGGAGAACTTCTCACTGAGAGAATTCATTGCTGTCCTTTAACACTTAACACTTCCATCTGCCTAGAATTTATGATCCATGCTGGAGCCGCCTTAAAGTCTGGCTACGTGACTTCCTTTCTTCCTGCTTGCACCGATTCAAAATTCCCAAGATCTGGAGAAAAGCGCTTTCATTCGCGATCCCAAAGCCGACGGAGCCTGTGGGGGGACCCAAAGAGTTAGCGACCGATATTTCTTCTCTGTATCCCATACAAGATCATCGAGAGCCTTATTTACGCCCGCGTCGAACAAATTATTGATTCACTGCTCCCAAAAAGCAGACTGGGTATCGACGCGGAAAGTCAACCGTGGTTCAAGTTGTTCTGCTGACCCAAAACATTGAGGATTCTTTCCAGGCTAAGAAGAAGGTCGGTGCCGTATTTGTCAATCTTACAGCGGATTATGACACTCTCTGGCACGGTGGCGTTACCTGAAAGCTTCTAAGGCTTTTGCCGAATAAGCGCATCATCAGAATGATCATGGAACTTTTCCAAACTGAAGTTTCAGTCTTACTACCGGTGACAGCAAACAAAGCAAGCTACGCCGTCTGAAAAACGTCGTTCCTCAAGGATTGGTCTTGGCTACCTTCCTTTTCCGCATCTATACCTACGACCTGCGTTCCACGATTTCTAAAATGTTTGCTCATGCAAACGATCTAACATTGTTGCAATTTTCTGAAAATAGGAAGGACTTGGAGGGGACTTTAAGTCAAGACACGACTATACTTTAAGCGTTTATCCAGATTTGGAGGCTGAATCTCAGTCACACTAAAGCGGTAACGGAAGCCTTTCATTTAAATAATCGAGAGGCCAAACTTGAGCCAAGAATCTACAACAACAATAGACTTTTACCGTCTGTCCAATCATTCTTATCTTGGGGTCAAACTGGATAGATCACTCACGTTCCGCCACCATTTAGTGGCATTTTGCAAAATACTATTCGCTCGTCACAGTGCTGAGAAGACTTGTTGGCTCAGGATGGGGTACTCCTGCCAAAACACTGCGAAGAGCTGCTCTATTTCTGGTTTACTCAACAGCTGAGTACTGCGCATGAGTCAGTGTGCGACACCAGTGTCGCAGCACTCACGCTCGCCTTATAGACAGTATCTTGAATGACGCAATAGTCACTGGATGCCTGCGTCCCATCCAACAGACTATTTACCCATACTTTCAGGCATCGAACCAGCTGAGCTTCGCCGACTAAAAGCGACACTCTCTTGGATTTACCGTAAATCTTTAGACCCTGATCATATCCTGTTCGGTATTTTAAATGGGTACTCAGATGCCTGCCAAGAGAGACTAAGATCTAGTGATGATGGCAAGACTTTTCAGTTGGTGAGTCAAAAAAATTTTTTTAGTATTTTTTTCTCATCGCGCGTCACTTCTAAATAACTTTCTTTAATTTTAGGCATATTTATATTTTTTATTATTATTGCAAACTAAAGTGGTATCATCAATTATTGCATAGGAGGTATCACATTGCATACCATTAACATGGCATAGGAGTTAATTATTAACACAACGCATCATAATGTTTTGGAAAAAAAAAGTTTTACGCCAGATGCCCTTCCTGCCGCAACCCTCCTTATTTATGCGGCGGGCTTGGGACCGGCATCGGGAAACACTGGAATGTGCTCCTGATGGCTGGCTATTAGAAATGAATATGAGGGAGGGCAGGATGAGGCGGTATGGACGTGTCTCAAGAAGAAACTAGGAGTAGGTAAGAAGAAGGATGATGGAAATGGAGTTACCGGGAAAGAGGTAAAGAGGGAGGCTGAAGAGAAGATTTCTAGATGTAGTAAAGAAAGATATGGGGGAAGTCGGTGCGACAGAGAAGGACATTAAAAACAGAACGCTGTGGAGAAACATCATACGCTGTAGCTACTTCTAATTAAAGGGAAAGGCTGAAAGAAGAAGAAGGAGTTAATTATTATGTAATTATGTTTCAAAAAACGAATGCAGCATGTTCAAAATTTACTTCACATAATAGGTTAAAATATTTTTTAAAATTATTATTTATTAAAAGGTTTTCCATGCTTAACAATACTGTGTGAAAGATTGAGACTTGCTGAAACCAAATCTGAATTTCCTCTGATGAATCTCAACAAACTTTTAGATTGAACAGTTTTCTTTTTTAACTCTTGCTGTATATACTGTGTACGTTTTTCTTTAGTTTTTTCTACCAGTCACTTGTGATTTTTTTGGCAATGTCTTTTTACATTCCAGGTTCTTCTCACAACTTGTTCATCGCATAAGATGCAAAGAGCTTTGCAATTTCTTTTAACTACGCTATTGATTGATTGATTGTTTGTTTTAATGATCTTTTCGCGCTTAAAATCTAAGCGAAGCAAAATAAATAAAACAAACAGAAAATACTCCATTACACGCTTGTAGCGAAAACAAGGCCTTATTAATTCAGTTTTTATAGAAAATTAATTAGTATACGTTAAAGGTTTTTACAGGTTTAAAAGATATAGGTTTTTTTGAATGACTTTACTATAATTTTTTATAGAAAATTTCTAGTTATGATTAATTAATCTTTACGGTGTAAAAACTGCAAAACGAAGATAGTTTAATTTTCGTATAACAGATTATTAAAACGTACGGTTAACAAAAAATTTGTTATTATATCAAAAATTGTTCTTTAAACCTGGTTGTTAAAATCTACCAGAACCGAATGAATTGAAAATATTTCGGTTTAATTATAGTCATGTTTACCATCCAAAATGACCAAAAAATAAGCACTACTAACAAAATGAAAAAAGCCTAAAAGTGTCATCCTTTTGCGTTTTTGCGCACTGAAGGCCTTTTGATCTTTGCTTGCTTTTGAGTGATTCATGCATTTAATTAAAGCAGTGCTTCTCAGACTTTTTTGTGTCGACTAAAATGCTAACCGAAAATAAAGAGCAAAGATTTGGCGACCCATCCGAATTTGCGAACCGAATTCCGGTTATCCCAGGAAATTCAAAAAATAACAGTCAAACTTGAATCTGTCTTGGATTTCTTGATTTTTTTCTCTAAAAAAAGTAGTGATCTCTAAAAAAAAGGTTTTCACTTTTGATTTTCGTACCTAAAAAGTAGTGCTTCAATTTTTACACAACTACAACCGTCGGCAACCCAATCAAATTAAACGGCGACCCCTGTGTTGCGACCCCGAAAAGCACTGCATTAAAGACTAAAAAGGCCTTCACTTGATCTTTAACCAAAAACCGATCTTTTTTTTCGGACATAGAGTGAAAACCTTGTAATAAACATGTTTTCTAGAAATTTCATGAAAAATTAGATAAAAATTAGCAATAAAATAAGCACTTAATTCTAAAATAAGCACGTTTCTTATAAATGAGCACATTAAAATTTGCAAATTTTTTCTGTCATGATTCGATCAACTGTCTTTCTATCGATTGTCGCTTTGATCAACTGTCGCGTTACGGTTAAACTTTTTGTTGCTCAACATCGTTTATTTGAAAATATTATTCGGTCTTCACGATCCAAGAAATTAAAACCGTCAGAGGTTGTTATCTGCTTTTAATTTGAAAAAAACTACTTTCATTTTTGATTTTCACTTAACTTTCAAAGACCAAATACTTATTAATAAAATTTTGAACAAACTGTAAAGTTATTATAATATAGTCTATTGATTACCTTACGTATTTGCACAAAAGTGCTAAGTACTGTAATGAGAAAAAATCATATCTGTTTCTAGTTTCTAGATGCTAACAGTTAAAAAATACTAAGTAACATATAAAATTTTTAAATTAGCTGCTTGTTACAAATAGTAAATTATAAAATCTTAACGTTTAATCTCCACTGCAACATAACGGTCTAGTTTTAATCAAATAGACACTTTTTTTCAGCGGAAAGTCAGAAGTTGTTACGTAATGCGCACGCAACAGGAAGTAGTAGCAGCCTTTATGCTACCGGTAGGTTTAACTTATCGTTTGATTTCCTAAACAGATGTGTTTAGGTATGATCGAATTTTTAAGCAAAAGCCTTTATTACAGTAAATACTATTTAAAAAAGTTTATTATTTTTCGTGCTTACAAAGAATCAACAAAAACGTAAGATTTAATACAAACTTTTTCTGTTAATCAACCATATAGCTTGCATTCGAAAAATATGCAACGTTTTATCACCAGTATATTTATTACGATGCCAAATAATCACAAAAATAAATTTAACTTAGATTAACTTTTAAACTTAAAATTAATCAAAACTTTAACGAAACAGAGAGCATCCGAAATTTTTTTCGACCTGTGACAAAAAATTGATCAAAGAAATCGTGAGCTCGTGAGCTCATGAATCGTGTTACGTGAAGTGACCAAACATAACTTACATCACCGCCCAAACCCAAACACAAACTGAAACTTTCCACATGATTGATAATCAAGTTCTTGCTTTTGGTTTTGGCTCGTAGCCAAGGCTCCTAAACAAAGCAAAGTAAATTTTTTTTGTTTCTTCGAAAATGACGAAGCGTAAAAACCAGACTAAAAAGAATGTTCTACTTGACCGGAGGTCGGAAACCTGCGGCCTCTATGACAATAGAATTATGTGTCAATAACTATAGCTGAGAAAAAAAAAACATATTCATTTTAGGGACAACAATTTAGAAATTCGAATCAGATTCAAAGTGATGGCTTTTTTTTTAGAAATCACTATTTTTTGGAAACGAAAATTAAGAAAACCGGGACATATTCAAAGTAATTACGCTGTTTTTGTAAGGTATTTATTAGATAACTTATAAGGCCTCCTTTGTTAAAAATTTTGAAATCTAGCCTCCAATAACAAAAAGGTTTCCCACCTTTGTCCTAGACCAATGGTTCTCAACCTTTTCTGTGTCGTGGACCCTTTTTGTGATTTGGCTGAAACTTGTGGACTCTTTTAATAAAACCAGTTAATATTGTTACGTTTATGTGGTCTCCACTGGAAAAGGAAACAAAATTTCAAATATTATTGAAGAGCATACGAAATACCTCATGGAAAAGTTTAGTAATCTACACTTGCAATGAAATAATAACAGTTAGAGCAGAGTATACCGTGCAATGAATTAGATAGGAAGAAAGATTGCAAAAACAGTATTTCTACGTCATTTTAGTCTTAAACTAAGTTTTGCAATTTTTTGCTGAAATAAATAACACATTTTAAGTGTGCTCGATGTCCTGTACCTGTAAGTGAGCGAAAGCTAACGTAATTTGCTTTAGACCTATATTTCGTATAAACTGATAGGTATACTTGGGAAAAGCAAAATATGAAAACCTAGTGTTTGTGTGTCAATTTATGTTTTGTGAAAGCGTAATTTGTAGCATATGGAGCCTCACTTCGAAAAGATTTTAACAACTGATAAGAATCGTCACAATTACAACAGGAAAGATTGTGAGACTGAAAGTGAAAGTAGCTCTTATTGCTATACGTAGTTCAAATAAATTGTAGAGAGTGAAGTAAGCTAACGTCGTCTCTGTTAATTTGCACTGTTGATTGAATTTGAAAGATTGAACAAAACTTTTAATAAACACATCTGGGCATCTTTATTTAATTTAAGAATGCGCTGCAAGAAGAAGCAGAAGTAAAATGACTCATAGGCTATATTAAGTACCGGTTTGGCTTACATTTCTAAATAGTGTAGGCTACCTCAATGTGTCATTTGTTTCTACTGTAAGTTCTCTCTATAATTGCTTATAAAGCTCTCAAAATTACAATTGCATTTTTCATTAAAATACTCGCAAAAAGACCAAACATTTTTAAAAAGACACAGAAGTTTCTTTACCAAAAGTACTCTGAAATTAATAAATCTTCAAAATTCTGATAGAAGTTTAAATGAAACCAATGAAAACTTTTTGTAATTTTCATCTCTTGCTATAGGGGAAAAAAACAAACCGCAAAAGAAGCTGAAAAAGCCGTGTGCGAAAAAACTGCTGAATCGTGATTCGAAAGGAAGCTATCAAAAAAAGAGCCGGCAGCATGGTCAATTGGTTGAAAGCACTATGATTTAATGGTGAACCTCATCGAGATGGTCACTGTTCAAAACCTATTCACGCCGCTGAGTTGTGTTCTTGGGAAAGATGCTTGATGGCACTTTTCTCTGCTTGGCGGTCCTAGCAAGCAGCTAGCAACCTAAAATTTCAGTCATATCTCTAATAAAAACTAAAAACTAACTAAAATATAAAATTTTGACCAGGCAACAATACCTCGTATCTTGGCTTTCCAGAAGCAGATCGAATTAATCGCGTCACAGTTGCCCTTAGTATAGTGTCTATGATACTTTCCTGTGAGTTAAGAAGATAAATATAGAAATTAGAAGTAAAAGAAATAGCTGCTTTATCACTCTCAAACAGTACTCAATTAGGATATCCAGTCCGGTTTCACAACAAGGCTTTTTATCGAAACTGCACAAAGATTTTGTCTTGAATTGGAGAATACAATAAGATGTCTTTCAGAAATTTTTCTACGACAGGGGAGGCCAACCTTTTTTCCCAAACCGCCAATTTTATTCAAGTCCAGTTCACATGCGCCACACAAACGAAAGACTTCAAAAATTTCATAGTGAAACCAAGCTGATCTATAAAAAAAAAAAAAGTCATCGCTGGAAAAATTCTCTAAATTTTTACTTTTCCTACTGAAACCAAGCTGTTCTCTAAAAAAAAAAAGTCATCGCAACACCACAGCGGATTTGCTCTTTAATGTCTTCGCTGCGGCTCCCACTGGCTTTGAAAAATAAATAAATCTTTATTTTACTCTCTCAATTGTCAAACTCATTAAATTTGTTACTAGGGTTGCCAACCGTCCTTTATTGGAAAGGACAGTCCTTTATTTAACCCTTTCCGTCCTTGTCCTTTATGAAGTACAGAAATGTCCTTTATTTTAAATATCATTTTACTTACTGCCAATTTTGCAATTAGAACGTGTATTTAAAAGTTGATTTAATTTTTGCAAACACTGAATCAACATTTATATATTTCTAAACGTTCTCCAGCAACTTTCCAAGTTGTTTTCAAAAAAAATTATTTGCCCCCTCCCCCCTAAATCATTAGAAGAAATGGTTTTTCAGCATACTGTGAAAGGATTTTTAGTGTTATCTCTTCAAAATGGCGAAATAAAAGAAACAGATGCTCTGCAGAAATAATAAAAAATAAGCTTTTCATATTCCTGTACTTTAACTTCAAAGACAGCTGTTTAGAATTTGCTGAAAAAACAAAAGATGACCTTTAATTGTTGAAAGCAGCAAAAAGTCAAACCAAACACAATTTTAAAAAATAAAAAGATTTACACAATTTTTTATTTTTATTTTTTTATGATGCATATCAGAGGCGTGCGGTCAGGGCATGCAAGTCATGCGTTGCAAGACCAAATTTTTAGAAATTGCATGACGAACTTTTGCGCGATGAGGTAGTTATCGTTCAATTTGATGAGAAATATTACTGTTCGGGATAAAATCTGAGGCAGATCTGAGACGAAGACCCGTTTTTTTGCGTTATTTTAGACAATACCGCGAATTTAGGACGAAAAGTAAGAAATCGGAGACTGGTTTGAAGTGATGACTTTTTTTTTTGGAGATCACTGCATTTTCAGAAGAAAAAGTGCATTACCAGGCAACAATTTCAAGTGATGACCTTTTTTTTAGAGAGATCATCAAAAATCTAGGGCGAAAATTGTTCTTGATCACCATGACATTACGACTAAAAGTTACAATCTCACACCCATAACATACCTATTTTCATGATCAGATTTTGGCATGCAAATTGCATGGCCAGACTCAGAGGTCACCGCACGCCACTGATGCATATACTCGTATATAGTGATACAGATGGGATTGAAAATTATGTTTATATCTATTTTCCATATGTCCTTTATTGAAACTTGTCACAGTTGGCAACCCTATTTGTTACGTTTTTTGCAGAGGTTGGCATTTTTAACGCAAGTTTTTTTAAAAAGTTTAAAATGGCATATATTTATAAAAAATCAATAATTTGTTTTAAAATCGCAGTGTTTCCATTGCTTTAGTTTAGAAAAACAGTTCTTTTAAATTAGTGAAGTCACATATATCACATCGTCTGAATTATACCGCGAGATAATACAGCCACACATTTAAGAAACATTAAATTTTTCAAGCACATTGTTTTTGGACTTTTTTAAGATTTGATTTTTAGGTAAGGACTCATTATTACTAAGCATGCTCTTCGGCAAGCCGGGAATCACTTATCTCATTTTTTTCTGTCAGCGATCTTAACAAAATTGTTTTTGCCGCTTGTCATCAAGTAGCTATTATTTTTATTACCGTATTCATATTTTTTCATTGTTAGCCTAAGTGAAATATTATTGGTTTGTGTAATTTTGAATTTCTTAATTCTAATCAAAAAAATTTGTAGCTCCCGATGTTTTCTTTTCTGTAAGACAAGGGCCTAGATGGCTCTTTGAGCGATTGAAGTTGCCAACCCCTGGCCAAAGCGTTTTTACTTAAACATTTTTCATAATCTTTAAGGCTTCGTTAACTGCCTTTAAAGTATCTAATACTTTTAAGTTTTGCTATTTATTTTGTGGAGACGAAAAACGGTGGATGATGGGGTGAGCTGGCTTATTCTTCTAAAGCATTAAAAAAAAAAAACTTGATAGTGCTCAACCTTCTATTAATACAAAAAACAAAAGCTCCAAAACCGGGACTGAGTTTATTACAATCTGCAACTGCGCTGAATAGGCTACTATTCGGTAAGGCTGCAGACTCAAGCCTTATAATTAACAAACTAGAATTCCACCGACACCACAGCTCTTGCTAAAAAGGTTAACTGACAACACGAGTATCACAAAACAATGGGATAAGTTGTAAACGATTAAATCATATCAAATTACAGTATTTCAAAACAAACTTAATTTACTCATTTCACATAAAAAGCACCCAATGATGTTACAGCAGAAATAACGATAGCACATAAAACTAAACAATGATGAAACTGCAAAAGTATTTCAAGCACTCAACATAAAAAATAGCGCCCATCGATTTAAAACCAAACTTTAGTCAAAAAGCAAATTAAAAAATGGAATCTGGTTTGAACAATGTGTTTGTAATATTTAAAACAAACTGATCTATCATCCTATTTGTTCTGTTTCCTTTTTCAAACAAACAATAAGTTCAGGAGATTAAAAATACAAAAAAAAACTCTATTACGCAAATATAAGACATCAAACTAAAAGAACTAAGACCGAATTATATTTATAATTATGGAATTCTTTCGCAATGTTATTATCGATATACTATCTTATATGCATAATAAAAATAAAAAAATTAAAAAAATCAAATTACTGCTATTGCTATCAAAAGACGTGACTAATAAACAATAATGGTAAAATACAAATAAACTTAATAATAAAATTAATAATACAACATATGATGCAATTGGAAAAACAGTTTTTGCAAAGCAATTCTATAATGGTTTCATAAAAAAAAGTATTTATTATAATTATCGCTACTTATCCTCGTGACTCGCAGGAAAACATCGTAGGCGCTACAGAAGCAACTGTCAAGAGGTGCAATCCTGCAACGCTACCGATGAATGTAGTGTGAAAAAGTAATTCAGTTTAATGCTTTAATTCTACAGTCAATGATATTTGTACAACATATTTTACATTTTAAATTAAAAATACAAATATAAAAATACACCAGAATTTGGCGCCTCTCTTTCGATTATTTATTTTAGCAAATATAAAATTTGATTGTTTGTCTCTGCTGATTTGCAAAATTCACCAACAAGCGAATAGTTGAGAGAATTCGGCCTTCTTGTCTAAAAAAATTATGAAATGGGAGGTTTTTAAAATTTAGCCAAACTTTTAAAATTAAACTATGCAAATAACATCAATTCACTAAATGGGTGTCACCGCTGGCTGTTTAGTTCAAGCAACAATCGAACCGATTTGTTTTAATTTTGACGACCTCAAAAAGAATCATACAATGCAACTCTTGCATAGTTACAGCGATTTAGTTAATATTAACGGGATAGATTTTTCAACCACTTTGAAGCTAATGCCATGTTGGCTTTTTCTTGCCGATATAAATTAAACTATATTATCTTTACCCACTCGAATACACAAAAAAATGCAACCAAAGAGCTCGCTCATACGTCAATTTTGCAAACAATCAAATCTTATATTCATCAATATAATCGAAGGTCTGGCGCCGAATACTTGCGACATCAAAAATGATTACCGAACAAACGTAACAACATAGAAAAGTATATTATGATTTTCTTCAAAATAAAACAAAAAAGCTACAAAATTTACACCATTTACCTGTGAAAGGTTCAGTAATCTTTTTGTATATTTAAAGTGTGCATTTAACATCATTTCTGACGTCCGGGCAGGGGGTCTCGGTTTAATACTTGGGCCGGCTATACCTGATGCAATGATGCCTATTAATGTATGTACGACAGCATCACACATCATATTTCTTGCCCAAGTGAACTGTTGTGGAGATAAAAGCACGAACGCTTTGGTGCATAAAAAAGGGTTTGGTTTACCAACTGAACAGACAAGAAATCTTGAATACCCTTTGGTTTGTAACTTATTTTAAAATTACAAAGATCTCAAAAAGTACTGCACTGTATAATAACCAATGTGTCAATGATAAAGTTTTAATAAGTTAAATACATACTGTGCAAAAGTATTAGGACAAATTTATTGTTTGCTACAAAAATATTTTGCTATGTAAGTCTCTTTTGCTAAATAAAATATTAATATCAATAATTTGTAGCAAAGGTTTATAAAGAGGCTATGGAGCATTTACTGGGGGAGAGGGGGGCACAAGCAGAATCTGATTTTTGTTTTTACTTGACTTTTGGGAGGAAAAGAAAGAGACAGTTTTAAAGTGAGAACTTTTTTATAGTTTTGGTCTACACAATATTCTAAGCTGGGGGCCAAGGGTGTTTGAGAGTCTCTGAAAAGGGGGCCACGAACCACCAAAGTTTGACACAGGGCTGGGGAGTAGGAGTAAGGAGTATGAGGAGTCATAGTTTTTCTAAGGAGTAGGAGAAACAAAAAATATTCATTACTCCTTACTCCTCTACTGCAGTGTTGGTTTGCCATACCGTCTGGAATTTTAAGAACATTGTAATTAATTGAAAAACCAAGACTGATTCCAAGTAAAAAAGCTTCATTCATTTATTTTTTTTGAGAACTCCATAATTTTTTCATGAAAATGGAAAAATTTGAGACTGATTCCAAGTGAAGATCTTTTATTTTTTAGAGAACTTCATGATTTTGTTATAAAAATTGAAAAATCTGAGACTGATTCTAAGTGGAGAAACTTTTAAAAAATTACTCCAGAGCAGGAGTAGGATAAAGAAAAAACCTTTTACTCTGGAGTAGGAATAGGAATCACCACTACTCCCCAGCCCTGGTTTGACAACCCCTTATTTGGAGTAAAAATTTAAATTAAATAATTTTTTGTTATTAAATTGAATAAAAAAAATTTTTTGTTATTAAATTGAATAAAAAAAATTTTTTTAATAATTACGGTAAGTTTATTTTTTTCTATCAAAATTTAGGATATAGTTAAAATTCAAAATAGTTTGGTCCTAATACTTTGCACAGTACTATATATTTTTTATAACTTTAACAGAACCTGACAGCATTATTATTTTTACATCCAGATAATGCTTTGTTCTGGTTATTTTAATAATGCACAAAAGCATGTTGGTGATATATTTTTACTCAATTTTTTTACATAAATTCAGTTAACAGACATTGTAGAACCAGTTCAACAATAAAACTAAAAAAGAAAAAGAACTTTAACATTATAAACTTTTCTGATGCAACAAGAAAAACTTCTTTAATATTTTTGAAATAAAACAAAGTAAATAATCTTCTATACAAAATTAAAATTTTCTTACAAAACTTCTATTACTTTCAAAACTTTTATACAAAATCAAAATTTTCTTCTTTTATGTGGTTATATCCACATTCTGATATCTTACAGCTTGCAATTTGGTTGCCCAATTTTACAGATTGACCCAGTGTTTTCCCATGGATTAAGCCACAAATTAAACCACCTATAAACGTGTCGCCTGCACCAAGTGTGTCAACCACCTGTGTTGGAGTAACTGCAGGAACCATAACCACATCGCCAATGTTTCCAGCTATTCCGTAAGCAGCACCTGCAGCTCCCCAAGTACAAACAACAAACGCACCATCTTTGCAAAACTCTTTAAATCCATCTACAGCTTTTTCAGCATTCAAAAAATGCTTTGATTCAGCAAATTCACGGCTGACCACAACAAGATCAGCCAATGGCATCAAAGAAATAACATTTGAGCGCTTTGGCTTTTCTGCTTCCAGAGACAGAAATATTCTATCAGCTTTTGAATGAATTGATTTATTATGATTGTCAATAATCATCATTGCTTTTGAAATCGCATCAATGCTTCTTCCTTCAAAATGTATATAAGCATATTTAGTAAAATTGAGAGGTATAAGATCTTCAGCAGAAAGTTCTGGCAATGATCTCCTGCAATGTAAAATTGTTCGAGATCCATTTTTGGAATTGATTATAACTTGAGAGCATGGCGTTTCATGATTGTACTTGATTGCAACATTGGTCATGTCCACATTATAGGATTGCATTTCTTTATAGACAAAATTTGAAATGACATTTTTGGCCATATTTTTGTTATCAGCAACTGTACCAACAAAGTCAACTTGCTGATTAAGCATTCCCAAAACAGCACTTGTGTTGGCAGCATTGCCTCCTTTTTGCCAATATGAACAAATAGATCTTTGATCAGAGTTTTCTGTTGGGTATTTATCACAGATGGTAACTATGTCCAAACATAGCAGTCCAACACAAAGTACATTTTTGTTTTTTCCAATCAAACATTTATCAGAAAACTTCATTTCACAACTCTTACGATGCAATAGACTATATTGAAAACATAAAATAACTTCAAGAAATTAAATAAAAAAAATGATTCAAACCAAAAAAATTTGGGTCTCTTTAAGAAAAAACTGTAACTGTTGTTTGTGAGTGAAACTAAACCAGAAGCTCCTCTACAGCGCTAGGAGGCAATAAAAAAGAAACCGAGAGAAAAAGTCTCTCAAAAAATGATAGTAACCACAGGGAGATTCCAGGTTAGTTTCACTAACAAAAATTGGGTCTCTCCAAAAAGTCACCATAAGCAATTTTTTCAGTGAAACTAACCTGGAATCCCCCTTTCAGCACCAGGATGGAATAAAGAAGAAAATAAGAGAAAAAGGATCTCCCAAGAAACGATAGTAACCACTGGGGGATCTGGGTTAGTTTCACAAACAAAAATGGCTTGCATTGACTTCTTGAAGAGACCCCAAAAATTGCTCACAATTGCTCATTGAAAAGATGCAAAAATTTAACAATAAAGTTTAGCAATATTATTTTTAAATAACAGTATTTATGATTGCTTAAAAAATATATATATATAATCGAATAATTTCAATAATACAAATGACATTTTACTGTATTTGTATAGAATAGTTGTTTGGAAAAAAATTGTATTTTACCTACTTAAAAATTAAAACACTTATAAGCAAAAATGAGTTTGTGAAATGTTGAAATTTTATAAGTATTTGCAATCCATAATGTACAAATATAAGTATTGTACTACTGATGACATTAATATTTAAAAATTTAATTCTATTTTTTTCACTGCTTTTATACAGTTAGCAAACTTATATCATGTATCTTTAAACAGCTGCTAAAAATTAATAATAGATTTTAAGACTTCAAATACAAGGCTAGCAATTATGGACTTAAGCTTCAACAACGACGATAACAACAATCATGCAATTTGATGTCCTTTTGATTGCAACCCAACATTGCCCTACACAAACTTTTGTTGACTGAAAATTAAAGAACAATAATAAAGAACAATAGTTCTTTATTCTTTTCATTCACAAACATATGCACAAACATTCAAGAATTACCGGCTTTCTTATTCCTAAAAAATTGTTTAGCTTTACTGACTTTGCTATCAGCTGGGTTGCACCTTTCAGGTGGCAACTCCCAAAAACAGGGGCAGTAGTTACAGTCTGCCACCATAATAGTCTATTTATTTTTTCAACAAATAATGCGCTATAAAGTCCAGGTATTTGACACGTAAGCAGGATTACAAAATTGACGTTAAACATGTAGCAATCGTAACCTGCTTGACAACCACTAGTCACCACTGTCATTCTGGCAGAATTCTTTTATTTCAACAAAAAAGAAAAAAGAAGAAAATTCTCTAGCTCCAATAAAAAAATTGCGGATGAAAACAACAACAAAAAATTCGTTATATGGCGCACGCAAACAAAACAATAAAAGCAAACACATAGCAACGGGTCAACACAATCAAACCTAAATTTAAAACTTTTTTTTAGAAAAATTCATCAAATGCAAAAATTTCTCAAACGCTAAGTTGAGTTTTATCCTAACTTTATAACTTTAAAAAATTAAACTTGTAATTTAAGCCAAAACAAACTTCTTCTTCTTCTCCTTTCGGCCTTTCCCTTTAGTCAGGGGTGGCCACAGCGTATCATCATTCTCCACATCTTTCTGTCTTCAACATCCATCTCCTTCACACCAATTTCCCCCATATCTTCCTTCACAACATCGAAAAACTTCTCTTTGGTCTCCCTCTTCTCCTCTTTCTCGGTAACTCCATTTCCATTATTTTTCTTCCTACATACTCTTGGTTTCTCCTCATGACATGTCCATACCACCTCAGCCTGCCCTCCCTCATCTTCTTTCTTAACCGTTCTACCTTAACGATACTACTGATGTGCTCGTTTCTAATCTTGTCTTTTCTTGTCACTCCCATAGCAAACCTCAACATTTTCATCTCTGCAACTTCCATCTCTTCTACTTGTTTTTTTGTGACTGCCACTGTCTCAAGTCCATACACCATTGCTGGTCTTACCATTGAAAAAAACAAAACAAACAAATAAGTAAAAACTCAAAATTTTACTGCAAAAATCTATTAAATACAAAATTCCTTAAAATTTATTCAATTTTATTTCCACTTGCTACATTTTAACTATAACAAATGTATTAATAAAAAAA
Source organism: Diplosoma virens (assembly GCA_963680785.1). Lineage (NCBI taxonomy): Eukaryota > Metazoa > Chordata > Ascidiacea > Aplousobranchia > Didemnidae > Diplosoma > Diplosoma virens. The sequence continues at coordinate 23,610,909 of OY796885.1, read as the reverse complement.
ACAAATGAAGAACGACACCATTGCAAAGTTACTAAAATGTAACAACCAACTATCAGTCAAAACTAGCACTGTAAACAACTCTTCATCACTCGGCACAATGACGCGAAATGTGTTAACTTTATCGATGCGTAAAAGTAGTTATTACGTCACGAAGGAGAATAGTCTCGCAAACATGAAAGGCATTTACAAACGAACTTTTAACCTTTAATTATACTCCCTTATGATTTCAAAATCATCGTTAACGAAAAAGTTTTCAAGATGCGCCGGCTATCGCAAGTAACCCCCGCCGGGGTGGTAGCAGTGATTCGTTTTCTACATCATTGCCATTTTCCAGAGTGGCATTATGCCTTTCAGCGTCTTTTTCAAAGTTGGATTCAGAACTAGAAGACACAAAATTTGGACCGACCGTTGGTAAATCGCCGAAATAAGACTTTCATCATCTCGCTCTCCCTCATACGCCCATCGTCTCCTCATGTCACACATATGTCTCGGCATCCCATTAACTTCCACATTGTGTTTAGAGTTAACCTTTGTCACTATTCTGGGATTCCATAGAGAAGTGCAACGGGCTTCGTGAGGTTTTACCCAAACTTTATCACCCACGGAGTATGCACGTTTATCGCTTTCCTGACTATCATCAATTTTAGAATTAACTTCTACCTCCAAAAACGGATTTCGCCATTCGTAAAAGATAAGCTTACTCGACGGAATTATGCCTTTACTGCCATGTGGGGTGATATTGTACCAGAAAACGCAGTAGTCAATGCTTTTCCCGCAAAGAGCAGACATTCGCTTAATTGTCCTGTGATTGCGATCCACTATCTCGTTCCCAAAAGGTTTGCAAGCGCATCTAAAAGTTAAACTTATTTTCCAAAGCTTACAAAATTCCTGCATCAAGTTGGATCTAAACGATTTAGCGTTATCACACAAAATTTTAATTGGTGGACCAAACTGAGAAAATATCTGTCTTAACACAGACACGACTTGACTTTCTGATTCATTTTGAATGTTTATCCAAATGACAAATCGACTTGGGCCGCAATCAACCATTGTCAAGTACTTCTGACAACCATGGTGTGTTACGTCTAGCGCGAGACGTTTCCAATCTTCCTCTACACTCAACTCTCCTCCGTTAATTCTCACTGCGCTCGGATCAATTGACTGGCACTCGCGGCAATTTTTCACAACAAATTCCGCGTCACTGTTACTGTAGCTGGGGTCTAATTTTCTTGCAAAATGCAGTGTCGTTTCAGCACCACAATGATGCAAAGTATGAGATTGCTCTGCAAGACCACAATTGTTAGGAAAGTTTTCATGGAGGGCAATTGCACAATTCGAACTTGAAGAAGGTATGGTCAGCCAATGCCTTGGAACGCGCGTAAGTCCATCAGCCTTATTTTTAGTTGTAAAAACAAGGGACACGCTCCAATCGACTTTGTATGCTTTTAGTGTTTCCGAAAATATTGAAAGTCTTCTTTTTACTAACATTTCGGATAGTCCAGATACTCTAATGCGTTTATCTTTTTTTCGACAATAATGACAACCATGAGTAAACGGCGGCAGAGTCTATAAAAATTGTAATATCCCGGCTCCCCATTTCATGGCTAAATTGACTTCTTGAATCACTGCATTCAACTCAGCCAAGTTTATGTGAATTCCATCATCGGCTTTCGCAACCAAGCCCCGTCTTCAATGATCTGGTTTTTTCTTTCCAAAGCAACACCACACGCTATTTGACTAGCGTCACACCAAACATTTAACTTTCCGGAAGAAGCCGACCAAATTTCTTTAATTGGGTCATCAACGTCCAAACGACTTAAAACTTCCCTCAATCTTTGAATAGCAACGGACCCAGCAAAACTATCCCATGCGTTACTCTAACAGCTTCTTTTTACAAAACTGCACGCTACTCGCAACCATCCGGCAACTGGGTAATGACCAACCAATTTTCCACACAAGGAAAACACTTGCCGCTTTGTTATAGAATTCAGATTTGACGGATTTATCTCTTTCTTTAGCTCAGTTCGTCTCCAATGAACAACACCTTTCTTTTCATAAGTTTGCAAGTCAAGGACTTTTGCAGAATTTAAATTTTCTGATGGTTTGGTTATTAGTCCAAATTTTAATAAATGATCTTTTACTACTTGGGCACTTACCACGTTGAGGTCAATGATAATGTCATCATAATAATGGTCAGTTGCTTTAGAAATCTTCTCATCTAACGACAAAACTTTAGAAACGACAGCTTTCATTATTTCAGGGGCGCAGTTTAAACCAAATCCAAGCCAGATCAGTTTATAGAAATTGCCCTCAAATTTAACAGTTTGATACTTGCTGCATTCATCAGCAACACTTATCTGCATGTAGGCATCGCGTAAGTCTAACAACGCACAGTTGGCCGATTTCTGCCTCCACGACCTCAGTTTCTCGTCACAAGCATCTGCTTCTGCCCCGCTACATTCAACAAATTCATTTAATTCTCGAAAATCAAGCACTGGTCGCACCTTGTCTTTCTTTTCTTGAACAAGAGCCATTAAGGGTATTGTGGTGATTTTCCCTCTTTACGTGTCACTTTATTAGTTACCTTTTTCTTTCATTTCTTGTACAGTGTTGGTGACGTCATAGGTTTTGCCTTGCATGTTTCTTTTTCGTTATTTCAGTTAGTTAGCAATCAACATGGTATCTGTTGTATTTCTGTTTGCCTTAAATTTAGTCTTTTAAAGCCTTAATAAAAGGTAATAAAGTGTGAGTCATTACAATTTAAAAGACTAAAAATGGCTAATGCAGAATGGAGGTACTTGCAGCCAGAAAAGCTTACTATAGATCCCAATTCACATTTAGCTGAAGAGGAATGGAAATTCTGGCTTAAAACGTTTACTAACTTTGTCGAAGCTTTGCCTAGAGGAGAAAATACTGTAGATAAACTAAAGGTACTGACAGCTCATTTATCAGCTCCTATTTACAAACTTATAAGTGAAGAAACTACGTACGAGAGCACTATAACTGCATTACAAAATTTATTTGTAAAGCCAAAGAACAAAATCTACGCGCGGCACATGCTTGCAACAGCCAAACAAGACGCTGGTGAATCAGTTGATGAGTTTATTTTGCGTATTAACAAACTTAGTCAAAATTGTGACTTTACCGCTGTAAGTGCTCAAGAGTATAAAGATGACATGAAAAGAGATTATTTTATAAACGGACTTTCTTCAAACTTTATTAGGCAACGGCTACTTGAAAACAGGACTTTAACATTTACAGAAGCCCATGAAAAAGCTTGTTCAATTGAACTGGCAAAGTTAAATTGCGAAACGTATACCTGCCAAGATACATCCTCCCGACAGATGTGCGCTCTCCAAAAAGACGAAACCAAATCGAATGAAAATAATGTTAGCGTAATAGCTTTAAAAAACAATCTCGAAACTTTACGTGTTATTTTTGTGGAGAGTCTAAATGGCATTCCCGCAGTCGCTGTCCTGCTAAAAACGAAATTTGTGATTTTTGCGGAAAGGTAGGCCATTATGCGAAATGCTGTTTAAAAAGCAAAAATTCTTTGAACTGCGTAGATCAACCTTGTTTAGCCCCGACTACGGCTATGCGATCTACATTCTCACAACATGTCTTAGCTGAAATTACTATGAATAACATATCCGGCCAAGCTTTGGTAGACACCGGCAGTACCAACAGCTATCTAAACAAAGAATTTATGAAGAGAAATAAACTTCCGTATAAAACTATAAAATACTTTGCTAATATGGCCGATGTATCTCTTAAAACTGAAATTTGCGGCGTTTCTTACATGGATCTAACTTTTCTTGAGCACCACTATAAAAATTTTAAATTTTACGTTATGTCAAACCTAATTGCGGATTCAATCATAGGAGATGACTTATTACAACAACATAAGAGTGTAACTTTTGAATTCCGTGGAAAGAAAAAAGAACTTCACATTTCATCAATTATGCCAACTGCTCATGTACCATATCCTGATTTATTTCGCAACATTAACCGAAACTGTAAACCCATTGCAATAAAGACTAGAAAATTCTCTTTATCAGATAAAGCGCTCATAAAAGCGGAAACAGATAGACTGCTGAACGAAAATCGAATTGAAAGAAGTAATTCACCTTGGCGAGCGCAACCACTTGTGGTAGATAATGGGAAAGAAAAGAGAAGGATGTGCATTGACTACAGCCGTACAATTAATTTATTTACAGAATTAGACGCCTACCCTCTATCAAGTATCGAATCAATTGTTAACGAAGTTGCCAAATGGAAACGTATGAGCACTCTAGATTTAAAATCGGCTTACCACCAAATTAAAATTCATCCAAAAGATCGTCCCTACACCGCATTCCAATCCGGATTAGAATTATACCAGTGGAAAGTTATGCCATTTGGCTTAACGAATGCTGTGCCTGCCTTCCAGCGCGTGATGAACGAATTTATCGACCGTTACAAACTAAAAAGAGTAAATGTATATTTGGATAATATTACAGTTGGCAGCATGGATCAAGCTTCTCATTACGAAAATTTATGTGCATTAAAGGAAGCTGCAAAAAAAGAAAATTTTACTTTTAATGAAAACAAGTGCCAATACAATCGTTCACAAATTCAACTTTTAGGCCATTTAGTGGGAAATGGCGAGATCAAACCCGATCCAGAGCGCATTGCACCGCTGAAAGATCTAGAAGTTCCAAAATCAAAAAAAGAACTCCAAAGGATTCTTGGTTTATTCAGTTACTATTCAAAGTAAGTTCCTAATTTTTCAGAAATTATAAGGCCTTTAGTTCAAAACGAAGCCTTCCCACTATCAAACAATGCCATTTCTGCCTTTCATCTAATAAAAAACAAGCTTGCCGACGCCACTTTACAGCCGATAGATGAAGCTGTTCCGTTTACCATTGAAACCGACGCGTCCAATTTTACCATTGCTGCAACCTTAAATCAAAATGGAAAACCGGTAGCCTTTCACGCTAGGACCCTTCCGACATCGGAACAACGACATTCAGCCATGGAGGCGTACGCTGTTGTCGAAGCGCTTCGAAAATGGAAGCATTTGCTTTTAGGAAAACATTTTACACTGATCACAGATCAGCGTAGCGTATCGTTTATGCTTGATATGAGGCATACATCAAAAATCAAAAACGATAAAATATTACGATGGCGATTAGAGCTTGCCGCTTTTGATTTTACGATATCGACCGGGTAAACTTAATTTCGCTCCAGATACGCTTTCTCGCGCTATTTCCGCATCCGTATCATTTCCATCATTGAAGTCGTTAATCAATTTACATGAATCATTGTGTCACCTTGGAATTAATCGATTGGCTCACTATGTCAAAGTTAAAAACTTGCCGTTTTCGTTAAGCGATGTCAAAAATGTTATACAAGCTTGCAAAGATTGCAGCGAAGTAAAAGCTTCTTTCCTGAAACCAGAAGACAAAATGAACTTAATAAAGGCAACCTAGGCTTTTGAACGAATTAGTATCGACTTTAAAGGACCACTTTTATCCGTTTCAAAAAATAAGTATCTGCTTGTTATTGTTGATGAATTTTCACGTTTTCCTTTTGCGTATGCGTGCCCCGATATAAAATCAGCGACCGTTATTGAAAAACTTACTCATTTGTTTAGCATATTTGGCTTTCCTGGTTATGTGCATAGCGATCAAGGGTCTAGTTTAATGTCGTTTGAACTAAAATCGTGGCTTCATAATTTTGGGGTGCCGACAAGTAGAACAAATAGATACAATCCCACAGGAAACGGACAAGTTGAGCGTTGTAACCGCACTATTTGGCAAACTGTGTTATTAGCTTTGCGTTCAAAAAAACTTCCTCTGACTCACTGGGAATACGTTCCAACTGATGTACTTCATTCTATGCGATCTCTGCTGTGTACCGCTATCAATTGCACACCACATGAACGTATGTTTTCGCACTTTCGAAAGTCATTTAACGGTGTATCATTGCCTTCCTGGGTGAAGCCTGGGCCAGTTTATGTGAAATGTCATGATCGCAACAAAAATGACCCGCTAGTTGAAGAAGCTGAGCTCATTGAGGCTAACCCGCATTACGCCCATGTAAAATTAAATGATGGAAGAGAAATCAATGTTTCTCTACGAGATGTAGCTCGAAACCCTGTTGCTGATGCTGCGAACGATACAAATCTTTCATCGCATTCTGACGATACCGAAAACACAATTTTACCGCAAAGTGATAATGAATCTAATTCGTTTTCGCAACCTGACATAACTAGCAACGGTCGAGCAGCGCCGGACGATACTGAAAGCATATCATCTGATGCACCTTGCGAAACTCCTAATTTACGTCGTTCTTTACGTATTCGCCGACCTATAGACAGATATGGTAATAACATTTATTTTTAACGGGGGGAGATTGTGGTGATTTTCCCTCTTTACGTGTCACTTTATTAGTTGCCTTTTTCTTTCATTTCTTGTGCAGTGTTGGTGACGTCATAGGTTTTGCCTTGCATGTTTCTTTTTCGTTATTTCAGTTAGTTAGCAATCAACATGGTATCTGTTGTATTTCTGTTTGCCTTAAATTTAGTCTTTTAAAGCCTTAATAAAAGGTAATAAAGTGTGAGTCATATTACAGGTATCACACCCTCTTCATTGCATGTAGTTTTTACTAACCAACCGTTATCGATCCATCTATTTACTTCTGATTTGAATCTTGGATAAACAGCTTCGTCCATCTTATAAAAATCTACACAATTGCGTAGCACTGGTTCTTTCATCCAGTTCCACCTTGCAACTCATTTCTCTCCATCAAAATTGACTTTAAAGTAGTTTTTAGTGATTGTTAAGTTATCGACAGGCATTTCATTTGAGACTACAGCGGCTGCAATAGACAATTTTCCATAATCCAGACAGAATTTGAAGTGCTTTAACATGTTCGGTTCCGATTACAACGTCAACACCCGGCAACATTCTCTGGATTGCAACACATCGTACTTTAATCGTTTTACCCGCTATTGACAAAGTGACATAAGTTTCTTCCTGACAATCTATCACTCTTCCATCAGCAGTGATAATTTGTTTACGCTTACTTGCTTGAGTTGTTCGTACTGTAGGTCCCACTAAAGTTTGCGTACATCCGGTGTCAATTAAAGCACAATCATTAATTTTAACATTCATTCTTGGAACGATTGCGCTTTCGCTATAATTGAGGATATTGCTGGCGCACGCAATGCCCCATTTTTGTTTCCCGCAGAGCTATAATTTCGTGCCGCACAAAGTCGTGCAATATGCCCACGCTTTCCGCACGCATAACAAATTATCTCTTTTGCCTTAATACAGTCTTTTCGGTAGTGCGGACCTCCATAATTATAACATCTAAGAGTAGTCGCATTTGTATTGCTTCTCGCAACTGCGCCAACTTCAATCAAATCGCTTTCAAATATTTCAGTCATTAAAGCTCTAGAAATTTGTAATATTGCAGCCAAATCAAGCGTGTCAATTTTCGGTGTAGCTCTTAACTGGGCAGAAACTTTATTAGGTAACCCCATAACAAACAAAAGTTTAATAATTTCTCCATTTTCACCGTCGATATTTGCCAAATGGGCCAACCGCTTAAGATCAGCCAAATACACATCTACCGACTCACCATTCTTCCATTATCTGTTTCGAAATTCATTGTAAGCTAAAAATTTATCACAAGGGAAAGCAGTTCTCAGTGCTAATTCAATTTTATCAGCATCTCGCTTTTCCTCTTCTTTTACTTGATCATACACTGCAAATGCGGGGTCATCAAGAAACAGGGGAATCACAACTGCCAAATCTTTCAATTTAAGCAGATTTTTCGCTAAGTGTGCTTGCTTTAGCCAAACTGATACGTCACCGTCGCCATTAAATCGGTTCAAAACGTCCGTAACTTTTAAACTCATCTTTTCTTAATTTTATTTGCAACTTGGGCCTCGATAGCTTGTAACAAATGTATTAATAAAAGAAAAAAATGAAGAACGACACAATTGCAAAGTTACTGAAACGCAACAACCAACTATCAGTCAAAACTATCAATGCAAACAACTCTCCTTCACTCGGCACAATGACGCGAAATTGTGTTAACTTTATCGATGCGTAAAAGTAGTTATTACGTCACCAAGGAGAATAGTCTCGCAAACATGAAAGGCATTTACAAACGAACTTTTAATCTTTAATTACATTCAACAGTTACAAAAAACGATTATCACTTCATTAAACCAAACCTACAAACTGGATAGAGTTAGTTTAGGCAATTTGTACCAACACCATACTCAGTTTTGAGTAAAATGAAGTCGAACATGGGTCACTTTACGTTAAACGATATGTCACTTTAAGCGGAAATACTTGCCATAAAACTCAAAGTAAAACATGTTTTCGGTCGTATATGCGCATATGCCAAACATGTTTTGATATCTACGTTTCTTGCACATAAAAAATATGCAATCGGTTGGTGTCAACACCATACTCAATTTTGAGTAAAATGAACTTGAACGTAGGTCACTTTACGTTAAACGCTATGTCGCTTTTAGCGGAAACGCTTGACATTGAACTCAAAATAAAACATGTTTCCAGTCATATATCCACATAACCCAAACTGTTTTGGATATCTACACATCTTGTACATTACGAATATGCAATCGGTTGGTGTCAACACTATGTTCAGTTTTGAGTAAAATAAACTTGAACATGTTTCACTTTACGTTAAACGCTATGTCGCTTTAAGCGGAAACGCCTGACATTGAACTCAAAATAAAACATTTTCAGTCATATATCCACATAACCCAAACTGTTTGGAATATCTACACATTTTGTACATTACGAATATGCAATCGGTTGGCGTCAACACCATACTCAGTTTTGAGTAAAATGAACTCTGGTCCAAGTATGCCGCGAAGTTTGGAAAGGTAGCAAAGTGTGCCGAGGGCGCTAAAAATGTTTGACGAACCATTGGTCTTGGTTAAGGCAATTGAAGGAAAGAAATATGTTTGCTTTAAATGGGCGCTTTTAGACACATTAACAGCAGGCTTACTATTTTATCTTTATTTCTAAATAAAGTGGTTGGTTTTTATTGCTATAATTTTGGTTTTTAATAGCCTTTCTGGACAGCGTGCTAATTATACTGACAACGGCAAGTAAAGACAAAAGAAAGAGGACTGGACTTGACTTTGCCAGTAAAACTAGTTTCAAAACAAGTACAGCTTACAAGTTTTTGCTACTAACCCTTCAGTTTGGAAAATAGCCGAACTTATTTTTTGGTCAGTTCAGATGGTAACTCTGTTGACAACTTGTGTCACACGCTTCCATGAGTTTTGATTGAAAGTGCAGCTGCAGTGCGACAAAACATTTTTTTTTAAAGTTGTTAACTATTTGTTTTTGAAATGGGCAGAAGTAGGTAAAAAAAACATTGCAAACTTACCTGAACACTTTTCAAAGAGTGTTTTGCTTTAATTGCGCTTCTCAATATTTCTGCGTAGAATATTTTCGTCTTCGAGCCTATCATCAAGCCTATCATTAAAAAATAAAATGCATGACCATCGCCGAAATATTAAAAAAACTTTGGCTATCATGATCTGCAAGTAGAAGCAGTTTGCTTAATAAAAATAAGGTTAAAAGCCAATGTTCGTGCGATACGAACATGACATACACATGTCCAGACATTTAATCTTTGGAGTCGTGTAGCATTTGCATTTGAACAGTCTACAATTGTAGATTATCGTAGACTGTTGAAATGGTATCATTGAAGCAATTTGTTTTGATTGGAAATGAAGTCGCTTTACATAAATAAGGCTTTTTTTTTTGAAATAATATGTATATTTTTTTTACTAATTTTTTAATTGGTGGTGGGCTATGGAATTTATATCAAGCCATTTCAATTGGGTAAGCGCACAGAGCAATTATAATTTTTGGAATAATTTTTTTCGTAACGAAGTCATTTTTAACTAAATCATTTCTTTTTGCTCTCTCATAACTAAACACATTTATTAGAAATGACGCTGCTAGCATCTTGTTTTTTTATGAGTTAAAGAAGAGACTTGTTTCTTGCCTTCTTTTCACTTTATGTCTTTTCAAAAAGAAGCGAAAACGCACCTCAGGGCCTCAAAATTTGTTCACCAACTTTTTTTTATTTTATTTATTTTCATTTTTTCTGTTCAGCAATGTTAAAAACGTTGAGAAGAATTGTTATATAGGCTTTCTGCTACTTTAATCATATGATACGATACATTTTTAAAAAAGCACAATATTCTAGCTAATCGCGCTAGGCCTTATTTTTAGGGTAGGTCTTATTTTCGGAGAAACACGGTAGTAGTTTTGTTAAATGAAATTGAAAGTTATACATTTGCCATGCGAAACGAGAAGTTAACAAATACAAGAGTTACGGAAGTAGCTGCTTATTAAGTAAGCTGAACACAGCACGCGTACCATTTGCCTTTTTTTCGACAAACTTTTTTGTTTTGAGCGTCGATAAAAATCTTTTTAAAGAAAACCTTAATTGAGGACAATTTCAATCAAATAGTCATCGCGTTGGTGACGTACAAAAACTGCCTCTTTTTCATTAAAACAATGCATTGTCAGGAGGATTTATTTTAAAAAATTGTTCTAATTCTAAAATCTAAAAAATTTAAAAAGAATTGTTTGCATAGGTACGTACTTCCGAAAACTCATGACCGTTTGAAAGCGTAAGCTTTCAAGTTGGGAAACTCTTCCATTGATACATAAGCACAAAGTAATTCAAGCAACGGCTTATTCAGATACATCGCTTTCAGCGAGTCATTATACTGTAGTTTTATGAGTTCAACTTGAAGTTCAGAAAGTACAAAAGTGGGTGTAACATTGAAGGGATAAGAAAGATATTAAGCATCAGCTGCTTGCTTTTGATACACTGAAATTTAGGGGATTGATTTTGCAAATTGATTCGCGGGCCGCACAAAATTCTCTCGCGAGCCGCATGTTCGTCATCTTTGTTTTAACTGAATAAACTAAAAAAGATTAACTGATATTTCTATTTAAAATAGATTATCTTTTTTTGAAGAATTAAAAACGGAATTGAACTTGTCGAAACTTTATTTTGATTTATAATCCCTACCTCCGATGATACAAAAATCGCTTTGACACAACCTTTTTTTGCACCGCTGCAACAAAAAAGCTGCTAGTCCGAATAATAAGAACTTGCATCTCTTTTTTAAAAGTTTATTCACGTAGACCAGGGGTCATCAAATTTTTTTGACAAAAGGCCAGATAAGAGTGCTAAGCTTGCAATTATTGCTATCGAGTGAATTTGTTCGTAGCTTAGTTAAGTAAATATGAGTGAATATGAGTGAATTTGAGTGAATTTGAGCGTCAATAAAACAAACAAAGATCACGCTAAAAAAAAAGTATTGTAAACGGCTGTAAACGCGACTTAAAGCGTAAACTGTAATTCTGCCAGGACCCAAACAAGAGAACAGAACACCAGTCGTCACAAAATTTGCGAAAGAATGCCTTGAATGGTTTGTTGATGCAGAAGTCAAGCGGTTGCAAATATTTTGTGCAGCCACCAGGAATATCTGACATGACTGTTTTATATCGCTTCAGTTCATCCTTGCTTTCATCAAAAATATGGCATTTAAACGAGTCCCACACAAGCAAGCGTTTCTGGTAAGAAAAATTTGTCCACACTTTTTCTATCCAATCTGTCGTAAGACTTTCGTTCATCCAGTCATTCCGCGAAGCTGCTACTACGACCCCAGGGATCAATGTTAACTCTTTTTTAACTTTCTTAGCTGGGATCACAACATACGGTTTCATTTTTGTCTTATCCGCTTTCCCAGCCAAGCAAACAATGAGGCGGTTTTTCTCATCACCTGTGGTTCAGATGGGAACTCTGTGGATGCCTCTTTGATCAATAGTGGGAGCAAACAACTGCTTTTCGTTTGCTTTTGAACCTACTTAGAACAAAAACGGAATTTTGGGTGTTAAAAACTATATTTGTATAAACTCTAAATTAAAAAAAAATTCTATATTCGCCTTGCAATCGAAAAATCTACAATAAAAAATACATTTTCGACTGCAATAAAAAGTTTTTCTTTTAATAAAATATATAATACTGTACCAGTAACTCCTTACTTAATAAAACTATATTCAACAATAATTTATATTAGTGTTATAAAGATAAATTATAAAGACTAAATTTAATTTTTGTTAATGAAGAAAAGACTCGCGATTCTTAAATTCACTCTTCGTTGAAATGATGCTAGCGTGTACGACGATTTAACGGAATTCAATAGCTATATCCGTCCTCCAAGTGCTGAACTTGTTTGAATAAGGTCAGCGAAATTCCTCCAAGTTACAAACTACCCTTATTTAAATATGCGTAACTTTATGACGCCCAATCCAAAAAAAATATAGTTGTAATTTAAATACGAAGGAGAGGATTGAATTTATTTGTTACCTGCGATTTCGTACGCGCAGCTACTTAACACAATACAGCATAAAACAATGGTCAACTGACCATTCAGCAAAATCACGGTCACCGTTCCCTGAGAGAAATTATGGTCACTGTTTTATGAGACCAATGTCTCTCTATTTATAATAAACTTGAATTGGGCCACGTGGCTCGGACGACAAACTTTACAATGAAATCAATTTCATGCCTTTACACAGATCACTGCCAAAGCGAGGTCACATCACTACTATTTAATTAGAACGATGCATTTAGATCATTAAGAGCGGAGATAGGTCATCACATCTAATTCAAAAAGTCTATAAGTTGATTGATCTGTTAAAAAACGTCAAATACATAACATCTCCTCGCTATTGGCAGCTGCGACTTTCGCATTTCGGGAGGTCACAAAAATAATCCTATTTTTTTTTCGGAAAAGCGATTTGCATTACGTAACAATTGGTTTCGTATTGTTTAAGCCTACCGCATTTTACATTAAACTGTTAAAAGAACCAATTTTTAACATAAAATCATAATATGTTTCATAGTTCTTTTTCTTCCCGGTAACCGGCCAACGGCAGGCATTTTTTATTCGTGTCTTGTTCGAAGAAAACCGATTGGAGTGAGAGTTAGTTTTTGGGAGATACAGGGTTAGTTTTTTAGGAGAAAGTAGTTGGTTCAAAAGAAGTTTAGTTTTTCTTGAGCAATGTTGACAAATTTTTATAATTAACATGAGGTATTTTGGATAATATTAGAAACCAAACTGCTTAAATATGAGAAGCATCACATTCGATTTTCGATCTTAATAGAGCTCGTCAGTGATGCATATCTCACTGCGAATCGAACTCGCTGCATGTGGTCTTCCACGCAGGAGACAACACCACTAGACCACGCGAGTTGGACAACAACTCGACTACAAGCAGCTGGAAATGATTCCCGGCTTTGCCGCTCAAGGAATACACAGAATCCACTGTGTGATAAGACCAAGGCCCAACCTCATGACCGGGACTTACCCGACAAGCGGCATCGCGCTTACACTCCTAGAGCTTGACGAGCAATTTGCGCAACGTTTTTTCTCTTTTTATCTCTTAGAGCAACTAGTTCGATTTCTTTTTACTCTCACTCCAATCGGTTTTTCTTCGAATTAGACACGACCGCATTTTTTATTCATAATGACGCATGTATACGCGGTTGCATAAAATTCAAAAAAGAAAAAAATGACTTCTCTCAGTGTCCTAGGATGGCTGGCAGGGGTGCCAGTAATGGGGGATTTCCCCCAGATTTGGGGAAAATTTTGGAAGATATTTGCATGAATCTGAAGGAATTTTATTGGAAGATTTTGCATGAATCTGAAGGAATTTTTCAGGCAAGCCTGGGGGAAACAAAAAATTCTTACTGGCAGCCTTGATATCTGGCAGTTTTTGATGTTTTAGCATGTGTGTATCAGAGTTGAACATGGACTGGAGTCGGAGTCGGACTGGAACCGGAGTATGGCAAATTTTGTCGGAGTCGGACTGGAGCTAGAATTGGTTTTTGCTAATTTGCAAAGGAGTCGGACCGGAGTCGGAGTTTATCTTTTAAAAATCAATTAATTTCAAATATTATAAGAAACATTTTTATATCATAAAATGTTTTTTTGATCCTCAAAATGTTTTATTCCTGGCATTTATTTTGAGTTTATTGCTCATACCCGACACTTGCGACTAGTTCTTTATTTAATATTTAAAATTGACATGCAAAATAATCGCTATTGTTCAAGCAGATCCCGGCCTAACCTAACCTTAACCGCAACGCTTGCCTTTACATGAGTTCCTCTAAACGCGTGCGAGAAAAAAGATTTGTTGAACAATTGCGTAATTCAGATCATTGACTTCGTTTTTGTTTAAATTACAGTATTTATTTCTTCTTCTGAAGAGGGCTGACGCAAGCCGAAAACGTTCATTATGGTTTTCTTTTTTTTTTTTGTTAGTAATTTTATGTTAGGATGAATGTATTTATGCTGTTATATGTGGTCGTGGTAAGTTCAATCTAAGATAAAATATTATTATATTTAGTTAAAATAGATTTGATATATTTAGGGTATTTATTTTGAGCAGCCTTGATTACTTTTAACAAAAACATGAATTTTTCTTCTAATGAAGTTTGCAAACTTCTTGAAGATAACAAATTGCTGGAAATACCTAACACTTCTGAAAAGAGCACAGTTTGGCAAAAATTTTTATATTTAAATCATATTGAAAGTAAAGATTGTATTGGATACGTAATTTGTATAACTTGTAAGCAAGCACTAAAACATAATAAGTTGACTAGTGGAACAACACATTTAAATGATCACTTAAAATGATGCAAATATAATGCAAAAATAGCTCCTAAAGTAACAGCCTATTTTAGTAAGTCTGATATGAGCTTGTTAAAAGTTATAAAAGACACAGTGTTAAATAGTTCAGTTGCATTTGTTGTATCAGATGTAAGACCATTAAGTGCAGTGGAAGGTGATGAATTAATACAGTTTGCAAATGAAACGATAAAAGTTGGAGCTACACATGGCATTGTTAATGCAAAAGCAATACTTCCTTCCAGATTCACTATAAAAAGAAGCATAGAAAAAAGTGTATCACTTTCAAGTGAAAAGCTGATAGAGGAAGTAAATAAGGCTATTAAAAAATATACTTTAGTTAGTATTACCACAGATTTATGAACAGATCTAAGATCACATACCGTAAAACGGGGTAACTTTGATCAATTTTGAAGGTTTCTAGCTTCTAACAACCTGACGCTGTCAACAAGAAAACTTTTTTCCTGCTAATCATAACACTCTGTCTCTGAGCCATCGAAAAAAATATTTTGATGGCGTCATAACAGTTTCACGGCTGAATGCTTTCAACCAAACTGCTGAACAAAGTTACCCCGTACTTTGGGGTAACTTTGATCACACATCAAAAACCACTGTAAAAATAGAGTGAATAACATTTGGGTTAACTTTGATCATTGTTTTTATTTTTAAAATATTGTAATAGTTCAAAAATATGATTTTTAGTTGTTTGGAAAGGTATGTAATTTTCCGATAAGTTGTTTTTCTGAAACGCATCGAAACTTACCGAAACTTGCCAAAACTCACTGAAACTTATCAAAACTCACCGGTACCAACATTAATTCAGCTAGAGTGTCATAGAAAATCTGAGGTTTCTTTCCAGCGCAGTTTTTTTGACTACAAATCAAATATTATTACCGTTACCTTAACTGCTCAAAGTTATCCCGCTGAACAAAGTTACCCCGTTTTACAGTAACTTTTATTCTGTCCCATACATTTTATCATTCTTCTTCAATGAAGAGTGATATGTGTGAAAGAATTTAATGAGGCAAAAACACCCGAAAACTTTGAAAAAATACTTTTTAAAAGTTTATCAGACACTGGAATGCCTTTTGAAACATTGGTGGATCATTGTTTTATGTATGATCATTGTTTGGCTGATTAATTAGTAAGTTACGACCAACTTACTTATTGTTACAAGATTTGTTTTTTGTTTGTATACATGAAATTTTATTAACATGGAGTCGGATTGGAGTCGGATCATGGTTTAGAAAAAATTCTTGGAGTCGGATTGGAGTTGGAGTTTAAATCAATAAAGCTCGACTAGATTCGGACCCCAAAAAAAGTGACTCTGCTCATCTCTGGTGTGTATGTATGTATGTTTTTCTCGGTCATAACAGAACAAATCAAAGCATAAATCAAAGCACAGAAACACAATAAAAGCTGGAAAAAAAGGAAGCAGTAAAAAACGATATACGTTATAGGACATCCAAACAATATATTGTATAGATATAACAAAGTCATTACATTTGCCTCTACCCACAGTTATAGTGACACATAGTGATAACCAGCATCTACCCACAGTGACAAGCTACCTATTCCTAAACCATGTAAAGTAAATAGATCTGTTGCATTCAAATAATGTAGAAAGCAGTGAAGGGTTTAGCATTTCACTCATAAATAAACCGACGCGATTGCGTGAAACTAGCTCTACCGCCATTGACCACATTTGGACAAACATTACCAATACCGAAGTGAAAAGTGGTATTATTGTTCACAATATTGCAGATCATTTCCCTGTTGTTCAATGCTCTGCATTAGGATACCCGATCCTTCAAAAGCAACAGGCTTCAAGATATTTTACACTTAATTCTCTTGAAAAATTTCATTTAACTCTTAAAAAGGTTGACTTATCACCTGTTTTGCAAGAACTTGATTTAGATAAATCTTATGCAACTTTTAACGAACTATTACATAATCAATTTGAAATATTTTTTCCGTTAAAGCCACCTAAAAAAAGAGCGCCTCGTTCTAAATGGTTCAGCAAAGAGATCCGCTCCTTGCTTCACAAAAAAGACAGATTACACAAAAAATTTATGGCTACTGGATGTACAGAGATTAAATCAAAGCATCAAAAAGCAAGAAATCTATATTTCCATCTGGTAACTCTTAAAAAAACTGAATATTATCAGTCAAAATTTCATCAATATAAATTGAATATCAAAAAAACTTGACAATGCATAAATTATTTACTTGGAAAATCTCAAACATCAAAATCTAACTTGATTAAATATCAATTACAATAAAAAATTAGTAAACGATCCTGTTGAGATTTCTAACATATTCAATGATTACTTTTCCAACATTTCATCATCCGTAGTAAAATTGCTTCCTTCAGCCAGCACTAAATTTTCTGATTACTTAAATTCTGCAAATCCCTCCTCAATGTTCTTTTTTCCTACTACACCTTATGAAATCTCACTTATTATCTCTAAAACTATTTTCAAATTCAGTGCTGGTTGGGATAATATTCCTTCATTTGTCATACTTGCCTTCTAATTTTTTGTCAGCTCTCAGTTACATCTTTAATTTATCTTTATCTCAGGGAAAATTTTCTTCATATTTCAAACACTCTAGAGTTATTCCTCTTTTTAAAAAAAGGTAGTACCAACAATATTTCGAACTATCGTCCCATTAGCCTACTCTCAAACCTTTCAAAAATTCTTGAAAAAATTGTGCACAATCGAGTTTACTCTTTTTTTACACGCTTTAACCTATTTTCAGATCACCAATTTGGTTTCAGACAGGGTCATTCAACTTCACATGTAATTACTTTGTTAATTGAAAACATTACTGCTGCTTTTGAGAAAAAACAATCAACTTTGGGTATTTTCCTAGATTTATCCAAAGCTTTTGATACCATCGATCATAATATCTTATTAAGCAAACTTGAACATTATGGTGTTCGAGGCAATGTTTTAAAATGGTTTGAAACTTACCTTATTGGAAGGACTCAGCAGACCGAGTGTTCTAGTGCTAGATCAACTAACTACCATAAAC
The DNA here is from genome assembly GCA_963680785.1 of Diplosoma virens. Classification (NCBI taxonomy): domain Eukaryota; kingdom Metazoa; phylum Chordata; class Ascidiacea; order Aplousobranchia; family Didemnidae; genus Diplosoma; species Diplosoma virens. Next base: position 23,593,115 of record OY796885.1, on the reverse strand, counting down.
AAATAACTTTTGGTGTTCCTCAAGGCTCTGTACTCGGCCCACTTCTCTTTATTATCTATGTAAACGATTTTCCTCGTTGCTTAAATCAGAGCTCTTGCCTGTCCTTTGCAGACGAGCAACGAACTCCTCAACATTGATAACTGGCTAATTGCCAATAAACTTATTCTAAATTCTGACAAGACCAAATATATATTGTTCTGAACGCCTAACTCAAAAACACCTCCAATTAACCTATTTTTAACCTTTAGAGGATGCAATATAAAAAAGGTATCATCAATAAAACTTCTAGGTGTTATTGTTAATGAACATTTGTGGAAAGAACACATCATGTTAATATACAAAAAATTAAGACAAATTTTTTGCATAATAGTAAAAATAAAACCTAATCTAAATGAAAAAACATTGCTAATGCTCTATCATTCTCTCTTCATGAGCCACATACGCTGCTGTATATAAAGTTGGTGCTTTAAAAATGAAACATTAATTGACAAATTACAAAGACTGTGCAACAAATTCATAAGAATAATTTTTAATCTTTCTCACAGGGAAAATGTTAGTCACACATGTCAGAACACAACTTAATTACTATAAAGCATATGTACAAAGCGGAAATTGGTATTCTTATGTTCAAATATCATAAAAACCTACTGCCTCGATCTTTCGACAAAATATTCATCCAAAAATCGTTTCATGGAAAACCAGAAGCAGCTGTAATGTTGTTACCAGTTTTTGCTGATCTACTGTTATTCAACAATTATTAAAATTTATTGGACCAAAAGTTAAGGGACTCTAAAACAAACAATGTTTTTAAACAAAAATTAAACCAATTCCTTTTTAATTCTTAACATTTCAGATCAATTTTCTTATATTTTATAAACTTAAAAATTCTCACTTCTTGGTGCTTGCTTTTGTTGCTATTTTTTTCAGAAAATTCGCACCCTATAAGATGATGCACCTACTTCTACTTTCCTTGCATTATTATGAATAGAAGACTTTATCACAAAGCAGATTCAAATATCGCTTTTATTCTATTATAAACTTTGTATTATTTCTAATATATTTGCGCATTGCATCTTGTGTTTTCCGTTTATTTATTTGTTTGTTTTTTTTGTGTATGTTTGTGTTTGTAATTCTTAATCCTTAAATTTTTTTCCTTGTCATATGAGTGAATGGTCCTTTTGACCCGCGACAGGATTTCTTTGGGTGGGTTTCTTTGCCTGTCAGGCCTTTTTTGCCAGCGACCTGTTGTGTATCCCACCACATTTTCCGCCGACACAACAGCGTCTACATATGACTCGGATGACGCTTTTTTCTTTTATTTCATTTCATTTCTTTTTTGTTTATTTTTTGGTTTCTGTTAAAAGGTGCTGCAACCATGCACTTTGCTCTTAAAAATCTCTTATCTTGATTGCATGCCATAACATTCATCGTTTTGTTGCCTCTTCCTTTTTCTGTTCTGCTTTCTACTACTTACAAATTTCCTACTTCACTATGTTTTTTATGGCGGAACTGAAATAAAAGATACTGATACTGATACTGTGCACATATATTGATAAAGAATTTGTTATTACTATATCTGAACCACATTTAATCAATGAAAGTGAACTGAATGATCTTGTTAGGGATTTAGATTTGGCAAAACTGAAAGCTGAGCTATGGGCTTTCAGATTAGAACAATGGAATTTGCTTTGAGGTGGTGTCAATGTTTGTAGTTTTCGTTATGTTCAACAGTCTTTTGCCCAGTTTTTTGCATGAAAAGGGGACTTGCATATTGCCTAGATGTTGGTGGTATTTTGCTAGAATTTGGATACTTTCATAGACCAGATGAATCGAGACTATTCATCAATTCAACAAAACTAGTCCAAAAGGTGTGCTGCTGCACAATGGAAACACATGGGCATCAATTTCTGTTGGATATGCAGCTCATATCAAAGAAAGAGAACATAAAGCAGCTTTTAAAATAGAAAAATTGTGCCAAGGAAGATGAAGCCCATCAATGTTAGCTGATTATTGTTGGACTCTTGCTCAAAATCAACTGGACATGTCTTACAGCAAGAAAGCTAGAAGAATGTGATTCTGAATATGCATGTTTCTGTTGTTGCATTAGCATTAATGTTTTTATTGTTATTTTTGGATAAAAAACATCTATTTTCATAAAAGAAATCTTTTTAAAATTTTGTTGGTCTGTGTTATCCATAAGATAATAAATCTGGATTTTGAAAAATACTTAAATTAAGTTTCATCTTTTAGAATTGTTATTAAATTTGTTTATAAAGCTTTTAATTGTTAATGATATATTCAGTTGTATATCTATATTATATAAAAGTTATTGATTAATCTAATAAATCATGATTGATGTAAGTATTGAAGCTGATGATGTTGTTAATCCATGGGAGGTGCAATCTTCAAGCAACCAAGGAGTTGACTATGACAAGCTAATAAGTACATTACTTCAATTTTTTTTGTGATTATTTGGTGCTTTCAGTTTTGTGAAACTAAAATTTATACACATACAATTGATGAAAGTTAACTTAAATAATTACAGAGCGATTTGGGAGTAGCAAGTTAGATGAAAATCTTTTAAAGAGATTTGAAACTCTTCTTGAAAAAAAAGGTCAAAAGCTTCATCATTTTTTTAAAAGAGGAATTTTTTTTTCTCACAGGTAAATTTCTGATTTTGTGATTACTTTATTGTTATTTTAGAAAATTTTTATCGTTGAAAATATTTTTGGTAAATAAAAAAGCATAAACATTGTAAAAGTAAAAATGGTTTTGTCTTGATTAATTTGAATGTTTTTGTTTGAATTAAAAAGTTATTTGAATGAATCAGCATTGTAGAAAAATCAGAAATATTGCTTAATTGTGCTTTTAATTTATTCATGTTAAAGTAGGTACAGCACACTTGTAGGAAGTATTTTACAGTGATCTTAAAAATGATATTTTATGCTTATCATGCTTATCATTTGGCATAGTGCTTTTGGCCAACTGCATTAAAAATTAATCAATATCTAAAAATCTGTAATATCTTGAAATGCTACCCTATTGTTGGCAAAGTATTTGCAGGAGCTGTGCTTGCATAATATATAAAAAAGTATTGAAACTAGACAATTGAGATAATTATTTAAATAGCATCAAATGTAACGTTTTTGTTTTAGTTTTTTTAAATCAAATTAGGAAAAAAATTTGAATAAAATTTATTTTTTAATGTTTTAAAGATTATAATGACCAAGATTTATACTTGAGTGAATAAGAGCACTATGATTGTGATTGAGATGCTTTTGGTTTGAAGCCTACTCATACCATTTTTTGTTGTCCTTGGAAAAGAAACTGTACAACACTTTCCCTGCTTAATAGTCTCAGCAAGCAGTTTTAAATTACACTCGTATCTCTTATTAAACTTAAAACTCGAATAAAAGTTTTAACTGGACAGCAATATCTTGACATCTCTTAAGCAGCTTAGAGTAACTGCTTGCCCTATGTGTAGCACCTCCAACACTTTCCTTCGAGTCAGGAGGATAAATATAGTGATGAAATCAATAAAGGATAGTATAGAGGTGACAATTATCAGTCTCTGGGTCACATGTGGCCTGCAAGAAAATTTTTGCAGCCCTTAAATTAATTTGTCAAAATCACTCCCCTAGATTTTAGGATATCAAAAGCAAGCAGCTGGACCTTGATGTCATTTCTATCACTTTGAATGTTACACTCGCTTCTGCACCCCTGAACTCCAACTGGAACTCAGAAAACTACAGAGTGATTACACACTAAAAGCAATATATCTGAACAAGCTGTTGCTTAAATTCTATCATGTTTATGTATCAAAGGAAGAATTTCTAAACTTAAAACTTGAATAAAAAGTTTTAACTGGACAGCAATATCTTGACATCTCTTAAGCAGCTTAGAGTAACTGCTTGCCCTATGTGTAGCACCTCCAACACTTTCCTTCGAGTCAGGAGGATAAGTATAGTGATGAAATCAATAAAGGATAGTATAGAGGTGACAATCATCAGTCTCTGGGTCACATGTGGCCTGCAAGAAAATTTTTGCAGCCCTTAAATTAATTTGTCAAAATCACTCCCCTAGATTTTAGGATATCAAAAGCAAGCAGCTGGAGCTTGATGTCATTTCTATCACTTTAAATGTTACACTCGCTTCTGCACCCCTGAACTCCAACTGGAACTCAGAAAACTACAGAGTGATTACACACTAAAAGCAATATATCTGAACAAGCTGTTGCTTAAATTCTATCATGTTTATGTATCAAAGGAAGAATTTCTAAACTTATGCTCCCAAGTTTGAAAACTGAAGTCAGTTATGCAAACAATCATATCCGAAATTGAACATCACAAAAAGTTGTTACAGAGTTTACACTCTCAAGTTTGAAAACCAGAAATAGGTAGCTATGCAAACAATTCTTTTCTAAATTAAACATCACAAAAAGTGGTTACAAACCAAGACTGACAAATGAAAAAATTAATATGCAATTGAAAGTTGGCACATCATCAGTTCAACTTAGTCAAGTAATAATGAAAAAAAGGTCAATTGACTGTAGTTTAAGACCAAATTTTCCATCAAACGAAAAGAAAAACCTTTTTTTGATGTCTTCTCTGGAAAAAATAATTATTTAATGTCAAATCAAGGACCCCAGTCTAGAAAACCTGTTGTATATTAAATTCTAATTATTATCTAAGTAGAAATTCCTCTTGAGCTTATGAAATTTCTTTATGGGGAGAAATTGTTCACTGGCTGAAAATCACTGTGCTAAAGTTTTATTAAAATTGGTTCATTTTATCAAATGCATTATAGCCAATAAGGGTTCTATTTGTTTTTTAAATTATAGAAAAAGGTTTCATAGTATGACTAAAAACTTGTGTGGTCTGCTTATTTAGCTGAAACTGACAAAGCTGCCCATGACAACCAATAGGTTCATCACCCCTGGGCTAATAAGATATAGCTTTATGTTAAATGCTGTGATTGTTAGATTATTTGATTATGATTTTTTATTTAATTTTTAAGGGAGCTGGACCGTATTTTGACATTGCATGAAGAAAATAAGCCTTTTTATTTATACACTGGTCGTGGTCCATCATCGCAAGCTATGCATTTTGGCCATCTAATTCCATTTATGATGACAAGGTAAAACAGCCTTTTTTTAATTGTGAAGAAGTGGGTCATAAAATTGTAAAACTTGGACAATAAAGCCTAATTTTGAATATCAATATATTATATCAGTGGTTATTATATAATTTCTAATATTAACAGCAGACTTATGTGTTTCAATCTTTTAGGTTTCAGTGCAGTATGTTGTGCTGGTGCAAAAAAGGGCTGTGTTTCTAATATTGTTAAAACTTTATATTTTACAGCTTTACAAAATTGGTACCTCTATATCTTATAGCAATATTTCATAGTGATATCAAGACAAATTTTAGAAGCTATAAATTAAAAAAAATAAAAAAACAAAGCCAATGTGATTTTAGAAAGTACTTGTCTCTTCATTATCAATAAATGAGTCTGATTGGTGAATTTTTTGGACTCTTCTTTTGTTGTCTTTTTTTATCAAGCTAAGTTTAGGTTTTAACCAGGGTTGGCAAAATTCTGTTTTTTTAAAAAAAAAACCAACCCAGCAGGTTTTTTGGGTTTTATTGTTTTTATTGGGGTTTTATTAATTTTAATATTTTATTGTTATTTAAACTGTTTTTGAGACATTTTACTAAAAAAAAGCTATAAAAGTGACTAGTAAAGTGAGGAATGGTCAGTAAATTGAAACAAATATTAATACAAATTACAAATAGGCTGATATGTTTACTTTTTGACATACTGATGTGACCATTAGCTATAGCCTATATAATAAACAACTATTACCAGTAAATTTATCAAACTTGCATTCAGATTTGTCCCACCGAATTGTATTGAATATATACTTGAAAAGTAACGGGACTGTGTAAATAATTATTTTATTTGAAATGCCACGTAAAAATTACAACTTGTCCCCTTCAAAGTAATCTCCTTGAGCTCGAATGCACTTTTTTAATCTCTGCTGCCATGCTTCTATGCACTTCTGGAAAGATTCCATTGGGATCGCTCGTAGTTCCTTCGTTACGGCTGTTGTTATGGCTTTTGAGTCTTGAAAACGGGTTCCTTTAATGACTCCCTTGAGCTTAGGAAACAAGAAAAAATCACAGGTAGCCAGATCTGGCGAGTAGGGTGGTTGCTCCAGCACGGCAATGTTATTTTCTGCAAGAAATTGTCGTATGCTTAAGGCATTGTGATCAGGAGCATTGTCATGATGAAGCAGCCATGACTTTGTCTCCCACAATTCTCTTCTTTTCTCCCTTACCGAACGCATCAAACGTCGCAAGATGTCTTTGTAAACATTCTGGTTAATGGTTTGGCCCTGTGGCAAGAATTCTAGATGAACAATTCCATGAACATCAAAGAAAACAATCAGCATCACCTTAATTTTGGACTTGAACAGCCTTGCTTTTTTGGGTCTTGGTGAGGATGCACTCTTCCATTCAAGGCTCTGCCGTTTGGTGAGTGGATTGTACTCGAAGATCCACGACTCATCACCGGTAACAACTCTACTCAGCAGATCTGGTGTAATTTCAAGTTGTTTCAGGATGTCTTGACACACTTGCACACGATTTTCCTTTTTCCCATCATTCAGCAACCTTGGTACAATTTTCGCACAAACCTTCCTCATCCCCAGATCTTCTGTAATGATTTTCCACACCCTCTCACTATTCATGCTCAACTCATCTGCTATCATTCTAACAGTAAGGCGGCGGTCACTGCGCACTTTTTTTCTCACACACTCAACATTTTCGTTTGTTCTGCTTGTTGTTGGCCTTCCACTCTTAGGATCATCTTCCACATCCTCTCTTCCCTCTCTGAACCTCTTGTGCCACTCAAAAATCCGAGTTCTTGACATTGTAGCATCTCCGTAAACTTCTTGGAGCAAATTGAATGTTTCAGTTGGAGTTTTTCCAAGTCGAACGAGAAACTTCAAGTTGATTCTTTGTTCAATGTTCATTATTTGTTAACAAAAGAAGAAAAAAGAAGAAAAAAATATTTACTAAATAAATTATCCCAAAACGAACTACAGTAAAGCACCTTTCAAGAAAAGCCTGTAAAAAAGCATATGGTTGTCACAGAATGCTGAAACTACATTTTTACAACCACAAGACATTGCGCCATTTTAAAAAACAAAGCTTTTATCACTGTTGCAAGTGTTGTTTGTGTAAAGCATACAGTCCCGATACTTTTCAAACACACCTCGTATTTATAATTTTCACTGTGTAATGAGAAATGGGCATGGTGCACATCAGTTTTTGCTTTATCAAACTAAAAATGATTATAATCAAAGAGCATACATAGATAGCTTGATGTTTTGGATGAGCGTTAAGTTAGGGAAGCAGAGTAGATGTGCTAGTGCTCTGCAAGAGCAGCCAAACCAGCAACGTACAACATTGGCTATTGCAGTTCAGTATTGGGTGTTTGTTTGGTGCATGTGTCTGCAGAATAAGCCAGAGATATCTTGGTCACTACTCACTAGGCATACTTTATTTAGTTATTCATATTTATATTTAGTGGCTGGAATGAAGAATATAATATCAATATAGTTATCGAAAAAATTTCAAATAGCTTCTACTTAAATTTTATTTAAGAAATTAATTGCAGGAGGCAGCCATTAGACACTTTGATTAAAACAAATTATTTTCCTTAGCACTGCAGACAAAAACTGCCTCAAGGTTTCTGTAAATTTTTTCAAAACTCTAAAACAGTGGTTCCCAAACTTTTTAAAAAAATTTCCATGACGGACCCCTTGTAATTTTTTAAAGATTTGTAGTCTATCGTCTCTTCCATCTATTGTCTATTTTGCAGTCATTCTATTAATTAACGAGCCGTTGACGCAATTCCCTGTGGTGAACAATAGCGCAAAGCCTTCACGTTTTTTCACGTATCGCGGTATAAAATTTAAATAGCTTCTTTTTATAGTTAATGGGAAAATTGCATACAGGAAATTTCTTTCGAGGACCCCCTGAAAGTGCTTCACGGACCCCAAAAGGTCCGTGGACCCCACTTTGGGAACCACTGCTCTAAAACATCCTTGCTAGCTCAGGACCAATTGAAAAATATTCTCATTATTTGGACTTGTCTAGTCTAAGATAAGGAATAGGTTGGGCAGTGACAAGGCACAGAAACTTGTTAAAAGATACAGACAGTATAGATATTGAAAACAAGTCTTTCTCTTTCCAGTTTCTGGCAATTTTTAAATTTTTATCGGAAGTTTCTCTTATATTTTTCATAATAGGTTAAACAGAAACATTTACTATAGCCTACTTATTTAACTAGTGGTAAATGCAGTAAAATGCTTGTTTTGATTTTTGTATAAAATGGAAATGAATTGAAGAATTGAATTGAGGTTGTTTTATTTCCACTCTCTTGACTGACATTATTAATGAAGGTCATATTTACCATTTGGTAGCATGTTGTTCATAGGATATGTAAGGATATATATATATTTTTCTACTATTACAAGGTAATATGTTCAATAATACTATTACTATTAATATAATTGATATAAGATGCTTTTAAATACCTTAAAAAGTAAAAAGTTTAAAAAAACCCAAAAAACCTCCTTGAGTCTGGGTTTTATGGTTTTTTTAGATGGGTTTTATTGGCCAGGTTTTTTAATGCCAAACCTTGGTTTAACACAACTAACTTATAAAGAATTTAATTGTGTTTAAAAAATATCATTCAAGAATTCAACTGATTTAATTTGAGCAAAGTTTTGATTTCTTGTATCAAAATAGTACATATTTTGCAAAATTATCTTCTGACTAAATTTAACTTTAAGATTATTTTTTGTATTTATTTATTCGTATTCTTGAAAGTATTTATTTTTTTCATAAAAAGAAAAAAACTTTCTAAACTTTTATTTTATTTCGTTGTTTTACTTATTTGCCTATCACTATAATTACCTTACTTTGCATCTTTGTAAGAAGAAAATAAAATGTATTCGTTGTATTACGTCATATATATATTAGCTTCTTGCTTAAAAGCCTTGCTGAAATTCGTTTTATATGGTATTTTGGAGTTGATTCTAATTTTTTTCGATTTTTATGTTCGCTGGAAAAGTATTAGATATTTTTTGTTAGTGAATTTCGCGACACTATGCTCAACTTTAAGGTGCGCAAAATCAATTCGAGGATCTGGTTATTATAAATACACTTCAGATGGATTCGAACTCGGTTTAACTCGGCCTTGCCATCATGTTATTACCTTAATTAGTTTGCGCCTTTTTTTACATTCTTCTTTGGCTGATCGACATTTGGCCTAATGGTAAGTTTTGGTAGTTCATGTGTAGTTAGTTCGATTTTGTTAGGATCAGTTGTCTTTTTGCTTGCGAGGAAGAGCCACCTTTAATTTATTTTGCTGGCTGTGCTTTATGCTTATGCTGACTGTACTTGCTGAATCTGTGCTGATTGATATCCAATTGGACTCATTCGCTTTGTACTTTGGTTTCGTACTTTCTTTTTTCAATTTTATTTGAAATAAAGTTTTAGTTTTAAAATACAGTTGAAATTTTCTAGGAAGTGCAGTTGGTAAAGGCCTTGGAGCCCCCCAGGGGGGGGGTTTTATGAATTTAGCTGATTGCGACATAATGCGAGTCAAAATACAGAGTATTTTTTTACCATTATAAATAAATTTGACAATCACAAATTAGAACGTTACTTCGATGCCAACCTCTGTGTTCTTTTAGTTACTTACAAAAAGTCTTCGATGTTCCGCTCGTAGTGCAACTGACCGACGACGAGAAGTTTCTTTGGAAAGATCTGACTTTGGAGCAATGCTACGAGCTCGCACGCGAAAACGCGAAAGACATTATCGCTTGCGGTTTTGATTCCGAGAAAACCTTCATTTTCTCCGACCTCGATTACATCGGGTACGCGATAAATAGCCGATTTTACGCAATTCGCCTTTGATCTTCGTTATAACTTAACTGTTTTTAGTTCTTGCAAGGAATTCTATTGGAATATGAAGCGCATTGAGAAATGCGTGACCTTCAATCAAGTCAAAGGAATTTTCGGTTTCGGCGACAGCGATAGTATTGGTGAGTCGGAAGTTTCGATTTAAAACCGACGGGATGAACTTGTGCCCTGAAAACAGTCGCTGGCGATGTTTCGTTTATGTCTTGCTTTCAAAATGCGTTTAAAAATTTGACTGAACGCAGGTAAAATCAGCTTCCCCGCCATCCAAGCTGCACCGTCATTCTCGTCTAGTTTTCCTCACATTTTCAACGGAAGATCAGATATTCCTTGCATTATTCCCTGTGCCATCGACCAGGTTTGCTGCGTTAAGCTTTAATACATACGAATAACCATAATGTTTTTTGTTGAAGACCAGTGGTGAATATTTAAATTGAGGGGCCCGAGGCAAGGATTTCCAAAAATTGATGTTCTCTAAAAAAAAAAAAGAGCTTTGATCTCCTCTTTCATTTTTTTCTCCCAAAATCAAGGTGTTCTCTAAAAAAAAAAATCTTCACTTCGATTTCATCTCAAATTTCGCTATTTTTCTCCCAAAATCATGGTGTCTTCACCTCGAATCGATCTTGTATCTCCCACTTTTTTGTCCCGACTTCATAATGGTCTCTCAAAAACATCTGCAGCGAAATGAAACTGTATGTGCTATTTTCGAGGGGGGCGGCTCGAGGCAACTGCCTCATTCGCCTCACCCAATATTCACCACTGTTGAAGACTATCTACTAAAAATCAGAGAGCAAAATGTTGTTTGACATTTTGCACCAAATATTAAAGATTTTAAAATTAAAGATTGCTGTGAATAAATAGGAACATTGACAGATTTATTTAATGACGTTCTCCGTGCAAGTGTATTTCTGGCAGGAGTAAGTTTCCTTTCACTGCACTTAATGCAGGGAAACTAAACTCTTTCTTCGCCACTTTCTTAGCAAAGAGAACATCGACAAATTATTTTGTCTAAATAAAGCATTTTCACTTTTTTATTCATCATTCCTCATCGACCCTTGTTTATCCGTCTTCCCTATTCTCAATTTGTCAAACAACAACTGCTGTAACTGTGCAAGTTTTTTCAATTAAACCGTCGCCTTGGTTATTTTATATCAGGCTTATCAACATCAGAGTTCAACTTTAAAAGGCTTTGATGCCATATTCCTCCGTTATTCAATTTTCATAAACTTTCGGGTCACTGTATTCTCAAAAAAGTTTTCATTTTTTTATTCTTAAGAAATTTTTATCACGTTCAATGCCAGTTAAAGTTCTAAGTTATCAAAATTTAGAGTGTAAAGATAGTAAAATCATATAAATAAGACCCCGACTTGGTTCACATTAAGAAATTCTCTTCACACTATTTTCATAGCGTTTGTATTTGCCTCATGAAAAACATTCACCAGTATAAAATAACAACTATAGTTGTACAGTTCGAAATTTTTCACTGCTTAGTGCATAACCATTTTTTCAATTGGCTTAAAAAAAATTTTTAAGACTGTTCTTTAAAGTTTTACTTTGAATTAATTAAGTTCTTCCGTTTGTTAGAATCGACTGTAGCGTAGCCAGCATTACGCAATCTTGTTTTTGGTTTACGGACAATTGTTCTAAAACAATTGTTTGAAAACAGTTGTTCGAATTACAAATGTTCAAATGGACAATTGTTTGCTATGTGCAGTTGTTTGAAAATATGTATTTTATAATGTTCATTTTGCTTTTTTTAATAAATACCTAACCCTAACCCTATTGTTCGTAAAATGTTTGTTCTTGTTTTCGAATAATTTCCGATTCGAACGATAACTGTTTTCGAATAATTGTCCGGATACACTTGTTTTTATACTTCTTCATGCACTTATATCAACTTTGTTAAGGAGAAAGCTATAAGAGCTTTTGATCGCATCATAACCTTTTCCATTTCTGAGACTTTTCTATTGAAATGGTTTTCATTTATTGTATGAAAAAAAATCTATTTATGATGTGAAATAGATAAACATTTGTCATATTTATAAACCAGCTCTTTTCTCTGTTATAAAAGTTAAATTGAATTCAATTATCTTCAAAACCGAGCTTTGCCAATCTTCTCGTTTTCACTAATTTTTTGCTCGTTAACAACCAGCTCGCAAAGTGAGAAGCATAAAGTATGCCTGTTCAGGACTTTATACCACACTAACATAGTATGCCAAGTTTTTGAAATTTATGCCTCCAGATTTTTCGCGATTTCAAAACGTTGGTTTCCTGGTTTAAATTGACTGATTGTAACATCGACGTCCGTAGTCCAGAAATTGCATGCACTTTAATTTTTTCAACTTGAAAATTTTATTGCCAAATACTAGTTTTATCAATCTCGTAGAAACGCTTTGTAGAAAACTCTTAATTTTACGTCGCAAGCTTGTCGGTGTTCGTAATGTCGGGTTGGGAGAATGATGTCTACTTAAACATGTGTTAATACGTTATTTCTGCCCGCTAATAAGATTCAAGAGATTTTTCTTGTGATTAGACATTTACAAATTTGAAAATATACAAAGTGACCCGGTATTTTCCCAAACTGCGCCGTTTTGGCGGCTCGCGTCGGTAAAACAAAGCGCTCTCCACGACAACAACATTTGAACCTTTTAGGATCCTTATTTCCGCATGACGAGGGACGTCGCTCCTCGTTTGAATTACCGTAAGCCGGCGCTCGTTCACTCCGTTTTCTTTCCGGCCTTGCAAGGGGCGCAAACAAAGATGAGCGCGAGCGACGCCACTTCGTCGATATTTTTGACCGACTCTGCTGCTCAGATCAAGAAGAAGGTGATTACATGTTGATTGTTATACTACTTATGGAGATATTGGAACAAATATACTTTTTAATTATAATTACATCTAATGTTGTAAAATACGGCTTCGATGAAATGCAGTATTCCAATCCGAACATATCGCATTTTTTGTTCAGAGCAGGGTTCCCAAGCTTTTTTTAGCGCAACCCCTCAGCTGTTCCGTGCGATCCCAAGTCAATATGTATGTATGCATGCAGTGGCGTACGGGGGATTATTGAAAAGGGGGTCATGCAAACATAATCAATTATGCTTTACCGGAAAAAAATTTTTTTAAGTCTTTGGTTACTCGATTTTTGTCGCAAAACTTTGGTGATCTTTAAAAAAGAAAAGTCTAATTAGAATCTGTCTCTGATTTCTCGTATTAGTGATCTCCAAGGGGCCTATGGGACAATGCTCTCCCCTAAATACTCTACTGGTTACTATACAAAGTATTAAATTTTTCATGATCTCGCTTGGATGTTTAATACACACCTTTCCTGACAATACCTCAGCAATCCCACCGACCTCATGTCCTGTTTGTGACCCCACATATTGACCATTCCGACCCCTGATTTGGAAACCCCTGGTTTAGAAAGTATAGACTCGTTTCCACTACAAGCATGAAATGGAGTATTCCTTTCTTCTATTGATTTTTTTTTGCTTTGCTGAGCGCTTAACCACTTAACGAATCAATTAATTTTTTTAAAACTGTCCAAAAAAAAATCCATTTTTTTATTGGTTTATTTGGTGATAGATGGCCAGACATAAAGGTTAAAAACAAAAAAAGTAAGAAAAATCCATTTTTTCAACTTAATGTGACATTTGAAAATTGCTTAAAAAGAATATCAGCGTATATGAAAGAAGGTAATAAAATAGGGAATAGTAATCAATTATATGAAAGTAGGTAATAAAAAAAATTTTTTCTCGGTTGATAGCAAGAAACCAAAATATATGCTGAAATAAAATCCTTAAAAAAAATTTGCTAATGCTGAAATAAAATTATTAACTAGTATAATTATACTTTGTATGGTAAATTTTAAAACACGGCACTACACATAGTCCGACGTCACATTCTTTGCAAAAGTGTCTTAACTCTCTCCTTGTCTTCTTTCCACTTTCATTTTTCCTGCGTGAGCAAACGACACACAATCTTGCTGCGTTCTTCTTTTTTTCAGTAGCTAGCACTATATCAGGAAAATGTCTGGTAGAGAGCCTGAGAGGTGTATCCTCTGAACTTGGCCTTCCTTTAGACGTGATTGAAGTCTTCTTGTACTTTGCTATACTTTCTTCTATAAGGTCAAGTCTAAAGTTAAGTGACTTCTTCTTATGACCTGTTTTATTGTAAAGGATGAAGGCATTCCAAATTGTCAGCTCAAGAAGATGAGAAAATAACTTCTTGAAGTACCTTTTGCCTCTTTTTCGCAGAAGAGAATAATTACAAAGGCCTTGATCCACGCAATCAACCCCTCCCATCGTCAAATTATAATCTTTACTAATTCAAGAATAGTCACACTTTTTCTCCTTCAACAGTGCAGGTCTTTGCATAGTGTATTGCAGATAGCAGACAGACATCTCTTTTATCCTTCCGCTTCATTGCTAAGACCTTGCCTCTTCTATATGCAGACACTTGACCCTTTTGCAACTTTCTAGTTTTCAGCTGTGCTGGAATCTCTTTTCGTGAGATTTTTACAGTTCCATAACAATCAGTCTTGTGGCTCAAAAGTAATTCAGCTAGCTGAGGGGAAGTGTAAAAATTGTCAGTTGTTAGGCAATATCCTTTATCTAGCAATGGCTCTAATAGGGTCATAACAATTTGAGAAGAAATAGGAAGTTGCTCATATTTCTTGTTCATTTTTGTTCCTTTTCCTGTATAAATAATCATATCATAAACATAGCCAGATTTTGATTCACAGAGTAAATAAAATTTTATTTCGATCCTAGCTCGTTTTAGGGGAATATATTGGATCCAGCCGAGTCTGCCTTTACAACATCAAACTTTCGTCTACTGTGACATCTCTTTCCATTGTATACATTGATTTGAATTTAGTAGTAAGATAATCAAAGACATGGTAAATCTTGGTTCAATTTAGGGTTTCGGTGCACATCAAGGTCAAAAGTTTCATTGTTTGAAAAGTGTAGAAAGTGTTTAAAGTCACTAAAACGTTTGTAGGACATGCATCCTCTAAAAAAGGGTGTATCCATTAGTGGCTTCTTAGTCCAGTAGTGCCAGAAATGAGGCTTCACAACTATTCCTTGAAGTTGCAAAAGAGCTAAAAATACTCTAAATTTATCAGGATTAGTTTCTTGCCAAGTAGCACGCTTTTGTTTAGCATACCTATTTGTTTCTTGAACAATATATTCAACTAATTGATCAGTAAAAAACATATTTATGAAATCAAGAGGAGTTTTGTCTGCAGTGTCACTAATTGATGTAGTGCCAGAATTAATTTCTGTAAATGGGAATCTAGGTGGTGGAGGTGGTACTGACTCACCTGCTTGTGTCTCATTCCATTCTCGGTACATAGATACTGCAGTATCATTTTCGCTATCATTTTGGGCATCATTTTTTTTATTTTATTTTATCTCTATATTTATCCTCCTGACTCGCAGGAAAGCGACGGAGGCGCTAATACGTAGGGTAGGCAATTACCCCGACCTGCTTCCGGAGATGCCAAGATATTGCTGTCCGCTTGTAATTTAATAGAGATATGACTTTAATTTAGAACTGCTTGCCAAGACCACCAAGCAGGGGAAAAGTGCCGTAAAGTGTCTTTCCCAAGGACACAATAGAATGGCGCGAGTGGGTTTCGAACCGAGACCATGTTGGTCATGAGCACGGCGCCTTAACCACTCGACCACGCAGCCGACAAATCGTCATCACTTTTATAAGAACAAGAGCTATCATCACTACCTTCACCAGACGAATTTATGTCAAAGCTGTTACTATCTGACAAAAGTTCCGTTTCACTGTCAATTTCCATAATATAATGTGTAATTATAATGCACAAGACTTGAATGCCTCTAGGTATGCGAACTATTGCGTAATAAATTGTGACCGAAAACGTGGCCAGTACAGGACGTCTATGACATCATAGGCGCCAATTGAAGTAATGTTTCACGAGCCATTAAAACGTTGGTAAATGAGTTAATAAAATAATCGTTCAGACCACCTTGTATGTGTCATTTGAACTCTCGGATCAAAAACTCAATGAATTCACGATTGTGATTGGACTAAACTTTCTGTAGGCGGAGCTTAGTCATTCAGTGAGCCAATAAAATGAGCCCAACGTATAGTTAGGTTTATTTCTTTAAAAATATGCTTAAATCGGTTTTAACCGTAAATATACGTTGTTATTTTTTTAAAACAGAATTTGTGAACGTAATACGTTTAAATTTGTTAAGTGGTTAAGCGCAGAACGAAGTAAAAAAAATCAAGCTGCAATTCAGATACACAATGTTGATTTCAAAAAAGATATTATCTCTGCTTAAAAAGGAGAGCTCTTAATAAAATCGCCAAGCCATCGAAATGGTAACAATTTAACTTTGATTGTCTGCAGATTAACAAGTACGCCTTTTCCGGCGGCCGCGACACAATCGAGGAGCATCGGCAACACGGCGGCGACTGTTCGGTCGACGTCTCCTTTCAATATCTCGAGTTCTTTCTCGAGGATGATTCGGAGTTGGAGCAGATACGGAAAGTATGCGGATCGTATTCAACGAGCGCCTCGACCGTTTTTTAAAAGATTTTTAAAATCTATCTTGAAACCAAATGCCTAGTGACTAGCTTCAAAGCGAGATTTTTTGCCTGACTGAACTAAGAACACGTGCTGTTGTTTCCCCAGTACGTTCACCTCTCAAATTTTTAACGTCGAAAACTTTGAAATGATCGTGACCAGCATCAATTACTCGCAGGATTACAGCAGTGGAGCAATGTTGACTGGCGAGTTGAAGCAGAGGCTGATTCAAGTTTTGCAGAAGATGGTTTTACAACATCAAAGTGAAAGAGCGAAAGTAGGTGCTTTTCTGTTTCGCTCGCAGTTTAATTTAAAATATCTAAAAATAATTTTTTTCAATAAACTCCCGGATGTTCAAAGACGAAAAAGTCGTTCGCTGCTACCGCGTTGTAGGTTAGTTGAAAATATGTTTCTAGGTTACTGATGAAGTACTTGATCATTACATGAAAATCCGAAGATACAAGTGTTGTGATGATTATCCTCCTCTTCCCGTCGTCTCTGGAAAGAAGAAGAAAAAAAACAAAGCCAACCAAAAAAACTTGAACGAGTCGGTGAAAGAAATTCAGTTGCAAGATGGAAATGGCGCAGCTTAACCGTTTTCGCTTTTTTACTTGTTTTAGCGCCTTCTAACGACTTGATTGTTTGCACAGCACAACCACCGGTGGAGCTTTTGCTTAAAATGAACTGTGGTAATACGGTGTGACTGGAAAAGAACTTAAGTTCGCAAGTAGTGTCGCGCAATCGATAATTAAAGCTGTTTGAGCTTATTGCAACAGCCAGATTGCCTAATTGTGCTTATGTTGATGAAAACCTGTGTTCCATTTTTAAGCTAGTCAAATCTGACGCAGACTCGCCCAGGCAGTAGCGGTATTGCCACACGCAATGCTGTAAAGATGGGCACCACGAACTCTTTACAGGTTTTGGTGTATGAAAATGAGGATAAAAAGGTTTGGTGTGGGGCTTATTGCGGTTTTGTGATGTCGGCTTAATTTAACAATATTTTAACTGCCTCAATTTATCTGCTCATTCATTTCATGTGGTAAATACTTATTCTGCGACACAGCTATTTATTATGAAAATACAGATTTTGAATGCTTCTAGATGAAATTACCGCAGCTGTGTTATTTTCATTATTAAATTTGTTAGCAGGTCGAAATTTTCTACGTTTGTATGAGCTGATCGACTTTAAAAATTCTTACGAACAAATACAGCTTTTTCTGTTTGTACCGACGCCTTCGCGTAAAGCTTGGAGCATTTTCCTTGACTCGAGTGGCTTGCCCATTGTAGCTGCTGTGCATAGTTGGGCGTTTTCTGGTCGCCTGAACGACTTTGTTACGGTTCGGCGCTTTTACGTAATTTTCTACGTTTGTTAGTTTATGGAACAGTGTTTATTAGCCACCGTTCAAGGAAAGTTTTTACTTGTTATAAAAATGTGACGTATACTTAATTAATAGAAAATGATTTAATACTAGTCGAATAAAACAAGTTAAAGCCACAAAAAATGTCAAGAACTAATTGCGTTGCATTGGTTTCGTAGCTTGCCCACTATTTAGAACAGCCTCCAAATGACATTTTTCTTGTGTGAAGAAAATCGTTATACTGATAATGACAGCTTTACGCACAGAACCCAGTCCTTTTTAGTGAAATACCTAATTCAACAATTGCTGAGCTTCTCAACCTTTCTATTAGCCGGCAGAAAACACTTAAAAATAAATTTACAATTCTTTTCGCCCCGCACAAGTTCTTACGATTACTTAAGAAAAAAACAAAGTTGTAAAATCGAAGAGAAGAGTTCTGTTTTGAATTAAATTTGTCTTTTAAATTCCAATCATCAAGAATTTTAATTTAAAAAATTTCATTAAAATTAAAGTAAAGACCAAAAAAAAGTTTTCAAGTCGATTACCGCAGTGATTACAGCCTGCGATAAACTTGCTAACAAAAATTTGGCTTGCCATAGGCAAAAAATTAAACACGCCTAGATTAGCCTACTCATAGCCGTACCTTTTGGGGAAGCAGGTGGCTATTTTCCCCTTAACTTTTTAAAATTTGAGTAAAATTAAAATTTTTCGGGCAGTGACAAGAAAATATTTGGGCAAAACCAGAATTTTTCGGGCAGCGATATCAAAAATTTGGCAAAGTCAAAAATTTTAGGGCAGCGACAATGATCAATTGCAAAAAAATAGTTACCAAATTTTGGTAAAGAACTTTTTTTTTAGAGAACACCTTGATTTTGGGACAAAAATTGAGAAATATGAGACCGATCCCAAGTGAAGACTTTTTTTTAGAGAGCACCATGATTTTAGGACGAAATTTGGTCTTTGTTCAAGAATCTCAAACAGTTTCTTTGTCCTTTCCGTAAAGTACTAGAAAATCATAATTTGGGCTAAAGTCATCAAATTTGGGCAAAACTTCATTGCCCCCAAATTTTTTTGGCTGGTACGTCGATGAGCATACCCAAACCAACCTTCGAAAATACAATACATTTTGTCCGGTCGAAAGTTTTTATTCTTTATACATTGATGTGACACAAAGACTCAACAGAATGATGAAAGTAAGAGTTGAGCAGACCCCGAGCTGATGCAGGTCGCCATAAAAACAGCGCTTGTACCACTCAAGCATACTGCCCGCTATTTACAACCTCACCGTGGCGTGCAAAGTTGTTTTCTTAAGGGGCCGGAAACCAAAATTTAAAAGCACTGTTTGCGAAAAATCGGCGCAGTTTTGATTTCAGTCTAGTTTTTGGTCTTGAAAATACCTTTCATAGATTTTCACTTAAAATTTCAGACCAAATTTTTATCTTTCAAGAGTAAAAGTGTAAAAAAAGTTGTTTTTTTGTTTTAAAAATTACTTTTTGACGGGGCCGAAATCTATGGTGCTTTTTTTGTCACTTTTAATCTACTTCAATAGTTTAAAGCGACCTTTAGCCTGCAAATTCTTATAATTTCAAAAAATGGCCCATAGGTGAGAAAAACTCGGATCATCTTGATTTAGTCGGATTATCTTGATTCATCTTGATTGTTTTAGTCATAACGTGTTGTTACCGGTATTTTTAAAAAATAGCAAGTTTTGCTTTAGTGTGTTTCAACTCTATTTCCTTTTTTGACTTAAGTACTAACACCTTTTGAGAAGAAAAGAAAAAAATTTCGAGAATTCACTCTTTACAGTAACACGGCGCATTAAACCTATTTATTAGGTTACGTGAAAACAAACAAGTCAAAACCTTTTCTTTTCTCCAATCGTTTTGAAATCCAGTAAAAAATTCGTCGTTTGAGAAAATTTACAGCAATTCGTATTTGAATAACGTTGTTAACAATTTATTAAATTTTGTTGTTTAAATGCGATTGCGGCTTTGATGTCTGAACGACAGGAATTTCTCGAAAATTAGTTTTCATTCAAGCCATTGTCAAATAAACGTAAATTTTTGCGGAAATGTTTGTCGAACCACACTCAGTGATATCGTGCAGATGTGAAATAATTTAACGCGTGTTATTTAATTACTAACGAAATCGATTTTTATTAAAATAATCAGCTTATTCGTAGACCCCGATTCTTAGCCATACAAAGTGGGGGGTGCAGGGAGATCACAAGCGGAAATTATAAATAGAATCAGATTTTTTCGGTCACTGAGCAAGTATTTTTTGGGAGGAGGAAGTTATCCCCGTTTTTTTGGGAAGAATCGTTTTACCCCATTTTGAAAGAACGATCCCGATTAATACAAATACAATCAGGATTTAACGAAAGTTATTTTTTTCTCAAAAATTTTTTTAGATAAATATTATTTACTTCAGTTAATCCGGATTCGATTTGACAGACAAACTCATTTGTATTAGGCGAAGATCCGGATTATTCAAGGACTATTTTTTTCTGTCCTTCAGTTTTCCAAAGTAGTAGAATATCGATAAAAATCATCTTAATTAAACTTGTAACGACCGAATAATTAAATTATTTTGAAATAAACAAATTTTGTATGCAGATCAACCGCACATTACACATTTACACTGACAACAGATCAAGCGCACTTCGCTGTAAAAAAAACAGTGATTTTGGATTGTCACAAACATTTCAACGACTGGTCATTAAGTATTTCCTCTAATTGAAAAACAATATCCTCCATGCCAGGGCATGAACAGCAAGCCCATAGCGCTGCAACGTTCTCATGGCTGCGTGAGCGTCACTCAGTTTTAGAATTGGGGTTTTCCTTGACTGTAATTTGATTCTGGTTAAACATCAACCAGTAAGCAGTTATTATTCCCAAAAAAACGCAATCTATCACTAAAACAAAGTTTCAAAGTCATTAAGTGTACACTTATAAAGAAGTAATATTAAAAACACTTTAACTACAGCTGTAATATAAAAGGATGATAGTGATGGAGACAAGAGAGACTAGGTTTAAGGTAAAGCGAAAAAATTCGGATTACAAATAAAAAAGAAGCAATTTCTATCCAAAATAGGCAAAGATCCAGATTAAACAATTCGGACAATCCGAAGCTTTCTATTAGGAATTACATAAAAAATCATTTGTACTTTCAGTTTTATCCGAGTTGAGCGAAATTCCGCATTAACCGAATCCGGATTAACCGAGGTTTACCGTATGTGCATGCTAAAATTACGTCTATGCTCCATTCAAAGCTAAAAAATAAGTAAAGGCCAAAAAAAGATTTTTACTTTAAACTGCAGTTATATGTGGGCGACATGGGATGATGCGCACCCATGATTCGGGAAATCGTAGCGTAAAACCTATCGATGTAGTCTTGTAACTAATTATACTTTTGAAGTGCCAGCAAATTTTTGACGACAGGATTTGAAACCTTTGTCGATCCGATTTTTTAAATTAACAATGAAGAAAAATTTTAGTGTTTCTTCCAATCATTATTTTGTTGCATCATTCTATTTATTTAATTGTTAGTGCTTTGCACTTGTTTGTCTTTAAAAGTGGGTGAAATTCTGCGTTAATTTAATTTTAAATCCGGTAGGCCATCCCCAAGAAATATTTTAAAAAGCGCCTTTTATAATAATCATTGTATTACACAAAAAAATTCTAATAAATACTGAAATTGTCAATCTAAAAATTAAATGGTAATTAACTTTAGGGCCGCAACTCAAGGGATAAAAAGCATTGGGCTTTCAAACCACTGTTTATTAGTTGTCGCATAATTTTCAATTCGAGAAAAATATTTCTTTATCAATATATAAGCATCCAGCAGGAAAAAAAAATTTTTTTCGGAAACTGTTTTATAAAATTTGAGTATACCAGAAAAGTGGTTTTCACTCTTTTATCTAGTAAAGCTTTTCCAGCTAACTAAAAATCTTATACAGTACTATTGCATTTATCTTGCTCTATAAATAAACCACAAAGATTAATACCTTATTAAAATTTTTTATTTTTGTAGATTTACACACAGTGATGCCTGACAAAAAGGGGGCCCCTGTACAAAAAAAATAAAGGAGCCACTTTTTCGTGTTGCAATTTTTTGTGGTTCCAAAAAAGTGATTTCTAAAAAAAAGTCATTACTTTAGCTGGGGCTGCCGTCATGGTTCAGCTTTGAAAAAATAGAGCAATTTTTTGCTTATGGGGGCCACTCCATTTGCTCCTACTAAAGCTCACTTCTTACACCAGGGGTGACGAACCTATAGGTTATCGCGGGCCGCTTTGTCAATTCCAGCTGAGTAAGCCGGCCGCACAAGTTTTTAGCCATACTATAAAGCCTTTTTTGTGTAATTTTAAAGCAAAAAGAGCCCTAGGTTATGTTAAAAGCAGGGCTGCGAACTCGAGCTCGAAGAATTCGTTTTTATTGCCGAATTCGAACTTAAACTTAAATTTGAAAACTGAAAATTGCTGAACTCGAACTTGAATTCGAAAACTGAAAATTGCTGAACTCAAATTTGAATTCGAACTCAAAAAATATACGATCGAATTTGAGTTCAATAGAAAATAAATGATATTTTGGATTTTACTTTTTCAAATACAACTGTGCATTTACTTTCGATTAGACAATTGAGTTGTCATTTAATGATCATTGTCTGTTTAACTTGAACTCATTAAATGGATTTATTTTATTTCGTTATTGACTGTTAGTTCCATTATTTATTTTATTTATTTCTTTGTGGTAACCTTTCGATTTCTTATAGAGGTTTAAGTTATTGTCTAGATAGGTTTAATCGAGCTTTCAATTTTTACAGCATAAAATAGAACATGGTGGTCCAAGTTCTTCACTCTTGCGGGCCACTTTTCAAAATTGTTCAAGCCTGAAAGTCTGAGCCGGCTAGAAAATGTTCAAAATCATGGTGTTCTCAAAGAAAAAGGTCTTCACTTGGAATCGGTCTCCGATTTTCCTATTTTCGTCCCAAAATCATGGTGTTCTCTAAAAAAAAACAGTCTTCGCTCGGAATCGGTCTCGGATGTTTGAAAATTTCCGGACGGTATGGCAACCCTAGACTCTGTCCCGTAAGCTCGCCATGCCTTGTTGTAGAAGGTTGTTGCTGCTCATGATCGACAAGACTGGAATTGTGTAAAATTATTCAGCGGGCCAGAGAAAATTACATCACGGGCCACATATGGCCTGCGGGCCGCGGTTTGGACCACCCTGGAATAGAACTCGAACTTAAACTTGAATAAAAGTCTATCGAGTTCGCAGCAGGAGTTAAATGAAATAGGCTGAGATAAAATAAAACAAGCTTAATAAAAACTTTAAAATATCAAATTTCCAGTTTAAGGTTTAATTTTTATGAGAAATAAAAGCGCCTTAAAAGCAAAGAACCCAGTCAACAAAAGATTTTTAACAGAAAATTATAAACCTTTTATAAACGAAGAGTTTTATTAACTAATGTTAAACAACAGCAAAAAACACAAACAAAAATAATAAGCCATTACACTTGATCGACCAATCCTACGATAAAACAGAAATTTAAGTTAAAATGTAACAATTCAATCGTTTATGACTACCGATTCTATCAATTCTCTTTAGAATGTTATTCATTTTTTCCAACAATTTAATAGCCGCCACGATTAAGTTAAATCCAACACAAATTACTTTCTCTTCTTTGTTGTACACTTTGCTAATCAAAAAAAGTTTGAATAGAGCTCTTTATTCTTAAATTAATTGTTTACAGTGCAGTAAAGTAAATTTAAACAGTGCCTTGGTTGAATTATTTTTCGCCTTTTACAGTATAATAAAAAAAAAATTTTTGCAAGCAATTTATATCGTCTCGGCGAATTTTGGGAAATGAGTGCTATGTACATATTTGCGTTCAGAATAGACAGTGTAAAATTTGCTGTGTCATAAAACCCTTTAAAAATATTGTTCAATTAAATTGAAGTTTGCTTACAAGAACAGCAGAGTAAATTCTCATCACTATTGTTGTCAGCATTATTTGTCACACCGGAAATATTGCAAAAACGTTAAAAGCTTTATAAAAACATTAATCTAATTTGTTTATCGTTATCTAGCCCACACAAATTTTTTCTACATCTTTAATCAGAAATGAAATGGTTTTCCAATAAATCATTTTTAAACTAACCTTTCACCTTTGTTTTCTGGTAAATTCAATTCGGTCGTGGGTTTTAAGAATAATATTAATTAAATATTTATCTATCTCTAAACGGGGAGAATTTTCGGTCTAAGTCGCAAAAAATATGGGCAGAAAAAAATTTTTTTAAGCACTGAGCATGCATTTATTGGGCAGAAGGAAGTTATTTTATGCTTATTTTTTGGAAGAATTGTTTTGTCCCGTTTTCAAAGTACCGATAACCGAATGGTGATAACCGAATAAAAAAGATCTCCGCGTTAATTTTTTGTGATACCGAGCTTTTTTTTTGTGATACACAAGAAGGCTTCTCCATCTTGTGATGCAAAATTATTATTTGGACATTCTTAGCATAAGATTCGGGCAAAATTGTTTTGCCCCTCTAAAAAAAGAAGCTTTGGTCTGGCACGCCTGTATATCTATCAGACCCTGTCAGACAAACACAGTAATGACAATCGGAGACTACAAATCAAAAACTTTTATTTCAATTCTAAGTTTTTGAAAATTATTAAAAAAATTTAGTATTTGTTGTTAAACCTGAAAGCGTTTTAGTTGTAATTTAATGTTGAAAAATAAATAAAAAAGAAAAGTGAATTAATTTTTTAAAAATTGTTTCGGACAACCTTTTCACAAAAAAATCTTTTACATTTATTTTAAAAATTGCCAACAATTTTAATTTCATTATGAAGACTAAACGCAATAAGCATATTTGAAACACTTTGTATTAAAAAAGTAATGGGAGGGAACAGAAAAAGGACAAATTTTGCAAGAGCCGATGCTTAATTAGGTCTACGGTTCTCATTTAATCAAAACTTTAGATTCCAAAATATCCGTCCTAAATTCAAAATGTTTTTAGAGTTTTTGCAAGGTTTCTTACTTTGAAATTCCCACAGTCTGATGAATCACATTTTGTTTGCGATTAGTCTGCTTAAATGTCACAAGCATCACGAAACGTGTATCTTGTTTAAGAGTTTATTTACCTTTGCTGTTGCCCTCATATAATCTTTTTCTTATTTTTTCGTCTACCCATATTTTTGGTGTTTTTATTTTTTGCTGTATCATATATCAATGTCAAAGAAAACTAAAACATGTTTTTCAGTGTTGGTCAAGGATACGCTTTTGCGCTTACTTTTAAAAATTTTTAGGTTTTCAAAACAATGTTTTAAAAAATCTTGATTGGCTTACTTTCAAGAAAATGCTTATTTTTGGGTTACACAGATTAGTGTTTAATCCGGTAAATTTTTTTACACAGTACCTACAGTAAGAGCCGAATTAAGATTTATTGGGCCTTGGGCGATATGTCAGAAGATGGCCGATGTTTCGCTTCAGGTTGTACACGTGCAATTTGTTATTATTTTAATACTGTAATAGTTAGAGCACATTGCTGCTACTGTTTAGTGAAGGTGAAAAGTTGTCAAACATTTGTGTTAAAAGATTTGAAGCTCTAACCACTAAAACATAACAAACTAGTGAAAACAAAAACACCTTCTGATGGTGTTGATGTTTTTTTGGCCTTCTAGAATTTTCTGCAGAAAACGGAGTGCAACAACTCAATTTAGGCTAAATTAAAGTAGATTTTTTTATTTTTTTTATCTCTATGTGTATCCTCCTGACTCGTAGGAAAGAGATGGAGGCGCTACTTTATAGGGCAAGCAATTGCTTTTTTGTTTTGGTTTTGTAGCTTTATAGTAGAGATATGACTGAAATTTAGAACTGCTTGCTAGAACCTTCAAGCAGGGGAAAGTGTTTTTAAAGATACAACAAAATTGCGCAAGTAGGTTTTGAACCGGGACCATGTTGATCACAATCTCGACGCTCTAACCACTCGACCATGTGTTGGGATGGGATTTGCTCAGCTTTTTTCTGATTCCATCCATTTAAGACTGGCGACTCTATTCTATGGCCTTCTAAATTTTTTTTGTTTGTGTAATTTTCGTAATCTTTAAAAACAACAATATCTGATAAATGTTTTTGAAAGCAAGCCAATGGGCTTCCTACGAAAAAATTTGTAATCTGTAGGCAGAAATAATTGTTGAGGAAAGAATTTACATAAAAAAATTGATTCAAAATTATTTATTGATAACAAAAATTGGTACGTCTTTTATTGTTGCACCGTGACAGCTCATAAGATTTGTTTCGCTGAAGTGAAGATATTTTTTTAGTCTTTACATATATAAAACCCTCTTTATTTTACGTATGTCCCACTCCAATCGTAAAAAAAAGCTGCAAGAAAAAAGCAAAGACCGAAAAAAGGTTTTTGTCATTGTGTTATGGAAAGGTATCCACTTCAGGTCAGTCATAAACAGAACTGGGGCTGAGGGCTTATCATTTTACTACCCCAGGTGGTGCTGAGCGAGCATCGAGTTTCGTCATCAAGAAACGTGACACCACGTTCTCCATGTGGTGTCCGATGTAAGCCATGGGGCACGCTGTTAAGACGTGGTCTGCGGTTTGCTCGGTGGCGCCGCATTTGTAATTTAGTGAAGAAGCGAGACCACATTTGTGCATGGAAGAGTAAAATCGCCCAACACCAATCCACAGGCGATTGATCTTAATCCAAGCCCATTCCAACAAGCCTACTAGTTGTCATGGGTATAAAAGCACGGAGCCTGGATTTACACTCACACTAATCGGTCTTCCTTTAATAATTCGTTAACTGGTCTGCGCGGATACCAAGTTTGGCAAAGTTGTTTGATAGCTTCCGGGCACAAACAATGTCTTGACCTTAGTCTCACACAACGGGCATCTGAGGGGCCACTTAAAACACCATGCAGTATATGGTCAGTGTCCAGAGTGTAACGGTTTGCTTAGTTGGCTGGATGCCTAAACATATTGGTAGGTGGTCCGTTGGAAGGGGTTGCAAGCATCTAGTGACAATGCACCAAGCGTCATTTAAGACACTGTGAGAGGCGATTGTGAGCAGTGCGACATTAGACTGGCGCGCAGACGCAACTCTCAAGTAGGACAGATATAGGGCAGCTTTACGTAATATTTTGACACAAAGGACCCATTCTGAGCCCGCAAGTGGCTTCAGAAGTGTGACTTGTGAAGATAGGTTTTTGCGCAATGCCACAAGATGACGACTGAATTTGAGCGATCTATTTAGTTTTACTCTTACAGTAGATAAGACAGGACCAGATAGAATGGTGAAAGTTTACTTCTGTTTTAAACCGTTAGTTCACGTTTTGCCTCTCAGTTACTTAAAAGTAAGGCTGCTGTTATCGTCTTTGTGTTACAGAACTTCAACTTTCCAGTGTGGAGATACATTGAAATTGTAGTTTTGTCTTAACTTCCAAGTCGTTCGAATTTCCAGAAGAGTGCAACAATGCGAGATCGTCTGCACACTCAAATTTTTTGGAGATTGTGGAAAGCAGGTTGTAGGTACACAGTAGATATTAAAAAGAAGGGAAGCCAAGATCGATCCCCGAGAAACACCATTTTTTAGACGGCAGACCCTGCTTTGGTTACTGTCACCAGTAGAAAGAGTGAAATTGGTTCCGGACAAGTTTTCAAGACATGATCATTTTAACCATAGTGCTTATCCTGCAGAAGTCTTATTAAAGCCACGGTGTTTCACTTTATAACAAAAAAGAAAAAGTTCCTCAACTTATTAACAAAAAGGAAACTTTTTCAAAATATTTTTGTCATGTACTTTAAATGGAGAATTAAATGGGGAATGGCTGTACCTGAGTTTGAGAACCACTGATCTAGCTGCATAATGAAATAACTTTTGTAAAAATGAAGAGTTATTTTTTTAAATTTGCTTATTTTGTTTTGGTGTAGGCCTATATTTTTTACTTTTTAGTCATACAGAAAAAGTTTTTTACAATTGTAACCCGATTATTTAAACTACTTTTTTCATATTATAAGATTACATCTCATTTTTATTTATTTTATTTCATTTTTTTATTATACATTTCCAGAATTTACTTTTAATCAATTCTTTGCTTACATCATGATGCCATTATTTAATAAAAACGACATAAAGCTAGTTGGAACAGGGTTCAGATTCGAATCAGGCGCCCAATATTTTAAAATGTTAAACCGGGCCAAGCCCGAACTCGATCCCAAGCAGGCTCCGATTTGTATCTTGCTGACACATTGTAGCTTACTAACAATTTTGGCATGACTACCGAAAATCAAAATCAAATTACTACAAATAAGGTTTTTCCGCCTGGCAGAGTGGTTAGTGTACTTTTAATTACCAGGTGCTCTAACACAGGAATTCTTAAACTGTAGGTTTTAATGTTTAATATTAGAGGTTTTAATGTAAAATATCTAAATACATGGATTTAGAAAATCTAAATCTGTATTAAAGCCATTTGAATGTGCGCACGCACGCACTAACACGTGGTTGTACATTAATTGTTCTTCTGCCACCCAACACCACATATTTATGTGAAATTACTTTTTCAGCTTTAACACATATTAAATCCCAATATCGTTCATCGTTGAAAAATGTAAAGGAGATTTTACGTCGACAGTGTCAAATATTGCACTAAGATTTAATTTGTTATGCAGTAAAAGACAAGCATATCCGTCTCGTGAGCAAACGATTTCTTCTTTTGGTTTTTGTATACTTAAGCAGTTAACAACAGCCCTTTTTGTAACTATAATCAATACAATTTTACAACTTTTTGTGCAATTTATAATTTTACTTTTTCCTATATTTTCAAACAAATTCTAGAACTATATTTTTTCATATGTATATTGTTATCTATGTATGTTGTCCATTACTACATATCATATGTATATTGTTACCTAATCAACAAATCATCACAAAATATTTAGATATCTTAATAATCTGGGGTGGCGAAAAAACTCACGATGACAAATGGGGGGGTCTAAATAAAAAAGTTTAAGAACCCCTGGTCTAATAAATCTTATCAAGTGACACAACACCAAAAAAAAAAGTACAGATTTAACAAAACAAACTAAATTTTGAATGCAATCATAAAGTAAATATTTTTGCTATTTTTTATGTGTTTATTTATAAGTTTGTATCTTTAAGTTAAGTAGCATATACTTATCGGTGTATCGACTAATACTTTTGAAAAACTTAAAATTAATTTTACTCTCTTTTTCACATCCAAAGAAAAAAAGCAAAAAAAGAATTGCACATTTCGTAGCTTATTAGTATCCAAAATAATAATCAAAAAAAAAAGGATCAGTGCGATTTAATTAAATATTGAAATAAAATAAAGACATTTTGAAATTTTGTTAAAAACTTTTATTTAAGATAGCTGCTGCACAAAATTTTACTTAATAAGTCGATAAACTTTTAACATATGCAATCTGAAACAAATTTTGCTCGATGTGTAACAATTATACAATTTTATGATGTACGTCGTGGTTTGCCAAAATTTTTTATCTTGGACTTTTTTGTTAATTTTTCCGGCAACTTTTCACTAACCATACACTTTAGTTATCTAAGTCAGAGGGTCGCCAATAGGTTTCGGTGCGACTTAAAAACTACTCGTAAAATTCTTGCGACCCAAACATTAATGCAACTTTCTTCGAAAGTGAAGTTTTACTGTTTCTTTAGAAACGCAAGACTTTTTTAAAAAGTTATAAACAAACGTAAAAATTTTTTTACTGTTTTTTTAGAAAATACACGGTTTGACAAACAATTTGAAACAAATATCATATTTTATAGAAAAACATTACACAAATTTACGTTCTTTCTCCACCCACTATCTGCGTAACCTTGATCTGGGAGAAAAAACTTGTATAATTTAAATGTTATCCAGTTTCAACATACTTTTGAAGTCGATATAAGTTTAATGCGATAATCGTTTTAAAAAAAATAAATGTCGTTATTCGAATGCAAACTACATGTATTTAAAAGACACAACATCAAACCTACGAGAAAGAATATATTCACTTTAACTCTTTTTTATTTAACAATTACACACATTGCTGTTGTATTAGCTTAACTATTACCACTTTTACCACTTGTTGTTCATTAAAATAGAGATTGTTGACAGCCTTAAAAAATATCGAAAACCAGAGAAGAGTGCAACGTTTTCCTGAAAATCGCACAACTGTGGCAGATCCATAACACTCCTCCCCATGGCCTACGTAAGATACGACCTTCCATGTTATATTTCTCGCCGAAATTGTAAGCGATTAACGTTTTTTTGTAAAAAAATGCGCAACTAACTTGCATTTTTGTGCTTGTTGCGCAAAGATATCGTGCAGCTCACACACGCTTTAAATATTTTTTTACATGCATTGTTGTTAGTGCCTAAGATTGACTTGAAAATACAAAGTTTTATAGGTTTAATGGGGAGTTTAAAAATAACATTAGTAAAATCGCTAGTAATAAGTCGATTGTGGTAAACTTTTCAGAGAGTAGTTATGGTTAATTTCTTAATTGTTACTTCTTTTAGTTGGTTAAACTAGAAATGAAGAAATTAAAAGATTTTTATATCGAATTGCAGTAACTCCTGAGAATAATTATATGATTTATTCTATTTAAAATCTGTTTAGACAAGTGATTAGTCGAACAAAATTGGAAGATAGCTAACAAAAAACTCATCTTGAAGTTTTTCGTCCGACAATTGTCAGGAGATAAACGTCGGAATGAAGGAAGAAAAATTCAAGTTAGTTATTGAATTTTTCTTTCCTCATTCTGACGTTTATCTCCTGACGAGTGTCGGACGAAAAGCTTCGAGATGAAAATCTGTTTAAGGAAGCAAGGAGTTGGTGATCAAATACAAGCACCGTTTGGCATAACCGTACCTGCTGGGGAGGTTGGGGATCAATTACTCCCCCCAATTTTCAAAAATTTGGGCAATCAGAAATTTTCGGGCAGAAATGGAGAAAGTTTGGGAAAAATCAGGAATTTTAGGGCAGTAACAATGAATTGTGCAGGCAAACAAACTTTTTGTGCATCAAAAATAAACAATAATTGCAGAAAGAAGTTTATGACTTTTTTTTGGTCTTTACCTCCAATTTCAGAGAAAGTTAGCTTAAAGACAGACGGCTTTATCAAATTTCGCATTTCAAAACTTTTACTTCTTTATGCTGCTTTTTGCTGTCACTATCTATTTTAGATTAACTTATTAATAGATCTTTTGTAGAGTTTTTATATTTGGTTAGAATGATTTTGACCCTTTGTAGTTATATGCTTATTGCTTATAGATAGCTAGTAATACGTTACTATTACTTTATGACGGTAATAAATTTTTAAACATTGTGAACCAAGTATAGTGTTTGGTGTAAAAGTGACTATATGTCTGAGATGAGTAATGACAGCGATGAAGTTGGTGTCTAAGAATGTAACAATGAAACAGTAAAATTAAATGTGAAGATTGCATGATGATGCGTGCAAGCGAAACTGACACCATTGTCGAACCATTGTGACAGCACTCACAATTCTTGCTGGTGGTTGTTTATCAATACCATCAATGAAATCAAACACTACTTTTGCAACAGCTTAGCAATTTTAGAGTTGGTTGAAGATACTCTATTAAACAAATTTTCTCATGTTTCTTAAGACGAGCAGCGCATTTTGTTTTGCTTCATTTCGGCTCGAGTATTGCTGTTGCATGCCAGGATCATCGCGATTCTACCGCAAATCTGGTGTCCAAAATTTTGTGAATGTATACTTTAACCAGGGAATCGAACCGTTTAAAATAACGTTCCGGTTCAGGTTCAGGTTCGGCAAATTTTATTTTTAAAGGTTCGGTTCCGGTTCAGGTTCAGCAAAAAATTTTTTTTCGGGTTTAGTTCCGGTTCAGGTTCAACAATTTTTTTTTAGGGGTTCAGTTCCGGTTCAGCTCCGGTTCGGGTTCGGAATATATATTTTTTATCTATTTCTTACAAGCGTTAGGACTGTAAACACAATTTCTTACCTCATGTTGTCATAGGCGTCCGCAGACGCGCTTCCTGGAGGAGTGATGGCAAACAGTCGGGAACACAAAAAATATTCTTAAAAAGGGTTTTAAAAAAAATTCTGATACAAGTTTTAAAAAAATTAAATTAAACTAATTCACCTGCATGGGTCTTGGTTGTAAAAACCAAGTCTTACCAATAAATTTATAGTAATGATCTTGCGAGCGCCAAAAGCGGAAACGGAAGTTTTTTGTTGTTTTGTGATCTCAAAACTTTCTTATAGATTGCGTTTACATGAGTTTATATAGATCTTTCTTCGACTAGCCACTGATACACCTGTCTAAGAATTTTTTGATAATTTTTTAGTGGCGGCCCTCACGCAGAAGGTTTACTAGTTATGAAACGTCATTAAGGTTCATTTCTACTACGAGCGTAGATTGGAGTATTCTTTGTTTCTTTTAATGATTTTTTTGTTTCGTTTTGCCTTTAAGCGCGGAAAGAAGTAAAAAAATTAATAAAACAAAAAATACTTCGTTTCAAGCCGGTAGTGGAAATGGGCCTTTATCTTACGCAATCTAAACTTTTAAAGTTTTAAACAAATTAAACATTTAGTTATTCAAGTTTATAATAATAAAAAATTGACGCATAAAGGCTCTTTTCCCACTAAGAGCGTGGAATGGAGTACAGTGGCGAGCAAAAAAGTAAGATTTTTTATTTTATTAAATTTTTTAAAAATAAGTTAGTTGCAATTGAATTATATTTCTAAAAAAAATAAATTAATATTGGATTTTATATAATTTTTTGTGCTCTTTTAATGATATATTACTTGATATATATTAATGTATTTCAATTTTAACAATGATATTTTTAAAAAATCTTAAAAAATAAAAAAGCCTTACTTTTTTTGTTCGCCACTGTACTCTTTACTTGATTTATTGACTTTATTTGCTTTACTAAGATTTTAAGCGCGGAAAGATGATCAAAAGAAACAAAGAATGCTCTATTCCACGCTTGTAGTGGAAACGAGCCTTAACTTTAGAAGTTTTTAATGCATATTTATGTATTATTTTGTAAAATTTGAAATTTGAAAAAGCGAGTCCCCCCTTTTGGTTGTCCTGGCGCACGTTCATGTATCTAGTGCACATATTTTTTCTTCATTTCTCGGCTGATAAAGTCGTTTATGACGTTTCTTTATTGGCACACATGTGCTCAAACAAATTTTGGCAACTTCAAACGGTAACATTTGATTTAATAATTACAACTAGAAATAAATTAAAAATTAAATCAGTTTGTTGTATAAGATTTTTTTTTCTTAAGATAACTGAAATCAAGCTTTGCAATTTTGTATATTGATCACTGCTTGCTTACAAACTGGAACTAAGAACTTGCTGCTTTTTATTTTAATAAGTGTATAGCGATGAAAGGGTAAAAATTAGGTATGGGTCCAATTGTTTAAAAAAAGTCTTAAATTCAAGCAAATTCAAATTTACGGAAGACAATCATTTCTCAATTCGTAAAACCAGCAAAATTGTTTTTCAACATTTGATTAAAGACTTTTTCGATAAACACTAGCTTGATATTGGCAAAAAAATACTCTGGCTCCTCCATAATGTTTTATTTGCCAAGCTGTCTAACTATTGGCGATCAAAACTATTTAGTTTTAACTCAAAGTCAGATTGTGCTACTAAATTTTGTTTGCAGGGGTAACTTATACACAGTGGTGAAAGTAAGCCGGAACGGTCCGGTACGCCGTTCCGGTAAAAGATTTGCTGCCGGAACGCCGTACCGGTAAAAGAATGGAAGTTATCAAGTTCAATTTATCGCGTTACGTACTCTTATCTTGAAACTGTGTTGACACAATACATTTTAACACAATAGGTTTTATTTTATCACAATTACAAAGTTACTTAAAATTCTCAATTCATCGGCCCATCGCAATAAGTACAGTAACTTGAACCCAGCAATAAGTACAGTAACTTTTAACACAATAGGGAATGATTGAGCTCAGACTCGATTAAAATAGAAAGCAGTGTTGTGGAGACAACAGTTTAGTAGTGAGTCTTCTACTGACAGAGGTTGTTTTAGATTTTTATGGATTTCAAGTTATCGATTCCTGTTAAAAGAATATCAAATAAATGATAAAACATAGCGAGTATTATATTTTAAAAGTTTGATTTTTAGGAATATTTCCAGCCTAAATAATAAACCTTTATAAAATGCAAAGAAAAATTAATCATTATTGGAAGAGAAAAGAGACCAGTGATGAGACTTTGAGTTCAGTAGCAACTAAAGTTCAAAGAACGGAGAGCAATGTTAGTAGGCCTACCCAAAGTGGTGCAATCAGCGATCCTCTACCTGTGCATCAAGATCAAGTTGAGGAAAAATGTTCCACTGTTTATCCGTTAATATGGACTGAACAACAATATGAGGAATTTAAGCAAAAAACAGTTGGATGTACGCTAGTGATGGTAAAGTAGGATGTACTCCGTGTCATGAAGTCAATAATTTGGGAGTAAGAGCATCTTGTGGTGTTAATATTTCCACTCAATGGGCAGATGGCAATGTCACTTTTTATGGTAGCACAAGAACGGTTCAACTTTCATCACTTCGAAAAAAAATCTGTGAGCACAGAAACTCAAAAGCGCACCAAGATGCTATTAATATTCTAGAGACGGCAAAGAAAGATGTACCCCTTAATTTAAATGCACAGAGTGAGCAAAGTGCGTTTCAATCTACAGCGCGAGTGTTCAGGACAGCTTATTATGTGGCAAAAAATAGCAAACCTAACCTTTTACAGACTTTGAAAAATTGATTAACCTTCAGCAAGCCAATTCTATAGACATGGGACGTGTCTTACACAGTAAAACTGTAGCTGTTGACATAATTGAACATATATCTTCCCATATGAAGAAAAAAACTTTAACCAAAATTATAGAGAGCAGAAGTAAGATAAATGTTTTAGCGGATGAATCAACTCGCGTGGGTGACAAATCAACTTTAATCGTGTTTCTAAGAGCTAGTATTGATGGCAAAGCGGCGCCTATTACCTTTCCGCTAGATTTAGTAGAATTGGAAAGTCTGTGCGCTTCTCATATTGCTGACGAAATTGTGGACTGTTTGCTCAAAAACGGCTACTCCATCGAGTTACTCCAAGAAGTAATCATCGGATTTTGCAGTGATGGAGCTAGCGTGATGCTGGGGACAAAGTCAGGAGTCGGAAAGTTGCTTAAAGACAAATTTCCTGATATAATATTGTGGCATTGTCTTAATCACAGACTTGAGCTTGCTGTAGGAATTGCACTAGAAATTATCGGTGGTACAAATGACTTTCAGTCATTTCTTAAACATTTATATTCGCTGTACAGCCAGTCACCAAAGAACAAGCGTGAACTTGACCAATGTTCCCATGATTTGCAAACGACCCTCAAAAGAATCGGCAAGGTGTTTACTATTCGCTGGGTCGCTTCATCCTTCAGGGCAGTATCAGCAGTCTGGCATTCTTTCCCAGCTTTGGCGCAACATTTTGATAAAGCTTCAAATGACGAAACGAGGCAAAGCACAGAAAAGGCCAGATTTCGAGGCATACTATCCAAATTTTGCACAATAAATTTTGTTAAAAATTTAGCGCTGATGGCGGATGTCTTGAACGAATTAACAAATTTATCAGAAACACTGCAAAGCCGAAATACCACGCTGCCAAAAGCTCACACTTTACTCAATGCGTATACAAAACGTATAGAAAGCCTTATTGCTTCCCCGGGGGAACATTCCATCATGGCTGAACAAGCAGAAAAAGCAATGTCATTTCAACAAGTAGAACTGAGAGAAGGAAGAAGCCCAGTAATAAATCAGGCTCAATTTATTCGGGCTGTAGCTGACAACATGAAAGAAAGGCTCTTCACGACTGCATCAAGCAGAGCACAGCCTAGCGTTCATGCAACTCGAAGAGAGAACTACAAAACCCTTGTTGGTCAAATTGATGTGTTAGATCCACAAAAGATTGATCATGAAAATCCTCGTTTTGGAGAAGATGAAGTGAAAAGTTTATGTGGCACCCTTTGTCTCAACAAGCAACAAACTCATCTTGCGTATATTGAATTTAAGGCAAGTGGAGGAAGAAGCATTCCTGACCAACTAAATAAGTTGATGGTGGCCGTTGACACCCTTTCACCAAGTTACGCCGACTGTGAGCGCGGGTTCAGCGCTATGAACAACATCATCACTGACAGCAGAAATGTAATCACTACGAACAATGCCGAGAAGCAGCTCTTTGTCAGTACTGCGGGGCCACCGTGCGAGAAATGGAATCCAGAGCCATACGTAAGAACTTGGCTTGGAAAGGGAAGAAGAGCAGCTCATGCAACAAGCGGCATGGCTCGACAACAAAACTTGAAAAAGGCTAACTACTATGAACCTTTATGGAAAGTTTTTAAATAATTGAGTGTTTGATTTGGATTATGTGGTTATGTGCTTGGTTGAAAATGTATCGTTATGTTAATGGTTGCAAACTTACAATAATGAGCCAAAAGTAACTTCGGTTTTGGGGATCTTTTGTACTTATCCCCCAAAATAGGCTATTTCAAATCGTGTCAATATAGTTCTCTGGCAAACCTTTTACTCTCCAATTTGCAGGCAAAGTACTACAGGACATTGTTTCGAGTCTCAGATTAGCGATTCATTCTAATCCAGAAACAATTAGTTATTTGGGTTTTAGCCATTCTCGGATTATCTAATATTTTATAGTTCGTTAAAATTTAAAGTGTTAGGTATAATTAAGGCGTTTAGGATTTCGTGACTGGATAAGTGGATGTCTAAGACCCATTTGCCTCTTTTGATCAGCAACCACAAAAAAATTATTTTACTTCCACCACTGTTATGAGCTTCTGGCATGCATAGTACCGGTAAGAAAAATTTTCTACTTTCACCACTGCTTATACATATGTGATTTGCTTATGGTTTCTCGGTTGCATTCTACATAAAGATAACTGACGCAAAACTTTTGTAATGAACCAGCAAATACGTGGTTCTTGTATTAAAAGTTATTTGTCCTGTTGCTACAATTTTGGTAGGCCTGAAAGTTAACAAAAATTTAATTTTAACGTAATACTTGATAAATGAAAAAGCACGCTAGATAAGCGTTGTTTACATACAGGTTCGAGTATTGGTTATTTCACCATACTTTTTCAACATTGAATCTGCAAATTAGTAAATCCGACAATATCATACATCAAATCAATTTAATTGCCCCCTAAAGAAATGCTGAAAACCATTTTTTGTTCAGTAAATAATTACCAACAATCAACGTGGATTTAACATTATTAAAACTAGTTAAAATATACGAGATTAACATTAAAAAATAGCAAACAAACTCAAAACAACCTTCCTGGTAGAACTTTTATTTTTTTTAAATGTTAAGATTTACGTTACTTCAGGTAAAATGCTTACCAAACTTAATTAATTTTTAATACCATTAC
Source organism: Diplosoma virens (assembly GCA_963680785.1). Taxonomy (NCBI): domain Eukaryota; kingdom Metazoa; phylum Chordata; class Ascidiacea; order Aplousobranchia; family Didemnidae; genus Diplosoma; species Diplosoma virens. The sequence goes on along the minus strand of OY796885.1, from coordinate 23,555,721 downwards.
AAATATTTAAACATTATTTTGTAACATTAATTTAACGATACCCTACTTAAAGTTTAGTTAAACCACATCTGTTAAATAAAGTAATGTTTTGACAAAGGTTAATCCAACTTGACAATTTTTCCTACTCCGTAAACAATTTAAAGTACAACAATAAATTTTCTTTACCATTGAACATTAAAAAAAATGGACAATATGAACGAAAAATTTAACATTAAATTAAGGTTTATATGTCATCTGTGGAGTCTTGTTCCAACCTAAATAAGTAGTTGTTCGTACAAGCAATACGTTTTCGAGCATATTCGAGTCCATTCTTGAGCGTTGTGGAGACAAAATAAATTTTAAGCTGGGGAACGCTTTTTCCACGCTAACTTGTGTGGCTGGCACTCCGAATAATAAGGAAGCAAGTATGTACAACTTTGGAAATTGCTTCTTTTGGCTTCTCTAATACTTCAAAATGTTTTGATCTTTCTTTATCCGTGGCTCTTGTTGAAAAGCCTTTAAGTCGTTGCTAATGTCTAAAGAGCACTTTGCAACCTGTAAAGTTTAAAACTTGCTTCAGGAAAATTAGTTCTTTTCATAATTTTATAAACCATAAATGAGATAATACAGTAGGTCTACAACAAATGTTTATTAAACCAAATTTTAGTCATTTTGCATAAAACCATACAGCAAAAGATCTTCCAATCTTTTTTATTTCATCTCCATATTTATCCTCCTGACTCGCAGGAAAGCGACGGAGGCGCTAATACATAGGATAGGCAATTTTCCCGACCTGCTTCTGGAGATGCCAAGATATTGCTGTCAGCTTGTAATTTAATAGAGACATGACTGTAATTTAGAACTGCTTGCCAAGACCACCAAGTACGGAAAAGTGCCGTAAAGTGTTTTTCCCAAAGGCACAACAGAATGGCGCGAGTAGGTTTTGAACCGAGATCATGTTGATCATAAGTATGGCGCTTTAACCACTCGACCACACTGCCGAAGTTTTACTTAGCTTACGATTGGTCATAGCCGTACCTGGCGGGGGGCAGGGGGCAATTGCCCCCTCAACTTTTCAAGATTATTTTTCGGGCAGCGACAAGAAAATATTTGGGAAAAACCAGAATTTTTGGGCAACGAAAAAATACTACCAAGTTTTGCTGAAGAGCTTTTTTTTTTTTTGAAAACACCTTGATTTTGGGACAAAAAGTGAGAAAGATGAGACTGATTTCAAGTGAAGACTTTTTTTTTAGAGAACACCATGATTTTAGGACGAAATTTGGTCTTTGTCCGAGAATCTCAGACAATTTACTAGAAAATCAGGTTCGGGCAAATGTCAAAAAATTCGGGCAAAACTTTATTGCCCTTTCCAATTTTTTGGGCTGGTACGGGTATGCGATTGGTCATAAAGTCGCCACAACGATAAAGAGGTCGTATGAGTAAACTAAGCGAAACCAAATTTAAGAAAATTTATTCAAAAAACGGCTGTAGCACTATGTTGATCCTGCCAAAAAAATCAAAAATACTTCTTTAAAAATAAAAATGCTACTATTTAAATTACTAGTTGCGTGTATCAGTAATGTCAGGCCAAATAATTTGAAGCAAGAACAAAAGATGAAGAACAAAGTTTGTAAAATTATGGAGTTTACTTTAGTTTAACAAAACAAAATTTTGGCCTAGGTAAATACAATAACAGCTAAAAAAATAAATACCTTTTGTTTTGCTGATTCCAATTCATGCGCCCTTAACATCACTTCGAAATCATCATCGTTGTTGCTGGAGTTGCGTAAATCGGGAGATAGCCGATTTTGATCGGTAAAATTTATACTTTGAGATTTTAAGTTTTGCAAGCTAATCCAGGTATTTTGAAGATGAGCTATAGCTGATGTTTTTTCTTCCTCGTTCAACAAAACTTTATATCTAGGATCCAGAAAAATGCATGCCACAAAGACATCATTTTCCAGTAACGCCAATTCGCGTTTTTTTATAGAAGACAGCAATAACTGCGAAAACTCTGTTGCTGATGCCTTTGAAATTTCTAATTTGCACCTTAACCAAATTCCATAAAAGTCACCCAACGTAAGATGTTGTTGCTGTAAAGCCTTCGCGGCTTTTCGGGCTGGTTCAAGAGCTGTCACGATTTCGGAAAACAAATTCGATTGTGACTCCAATAGATGCAGTTCAACATTGGAGGCGGCTATTTCTTGGCAGAAATCTTTTAATGAAAGGAGTCGCTGGAGCATATCACAAGTAGAATGCCAACGAGTTACACAATCCAAAATAGGCTTTTTTCGTTTTAATTTTTTCAAAATCACCATAATAGATGGATTTCTTAAAATTTTACACACATGGCGGGCTTTAGCAATGTCGCTTTTTAAAGAAGATTGTTTTAAAGCATCGTCTACAGCTAATTGTAGGGTATGCGCGGCGCAGCGAAGACCTCGAAGCATTGGGCGGCTAGTAGATTCAACAAAATCAAACGCTGCTAAACTTTCAAGCAATATTTCAATATTAAAGGGCGAAGAATCAGTCGCCTCGCATTCACTGTCCTCATCAGAGTAAACATCATTTTCAACATCGCTATTGGATGAAGCAGCTTGGCTTGTCCCAGGAGAATCCTCATCAGCAAATGCGTTTTCTTTAAGTTGCTCATTTGATAGTAGTTTTACAGATTTTAGCATGTGCGCCATTGTCAGTCGTAACAGTATAAATCTGACTTACAGAAATTTCATATTGCTCTAAAATTTCTGCCACGGTGTTTTTAATGTCTTCAGCCGTGTGGCGATGGGTAAGTTCTTTCATCGCTATTGTCCACAGAGTAAGCTTTCCATTTTTTATGAGCTGAATATTGATACCTAAAATAGCCCTGTTCATTCGTGTCGCTATGTCTATTTTAAGTGAAATAAACTTTTCACGAATATCTTCTTTAATTTCTTTTTTTATTTTGCTCGCTAGCATGACAGCTTCTTTGCGAATATTTTCTGCGTTGATGCAAATTTTATTTCCACTGTCGGAGAGGGCTTGCGAAATTGGATTTAAAAGTTTTCTAAACCCTGAATCTTCAATAATTTTAAACGGTCTTCCATTCACAGTGACCATTTCCAACCAAGCAGTTCCTAATAAATGAGTTTCGATTTTTACTCGAACTGTTTTAAAGAGTTTTTTATCCAAATTGTTTAACAACAAGATGAAGCATTTTCAGACAAAAATTCATTAGCATTTTTATGTATTTTCTTAGATTTTATTGATAGATTAATGAAATATTTTTCTTTGTATTTTTTAAAGCACTCCTGATGAAATCTTTTTACGTGTCTTTGTAAATTAGATGCGTGGTTTCAACGAAGACACAGATCATCAATTTGACACAAAGCCACAGTCATCAATTTGACACACAGATGAATCGGTCGATATTTTATAAATGAAAAACTTTCGAATATTAGTCAACTGCGTGCGCGGCATCTTTTTTAATATTAACATAAATTACCAGATTTAATATAGAATATCAGTAAAAAAACTGAAAAAAATTATGCGTAGTATGAGCTTTATATTAAACATTTAGCATATGTCTACTATGAAATTATACCACAAAAAGTAAACCTGTTTCGTTATACGGAAATAAACCCAAATTAGAAGTTGAATTGGTAAGGTTGTTTCGCAAGTTCCGTAAGAGTTGATTTAAATATACAGTAGAATGCCGATTATCTAAACTAATTAAAACCAGGCGTGGTTCGGATAACTGTTTTTTTCGGATAATCGAATAAAATACAATCTTGCAATAAAAAGCATCATATACACATCTGGTCATTTATTGTGCATCATGAACAGTATAGTGATCACTTATTTAGTTTTAAGTTTACCACTCTTTTCGTCGCTGCCAAGTTTCTCATCCTTTTTAGAAGCAGAAGCTGCGTTGAATGACACTCTGTTGTTCACACCATGCTATGGCGTTGTAACCACCTTAGCGTTCGGATAATCGGCGTTCAACTGTGGCGCAGTATGGTGCCAATATTAAAGAAAAAGCTTTTCCAATGAAAAAATTATTGCATCCCCTACATCAAATTTTATCAATAAAGTAAAAGGTTGGTGGTTTTGCAATCAAAAACAGCTATTATTAATGCAAAAATTCTAGTTAAATATCATCCAATTTTATAAGCTTTTGTTTATTAAAACTTCTTTAGATACTATAAATAAAAAACAAAAACCGATGACAGTCAAACAAAAAAATGTTTGTTATTGAAGACGAATATTTGTTAACAGTAAAAAAATTTTTGCGCTTAATCATCATCTGTTTTTGGGTTTTATTTATGGTATCTGAAGAGGTTTTAATAAACGAAAGACTAAAAGAAATACAAATGAATTAAAATCAATTCTGGCATTATCTAATCAATGAAAAGTTAAAATCGTAACTATTATGAATTGCAATCTCCATACTGACAACAACTCAACCTTTATCTCTTCAGTGGAAAATTTTAGAAGCACATGTGCGCGAGACAAAAATTCCCAAGAGGTTTTTACGCACGAGTTACTTTATCAAAACGTTTATGACGAAATAGATGTATTCAGGCAATAAAAAAGTTTGAGTCAGCCAAATCTTCACTAAACAATTTTAAGAGATAAATCTTTGACGTAAAGTTGAAGCGAACATTGATGCAAATGAAAAATTTAAGTAATCCAATTTTCACTGCTTTAGTATCTTTAAATAAGCCTAAAAACTATGAACAGCTCATCCCGAATCAACCTTACTGCAAAAGTGAAGGCCTTTTTAGATTCCAACATGCAAATTTGAGCCTAATAAGAAGCTGAGAAATAAGAGAAAAGCAGTTAGCTTACAAAATATTACTTAAACTTCACGCTACAAGGCGAAGGTTAATAGCTTCTCTTCCTAATCTCAACATATTTTCTTTAAAAAATTTTGTTTTTTGAAAAATCAAAAATTAATTAACTTTATTGCATTGCTTGCTCAACATTATTTTTACTCAATCTCGACTGTTAGGGATATCATGCTAGTGAAAGCCATTTGAGGCAACTATAAGTTACACTGAATTCGAATCATTCGATAAGTTTACACTACTTTTTTATTAAACTTCTCCACGCAACTAAATTTCAGTCGAGTGGCTCCCCAACAGCCTGCACTGTGCAGCTTTGATTTTTCAATGGTGTCAAATAATTTTGCTTCACCAACGATGGTTTCACTATGTTTGCTACGTCTCTATATTAATATGTATTTTTTTAAAAGTATGGCACTGTAAAAAGCTTAAGAACAACTGCTTTAGCATATATTTAAAATTTCGCTTTCTTTATCTAGCAAGTGACATGTTTTTGCTTTAACTTCTCGCCTGAAAAAGTCGTTTATAACGTTTCTGTATTGCCACACAAGTGTCGTAACCAAAAAAATTGCGGCAACTTCAAAAACAAAATTGTGATTTTGATTCTTCTACAAATAACTTTAAAATTAAAATTTGAGCATCAAACGGTCGAACCGGATCCATTTAAAATGAAGTTCCGGTTCAGGTTCGGGTTCAGCAATTTTTTTTCTACGGGTTCAGCTCCGGTTCAGGTTCAGCAAATTTTATTTTTAGGGGTTCAGTTCCAGTTCAGGTTCAGCAAATTTTATTTTTTCGGGTTCAGTTCCGGTTCGGGTTCAAAAAATAATAACGGTTAATTCGGGTTTACGGATCCGGTTCGGGTCCGGTTCGACACCCTGACTTTAACAACAAGGACAAATTTGTATATGATACGGTACGAAAAGATTAATTATCAGATTTTAAAAAACGTCAACGATCACAATGACAGTAGTGTAAGAACAAAACTGTTATATAGGGTTCTTGTTCAAACAGCAACAGCATTAACTTGCATTGATGCGATGCAATTTTACTCTAATGCAGGTATATAAGCCTAATATTGCTTTAATGCAATTATCGACAGTGCAAAGTTGATTGCCTTGCAGCATTGCATTGTTGCAAGACAACAGTGTTCATCGATATTAAAACGCTGATCCTATTTTGCGTTGTGCTTCTATTTTGTGTAGTTTTTATCATTATGCTTAATGATTTAGTATCGGATGGAATATGCAGTTTCATTTAAAATGCTTTTTTGCAAATTTTATATACTGTAGCATATAAAATTTTACAAAAAAGATACTCTACTGATTATAACTGTGTTTGGAGTGAGTATTGAACCTCAGGTGATTCGCTTTTAAGTTAACTTAAACATTTTAAATATTTTAAATATTAAACATTCCAATTAAAGACGCTGAAAGATGTTTTTGTCGTATAGATAAAAATGTAAAATTTATATGCGTTATTGTCACTTTTAAATTCAGCTCTAGGCGTCTTAGAAACCCGCCTCTCAACCGCCATGTGGGTCCGTATCTTGAGTAGGCCATACCTTCCCCCAAAACATGAGACACTCTCATTATGAAAATGCTGACAATCTAATAAGAAGTTTTCTAACATGAGTAGAATAACGTTGTATAAGGTTCAGCTTTTTGATGTTGCAGACTTAGGTTCAGGTTCAAAATTACAACAGTTGTGGAACGAGGTTAGTTTTCCCGTCTCGAAAATTTTTAAACCAGGGCCATTCGATCTTTTTGAGGCAAAAGCCATTTCTCCGGGCAAAATTTGGTAATCTTAATAAAAAGGCATTTGAAAAACCAAGTGCTGATTTTTGCAAGTAAAAACTTTTTTTCGTCCTCACTTGTTTATAAACAAGTTTTTTTTCCTTAATCGCCAAGTAAAGACTAAAAAAGATCTCGGCTTGTAAAAGTAGTTTCACGATTCTTTGAATCGCTTTTTACCAAACGTTCTTCACTTGTTGAAGCGTTTAGTGATTCGGTTTAGATAACTTCAAAAAATACTCCGCGAGCCATACCAAATCTTTGCTCGGGCAACCCCTGCTTTTGATTTAAGCTTTTATCATAACTACATGAATGGCATAAAATTTTTTAATTAACTCAGAGCAGCTTGTTTGTTACAGTTAATATTGATGGCTTTTCACAAATCCATTTCGGCACGAATCATGAAGAAAATAGTTGAAGTATTTTTTTAGAACTGTAGAAAACAAAGTTCGTTGTGGTCGTTTGGAAGGGCATCCACTTCGAGTCAGACACAAACAGGGCTGGGACCGAGGGTATATCCTTTTACCACCCCAGGATGCTGTACTCTCCGGATCAGATGCTGGCAGTGTTGGTGGTAAGCCATCATCGAATTTCGTCATGCAAAACCGTAAGGCTTGTGCTTCATATGATGCCCAATGTATGGGGCACGCTATTAGGAGTCTACGGTTTGTTCAGGGGCGCCGCACTTGCAATTCGGTGAAGGAGTGAGACTCCATTTGTGCATGGACGAATGGAATCGCCCAACACCAGTCCGCAGGCGTTTGAGCTAGACCCAACCTGTTCGGAACAAGCTCGTTTTAACAGGCCTGGTACTGGTTCTGGATAAGAAAACACGGAGCCTGGAAGTATTTTCAAAATACTTTGTGCTCCATCTGTAATTCGTCCACTGAGAAGCGCAGATGCCAAGTACGGCATGGTTGTTTGATAGAGTCCGCGCAGCTGGCTTTTAAAACGAAGTTATGTGGAAGCAATGTTGGTTTGTCGGGTTTTCGTGCGACTGACTCGTAACCAAAAGAATATAAATTTACTACTCGGGCAGACATAAGTTTTCTAGCCCGTTAAGAAATAAATAAATAAAGTGTTAATTTTACAACTAGTTTGTTATAGAAAAGTTCGTTACTAAAAACACTTTAAAAAAGACCAAAATTATGAATTTCCTATAGCATTAATTTCTTTGGTACCAGATTTACCACCACGTTAGATTCAGATTTATTTATTTGTTTCTAAGTATTTACAAATACACACACAAGAAAAAAAAAATTAAATGCAGCGATAAGGTGACTGGGAAATGACCGTAAGGTCTTCTAGTCAAGTAGCTAACTTATTGCGTCATTTAATCTATCTTATTGTGTGATCTATTATTAGTCAATGTAGCTACGTGATCTGCCGAACCGTTGGAATGGCTTGAGTTTGTTTGATACTGGTGACGTAGATTTTTAAAGCAAATCTGTACTAAAATATTAAACGCGTACACAGGTGGCGTTGCATATGCTAAGCTAACTGCATGTTTTAAAACTACCATTTCAACCAACCTTGATGAAAATAATCGCTGTAACCGTGAGCGTCAATGTTTACTCAACAACTGGAATTATTGCCGAGTGTTTAACTGCCAAATTTTATAAACAAGAAAACGCCCATTACTAGTATTGTGTAGTCTACACCAGGATTGCAAACTCGAACTCGTAGAAATCAGTCCTTTTTGCCGAACTCAAACTTCATCTCAAAAAGTAAAAACTACTGAACTCGAACTAAAACTCGAACTCAAAAAATATGCAATCGAATTTGAGTTCATTCATTGAAGAGTTTTGAAAAGGGAATAAATAATGTTTTTGGTTTTACTTTTGATATTATATTGTTAAATATCAAAATAAAATTTTTATTATAAATTTAATCTCAAAGATGTTTTTCGGGCAGCGACAGGAAATATTGGCGCGAAAAAAATTTTTTGAGCAAGAAAAACAAATTACTTCTGCAGGACAAAGTTTCCTAATTTAGAAAAACGATTACGGTTTGACGTGAAAATTTTTTTAAAGATCACTAGTTTTTTCGGACGAAAATACAGATTCAATGTGAAAACCTTTTTCTGGCCTTCACCCTAAATTTGAGACTAAATTTTTTCTCATTTCTGTAAGTACAAGAAGATCATGATTCGGGAAAACTTCATAAAATTTGTCTTGCGGCGAAACTGTATTGCCAACCCCGAGATTTTTCCGGCTATTGCTACTGCCAGTTTTAGCCAGTTTTACATAAATGCAATTTTTTTATTGTATTTATGTGGTAGCGTTCCAATTTATTAAAGAGGTTTAAGCTATTGTGTAGATAGGCTTAATCGAGCTTTCGATTTTTACAGCATCGAATAGAATTTGAACTAGAGGAATTGAAAATAAAGAACTCGAACTCGGACTGGCAAATTTTTTATAAACTCGAACTCCAATAAAATTTTGTCAAGTTCGCAACCCTGGTCTGTACACAACTCTCTTTTAAGTTTAAACACAATACCTCAAAATATTTCAACTCACTAAGCTCTTTTCGTAAATATCAACACTTCCAATAGCAACAATATTTCTCTAGTTCACGACGTTTAACCATACATAAACTTTAGCGCTCGATTATTCATTTCCGAATGAACCGTAAATTACAGATCAATTATTACGATCCCCTCGTCTGATCTGCAAATTATTCATCAATCTTTTCTTCTTTTTTTTTCTCACTACAGTATATTACGAAAATATTAATTACAAAACCACAGTTTTATAATAGCCACAATTCATTTGATTCATGGTGATATCACAGAAGGAAATAGTAATTAAAATAATTATTAATTACGAATTTAGAACACGTAAAATTTAGAATTTAGAACGGGGGTGGCCAACCGGTAAAAAAACTGGTGAAGAAAAAGTCAGAATTGTAACAAGGTCCCCCAGTTGAAGGACACGAATTAATCGGAATCCAACAACCTTTGAATTATATTCATAATTAACCATGATTCTTTTTATTCGAGGTAATTTTAAAAACAAAGGATTTTTTTAGTCTTCGTTTGTTTCTTACGCGACTCGTCGTCGTCGTCGTTTGGAAGAGCATCTATTCCTGGTCACACTCAAACAAAGTTGGGTCCAAGGGTTTATCCTTTACGCGACTAATATTGCACAAATATATTTACAATAGCTTTTTTCGAAATTCGTATTAGTGGTCCGCCAAATAGCAAACTTTACATTTATGGTCTATAAAGTTCAAAAGGTTAGCGGTCACTGATTTAGAAAACAGGTGACTTCAAAAGCGTTCATAGATTCTAAGGAAGACAAATGCATTGAAATTTATAATTTACTGACTGTGTATCGGTGCAATTCATTGCTGGGTATTGTGTTTATCTACTGATACACTTCTGCAAAAAAATTGTTACGTAAAAATGAAAATTCGTTGAATTTAGTAGCGACTTGTCCGGGAATTTAGTAAGATTGTGGAGATTTAGACAAGAGAAAAGAAGAGTATTATAGCGATTGATGTGAGCGAAGTTTTTCCCAACCTAAAAAATTATGCCAAGTAAAAAAAAAACAAACAGGCTTTTCTTTCTGATTTCAATAGTTGCAAGCAAATTAAAACAATTTGCTTTTAAAGTTTTATTTTGTTAGTTAAAACAAAATCATTTGTTAATAGCAGCAGACAGTGTCACTATTTCGGTCTTTGGCACCTCGTCAGTGCTGTGTCATGTGTGATTATTAGATTTTTGTCGACATTTTCCAAACACATTCAATTCTCCTTAGAAAATTTCCGAATTAGATAGATTCAAGTTTCAATAAGAACAAAACTAATGGGATATTTTTGGTCGAAAAACGAGACCGTGATATTTTTGCACTCGAGACACTTCGGCATTTATAAAGCTTTAAAAGGGCGGCATTTTATTATTTATAGATTTTTGTGTGGTTGTACTCGCTTCAATTTTGTTTGCTTTTTGCACGCGTCATGATTCGACAAAAAAGGTTTGCCGCTTTTGCGCAGAAGGCAATTGTGAATAGCAACTCAACAGCGAACTCACTGAAGCAAGTCGCTTACGAAATCGATGACGTCAAGTTCGCTTTTGTCACTTGCTTCAAAAAAGCATTGGCTTTTTTCTCCTTGAATATACTTTAAACGAATGTTTATTAGCTTTGGGAGAAATTTTTCTAGGTTAAAATTATATTGAAAATTAATAATAAAATATTTGTCGACAAAAATCGCCGTCACAAATATTTCTTTTGTCTTTCAGTTCGGTTGTTGTTTGAAAGAGTGATTAAATCCATTGTTTGATTGCACAACAAGTAGGAAAGAATGACGTAAATCTGTTCGTATTAAGAGGATAATCTTTTTAAAAAATGTGATCTGTATCTTATAAATTGTTACCTTTTGGTATTTCATCATCAAATGATTATTTTTGACATTCGAGCTGCAAGCTATGGAATATAGGGATTTTTGAAACTTCACTTATGATAATTTTGCTTATTTACTAAAACTTAAAGGAAAATTATTAGAATGTATTTAAAAAACTTTAGTATCCTGATATTCGTTTTATGTGATAAAAATGTTTTTTCTCAACTGGTAAAGTTCTAAAAAAACTTATGCAAAAATAACCCAACCAATATATGGTTTTATATGTTTTATCTGACAGAATAAAATGAAACATATTTTTTGTTCAAACTTTAATTTTCGCTATTACCAAGCAACCTGCACAAAAGATCTTGTAAACAAAAACTTTATCACCTGACCCATGTTTACCATATCTAGATGAATGACGCAATAGTTACGTAAGCTCGTTTCGTAAACATCTTGTCACATGACAGAAATAATAAAAAAATTAAAATAGCGTTTTACACCCTCTTTCAAGAGATTCTTCGTTTTCTAAAGCCGTGTACTTAAGATTCATATGGTGAATTTATTGACCATTCATCTTCAACGCGTCGCTTTTTGAAAAAACCAAATTTTCTTTATTTGGCTTTTCATTATCTTAGCTTGAGGCAAGCTTTGCTTTTTTAATTCTGTCTTTTCTCGAAAACAAGTTTCTTTAGGTCATTATCAGTTGTTTTTTTTACGTAAAAACATCCCAATTGACGTCATTTAATAATTGTCATACGATGAAAATCAAAGTAGTATATTGATGGAATAATAAAGTAAATTTCTTTATATGTTTGATCGCGCAAATGTCAAAAAAAATAAAAACACGTACGCGCGATTTTTGTCTTAAGTTTTAAATTTTTGAATTGGAAAATCTATGTTTACAACTTAATTTAATTTAACCTTTCATTGATGCTACGCTTCGTTTCGCCGATTTTCGCATTATCTCACACGAAAAAACCAAAGCAGTGGAAAAAATTTTTTTCTTGTCTTAAACTCCGAAAGCTGCCATGGAATACAATAAATAGCGAAACTTTAAAATAAGATCGATAATTTTTATTATTTGTGCATCGTTTAATAGCATCTGAATATCAAAAAAAAACAACAAATTCAAAGCAGCTAGTTTCTCGAGCACTCGAAATTAGCTACAAGTGCCAAAAGTTTTCCGACAGTACAATACAAATAGTGTTATCAATTGAAAACAAATTTTGAGCGCGGAAGGTTATAAGAATATCACTGTACAATTGTTATGAAACGTTGAGCTTTTTATGGTCTGAACAAAAACTAGAAAACTTAATTTACTATTATTACAAACAAAGTTTCTCATTCAAAGATATTACTTCGTGTTTTGTTTTTTAGTCGCACCTTATTTGGCTGCATGCAAACAAATTCAAAAGATTGATTTTCATTCCAAGAAGAAAAACGTTAATACTTGATTGGTTAGAGTAAAAACGACAACATAAGAATTACAAGTTCATTGCTGAATTGCACAGCAATTGTTGCGACCAGAAATTTCGTTGTTATTTTATTCTTGAAAAGACCTTAAGTTAAACGATTACAGACGTTTCTTTCGAACTAGTTTTAATATAATTAGTGAAATTAAAAAAGTGTGTAACTAAAAAGCTTTAATTCTTTGTGTTTGTCATAAATGCCCGTTTAAGGTAATTGGTCAAAGACCAATTTAGTTTTCACAAAATATCGGCGAAAATTTCGTAGGTAATTTGTGAAATCGGATACTTTATTTTAAAAATCGCTGCTCTATTTTTAAAAATATTCTTAAGATTTGTTTTGTAATTTCTTAATTGCGCAGCAAAAACTTTTTTTGCACGAAACGAAAAAAATTAAGAGCGTTTATTTTCGAACAGAAATTTTTGCTACCTAAGGCTACACAGTTGTTTACTTACAACAACAGCGTCGGATAAACTCAATTATGTCGTAACAATGAAAGCAAAGGTTATCAGATTTTACACTCATAACAACATCACTTGCCAAACGTTACGAAATATTCTTTCAAAATACATTTAAAAGAAAAATAAGTCGTAAAAGCTCTAAGGCCAAGTAAATCAGGTTTTTTCAGTTTATCACCGAAAAGCTTTTTCCCTTCGGAAAATATAGTCTGCAATTGGTTTTGAAACAGAGCCGGCGAAATTACTTTCCAAACACCCCAATCCGGACCCCTCTCATCAAGAGGTTCACAAAATATATAAATCGACAATAAGTTTTACATTTCCTCATTAAATTGTATTATTAATGGGCCCAATTCAATTTTTTGGGGCCTCGGTTTATCCCTGTTCTGAAACATAACTTATATTCACCTATGAGAGAATGCTACAGTCAAGTGAAATCTTATGGCGTGGACAGTCAAATGTGACTTTAACGGCTGCTATAAAAACAAACGCTTACAACAAAAATCGAAATCGCAGCGCTATACACCTTTTAACAAATAGAAAATATAAATAACAAGATGTCGACAGGCAATATATCCTAAAACTTGAAATATGTTCAGTAAGCAAGTTACTGTAAGAGATTATATACGGTTAAAAACAGTACAATGAAAAACACTTTTGATTTTGAATAAATGAGTATAAACAAATAGTTAAAAACAATAATAAATGCAAAATGGTCACAAAGCCAAGAGATTATGCGATTTGACCGAATCCGGACTGGTTAAAGAGTCGCTTGACGACCTTCGCCGGTGATCCAAAGAGCAAGTCTGCGGTATTGGTGAAGGCCTGCTCAATGTTGGAGTCGTAAAGGTCGTTGACGGTGTTGAATTTGTTTTAGACAAAGACGTAGCATTAGAAGACGGAAATGAAAAACTAATGTCGGTGTTCGTGTTGCAAGTATTAGGAGTGGTAGGAAACGTAAAAATTCCGGTGCTATAAGTAGGCGTGGCAAGATTACAAACAGGAGTGTTGAGAGATTCTTCTGTCATGTTTTCCAAATTTATGGAAGGTACGATATTAGTAGAAGCGGACGCGTTTGGAAAAGCACTATTTCGATTTGACAAATCCGTAGGAGCGTTTACAGTTGTCATAGAAAAATTTTCAGTCTTTTCCAAGCTTTCTATTTTTATTGGATTTTCCAACTTTAAATCCTCTTTTGGAACTTCCTGTCGAGAATTGGTAACTTCAGGAAGTCGATGAGAGGAAAGCGAAGTTTGAAGATAGTAAAACTGATTTTCCGGAATGGCTCCTGTCATGATTTCGTCCACAGTCGAAAGCGGAGCAGAGTAAGGATTCACCGTAATTCGGTTCTCCTCATCTGGCACCAACGGCACAGTTTCGACTGAACGAATCATTGCTTTGCAGTTGGGTGTGTGAGCAGCAAGAAGAAATTCGAGATGCTCTTTTTCTTGCTGCAAAGACAAGATTTCCTGTTGGAGCTGGGTTTGGTGATCTTCCAAGTTGTCCGTTTCTCCCTGCAGACGATCAGTCAACTCTCGACGTCTGTTTCGGCATTTCGCTGCCGCAACTTTGTTTCTTTCACGTCGAATGCGTCGCTTCGTCGCTTCTTCTGGCGTTAACTAAATATGAAAGTTGGTTATTAATCGGACTCCTAAGTATTGACGTCTCTTGTTCATGATTTTATATTATTCACTTAAAAACATGCTTCTTTTTCATCCGACCTTATTGCCTAGTTGCTGATTTCTGTTTTAGACAGAGTCTCTAGTGTAGGTTAGCAGCACGACTTAATTTCTAAATTTTTCATAAAGTACTTTTTTCAAAGGCGCCACGGAAATCAACCAGATAAACTGAACATTAAACAGGCGTCCATTTACTTGCAAGGCAGAATGTTAGCATACTGACTTATGCCGCAGACAAAAAAAAAAATCAAAAAGCATGCTCTTTAGCGGCTGTTTTCTTGTTTTTGATTAAAACTACCAAGTAGATGTAAATAATTCATTTTAATATTCAATCATATTGTCCAAAAAAATCGTGCAACAAATCTTTAAAAAAATGCAAAAAGGTTTAGGTGTGAACTATAATTGGATTGTATGTAAATATTGCCAAAAAAGTAACCTTTTTTTGAATTTTGCCCACCTGGCAAAAAAACTTCTACTCCCCTGAATGTGAACTATTATTCGATTGTATATGATTATTGTAAAGAAAGTTTTTACCTCGTGATCTTGAAACTTTCTCTTTCTTCCTGGAGTTCCTTTTGGTTTCGAGGGGTTTGATGACGATCCTTTTTTGTTCCCTCTTGATTGTGATCGCAAATTGCCCGAAAGGTCGTGATGCCGAAAATGAGGATGACCGGAAGTTGCTGCGGACGACGAAGGATTTTCCCCGGATCTTTGGGGATTTATAGCAACATTGGGAGGAGTTGGTTGCGAAGGGTACATTGGTGGCCTTGGAGATGACGTATTGTGAGGACTTTGAGTCCTGATTTCGGTGTTTGTTGTGGTGAGCCAATCTAAATCACTTCGTCGGGATATGGTACTTAAATCGTGAATAACCCTGGGGTTATCAGGACCCAATCCCATTGTTGACGTTGATTGAGAAGAGCCAATCGAATGCAAATTAACTTGAGCTTCACCGGCACTTGATGTGTAGATCTGGGGTGGAACTGACACTCCCGAAAGACCATAGGAATAAACCCGATAACTCTAGAGAAAAGAAAATAGGTAATAAAACAGCTTTAATCTCAAAAACATTAATATTGCGATCATTTGGTAAATTTTTACTTTTACTTTTTTCATGCTCAAGATCTTGTTAAGATCTTGTTTCGACATCAACAAGATTTAAAGATTATGATGCAGGTTTTTTTCCAAAACCTTTGATAAATTCTAACAACTATAAAAACTTTTGACCATAAAAATGCTAGAAAAAAATTCTTTTCGAAGAAAACCTATTTCAAAAAAATAATAAAACTTGACCTTCGATAAAAGTGCTTTCGAATTTTAGAAAGCAAAAATGTTAAACAAATATCTGGGAGTTATTTATGTGATTGGGTGATGTTTGTACAGTATAAGTTGATTTTCTCCACTTTTATCGCATGAACACAAACTATTACGGGAGATTGTGTAATTCGTGATGTAAAAAACATGCAACATGCTTTTAATAAATGTTTGACTTTAAAATGTATTGTTTGCAGTTGCCTTTTTATCAAAACCTAGGCTTCGATAATAGAAATGCGCTTTTCTAAAAAAAAAGAAGCGAAAAAATGACCTTTAACCTGTTTTAATTTACTCTCCTTTTTTTTGTCAAAAAAAAAAGTTTTTTTCTTATCAATTGTCTATTGATATATTTTTAAATTTGAAATAAATTGTCATAACAATAACAAATATTTTATAAGTTTTTAGTAACCGAATAGCATAAAAGTGCACGTGAACTTGATTCGAGAAAATTTCAAAATTTTTACTTAGTCATGATTACCGAACGATAAATTTAAGTTTCACAACGCCATGAATGAAACAATAAAATGAAATAATAGGAGAAGGTTATTCTTTATTTATAGGCCAGGACTGTGACACAACAAGAAAAAGACTTTGACACGTTGCTTAGAATTTTTTTCAAGGAATTTTTTGAGAAACGTTTTACGGTGATTTTAAGACAATTTCTTCTTTATTAAAAAAAACTTTTATCAACTCATAACGGTGTTTTTATCGTTATTTACTTTAGTAATTTCATTTTCTAGTAGAATTTTTTAATGTTTTCACAAAAAAACATTTTTATCCTAGGATTCTACTTTAAAAAACTTTTAAGATTTAGTGAGTTCAATGTTTAAAAAAATTATTTCTTGTGTTGAGATAATTCAACTTAAATTAGAGCTGATAAAATACCTATAAAAGTCTTTTTTTGTGCTCTTTCAGGAAGGTTTACAGCTGCTTCACTCGGCAGATCAATTTGAAATTCATGCAAAATCCCGGAATTTCAAGAAATAGAAATATCGTTAAAAAGGTTTGTTTAAAAAACCCTTACTAAGACGTATTTGTTTGATTATAAAGTTTGCTATTTCATTTTTAAATTCTAAGCTTATTTGTGGTTTAAAAATCTGTTTTTATAGTTTGAATACAAAAAAGCTATACTATAGACTTTTGCAGTTGTACACAATTAAAGTATAATATTTTTTATTCAGGGTTACAAAGTTGAAGTTTTTAAAAAAAAAACATCATAGCACATTTTAATTTTTTTTGTTAAAAAATGAAGGGTATTTATCATGCCTACAGAAAATAAATGCATGAAACAGTAAATAGATTTTTTCATTGCCAGAACATCTTTGCTTACATTTTTTAAACAACATCGTTGCTTTTAACACTTGTCAGAGTTTCTCTACGGCATGTTACTATAAAGCACGTTAATTAGCTGTAAAAATCTTCGCTCACCTGATTTTGAAGAGATTCTTCCGAGTTAAAAGACGATTGTTGAGTAACTGTGGGTACGTTGCAATCTTCTCTATACACAGCGTTCAAATCTTGGTACATTCCTATTTTATTGCGAATTTATTAGATAATTTGATGCAACTAGAAATATATCTTGAGGAAGATTAGTACTAAAAAAAAAGTTTTTTTAAATACACCTATAAATAATCTAAATAAAGAGCAAATTGTAAAGAAAGAATCACGTAAAATTCTACTTTTTTCTATTTACGTCTTATAGTCCTTCAAATCGCCCATTTTCGCTCACATTTCTTGACAATCTTACTAAAAACTAAAACTTGTTTTGACTGGGATTTCAAGATTACAACTAACCGGTGCAATTTTCAAATTCTTTTTTCAATTTCAAAAAACCTTTTTTCCTTTTATTTACTATCTGATATTTACGTTTAATGGGTACATAGTGGGTTTTCCCCGAATATAAAATCTATCAGCTGTTACTGGGCTATGAGTCATTATTCAGCTATGCCCAGTTAACAAATGCGCGGCGACGTCTGCGTTCGCGCTTTATAGAACGTAGAAAAAAAGCGGCACTACGTTAGCGAAATTCTCCCTATCACGTAGCCCAACCCATATCACATGACGTTTATTGGAATGTTCTCGCACTTAAGCGATACGTTCGATTGTTTATTAAAAAATGCTATTTCTTGGCATTAGCGAATCGAGCACTGTGAGAAAGTTATCGCGGTGAAGCAGTTATCTACTTTAACTGAATTAGACAGTTGACGTTGTTTATTAGGGAGCCTAACAACGATTCTCTAATCGGATTTGCAATTCCTGGCCCAGCCCCTGTTCAATGCGACTTAAAATTTGTTCAGGGCACCTAGAAAAAGAAATAATAAAGTTTTTAAATTTTGAAATTTTAATCTCAAAGTGCATCAATTCAGCACAAAGTGTCGTTAACTTTTAATAAAAACCCAAATAAACACACGGGCGTTTCAATAATATTTGCTTTACAACAACTTTTTGTTCGATTTGATTTGAGGCTGGAACCAGGGCGGAGAGTCCCCATTTTACAAAATTCTTCGTTTGGCTGACAAAAAATTTATTTTTTCGCCTAAAATTCAATTTAGTCCACAAGTTAATTGTCAAAAACTGACTTAAAATTTTATGTCAAATAAAATTATTTGAAAATGTCTGACAAGCTCAAAATTGCTTTTGATTGTTTTTTAGTATTTACGCAAAAACTATTTAGGGTTTTCATCTTAAGACTATATTGAAAATTCATTAATTTAAGGTAACAACGATTCTTTGTTAAAAATGTCAGATCATATTTCAAAGTTTTACATCTTTTTTTTTAAAGGAAACAAAAAAATGCTCCAGGCGCAAAGTCAATATTGACGTTGCACGTCGTTTGCGTGCGTCATTTTCCTTTATCACAAGCACCTCGGGAGAAACGCTATCGCGTCACATGAGCAAAACTTGAAAAACGTCAAAACGTCAGGAGCCAATCACAGAAAATTACCGTAAAATTTTAAAATTACTAAAAAAATTTTTTAAATGTATCTAAAATATATTTAGTTTTGCTTCATATTTTCTGTTTACCATATTTTTTTAAAGAAAAAGCTATTAGAAAGAATTATTATTAAAAATTTGAACGGATACATCTTCTCCAAAACTTTAAAAAGAAATATTTTTTAGTTAAATTAAGCATAATTCCACAGTTAAAAGTGCCGTTTACAAAAAAATACTTAACTATGTAGTTAATGAGGATACAAATGGTGATTTTAACTGTTTTTCAACGACAGTAATTCTATGTTGCGAGACATTACAAAATTAGTATCCGGTTTTATCGATCGAGACTCATAGTCTTTTTGTGACATCATAAAATAAATTGTTACGCTTTTTTAAATCTTGTGACTGTCATGTCTGAAAAGTTTTGCTCAATCTTCTCCAGAGTTTCTAAACTGGTTCAAACTCGTGAATTCTTTGGCTAATTTTTGAAATTCCATGGCCCCGGCGACCAAATATCTTATGAATGTCCGATAAAATCTAAAAAAAGGTCTCTTTATCCTGCTGTGAAGAGAAAAACTTACCAGAAATTCAGTTAATGACCTTTTTTGTCTTCACCGCCCAAATTAGCCTTGTTATCCAAAGAAATGAGGTATTCCTAAGTGAGAACCAAATGAAAAAAAAGGTTGCTTACCAATATTCCGCCAAATATTTTCTTTTTACAGCGTGGTGAAGACCTTTTTTTGTGAGTATTCAGTCTCAAAATTAGTCTTGTTATCCAAAGAAATAAAGTATTTCAAATTGAAGAGTAAAATATAAAAAAAAAAAGGAAAGAAAAACAAGGTCTTCACGAAGCAGTTAAAAGGAATAACAAAGGATTTCGAGTTATTAGAAGCGTTTTTAGAAAAAGTGTTATGTAGATGGCTGCCTTTTTTTATATAAAAAAGCTCTGGGGATCTCCTGGATAGATCGCTATGGACGACAGCTTAAAAACCTAGTCCAACTTAATGTAGATTTGCGGCTAGATTTAACGATTAGTCTATTCTACTGAAAATTTTTAACCAGCTATAGTCTGTAGTTTTCTGTTTCTAAATTGTTTGTGACGTCATATTTTTATCCAACAGCGGGTAAAGCTTATTCGAATCGATTTTACTTGTTATTGTCTATTATAGTTACAGTGTTTACTTCATTTTCAAGAGCATTATTTTTATAATGTCGTGTGATTTACCGTCTTTTAGTCGGTTATTATAGAATTAAATCATTCCAGTGTTTGTGATCGACTAATGACATGATGATTAGTTGTAAGACCAAAAGTTGTTGAATTTTCCAAAAACAGTTATCCTTAAGTTGAAGAGGTTGTCGTTTTCTTTAGTAAGGGATGTTCAATCTACCGTCCAGTTCAATATTTTTGTAAAGTGTCGATCAAAAGTTTAGACTTGATTTAAAATTTTGGGTTAATGACAAAACAAAGTGAAAGAATGAGGTTATTTTTGATTGATTGTTATTCTCAGTGCAGTGATTTATCTATTCTTGATTAAGCTTCTCTCAACTGCATACTGCAGACTCATTAAAAAGAATAAAGTTTTTTTCAAAAAAAGTAAGGGACTATTGTAATGAAAATTACGCAAGAGACAAAAAAAGGTCTTTACTTTAAGAAGTTAAAATTTTCTTTCTGATGACATTTTATCTGGTTGCGTTACCAGAAGAACAAAAGAGAAAAAATTCTGGGTTAGTTTAGCGAAAAAAACTGCCTGATAAAAGTGAGATCGCACGTTAGAGTAGCAACCACCGTTCTGTTTTGATGATTAAGGAGTGGTAAGAGTCGAGGCCCAGGAACCTCTATTTCAACCAAAAAGCCGAATAATAAACGTTGCTCTCTCATAGTTTAGCTGCAAATTCATATGATTGCCCAAATGTTCAATCAAACAATCTTTTGGTTTGACTCTACATCATGTCACAAGTTCTCTGTGGGACTGATAAAAGGAAATACAAAAATGCTACATAGATGCTAAATCATTTATCTGATCTCTACCCGATTAAAAGTTTTAAAAGTACTTATAAAGTGTCAGTATTAAGATTTTTTCAAATTTTGGTGATTTTTGAAGCTTTTTTGGCTTGTTATAGCGGTATTTTATACTGTCAATTTATTACAATTTTTTTAAATCTTGCGTTTGGTCGAGGCCATCAAAAAGCACATTCCGGACTTTCATTTTTGAGCAAAAACCTTTTTCTTTTTTTTGTCTTGGGTTGACTTTTACTTGATGGACACGTGAACATATCGAATTTTCTGGGAACATAAAAAAATAAAATAAAAATTTTTGTGGTTTGATGTTAACTTTTTTAAGGAGTTGAAAAAAATTCTTTGATTTTTTAGTTCAGCATGGTCCAAATTCAGACTCCATATAGCGGTGAAATATTGTGTAAATATGCGACGACTTTCAACCAATCATTGAATGTTTATAAATCGTTGCCGAATCGGAAAGTTTTAGACGATTACTTTCGAGCAAATAACATTATGGAACAATTTATTAGCAAAATCTTCAAATGCTTATAGTAGCCTGCTTTAACTAAAAGGAAATATCATATTAGTTAGAAGAAACACTGGTTCGATCAAAGGGATGGCAGTTCGTTTGTGTTAATAGAAATTATTGTGCTTCATCGGGTATTTTTGGAAAGTTGAGTCAGATTTATATTTTGGAAACTTTTTTAAACCTTCTTTTTATTTCTAATCAAACTCTAATATGCTTGGTATTTTTATCCAGGCAGTTATTCGCGATAAAAAGATAATTTTATTTTATAAGACTTAAAATTTAACAAAAAAACTGGTATTTTGTTGAATATTTTGTAACCTAGATACAAGCCAAAACTGATTTACGTACGACCTACAACTACTCAAATAAAATATCTTAGTGTGCAGTTGTCAAAATTGGGGTCCGCAACGATATGACAAAATTTGTCAAACATATATACTTGGTAAAATAATCCATATCATGAAATTTAAGACAGATTCGTGGTGAAGACCCCTTTTTTCTTGTTTTTTTGTGGAGAACACTACATTTTAAGGACTAAAAAATTATGATAATCGATACAGATTCGAAGTGTAGGGGCAAAAATTATGATATTTGAGACAAATTTGAAGTGAAGATTTTTTTTTAAAGAACACTTCTTGCTAGAAACGAATTTTTTTCTATTAACGTGTGTCCCAGTTTGCCCCTTTGGAAATATGGTATGCCTGTTTATAACAATTTTTTCAGGGATTTTGTGCTATTTATTTTTGGGTTCTATTATCTTTCCTCGTTGGTTGGGCAGAAAATTGATGTGATATAAGATTGGGGTCCGTGAAGAAAATATTTCCTAATAAGGGTTCGTGACCCAAAAAATTTGGGAAAAATACCTTAGTGTACAACATAGGTCTAATTCTTTAATCTATTTTTTGAATATCTGCTAAAACGATTTGTTCGAAATTTTTTAAATTATTTAGCACAAATTATACCTTCTTATTAATAATAAGCTTACCAAACCGAAAAGTCAATAAACCAATTTTTAGGCATGTAGAAAATAATTTCAGACATACTGAAACAATGTTTAGAAACAATGATAGCTTTAGTATGGAGCAAACGAAGCGACAACACCAATCCTCTCCCTAAAACATCGTAAAAGTGCTCCTTAAATAAATTTTGTAATAGTATCAAGACAGCTTAAAAAATCTTTTAATAAGTCAAATGAAGACCCTTTTTCGGTTTGCACTTTGCATGAAAACTTGTTTTGTAGTTTTTATGATCATTTTTTAGTATGGGCTCCACATTAAAGGTAAAAAATGATTGAAGAAAAATTAATTCTTTACTTTGATTATACATTTTTTCCAAAACAAATTTTAAAAATAGTGTCTTTTTATTGCATGCACCAGGCCCCCAGTTTTAAGTTATTAAATAACTTGTTTATTTTGATATCAGACCAATTACCCCCTGGTTACTTACCTCCTCGTCATATACCCCTTAGTATCGTTTTATTTTTGTTATATACCCGAGGGGTAAGTGGTTAGTACGTGACTAGTGGTGAAGTGACCTATGATAATTTATTTTATTTTAAAACTTATTTGTACGTTTTTTCTTAGAATATTTAAAAATCAACTAACGAAAATTTTTGTATGGGGAAACACTAGGCGTTTAGGTCAACACAAGACTCTCTTTTATCCAAATAATAAAGGTCCATTTTTCAAAACTTAGTTTTTTTTTGAAGGATTTCAAGTATAAACTTTGATTTTTTTATGAAGTTTCAGCAAAATATTACTAAAATAAGCTAATGCCTTTTAAAACACATTCACATTAATTGCAAAATATTTTAACTCGGAATGACTTTAGAGTTTTTTCGGAGCAAAAGGAATGGATATGTTTACACTATACACAAAAAACAGACACGAAGGTTTTTTGTAGACATAATGTAGGTACTGGTTCGAGTAATAAATTAATACGCTAATTTCAGCAAATAAGCTCTAAAAGCTTTCAAAGATAGCTTTAATTTTCGTTGACTAAGTTTATTAGCCTACTCCTGAATTTTTGAAACAACTTATAATAGTTTGCGTATAATGATTATGACATGCAGTATAAATTTTAAAGCTTTATTCATGAAATGATCGTTGAAAAATTAATCTTAAAAAAATCTCAATTTTATATCAGCACATTACTTATATTTGCAAAAATTATATATAGATATTAGAACTTTTTCAGTTTAAAATTTCATTTCTCTAAGAAATAAAGATTTGAATTTCGAAAGCTTTTTCCAAGTAGGCTCATATGCTTTTTTGAAATATTACACAAGAAATCACGCCGTTCTCATAACATTAAAAAGGTCAATATCTTGTATTTAATTTTAAGGCAAACGCAATATGACCTATACTTAATAAATATTTCATAGTGTTATAAATCAAGCTCACGATACGGTTGACTGAAGACAGAAAACTGGACACCCCACGAGTAAAGCTGATTTTTGTAAAGTACAGCATTTCATTTGTAAAGCGTTTTTGTCTTTTAATATTTTATTGTAGCCAAAAAATCTTTGTTATCATCTCGACAGTAATATTATTTGCTTTCGATCGTCACAATTCTTCGAAAAGCGATTTTTTCGGAACATATCGGAGCCGACCTACAAGGAACCGAAAAATGATGAATCAGTTCCTTTTTTTGCTATTTCTTCTTCCTACTACACCTATTTTTGTGTTTTTTTACATTCTCTGATAAGTCAATAGATTGTTTTTCTACAAAATTTATAAAATTAAATTTACCAACGCGTGGCTGCGCATATCTCATAAATGATGACGTAAGATCGACGTCACGCATACGATGCAAGCGAGCGAATTCCATCATATCTCCTTGACCGGCCAAGGCAAGTCTGTGCTGAAAGTAGGACTCTTCATCAACTGAAATAAAACATAAAATTGCTTAACAATAGAACTTTAATTTACAAACATGGGATGGTGGTTAAAAAGAGAGAGTGAAGAGAAAAAGCAAGAACTTTATTGACAGTGTAAGGACAACTTATACAAAGTAAATTATAATGTGAAACAGTTTTCAATCTTTCATTTTACGCTGAAAAAAGACGTGTGATGTAAATATACAGACGGTTTGTAAAAATGTAATCATCACAATTATTATCACCAGCAGCATCATCTAAAGCAGGGGTGTGCAACCTGCGGCCCGCGAAACAATTTTGTGCGGCCCGCGGAACAATTTTGCACAATTCAAGTCTTGTCGATCATAAGTAGCGGCAATCTTCTATAACAGCGTGGTCCAACTACGGGCTCGCGGGCCGCATGCCGCATATCAATTTTGCACAAGTCTTGTCGATCAGAAGCAGCAGCCGTAATTTTTTTTTTGGAGAACGCTATAATTTTGCGCCAAAATAGGAATTTTAGGGACCGATTCCAAGTGAAGACCTTTTTTTTTTTTTTTTTTAGAGAACACCCTAATTTTGGAACGAAAATAGGAATTTTTAGCCGACTGAGGCCCGCAAACTCGAATAATTTTGAAAAGTGGCCCACAAGAGTGGAGAAGTTGGACCACCCTGTACTATGATCATGATTTGGGCAAACGTCACAAAATTTGGGCAAAACTTCATTGCCCCCCCAAATTTGAGAAACACTGAGGTAGTCTATCACTAATGAATAGTCAATGAGAAATTATAGTTTGGCCCGCAACGAAATCCTATTTTGCGTATTTGGCCCGGGAGTGCAAAAGGTTGCACACCCCTGATCTAAAGAATTAATCTTCCTGGCTTATAGAACAACGTCCCAATGGTGAAAGATAGAACAGCAATGCGGTGATTGTTGGCAGCTTGGTCGAGTGGTTAAAGCGCCGGGCTCGTGTCCAATACGGTCTCAGTTTAAAACCCACTCGCGCCATTCTGTTGTGTCCTTGGGAAAGACACTTTACGGCACTTTTCTCTGCTTGGTGGTCTTGGCAAGCAGTTTTAAATTAAAGTCATATCTCTGTTAAATTACAAGCAGACAGCAATATCTTGGTATCTCCGGAAGTAGGTCGGGGTAATTGCCTACCCTAAGAATTAGCGCCTCCGTTGCTTTCCTGCGAGTCAGGAGGATAAATATAGAGATAAAATAAAAATAAAATAAAAAATTAACCCAAACTGTTTTTGGAAAAGCCAATGCATTGCTGTTCGGTTGAAGTCTCTCAATAGTTTTTTAAAAAATGCTGATCAGGGTTCGACTGTGCTTTCGTTGTGTTGTTGTGGTTTTGGAAAAAGCATTGTAAGGCTTTTTTCCTGCTTTGGTGTTTCAACAAAAAACTTAATTACAATCACATTAATTCAGAAGAAGTTAAAAAATAAACAAAATTTGAAAAAAATTGCATATGGGCAAGAAACTTTTTCCATAATACCTTTTTCAGAAAGTTTTATTCTGGCAAAATATCGCCGCTTTAAAAAAAGATTTAAGTAAATTTAGTTTATTCTCAACATAAGACTACCGTGCAAACCCTTTACAAAACTCTTCAAAACTACGTTTTTCTTGTCAGAATCACTAAAGGCTGTTTTTACGTCATGACAGTTGTCTGTCGCCATTTATAATTTTAAAATTTTTTGCTGTTTATAGCCGCTAGTGTCCTATGTATGCTGCAATTGTTGCCTGATTTGTTTATTCATCATTTTGTCTTTTTTTTTCAAATCTTAAATTGTTGTAAAAGATAGTCATTCAAAAGCTTCAGGCAAGCATGCAAACGCTGTCTATTTTTTGTCCTCGCGACAAATACGAAGTCAAACTCTTTACACCAGGGGTGCGGTATCTGTTTCTAGGGGCTGCATGGTTTGCTGAATTATCAAAGTTGATCAGGTTTATGTCATGGAGACAAGAGCAAAAATGTCACTGAGACGTAGTATTAAAAAATTTATAATTTATTAAGGTAATTGACTTTTTTGCTAATGTAAAATTAACTCATAACTCGCGTTTTAGTATTGTGTTATTGTGTTGTCAGTTACTTGTTTAAAATTTTAATAATCTTGATTTTCTTATTTAATCAATTCTAAAAGGGGTGCGGGAATTGGTTCCTGATTTCAAAGGGGTGTTAGCAAAGAAAAAGTTTAAGAAACACTGCTTTACATCAATGGTTGTCAATGTGGTCGATATCGACCAGCAAAGATTGATAAATAGCACGGGGTCTATAAATGGTCAGGGGCTCAATAAATGATTGATGGGGTCTATTGCAGCAATAAAAAATGTATGATCCTTAATGTAAAAACTTTTTGGTGCCGGTTTAGTATGTGGCCTACCTGGCTTGAGAGATAAAATTTCGTAGGCCACATTCGATTTTTTTTGGTCTTCACCAGTTTTTTTCACTTCTAATACTGTCGAAAAAACATTGTTTCCTGAACGTGAAGACAAAAATCTTTACTTTAATGATATATTACATTAGTTGGGCTAAGAGTGTGTACAAGATTAGAAAGTCAATAGAAAATTTTTTGCTCAAATTAGAGTAGATGTGCACAAGCTTGAGAAGCACTGCTTTACACCATCAGCTTCTGGAGTAAACTTTTTATTGTTTTCAAAAAAGGCGTTTATAGTCTTCTGTAATCAACACCAATTGCGTTACTAAGTTTTATTTAAAACATAAATACCTTATTCATCATCCAGTAGTTTAGTTCTTTTCATTGGAAGTTGTCAATCTACTCTTAATTATTTTGATTTGTTTTGCGGCACCTTACTTAATTTTGAAACCATAAATTTTGAAATTGAGTTAATGCAAGTCGTGGCTTTCAACTTACTGGCATCGTCTCCATAACGTATCAAAACTAAAGCAAAGGTTTTCTGATAATCAAAGGTTTTCAATTGGTGCAAACAAAATCACTTGGACTGCAAGCAGGCTTTTTAATGGCGCAAAAGCAGAATGGTCACGTGATCGGAAGCTTCAGCAAAGCTCCGAACCAGGTCGGTCCGGGCGACGTCATAGCAAAACAAAACTTCATCAGAGACGAGGCTGTTTCGACCAGAAACAAGAGCTTATTCATCGGTGTCTGAGTCATCAGCAAGCTCGGTTGTTCGGACCGAGACCGAGTGAATCGAGCGAAAGAAGAAAAGACGATTTCGGCTTGTTGCGGTTTAGCGAACAATCGATTTTTGTTCGTTTTGTGTTGCTCAAGTGTTATGAAACTTAATCGCTTGGCGCCGTTTGTTTTTCAAAACAAAAAAAAAAAAAAAACGATAAACGAGAAAGACAAGACTTCTTTTGTGCATTCGGCGTAAACAAAAATTTTGAAAAGGCTAATGACTTCTTTGCAATCCCTGATGACGTGATTCGCTGAACAAGAATGTTTTTAAAAATAATAACAAAAATGGCGTGCTGACATCGGTAAAATACGGCAATTCGTCTCTTCTAAATAAAATAAAAAATTGTTCCGTAAAAAATCTGCTTTATTACTGCGGTTTATCATTCTCCATTCCGCCTTTTGAAGGCAGGGTTTAATTTTTCGACCGTCCGAATATAACCCAGGGTTGCTAACGGAACGCCAGCGCTACAACTGCCTAAGTGGCAGAGATGCCCATAAATATTGTTACAAAAAAATGACCTCCCCCTCACTTTTGATTCACTTTGGCTTGTATAAATATCATGATCAGAAATTAAGGGTAATTTTTTTCTAACATTTTCTTAAGCCATCGTCTTGGTTAGATTCACACAAAAAATGTTTTGCTTGGTTTTTAACATCTAAATGTTTTTGCCTTGCAATTTATTTATAGTTGCAAAGACTAACCTATTTTAAATTTTTCTGGAAACATGTGTAAAAAGTTATTTTTGGAACTTTTTAAATTTGAACAAAAGATCTTCTACTAAGTTAAACATTAACAACTTAAAACGAATTCAGCAGACAAAGAAAAGCATTTAACTTCTAGTGCAAATTAAAGGATTACAAATAAAAGATCGTTTTTTAAACGTCACTGTAGGAACTTGAAATTTCGTATTAGGAACTTGAAACTTTAGGTGTAAAAGACAATTAAATCTTTAAGGGATCGTTTCCACTACGAGCGTGGAATGGAGTATTCTTTGTTTCTTTTATTTATTTTTTGCTTTGTTTAGCGCTTAAGAGCGAAAAGAAGTAAAAAATCAATAGAATGCTTTATTCCACGCTTGTAATGAAAACTTTCCTTGCTGGCTTTAAAGTAAAATAATAAAAAAGATCCAATCTTTTAAAAAAAATTTTTTTAAATAGGTCTAAAAAGATCAGCCGTTTTAGGTGTATGACTTGATGTTGTCGAATCTTTTGTAGAAAGCCCCCGCCGAAAAAACACCCCTGCCACCGTGAGTACTTAAAACGTGGCGGGGATGGTTTTCTCAAATCTCACATTTTTGCATTATTGGTGGGGGCTTTCTACAAAAGATCCATGTTGTCTCTCTAATGATTTATAAGATTAAAATACCGGCAGATCTTGGGCCAAAAGTATTGTTGAACATTTCAATTTGCAGAAAATAATTTTTTGCGCAAGTCAGTTGAATTAGAAAATCAAATAAAATTTTGCTTCCACAAAATGGTTCTTCCCTTATAGTTACCTTTTGGCTACACTGATATGGTAGATGGCAAGCAGAGGTTAAAAAGTAACCTATCATCAGCCAAACAAGTGTAGCGATTGATAACTTAAAATGACATTTTTTTTGTCACTGGTAGATTAAAAAAACAACGTCAAAGACTTTATTTTAACACAAAAGTTATACGAAAAATAAACGTATAGACCAGTGGCTCTCAACAAAAAATAACTGTAAAAAAACTTTGTAAATTAGTCGGGGCCAATCTTAAAATTTTAGAGACCCGTAGACTTGATAACTTTTTAAAAAAGGACTGTCACTAAAAAAAGGTTGGGAACCACTGAAGCAGACTGACGGCATCGTAGTTCGCCGTCTCTTGTCTTTAATTTACATGTATATCGACATCTATTTTTATGGCAGTTGTTTTTGTTTCAGGAAAAAGCGATTTTTTCTACTGTGCTTTGATCTTTCAAGAAATTTTTGTTATTGTTTGAAGTGCGGCAAAAAATAAAATTTTGCGCTTGAATTGAAACGATCTGCAAACCTGCTTTTCCGTGAGTTATAAGTTGGGCTGTTTTCGATGCTTTCAAACACACTTTTTCTTAGTTTTAACACTGTAGGTAAATGATTAATGCCGCGTTGCTATAAAAGTTGTTCATACCAGCTTTGTATTTTATTTTTTATTACTTTTTTGTTTAAAATTAAACAAAATAATCAACAATTTGCAATATGAAATATGGTTATAGTACAAATCTATTCATGTGCAACATGCTTGTGAAGTCTTGATGATGCCAACCGTTTTTCTTTCTTTTTTTTTTTTTTTTTTTGTTGAGAACGTTCTTCAAATTAACTTTTTCTGACTTGTTTTTTATTGAACTTGAAAGGGGTTAAATATTCTCTACTTTCGGCTTTAAGGAACAACAAAAAGTTTGAGATCACGAACAACAAAGAGACAAATGCCAACGAAATAGTCCATTATTTTTTATTGAATTTTTAAAAAGTAAGTATCGTTTGATTTTTCTTTTTTTTACTTGACTTTGAAGGATCACAAAATTTTTTCACATCCAAATTCGTCTACAACTCATATCCTCCATGTCTTGTGTTAGCATAACAACAAAATCGTCAATCTGAGGTTGCGGGTATTTCTTACTTCATTGGCCACGCAAAAAGCAAAAATAGAAAAACGCGACATAACCATTTTAAGTCTTTTCAAGAATGAGTGAGATGGTTTTTACGTTTTATCTGTGAGCCCCTACGATAACCATTGTAACTGAGGATTAAGTTAGGTTATAGTTGTGGTCAACAAGACAAATATAAGATAAAATGTTATTTGACTTTTACTGCATTTCGCCCAGATGGGTCAACATTAAGCTCAATGTTTAGAGCAAGAAACTGAAAGTTATCAATAAAAAATTTGTCCGTATATTTTCAATTTACATCAAATTACATTTTGTAAAATTTCAAGAAAAATACTATACTATGTTACTTAAATAAAATTACAAAATTTTTTCATCGATTGTTTCTATCGTGCTTGGAACAGTTTTATCGTCTTGACCAAACATCACTTTAGAGAAGGATTATTCCGGATAACAGTTTCGCAAACAATCGACAACCTGTCCGAAAGGCACAAAACACCGCCTCGGTGGTGACCGTGATCGACATAATATCGGTTTAATTCCTATCCTAGCTATATTTTTGTGTACTTAAAAAAACTTACGTCGCTTTTCTTTGCTTGACTGTTTTAACAAACAACTGTTGAATTATTCATTAAATTGATCTACTGAATTAGTTCCATATTGCTTGATAAATAGCAAAAAAAGACAGAAAAGAAAACTTTAACCGAACACGAATATCGCTTGACAGTTTTTTTCAGTTTAACGCTTTCGCCATTATCTTTCAAGTCAGAATAACAAATAGCTGACGTGAAGAGGATGACTATGCTCTTGCTAGCAACAAGAAACTAAATTTTACTCCTTGTTTACCGTGACCCAAAAAAAGTGTGTGACGCAGTAAAATTTAACGTGAAAAAAAACAAAAATTCTTCTGATAATAAAAAGTACGCAACATACCAGAAAATTTGGCATAATAAGTGCCAAGAAATTGTTTGAAATAGAAGCAAAGTACTTAAAAGGTCTCTTTAAAAGTGACAAAAAGGACTTTGCATATGATAAACTTATCTCGGTTGCATAAATTGGCATCTACTGTAGCTTTTTTAAACAGTCATTCAAAGAAAGTGAAAACATAAAATGGTCGACACGTATACCAAACCGGAAGATAAAAAGTAACACCTACAAAAAATTGTTTCAAGATAATCAAGCAGCGACCAAAAAAATAAAATAAACATCAGTTACATGTTGTACTGACTTTCATTTGGCCGTTGCCTGCTTTCTGAAGAAGTTTGCACAACTTATTCTGCTCCTTGCAGGCAATTAACTTACTGTTATGACTAGCACATAGTCATACTGTTGTTGTCGACGGAAGTGTCAACCTAATTCCGCTATTGCCTGCAACATTATTTTAGTAAATCCTTACTTCACCATTTGTTGGTCATTTAATGCAGTTGAAAACCAAGAATTCAAAGATTATACCCAGTTTTAAGAAAGCATGTCTTCCATTTCCTCCCTGTGCGAGTTTCTGGGCATAATGTCTCCGTTGCTTTAATTAAAAATTTTGCAACGGAGGCTACAAAAAATTTGAAAAAGTTTCGCAGTTCACTGATTCAATTATAAACTTGATATCAATTTGATTGAAACAAAAACTCCGACTCGTAAATGCAAGGGCGCTGTAGAAGTGGTTAAACTTTGACATACTGGTCTTCCACAAACCACATGAAACACTTTGGTTGAAAAGTAGCCTACACTTTGAAAAGTTATAGTAAATCCGTAATCGTTAACGCACATTTAGTTTTTGTTTTGTTTGTAATAACTTTGAGCTACTGTTTAAATGCACAATATCTTTAGATGATTGATAATTACATAAAAAAATAATGAATCGATCAAAAAAACATTTCATTCTCTTCTATTCCAAAAAAGCCAGGTGGAATAAAATTAAATAACTTTGGGCGAAGTTAATTTCTTGTAATCTTCTCAGCCATGACCACGGTCTTTTTTTCCTTTCCAAAGTAACATTGATAAATTATGATTTTACTTTACACAAGATTAGATTCCCTA
Organism: Diplosoma virens; assembly: GCA_963680785.1. NCBI lineage: Eukaryota > Metazoa > Chordata > Ascidiacea > Aplousobranchia > Didemnidae > Diplosoma > Diplosoma virens. Next base: position 23,523,741 of record OY796885.1, on the reverse strand, counting down.
CTAAAAAAATATTCTAATAGGCACGGGACCTAACTAGGAAACCACATGCTTAAGTATAACATTTTTACGGTGAAAATTGTTAGCATATTTTGAAACAATACAAACTTCGAAAGAACAGTAATCTTTTTGTTTGGTCAAATGTATCTTTATGACAATTACGTAATTTTATTGATTTTAAAGCTATTTTGTGATATCTACTGTTTGACGCAACAATCACCTCTTGAAAAATATGACTTAATAGAAGTTGATCTAATTCTGAAGAGATTTGATCTGTTCAGTTTTTTCGAAAATACTTTTAAAATAAATTTGTCAGCCAAAAGGAATTTTAAAGAAAAACAAAATACTACTTTATTATTATACGTAAAAATTTTTAAACTGGAGTCTTTCCCAAACTCTTGGTTGCGACCAAAAGGTAGATTTCCGTTAATTCTTATGGGTCGTCAACTTCAGGAGTTTACAAAAACTCTTTTGATCATTAAATCCTCTAATAGATACTAAAAGTGTTTAACTCCTTTAGGTAGGCTAAATGGTTTGATGTCGAGCTTCATGCGATTTTTAAGAACAAAACGGTTCATGTAGGCGTTTGATTCCAATAAAAAAATCTTTTTTTTTTGCTCTAATTCTAGTTTTAAAATCTTTTGACCTTCTTACAAAAGAAATGCAGAACACTTGTAATAAATTGTAGCTTTAGAAATCAACTTCCCGGAGTTTTAAAATAAACTTTTGAGTTTAAAAGAGTTAAAAAGGTTAAAAAACACTGCTATAGGATTTGCAAACTATTACTGGCGTAAAAATTTTTTTATTTATTAATAAACAAGTGAATTTTTTCGTAATTTTATAGTTACCCTGATTAGTTCGCAGTACTTTATTTACTAATAAAAGTAATTTTTAAATGTTTATATATGTATTTTATATAACTAGCTAAACTATTACAGGACTATTTATATGTATTTTATATACCGTAACTAGTTTATATATGTATTTTTTATAACTAGCCAAGCTATTTATATAACTAAACAATCAAACAGGGAAAATTAGTATTTCCTATTTTTCACAAGGCCTGGGTTAAATTATTCAAAAGTCAACACAAGAACTGAAAAACAACACAAGGTTTCGCTTTTCTTTGAAACTTCAAGATAATATTTCACTAAACATTTCTAAAGCGTTCAAACGCAATCGTGTACGTTCAAATAAAAAAAATAATTTAAGCCAGTCAATTAGCATTAAAAAGTTTGAAATCAGGTTGACGATAGAAGTGCTTTTATCAATAAATTTTAGAACTCCATGAAAATACGTATCAACAAGAGCAAAGAGTGTATATGGCACTATTACAGTATAAACAATGATTTTGAGCAAAGAGTCAGTTTAACAGCATCCAATCGAACAACCCTATTTCAAGTACAGGCTTACCTTCGTCGGGCGTGTACATATGTCGATAATAAGACATCGGCGATTTTTCTTTGTCATCCAGGCAACAAAATGACGTAATAAGCAAATCTTGCTTTTTCACTGATGATTTCCGAATACTGCTAAATTCCGATAGAAAATCAATTTAATCATCACTCGCTGTCTGAGTCTGACTGTTCAATCTGAGATGACAAACGGCTTAAACAGCGGTGATTGCTAGCACGTTATGCAGGTTGAAGCTACAGGAAAAACGAACGCAACTCTTCACACTGGCACAATTAGGCTTATTTATCTATTTCCTCTTTAAAAGCCTCTATATTGGTTTGCGCAGTTACACTTATGCAATGCAATATACAATGCGACGCTGCTTTTTCTGTTTAATGCTATTTGCTGGTAATTGTTGTCGCGTTTTTTATTAAAACATGATCGACTGCTTAAAAAGAAACAAACAGAAAAAAGACATATCCCTAACAGGTAACAAAAAGAACTAAATGCTTTTCTTGGGTCGTCAGATGACGCAACCAATTAACTGAATTCTGCTATTGTTCGGGTGCTGCCTTTATCCACAAAGAAGTTTGTCAAAATAATTAAAAAATTTCTTTGAGCTTTGCAAAAATTTCGATTACAAAACAAAATTATTTTGAGTAAAATTCTCCTTTGTTGAGAAAATAGTCTTTCTGCTTGATACTGCAATTTGTGGTTAAAAAGGGCGAAAATCTATTTTAAACTTTTTTTAGTAGAAGTTTGCTCGAACTTGTGAAACTCACAGTTTCGTTATAAAGAGATTGTTATTTTTCCAAGATGTTTATGGGATGATTCTTCATTTCGAATTTAAGCTATACTGAAAAAATAGAAAGAAATTAACCTCCGTTTTCCATAAAAAATAAAAAATTCCAATCAAAAATTTACGCAAATCTTTCGTATAAAAACTAGAATAAAAACTGCAAAGCTATGATAATGTGCCCTCAAATTAAAAAAGTTTTGCACTGGGTTTTTGCACAGTATAACTGATGAGTACTTTAGCAATATAACTCTCAGTCAGCACGAGAGAAAAACATGTATTCGGTTTACCGATAACACGGTCAACTAAATATCTTCGTCGCATTATGATATTGCCCTGGTTGCTGCTTTTTGTAAGAAGCGGAGTCACCATTCTATATACCTAAGCAATTTGATCACATTGAGGAATTTGCCGTGAAGTGCCTTTCCTAAGGTCACAACAAAAATCATGCAATTCTACTGGGCATCTGCTCTTCGGTCGAAATGTTGTTCCAATGAGCTACCTGCCGACAAACTAAACTTACTTATACATGTTGCGGAACAAAGTCGGCTGTATACAGTCAAATATCGAAAGTTGTTTAATTTGTTGGCGGTACTACTTTAATAATTTTAGGAATGCTGCACTTTTAAACTAAAGTCTGGTTTACACTTAACTTTTACCAGGCCTACACGCTCGGTATAATACCTTTGTTTCTTTATTAAATTTCGTACCTCAAGCGCAGCCTACACACTGAAATTTTAATAAACAAAAAATGTATGCTGATCGTATAGGCCCGGTATATAACAGGCTGACCAGGCTTAAATGAAAAGTCTATTAAAATGTTTAAAGTTTTTTTGTTGAATAGTTTAGCTTAAAAAGTATAGGCCTCCTTAAAGCCGGTTTTAGATCGTCAATTCGAGAATAATAATAATGCAAAAAATGTTTTCATTGTTGTTTTTGTCAAGTTGTTTTTTACAAAAAGTTATTTTGTTGCTGTGTTGAATATCCTTGAAAACCTTTTGTGAAGAAACAGCAAAAGAAAAAAAAATCGAAGTTCTGCTTTAATCTTTACTCAGATGGCTAATATTTCAAAGATGCAAATACGTTAACAAGCTTAAAGTTCAAATATTCGGGAAATGAATCATTATATCGGCTCGGCCTACTTCCTCCGTTCAAGTTCAATGTGCGCTTTTGAATGATACAACAGCAGCTACTTTAAAACAAGGTACAAAACTAACTATTAAAGAATTTCGAAAAAACTGATGAAAACAACGTCAGTCGATAAAAAGTAGCTACCTACTTTTCTCCTGACTATGCTAAGTTTACTTAAAAATATATAAAAGACTGCGCTTGTAAACTGAGAACGTTTTAGCCGGTTTTTAATTATAACCATGTTTTGTGTTGTTATTGGTTTTATTTTTGTATCGTATTTCGTTGTTTGCCTCTTTTACTAAGTTCATTTTTTAAATTGGTCTATTTTGACATTTTTTAAACAATTCGAAAAGTATTTTTCAAAACAAATTCCTACATGAAAAACGAGGTTTTTTTTTTGAAGAAAGTAAACCTTAGTCGATTTTTAGTTTTTAGGAGGAGCAAACCAAGCAAACACAAATTCTAACAAACTTCTACCAAATTTTTATCAACGGATTTTATGTTATTTTAATAATTCCGGCAGCGCGTCACAAGGAATTAGACGAGTAAAAGCAAAGGGTTTGAATAGCAGCCAAAATTAAATTTTGTTCTCAGCTTGCTTCTTGGAATCCAACCCAAAATTTTTTATTGTCGTTTATAGTGTCGTAATAATGACGTCACAGCGCTTGAGGCGCGGTATTACTCTTTGGTTTCTATACATGTTTTTCTTTGTGTCAGTTTCTTTGTGCAACTGTCAAATGCGCACCTAGTTTTTAGTTGTTGCTTAATACTTATTTACAGTGTATTATTTATTGTTTCAGATTATTTTCACATGTTAAAGTGTCGTTATAAGTTTAATAAAGCCAGGTAAATTGTCTATATAGATTCTGGTTTATCACACAAGCTGTAGAATCTATTTTGTGGCGCTACCTATAAGGCACGTTGTGAAAGTATTTCGAGCATTAGAATTTTTGCTTATAATTCAAACAAAGTTTTTTCCTATGAAATTCTATATTATGGTGATGTAATGTAGTAGCCATTCTACCATTGTAAAGATTTTTGATGACTTGAAATTTTAACTAAATTTTTTCATTCGATTTAAACATTCTATAAATGATTCTTGGTCTTTATAGCTGGATGCTTAAGCCAAGGGTTTATTGAAAGTGTTTATTGGATAAGGTTTATTGGAAACCTACGAAAAATGATTGCAATTGAAGTGGCAATGGTCGCAACCTATGAAAAAAAATTGTAAATCTTAAACTTCATTTGAAAAAAGATTCGGATCAAAAAAGCTCATAGTTTTCTTTTTTTATCACTATATTTATCTTCCTGACTAGGAGGAAAGCGAAGAAAGGTCTATACATAGGGCATAGACCTTTCTTCGTTTACCCCGACCTGTGCCTCCGAAGGTATTGCTATACAGCTGAAATTTGTTTTTTTAGTTTTGGTAGAGATATGAGTGAAATTTAGAACTGCTTGCCAAGACCACCAAGCAGAGAAAAGTGTCGCTGAGTGTCTAACACTCGGCCACATTTTTAGATTTTTTTTTGTAAAGTTAAGTAAGTTTAAAGTAAAGAAAACATTTAAGTTTTTTTTTATTACTTTATTGCTATTTATCTTCATGATCTGCAGGAAAACTTTAAAGGCGTTATGCGTACTGAGAGCAGTGGTTCTCAACCTTTTTCCGCTTCCGGCACATTGTGCGACTTTTGAAAAATTCGCGGCACACTTGGACCAGAATTTTTGATTTTCGTCCCTAAAAAGTAGTGTTCTCTCCAAAAAAAGAATTCTGAACTTTAAATCTGTTACTTCTTGATTTTCGTCCCAAAATGTAGTGTTCTCTAAAAAAAAGGTCGCGAATCAATGGACAAATATTTTTTAAAAAGTTTCGCGGCACACTTGGAAATCTCTCGGTTGTGTGTCGCGTCACACAGGTTAAGAAACACTTACTTAGAGCAACCGTGAAGCGATTACTCAGACCTACTCTTCTATCTATTCGGCCACGCTGACGGCAAATACTTTATGACAGTAAGTGAAAACCCTTTTTTGGTCTTTTGCTGATTTTTTTAATGGCAAAATAAAAAGATTTTTTTTGCTTTCAGTTTAGAGATAAAAGAAAGGGTCTTTTTTGAGGCTTCATTTTCAATTCATCAATTACAATTAAAAGCGTTTCAAAAAAACTGTAGGGTACTTTCCCGTTTACCGCCGCACTGTGCTAGATTTCAAAAGCTTGTACAATAAAAAAGAAAATTAACAAATTAAAATACAACCACTGATTCCCGTAATTCTGAGAAAAGCGAGAGATAATAAAAAATAATCTGCAGTGTCGAAAGATAAACCTGATAAGGACATTAGTCATCACTAGGGCAATTTTTTGTCATTAAAGTTATATTTTTTTTAGAAGGTCTGTTTTTTATGAAATACCCAAAAATTCAATCAAAACTTTCGTACGATGTTTGATAAAGGAGTTAAAAAGTCATATTAAAGTCATATTTTACACCATAAGTCATAAAAAATATTTTCGGTCATAAAAGTCATAAATTTAGTCATTGCTCCCATATTCAGTAGGATATTCATGGTGCAAAGACAGAACGTTAGATTAACAACGATTGCAAAGCTTTGCTATCTCCATTATTGTTATGACTCTGTGACGCCATAGTTATCTTGCTCAAAAATATCCAATTAATTAATTTATTTCCTTGTATAAGTTCTAACGAATCAGCTACACTAGTTTGCAAGTTGTAATTTTAGTTTCAAGCACAGATATTGCTCTTTTGCTACAACACCATCAACTGTCGAAAGAGTCGTAATGCTTTTGAAACTCGTAAAAGCGCTAGGCTAAAAGTCACAAGTTAGAAAATAAATTATGTCGTCATAACCACAAGCAAAAGAAAATTATTTTAACACGTGCGTGTTCCTTAACGCATTTTAGCTTATTTAGCAAGCGTATGAATTAGCAAGTGTTCCTTAACAGCAAGTTTTAGCAAACAGTATGGGAAAAACTGCAGAATCAAAAGTAGTAAAAACAAAAAGGTATGTAAAGCAATATCCCCAAGAGTTTTCTTGCAATCCCCAGAATGATCTTTATTGTCAGCTTTGTGCCACCATCGTCAGATGTGACAAGCGCTTTTACGTGGAACAACATCGACAATCGGCAAAACACCAAAAGAAAATTGCACCGGCAAAAAAGACCTTAAACAAACAGTCTTTTGTCCCCATTTGCCAACGGGATTTTACAAAAAAGGTTGTAACGGCATTCTTAGAGGCTGACATCCCACTTTATAAGCTTCAGCATGCCAGTATTAAAAAGCTATTAAACTCAGAGTTGGGGAAGCATTGCCCTTCTGAATCAGCGTGTCGAAGCCATGTTAAGGAATTGGCTGCTAAAGAAACTGAACGCCTTAAGGAATTGTTTGCTGCAAAAGCATTGTTTTTGGTCGTAGATGAGGCTGAGGTATCTGGTCAAAAGTATGTCAATATTTTAGCAGGGCTGATGGAGGAACCTGAAAAAACATACTTAGTCAACTGCAAACCATTAAATGGCAACTCCAATAGCTCCAATATTTGTACAATTGTTGACGACACCCTCAAGAACATGAATATTGCTCGTGAGAAGTTTTTGCTGCTACTCAGTGATGCCGCAAGGTACATGATAAAAGCAGCTGAAACATTAAAAATCCTGTATCCACGCCTGCTCCATGTTACTTGCATCGCACATTTGCTGCATAATTGTGCTGAGCATATACGTGCACATTTTAAAGCTGCAGACAATTTGATATCGTCTATAAAAGCAGCAACCATAAAAAACAAAGACCGACATGCTTTGTTCACCGCAGCTGGTTTGCCGGCACCACCACAACCTGTTTTGACTCGTTGGGCCACGTGGCTGGAGGCATCTTTCTACTACGCAGAAAACTTCCAAATTATCAAAAACATTGTTGACAATTTTGAAGATGGTGGAAAACTGGTTGAGCGGGCAAAGGAAGCCATAGCAGAACCTGCAGTTTTCGTCGAATTAAGGCAAATCTATGGTAACTACCGAGATATTGCCATCCTAATCAAGGGAATTACCAATTCATCGAATACAATTGTTGCTGCTTCGGAAGCCATTCAAAATCTCCACTTTGGTGACGACCCATGTGAGATAAAAAATTATGTTCAAAGTCGTCTAGCTAGAGGTAGCGACTTCCTTAAAATTGCCGCCGGTAGTGGTGCACATCTACCAGATCATTCTCCTGCTGAGGTAGCGCTGCTTCAAAGAGCACAGCCAACTTCGGCTTCTGTGGAACGCTCTTTCTCTATACTGAAAAAAATGCTATGTCCTGGACGCAATTTTGACAAAGACAATGTCCATTCGTACTTGATTATGCGGTTCAACTGTTCGAAATAAATGATAATGAGTTCAATACTCCGACTCGGCTGCATAGTTTTTAAGAACCAGACAGAAAAAATTAGGTCATATTTAAAGTCATATTTTAGGAAATATTAAGTCATATTTTAGGAAAAATTAGGTCATAAAAAAATTGCCCTAGTCATCACATTAATGAGAAGTAAAATCTTTTATCAGACAACTTTTACAAATCGAACAAATTTTTGTATTTTTTGTACAGTTACGCTCATAGGCGTACGCACGAAAGACTTGGGGGTTAACTCCCGTTGCAGAATGGTAGTTAGAGAAATGCACTTGTACATAATAACATATCAGCAACAAGTAGGGTAAAATAGTATGATATTACATTTTTATTGTTATCGTGCTTTGGTCTTTTTAAACTTTATTAGTGATTTTATTACAGAGATCGCTTTTTTCTTGTCATCCAAATCGCGTTAAAGTTAACTAATGTACAATTATCAGATTATCAGTGCCTGTGAGTAAAACTTCCAAAACTGAAAAATATTTGAACTAAAGTCAAGTCTTCTATGTCTTATTTTTGTTGTTTATTGTTTTATCACATGCAAGCCCAATCTACTTCGCTATATTAATACATTGCTACGAAAAGCAAAAGAGGTTCTAAGCAGCCAAGAAGTAGCAAAAAGAACCTCAATGATTCTGAAAAAGCACGATAAAAGAAAAAAAAGAGATATAATAAAAAAGATAAGAAAAAAGAAAAAATAGAGATAATCGGGGTTACGATTTCGTGCTTATTTCTAAGATTTGGCTGATTTTTATAAACATTGTCTTAGAGAATTTTTAATGTCCTTATTTCCAAAGAGACGGTATCTCGTGCCAAACGCTTTTGGGAAAAAAATAAAGACTTTGGATACTAATTGAAATTGATGATCTTTTTTCCAGAGATCACTAGGTTTCTCGGACAAAAATAAAGACTTGGCTGTGCTTATTTTTTGGTCAGTTCGGATGATAACCCTGTTTATAATATAATAGAAAGTAGCCTAGTTTAAATATTTGGTTTTTTCTATGATAAATAAATTTTTTTTCTATGAGTGAAACATTTATAAAGCTTTAAAAAGTAAAAAATATAGGGCTACACCAAAACTAAATAAGTAAATTTAACAGAAATGATTCTTCATTCATAAAAAATTATCATTATGTTTGGTCTCGTCTTATCTTGAGGTAAAACTGAATAAATAGCTCACGCTCAGTAACTATCTTATGGTCCTTAGATGCCCGTTAAGTGATACAAAGTTCTAAGAACCCGTTTGTTCCAGCTGCGCGAAAACTATTGAACGACCTCACCGAACTAGGCATCCGTGCTGACCAGTGGACGAATTATAAATGGAACACCGATTGCTTTGGGAGTACATCCAGGCAGCCTGCTTTCAGTTCCGTGACCAGTACCAGGCCTTCTGGAATGGGGTAGCCCCAAACAGCTTGGGATTAAGGTCAATTGCTAGCGGACTGGTAATGGACGATTCCAATCGTTCATGCACAAATGAGGTCTTGCTTCTTTTCATAGATTGCAAGTGTGACGCCACTGAACAAACCACAGACCACGTCCTAACAGAGTACTCCATGGCCTACATCGGGCACCTCATGGAGCACGAGATCTGACGGTTCTTGATAACAAAACCCGATGCTGGCTTAGACCATAGCTGTCAGCATCTGATCCTGGCAATGCAGCAACCATGGAGTAGTAAAAGGATAAATTCTGTTTGTGTCTGACCCGCAGTGGATGCTCTTCTATACTATGATGACGACAACCTTTTTCGCTCTGTGCTTTTTTCTTTCGAGCGGAGTGGGACATAAAATGAATTGGGTTTTATGTATGTAAAGAGTGAAAAAAAGCTCTTTACTTTAACGAAACAAGTTTTATGAGCTGTCAAGGTGTAGCTATAAAGGACGTGCCATGCTTTTTTTTCAATAAAGAACTTTGAATAAACTGACATTATATTTAAATTCCTTTCTACAGATTACGAATTCCTTTTTAGAAATCCAAGGTTTACTTTGAGAAACATAAAGCTAAATAAAATATACATGAATTACAATAGAGAGTCCTCGATAAGGCAGTTAAAGCTAAATGTTTGTGAATCAAACTATGCAATTAAAATTTAATTTATTAAAAACCCAACAGTCTGTTTCACCCAAGTGCGATCATCAGGGCAGTTTGTTCCAATAGAATTTAAGATGTAGCTATATACTAGTTAGTTGTCTCAATAAGTTAGCAATAGCCTAGTGTTTTGTAATCGTAGCTAATATTAAAAGTGAGTTCGTTTTGAGTTGGTTTAATTCAATCATATCATTGAACTTAACTTAAGGAAACTTTCATTGATATTTAATGGTTGGGTTTACGGTTAGAAGAAAAAATTCATGTCACTGCAAGGTGCTTCAAAAAGCATAATAGGCCTACTTTACCCTTGAAAGTAATTTTGGAAAAGTTTTCCGCCTATGACCAGGACTACTTATAATGGCCTAATTGTGCTTTCCGCTTTAAAACCCCCACCCCCATGAAAAATTTCTGCGTACGCCACTGATTACGCAACATTTAATTTAATGGTAAAAACTTTAAATAATTTTCTTTATGTTTATTTTCGATCACTTAAATATGCTTAATATCAAAAATGATTTTGATGAAATGATTTTGATGATAACAAGGTGCTGCGTTAGAAGATTTTTGTCAAAGGTCAAGGATGTGGTAAACTGTTCCTGGTTCAGTTTTTTGCTTTAAACCCAAAAAACGCAGTTTTTCCATCAGGTCAAATTTTTTTTCGCTTTGGTCCGTATCGGGCTGTGTTACAAAGAAAATAGTTTTGTGGTAGCTTATTTGATTACACACGTGGTTATGTTTTTTAAGTGTGATAGCATTTGTATTGGCGTCCAAGGTTTTTGCAACAAAAGGCATTTAAATGCTACAAAACTGAAATAAAGGCATTTGCAACTAACCAATACATTTTTTTTGAGATGTACGAGGTAGATTTGTTCAACGGTGCTCAACCTTAAGGTAAAATTAATACGCGTATGTTATACTCAGACACTTAATCACCTAAGATCACAAACTTGGTTCAAAGGCTTATGATAACCAATCACGAGTCGGCAAAACAAAACAAAGTTTTTTTTTAATTTTAAAACCAAAATTTTTCCGGTTAAGATAACATTTGTTTTTAACAAAAGTGCTTTTTGCTCATTAAAATTTTCAACAAAGTTTTTTTTTAAATTAGTGTGATTTTTTTCGGTTAACAAGCCTCGGTTTACGTTAGTACGTCAGCAATAACTTTGTTGTATGCAAATTTCTCCGATTATAATTTTATTGTTTCTTAGAATCTAAATTTCTGACAGAATTTTTCAAAAGCTATCCTTATATAGAATTTTGCTTTTAAGTCACAAAGCTGTATGGAAATTTATGAGAGTTACGTTTGCTTGTATAATGTAATATGAAAATTAGGAAGAAAAAAGAATTACAAAATATTCACAATCTAATACATTAAGTTTTAAACAGCTTGATAATGTCAATACAGCAGACATTGTCACTTTTTCGGCCTCTTCACTTGTATAGAGCAGGGGTGGGCAAACTTTTTAGCTCGCGGGCTGCATTTGGATGTTGAATTTGTTCGCGGGCAACGTTCCTTCTAAGAGCTTGCTTAGCGTGCGCGAAACAAAAGGCCGTGTGAGCAGCGGCGGATACTCAAAATCAGAGAGACCCGAAGCAAGGATTTTCAAAAATCGATGTACAGAAAAAAAGGTGTTTTGATCTCGTCTTTCACTTTTTCCTCCCAAAATTAAGGTGTTCTCTAAAAAAAAAAAAAAAGGAAAAGGTCTTCACTTCGATTTCGTCTTTGATTCTGCCTCGGATTTCTTGGTTTTCTAAAAATCAGTGATGGCTAAAAGCAACGACCAAAAATTTGGTTGAAGACAAAAAACAATTAATAACTTTTTTGAAGTATTTCTTTAAAGCCTTCGCGAGCCCCACAAAAGGTCGTTGCGGGCCGTAGTTCGCCCACCCCTGGTATAGAGTATGAATATTCGCAATTCAATTTTGAAAAATATTTTTCGTTCTGTCGCTTTTCGCAAATGGTTCAATCAATAAAGACTTTTGGACAACTAAAAAAAAGGTTTTCATCAAAACATCAGATTTTTGCTGAGATTTAAATCAACATTTCGTATTTCCTTTGTCTGTTTTACTGTATGCTCTTTTTATTTGACGGAAATGTTTGAGCTGGGCAATTAGGAACAAGGATTTTTTTCTTTTAAGTTTAGCTGTATGTAAATGAACATCTGCAATCAAATTTAGACAAAAAAAACCATAGACCTACGAAGCCTCTTTTGTAAAATCTTAGAGTTGATATAAACTAAATATATATGATCTGGTTTATATTTGTAACAATATTACATGTTCAGTGTGCGCTTTTAATAAGTCTCATGTAACCGATGTTTGTGAAGTTGAACGTGAATGACGCAAAAGCATTGACTACTTTTGCATTAGTTTATCATGATTACCAGCATCTCGCTTTTTTCCTCCTGACTCGCTGAACAATGTTTGAAAAATGCAAAAATTTACATTATTAAACTATGCTCCTTTTTTCAATGGAAGAAAAAATTGGTTCAGGAAAGTATATTTCCTTTTTTTCTGGTTTTTTTACTCATCCAAGTAATGCCAGAGACATTAAAATGGTCTCTACAGCATTTGTACTTGATGTTTAGTTATAGCTGATTAGGTGAATAATAGACAAAAGCATTTAAAGCGAGTCTTTTTGTCGCGAGCGCATCGTCAATTACTCAACGTATTGTGCTGTGCTGCCATTCAAAAACACGCTAATCACATTTATAGTTATTAAGCTATTTTTTGTGTGACAAGCGGTTACGATCATACTAAAGCTAGAAACCTTGTTTTGTAACTAACTTTGAAGTTCTTCTATTGAACATTTCTTATTGATAATTTCGGCCATTTAGTGGACTATCCAGCTCCGTTCATCTCTCCCAAACAAAGTAGAAGATTTATAATTAGTGGCACAAAAATTTTATGTGTATTTCACGTAAAGAGGACCATAGCCTGTATGTCTTTTTCAAATTACAGAAGGCTACAAACACTCGTATGATTTTGTTCAAAATTTTTTTTTCATTTTAATTCCAACTGTTAACACATAAAATTACAACCGCGTATGTTGCAAGTCAAACGCCAGTAAAGCTTGTTATTTTTGTGGAAGTGCCATACAAACATCACAACACAGAAAAATCTATATTTAAAATAAGCAACCGAGGTATATTCTTCTTCTATGTGAAGTGTACTTTTCAAGTCAAAAATGTCATGATCAATGTTTTGCCGCAACAACTAAAAAAAAATTTTGTGTGCCTGTTGACAATATTAAGAACAAATTGACGAAATAAAGAAAATAGTTTGAAATGTTACTTAAAAGGTCATTTACAAAATGTATAGATTTTGAATGGCAACCCAAGTATCAAAGTTGTTTTTTTGCAGATTACAGTTCTAATGGCTCTCATTTTTCCCATACAAAAGGAGTGGGTTCGACTTTCACCCAGGTCAAATTTAACTTAGCGTTGTCTGTTAATCGCCACCGCTGCGCCTGAATTGCTTTGGCTCAATATCAGGGATTCCTAAATAATATCGAAAAAATGAGACCACAAAATTATGCCACGTTTTTGCGAGTAAAATGAGTAGACCTACTGTGAAGATTAATTTGTTTTTAATTATCATTAGGGCTCACTAAAGTTAATTTTTTTCAGGGTTTTGTTACACCATAAAACTTACACAATGATAGTTTCGGTAGTTCAGCAGTCTTTTTACGGAGTTTTACTTGTCAAAACAATATCAAAATTTGTCAAAATTTTATCTCATCAAATTTTACATACGAAAATTCATTTCACATTTTTAATTTTTGCAATTTTTTAAGTAGCTATAAATTTTTTAAATATTTTGTTTATGCACTTTATATCAGGTATTCTAAACTTTAAGGCTGCCACCTCCTAGCACCAACCTTAAAACTTTTCGCCCTCCCCTTTTTGTAAATTTTAAATCAGCAATACAAGTTTTGCATGTTTTACAATTTTTTTACCAACTTTAAGCCTCTCCTTGAGATTTTTAGCGCCCCCCAACCATTTGTGCACAATTTTCAGTTTAAAAATCTTTAATTTTAATGGTAAAAATATTTACCAATTCAAATTTTGCTAAAACTAAACTGCAATGGCGTGGACAAAATTTGTCGCTGCGAGCATTTGATTTGTCGTAAAAAAATTTTTCAGAATAAAGAAATATATTTTGAATAAATTTACTTTGTTACAGTATTAAGTTTTGTGCACAAAATTTGTCCTTGTTGTTGTACATAGGCAAGTGATTTCTTAATTATACTATAATAGGTATTTACCAGTGGTGTGCGGTCAGGGCATGCAAGTCATGCATTGCATGACCAACGAATTTTTACGTGCACGATTTTGGAACAAAAATTCAGAAATCTGAGACTGATTCCAAGCGAAGACCTTTTTTTTTTAGACAACACCATAATTTTGGGACAAAAATTGGTCTTCGTTCTAGAATCTTAGACAATTTTTTTGTCCAATCCGAAAAGTATCGGATACCAATTGCATGACCAGCCTCAGAGGTCATCGCACGCCACTGGTATTTACATACAACAACAATAACATGTTGTATCTAAAAGTCATAAAATTACAAAATCTACAATTTTCTAATTTGTTTTCCGTTACGCCTTGTTAATTAAAGTGTTTTTATGGTTCGAATACAATTTTTGTCAAAACTTATCCCTATACGTGTACAATAAAAACTTAAGCCAAAGATACGTAAAAAAATTGAATTTGCAAGCATGCCAAAACTAGAAAATCTTATTTAATTGAAATGAATCTTTAGAAGAGATGAAAACTGTAGTAATCTCAACAAAATTTATGAGAAAAAAACTTAAGACTGTAACAAAGTAAATTTAATCAAAATATATTTCTTTATTTAAAAAAATTTTTTACGACAAATCAAATGCTCGCAACGACAAATTTTCTGCACGCCGCTGTATTATCCTCATGTAATTGAAAAGAAAATGCGTCCTTAAAATGGGTGTATATTAAAAAAACGTCTGCAACGTAATAAAGTGGTTAAGAGTGCGGTGAATGTGATCGACACGGTTTCTGTCTGAAATCTGCTGGCTATATTTTAATGTGTCCTTGAAAAAGACACTTTACGGCACTTTTTTCTATTTGGCGGTTCTACAAGCAGCTCTAAACTTCAATAATATCTCTAATTAAAAAACAAAAACACCAAATAAAAAACTTCAAAGACACAGTAATATTTTGGGAATTCCGAAACCAGGTTGGGATAATCGCTTGACGTTTTCCTGACGTAGGCTATAGCGCCTCCGACACTTTCCTGCGAGTCAAGAGGATAAATAGAGATGAAAACAAAATGATGATAAAATGAAAACATATTTATTTAAAATTTGCAATTGTTCATGCATAAGATTATTTTTTTAAATGCATTGTTTGTTACTAAGAAGAATATAATTGTATAGTGTTTGTTATCGTGGATCTCTAACGTACAAGATAAACTGAAATTTTTATTTCATTAAACCAGAGGTTTTCAAGCTGTGGGTCGTTTGACTGTTTTCTGGGGGTTGCTGGACTGTTTGATAAGCAGAATTTTTGATCTCAAGTGAAGCCGTTTTTTTGGAGATATTACAGTGTTTGAGACGAAAATCGCGAAATCAGAGATAGATTCCAAATGAAGACTTTTTTCTTTTCAGAGATCACTAGGTTTTTTGCAACGTAAATCGTGAAAACTAAGACAGATTCCAAATGAAGAATTTTTTTACTATTAACTTCTTGCATCGGATACCTTGCAAACTCTTAAATTAAAGTTTGTCCACCGTAGGGGGCCATTAAATTATCTTGGGTTGCAAATTGGGTCGCTGTATGAAAAAGGTTGAAAAACACTGCACTAAACGAAAAAATACTATCAATCATTAAATTAGCGTTTTTGCAACAACCAACGAGGCGTGTTTGTCTAATCGACTTCCCGATCGAGCCTGGGTAAAAGTTGCCAGAAAATCAAAAATCATATTCTACACAAGCACCTAATTATCATCATCAACATCATCATTATCATCATGCACCTAACCAAGAAATTAAAACATTTCATTATACTATTTAAATTAAACCCTTTCATTGCTATACTAAAACATGAAAAAAATTCTATAGCATGCCGTTTCGGAAGAAAATATGATTTTCTAAAGAATAGAAAAAAAATTTTTTTATCGGGTGATATGTACTCTTTCAAAATCAATTAATCTTTTGGTCCGGTTTAGTATGTGGCCTACCTTTCGAATGTGTCCTACAAAATTCTATCTAATTCTATCGGTAGGCCACATACTAAACCGGCACCATCTTTTTTTATGAAGTTAAGAAAATTGAGGGTAAATCCCTTTTGGGGCTCAACTGACTTTATGAAAAAGTGGATATATCATAGCAGTGAAAAAAGTGGATGGCAGTGAAAGAGTTAAGATTAATGGTTTGTTAAAGAATAATATAGTCTACTTCAGTGGTTTTCTAATTGTGCGTCGGTTTAATTTTCCGAGGGCGTTGCACAAAAGCTAAAAAGACATTTATCTTTGATAATTTGCTTTAAAAAAATTTATTTAGAATTCCTAAAAATTTTTTGGATTTCAATAAACGATGAATAGGCGACTAAGTTGCGGTGAAAAAACGCAATCATTGGTTATTCAAGGCTCGTTTTACGAGCGTTGGAGAAAGTAATCTTTTTTGTTTAATTAATTTTTTTTACTTCTTTCTGCGCTTAAGCGCCAAGAGAAGCAAAAAAATAATAAAAAAACAAAGAATAACCTACTCCCGCCAACGCTCGTTGTGGAAACGAGCTTTTACGCAAATCAGAATTTTCAGCAATGGCCGAAAAGTTGTTCGATTTAATTGACAATTTTTTACTTTTTTTTTTGGCCTTCACTAGCACGGAAAATTGTTCAATTTGCATGTAGACATGTTTATCCCTTGAGAATTTAAAGTACTCCATCCTTAATCAAATCACCCTTGCTATTCGGGTGATTTCAACCTTTAGGACGTTGAAAAAAGCATTTTAAGCATTGCTTAAACCTGAAATAAACACTTGTTCAAAGTTTTATATTTAAGAGTAAGTATGAAGTCATTTGCAGAAAAAATTATTTGACAACTTAGTGAAATAAAATATGTCAAATACAGCAAAAAATGGCTTAAACTACCTTCTCTCACAAACTAAAAGTCAAAATGGTAGGGGAAAAGCCTTTAAATTGCTTATAACACCATCACAAAACCTTAGGGTATAAAGCAGTGGTTTTCAAATTTTTTGACTTATCATTTTGCCACGCTAACACCTCATGCACGCACCAGTCCATACTGTATTGAACTTAGGTCAGTGAACTTAAAGGTATGTCAATCTTAACAAGGATTTATGAACGCTTTTTGAACCACTGGAAAATATACACGTACGTTGTAAAGTAATCGTTAGCAATTATTTGGCGCCCTCTAGCAGACGTTAAAATAAAAGAATAGCTGAAAAGCTACAATAGCAAAATTTAGATTTTGACAATTTTTTTTAAAATAATAAAATTTGAGGATTTTTAAAAACTGCCGTTATACAGTAGCTGAATTTCTAGAACCTATTTTAAAATCCCTTTTATCTGTTCAACATTACCGCTTGTTTGCCCATTTATTAGATTTAAATTGTAGTAAAAAGTATCAAAATTAACGAAACATAGCTCATGCAGAATTCTCTGGTTAGCTTGATCGGAAGAAATTAACGCTGTATCGTCCACGCGACTTAGTTAATCTACTAAATTGTCGGCAGCGTGGACGAGTGGTTAAAGCGCCGGGATCGCGATCAAAATGGTCTCGATTCAAAACCTGCTCGCGCCATTCTGCTGTGTCCTTGGGAAAGACACTTTACGGCACTTTCCCCCGTTTGGTGGTCTTTGCAAGCAATTCTAAATTTTAGTCATGTCTCTATTAAATTTCAAGCGGACAACAATATGTTGACATCTCCAGAAGCAGGTCGGGATAATTGGTTGCCCTATCAATTAGCGCCTCCGTCGCTTTCCTGCGAGTTAGGAGGATAAATATAGAGATAATATACTATTTGAGTTGCTGCAGCCGAAGACGTAAGTGGTAATGATAAACAAGAGACAGTTCAATGACTGTTTTTAAGCGTAATGCTGCAAAATAAACGTAAGAAAATCGGCATGCCGTTATCTTCGGCCTATATTTTTATACAGTATTTATCCTCATTACTCACCGAAAAACGACGGAAGCGTTACAATTAATCGTCAAGCGATTTTTCCGACTTTTTTAAACACGCCAAGTTATTGCCGTCCGGTTAAAAGTTTTATTTACAGATGTAACTGAAATTTAGAACTGCGTGCTGAGACCAAACAGAGGTGCAGTAAATGTCTTTTTCAAAGACCATGTCAATTGCGTGCGCCATAATACGGCGCTCTAAACCACTAACTACGCTACCAATAGCATGGAAGAGAGTATGGCCTGCTCTGCCGTTATAAGCAACAAAATAGTGTGGAAGATAAAAAAAGGTACCGTTATAATCAAATTGACGTTATATAAATTATAAGCAATTTCTTCATAGGAATAACTGATTTCTTGCCGGACCAAGCAAAAAATGTGATGTTGTTGAAAAATTGATATTTTAGCAAAAATGTCGAAATCGCCACGTAAGAACTTGTTTAGAACAAAGTTGTATTTGACCACCCTTTAACCAGTTAAGAACTTATTTTTGAAACTTTGTCCGGCCCCCCCGATGACATCATTACTGAATAGAGATAGCAACAACAAGATGACTGACGGTTATATTGAAGGCAAATTAGGGCAAGTTGCGTCTAATTTTTTGAAAGCACTGTTGATTTGCCAGATTAATGCGTCAGCAAGAATTAACCTGTGCGGTTTTGATCATTACAAAATCGTGATGGTGACTTGATTTTTGCAGGCTACCAGAACGACCAGCGACCTAAAACGTGTTCTGATTATTGAATATAACCTTGATATACTTGAACCCAATAAACTTTTTCTTACATTTTGCAAAAAAAATTTTTTGTTCTTAACCACTGGGCCTACTCATTTCTGTGCTTACTTCGTTAAATAATTGTTTTTCATAAATTAATCGAGATTAAATATCATTAATCGGCGGTGATGAGAAAATAGAAAGCTCATGAAATAAAGCTAAATGGTTAAATAAATGGACAACACTTTTTGCCAGACGCATTCATTTACAACCGAAAAAGGTACAAATTACTAATACAGAAAAATAAGAATCCAATGCTATTCGGCGTGCATAAAAGATATTGTTTTTCTATTCGTCTCATTTCGCTTTTAACGCGCTAAAAACTTTGGGCGTGAAAAATAGTGAAAAAACAAGTCTTTTTTGGACACGCCAAACAACAAGATAATGGAAAGAAGTCTTGTCAAATAAAATTCGCTAATAACTACGAAAAAATAAAGTAAAATATTGCCAAAACAAGGCTGATAAGCGATTTCGTACGAATAAGAAAAAATAAAGAGTTTAAAAATTTCATAGAAAAGATACTGTTTATAAACTTTAAATACTCAGGCAAAAAAGTGACTTTAAAAAAAATTTTTTTTATAAGAGCAATTAATAAAATACAAAATAGCAAAAAAACAAAATTACAATTGCAAAAAAATCAAGAGACAAAAAAACAAGTTGACGTATTTCAAGTGACGTTTAATAATGATGGTTTTCGACATGCAAAGATTGACCAGCTGCTTGACCAGGTATTTCCATTTCGGGATCGTAGTTTCCTTGGGCGGCGAGCCAATTGAGCCGAGCTCGATGTATGAGCGCGTCCTGGGCCACGGGCACGTTGGCAGAGTCACCTTTCCACGCTTGTAGAACAGACGCTTGCAGCGCGCGGCCAAAAGAAAACGACAAGGCCCAAGGTCGAAGCAACTTAGAAGTGTTGATTGCGTGCAAGAGAGCTGTTGCGGCCGTCTCGGACTGACCGCCGGAGAGAAAAGTAATTCCAGGTACAGCAGGGGGAACGGTCCGCCTTAGAGCGGTTACGGTGGCCAGGGCACACTCTTCCGTCGTGTACTTTCGCGAGCAATTGTGCCCGGGGGTAACCATGTTCGGCTTGAGCAGAGTTCCTTCTATATAAATGTGGTGATTGTGCAACGCTTTGTACACGGCGGAAAGCACTCTTTCCGTAACCTGCTGACACTTTTCAAGGGTGTGGCGACCATCCGGGAGTATTTCAGGCTCGATAACAGGGACCAGGCCGTTTAGCTGGCAAATGCTCGCATAACGAGCAAGCACATTAGCGTTTTCGGCTATGGCGAGCTCAGAAGGAGTGGAGTCTGAAATTGTCAATACACACCGCCATTTGGCAAAGTCGCATCCACCAGCCTTATACTGCGCACATCTTTCGCCCAATCCATCCAAACCTTGAGTTGTTGTTTCATTTTTCGTTCCCAGAAGCTTTGTAACTCCTTTGTCAACTTTAATTCCGATAGCAATTTGTCTTTCTTTCAGGTAGTCTCGAAGTAATTTTCCGTCATTGTCTTTTTGGTACAAAGTTTCATGAAAAAGAATAACTCCCCCTAAATATTTTTTCACCGACTCATCACAAGTTAACAAGAGCGAGCGATACATGCGACGATTCTCTTCATTATTGACAACAGAAATGGGATCAAATCGTTTTCCAATAGTGTTCGAGGATTCATCAGCAGCAAGAATGCCACGTCCTCCTGCCACAATATTTTGAGCAATTGTGGTCAATTCCTTTTTTTGCTCATTTGACAAAAACAATTCAGTGGCCATTTTCAAAATTAATTGACACAAACATAGACGATTACAAGAAATTAAAAAAACAACAAAGCTTAAACTTGGCTTAACTTCAAATAAAAAAAACATGGAGTGATTTTGATTTAAATTATGAAACAACTCAGAAGATACTAAACAAACTTAGCAAACGTTTTGATAAAAGATATATAATATTTAAAAACCACATGGAAGCTGAGTTGTTACCACACAGCAATTCTTTTGTAGTTTATAGTTTTTAAGAGATTGAATATATGCAAACAAAAAATAGTTCAAACTTTTTTGAAAACAATCATTTATAGCAATACTGTTTTTACAGATGACTAATTTATTTAGTAAACTTTTAATAGTTTGTGTATGTTGTCAGTGAGGCTTTATTCTAATATTTATAATTTAAAAAGGTTTACAATTTTTCAAGACAGTCAATTTTAGACAAAAAAACTCATTCTTCTGTTTAAGATTTCTTCTATGGGGTACATCATATTAAAACCATGTTTATCAAATTTTAATTTTACAATTATGCTTTCTTTGCATTTATAAATTTGCTTTGGCCTTACATAAAACAGGCCATTTTCTATCACCAGTAAACATTTAATTTTTTGGTTAGAAAAAACTGAACAACAAAAGAAAAAAAAATTATCTCTTTGCTGTAAAAAGATTGGTTGCAATAGATTTAAAAAGTTGCCCATAGGTTTAAGGTGTTTTGATATTTGTAAAATCAGTTTTTTTCACTTGGACATTGAAACACATAAAAAATATAAATTTTTTTAGGATGCTTGGGAAAACTATCAATATCTATTTTAAAAACAATTTCTATAAACTTTGATTTATAAAGTTTTGTTTAAATATGATATTTAAGGCATGAAGAATTTTGTCTGATTTTGAAGTTGGCTGGGGCTTCTTTTTTTGTATGGTGTATTAGGCTGATTGCTGCTTTTTTTCTTAAGTTACAGCACAATTCTAGGTAAGCAGCATGATATCCATTGAAAATTTTTTCATGACATGCCTTTTTCAAGGGTACAATAAAAATTATTCACGTATATTAAGCATCAAACTCATGTCCCGTTGTTAGCAAGTCAGAATGTTATTCAACTAAGCTATCCTATTGATATAACTATTTTGGGGTCTCATTCACTGTTTGCCATTGCCATTTTTGCAGGCTTTGGGATTCTCCCAAATTTAAAAGGTAATGAACTAAACACAGCAAATAGTGAACAAGAACCCCTTAACTTAATGCTTAATCCCTTAATCTAGCTTAACTTACCCAAACCCAACATTAATTTAGGCTTCAACTAAGACATATAAAAACTTAATTAAATATAGAACTGAGAAGACTTTTTGGGTCTTGCTAACTGTTTGTCATTAATAAACTCACAGGCTTTGGAGATTTCTCAAATTTTAAAAGTTTATAAAGTAAGCTTGGCAAATAATGAACAGAAATTGACTTTCTCCAATTTTAAAAGTAGTCAGTTATAATGGCTCACAAGCAATGTTGAATGGCAGCAAAACAGAAAACAAGTCTCTTCAAAAAGTTACCGCAAGTGATTTTTTTGATAAAACTAACCCGGAATCCCCCTTTCAGCACCAGGACAAAATAAAGAAAAAACAAAAAAAGGATCTCTCAAGAATTGATAGTAACCGCAGGGGGATTTGGGTGAGTTTCACAAACAAAAATCACTTACAGTAACTTCTTGAAAAGACCCAAAAACAACATGCAATCCTAAGCTATAAAAATAGCCAGTTGGAAATTTGGGGTCTCTTCATCATACGCAATTTTTGTTTGTGAAACTAACCCAACCCCCTGCAGTTACTATCGCTTTTTGAGAGATCCTTTTTCTCTTGGTTTCTTTTTTATTCCTTTCTGGTGCTGAAAGGGTTAGTTTCACAGAAGAAAATGGTTTATGGTGATTTCTTGAAAAGACTCGAAACTTGTTACAGTACAATAACAGCTACTATCTTTATAGAAATACAACAAAAAAACAGAATCATTTTAAAATTTGATTTACAAAACGATTGATCAGCTTTGCATTTTTATATACATACAGAACAAATAATGATTCTTAAAAATTCCTTTAGAAAAAAAAAAAAACTGAAACAAAAACAACAAGAAATTACTTTTGGAATTCAAAGAATCTCTGAATTAACATTTCTTAAACTGCATTAAAACTTTTGAATGTATCAAAAAGTTTGATCAACAATATATTTGATATCAATTTAATAGCAGTTAATACATAAATAACTGCACAGTATCCTTGTTTTATATTTACGGTTAGTTTTTCATTTAGATAAATGCTGTTAAGCCACTTCAAAACAATTGCTTATGAATTGAAAACACTACAAATTATAAAAAAACAAATATCACTGAAAATTAACTATTTCAAGGTCGAATATTTTTAGAAATACTTGTATTGATATAAAAAAATTTTGTAAAAGATTCTACACGTATAAGCTACGGAATGGAACAGTTTAAGGCAGGGATGGGACCTTATTGCATTTACAGGCCAATTTCAAAGATTACAAGTTGGTGCCAGCCGCACAAAAGTTTGGGGAGCAATACAATTTTTCATACCAAAAAGATAGTGAACTCTAAAAAAAAGGTTTTCACTTGAAAGCAGTCTCCCATTTCCCAATTTTAGTCCCAAAATCATAGTGTTCTCTAAACAAAAAAAAAGATCTTCAATTCGGATATTACAAAGGCCGCAGGTTCCCCACCCTTGGTTTAAGATAACGTTTCGATTTAGGTTCAAGTTCAGATTCGGCAAAATAACGTTTAATATCGATTTAAGGATCCAGTTCGAGTTCGGTTCGACACCTTGGTTTCAGACCTCGGAAGCTATTAGTTATTAAAATATTAAAAGTGACCAAGATTAAATAATGCTACTTGGAGCAACAAAGTTGCAGTTTCAAAAAAATAACTTTTTATTAAACGATGATAACTGAAGTGGATAATAATAATAATAATAATAAGGGTAATTATACTGCTTGACATGTGCTGACATCAGACAGAAACCTCAGCAGCTTTAAGCAGTTGCAAAGATATAATATGACATTAAGCTCTAAACATTAAAGATAATACAAGTATGGGAGGTAGGGGATGTATGAACCCAGGGGACCAATGGAACCATTGGTTTATTTTGCTACCTGGTATGCTACAAGTTACGCAATTTTAGTTGCGGAATTGCGATATCATTTGCTTTTAATAGCACGTGTTGATTTGAGTAACAATAACAAACAATTCACTGTAACGTAAAAAGTTGTTTTTTGAGGGTTGGTTGCAAAAAAAGAGTGGTCATTAAATTTTGTATTTGAGGTATTGCAGCAATTAGAAAGTGTTTATACTTGTGTCCACAGCTTAGTTCAATTATTTATAGCAACTAATACAGTTCCACGTGCAATTCTAACCGTTATTGAAACAATGAAGAAAGAATCAAAAATGGCTGCACGGGGACCTATGGTCCACTAGGGGTTGGGGACCTAGGGACACAGCTAGTTTTTCCAAAAATGTAAATTTCTCAATTTTTACCAAATGAACATATAAAATAATTAATATAAAGTAGCTAATTTAAAAAAGTTTTAATTTGGCTCCATTGGTCCCCTACTTCCCCTAGATACCACAAAAACAAAATACAAACACTAAAGACAAAATACTATCTGCACACATTTTTATCACAACTGAAATTGAAAATCATCTAACTATATATAAGATACCTTTAAACTTCAAAAGCAGTTTTGAACAGATGGCTTTTAAGTTTTTTTTAAACATTTCAAAATTTTATTTATTTATTTAAAATCAAAATCCATACCAATTACATAAAGCAGGGAAAAGTCGGGTATTATGGACGGCTTAAGCGAAATCCCCATAAAATTTTTTTTTATTTTTCGAACACAAAATTTTTTTGATACAATGTCCTTAGTCAATACTTTTTTTTATGCAAATACCAGCTCGTAATTTGTTTTATTTAAGCTGTGATGATTCTTCAAACTTTTTAGATAAAAGGGTCCATATTAGAAGCTGTGCTTGTACATGTATATATGGACTCCGGTAGTGACGTATTTAAAAAATATTTAATAAACTTTAAAATTTTATTATACTTTCTTTATGATGTAAGAATTTATTTATTAAAAACAAAACAAAATAACGTCAAATCGAGCAACGAAAAAAGTGACGCTAAAATACAAAATTTGATTCATTGTTAAAAAATAAGATCAAATGAACAAAAGTGTCATTTTTGGAAAATGCAAAAAATAAAGAAAAAATTAAGTTTGCTAAAACATTTTTTTGATTACTTTTTCATGTAGTTTTCAATAAAGTAAATTGTTTTTTCTAAAATTTTTTCATATTCGAGAAATCAGAAGCCTAGATAGCAAAAAAACGTTATTATAACGTTTGATTTTGGTTTGCAGTTTGGTTAGATTAACGTTTAAAATAAATGTTAGTTTTACGTTGGTTTGCTCATTAGTTTAATGTTAATAATTTCCGACGTTAGTTTAACGTTCGATTTGGGTTTGCGTTTTAAGTTAGATTAACGTTCGAAAGCAAACGTTAACTCTACGTTAGTTTGCGCATAGGTTAACGTTGATATAACGTTTAAATTTGGTTAGTTTGGTTAACTTCTGACTTTTGATTTTGGTTTGTTTAACGTTAGCTATGGTTAACTTCAACTATTATTAACCACTTCATACGTTAAAATTTGGTAGACTTAGTAAGATTTGATTTAGGTTAATTTTTTACGTTACCATTTGGTTTGCTGTAACAGTAACTACTGTTAACCTATAACTTTTAAGTTTGGTTTAAACCAATATCACAAATTTTCATGTTGTAATAGGAGTTATGTTTATATGAACTTTGCTTTTACTAAGCATAAATAAACATGCTTAAATCCTTTGCTTTTGAAGACCATTTACTCACTTCTGATTGCTGCACTTCTAACACAAGCTCAAAATTAAAATTTTTATAAAAGTTTATTAAAGAAGTGATTTTGGTTAAATTGCATTATGTTTTAAAATATTAAAATAATTTTTGGTTAAATTAAACAGGCCAAAAGTGATTTTGGTTATATTCATTAAAGCAGTGGCAGAGTTAGGAGTGATTCCCTATACTCATCTTTTTTATTAAAGAACGTTCAAGTACAATATGAACAATTTAACGTTTTGAATTTTTTTCAATGGTTCTCTTTTCTGAGGCGAATTTCAACCAATTTTTTATTACGACTTCGATTTCAAAGTCAGTGGTGGCAGCCGTCAAAAGATTTTTTTGAACAGCACTTGAAAATAAAAACCACAATCTTACAATGTCCAAAATAAAAGTCGCCACAGCATATACTATAATTTATTTATACAGTAATGATAATTTTTTATACAAAAGACGCCACAAATTGTTTGGATCTTTCAGCTCTTATTAAGTAAACTAAGAAACTTTACAGAAATATTAGTAATGCCTGAAACAAAAAAATAAATTATTAGCATGATTACCTAAACATATATGACATAACAGTATATTCGATATTAAAATTCTCTCTTTGGCTTAAACAAACCTGTTTAATGAGTAAATGAATTTATCTCTATTAAATGTTGTTTGGCATGTTGTTTGCACCAAAAAATTTCAATCTATCTTCCTCTCCTAAGCTATTGATGGATAATTCAGAAATCAGTTTTGTTCAATCTGTAAAATATCTTGGGTTGCATACAGTGGTGGATATTCCAATTTAGGGGCCCGAGGCAAGAATTTTCAAAAATTGATGTTGTCTGAGAAAAAAAAGAGGTCTGATCTGGGCTTGCATATTTTTCTCCCAAAATCAAAGTGTTCTCTAAAAAAAAAAAAAGTCTTCACTTCAATTTCATCTCTAATTTCCCTATTTTTCTCCCAAAATCAAGGTGTTCTCCAAAAAAAAAAGGTCTTCACTTCGATTTCATCTCTGATTTCCCTATTTTTCTCCCAAAATCAAGGCGTTCTCTAAAAAAAAAAAAAAGGTCTTCACTCCGAACCGTCCTCTGAGCAAACATCTGCAGCGAATCCAAAACTGTATATGCTGTTTTCGAGGGGGGCTCCCAAAAAAAGGGGGGGCCTGAGGCGACTGCCTCATTCGCCTCACCCAATATCCACCACTGGTTGCATATTAGCAGAGATCTTACTGATGACACTGACATTTAAAGGCAGGTTAAATCACTCTATTGCTCAGCGAATAAATTGAAACAGCAATTTAGTAAGTGTAGCTTGGAAGTAAAAAGCTATTTATTTAAACATTTTTGCATGCCTTTTTATGGAAGCCACTTATGGTGTAATTATCGTAAATATAACTTCAGTCGATTACGTGTTGCTTACAATGATTCTAGAATTTTGCACCACATACCTCGATATGCTAGTGCTCGTAACCATCAAGTACAATCAAATATAATGTCGGCAGCGTGGTCGAGTGGTTAAAGCACCGGACTGATGATCAACATGGTCTCGGTTCAAAACCCACTTGCGCCATTCTGTTGTGTTCTTGGGAAAGACACTTTACGGCACTTTTCCCTGCTTGGTGATCTTGACAAGCAGTTCTAAATTACAGTAATATCGACAAGTAGTTCTAAAGTACAGTAATATCTCTACTAAATTACTAGCGGATAGCAATATCTTGGCATCTCCGGAAGCAGGTCGGGGTAATTGCTTACCCTATGTACAGCGCCTCCGTCGCTTTCCTGCGAGTCAGGAGGATAAATATAGAGATAAAAAAAAATATATATATTGATATCTTAGATGCTCTAATTAGAAAATATATATTTTCTTTCACTAATCGTTGTATAAACTCCCAAAATATTTTCATTATGTCATTGATATCATCGGACTTATGGTATAAATCGTTTTATTACCAATATTTTGTGCTAACTTTGTTTTAAACTTGTATTTTTCAATTGTGCATCTTTTAGGGTTGATATCTCTTTTTTTTTTGCGTGTGTGTGCATATATGGACTTTTTGCGTCTGAGATAAATAAATGAATAAAAAATAAATAAAACAGTGGTTTTCAACCTGGGAGTCATGACCCCCACAGGGGTTGTTTTACCGTGACTCGTCAAAAAAACTAACCGCGCCTGTAATAAATAAATATACAAATATTACGCTAAGCTTTAAACGAGATTGCTAACATAATTAAAAAGAACTTAGCAGATTGACTTTTCTTTCAATGACTTCACTCTACGACTCAATTGTACAACTCTATTTTTACGACTGAATTTCCAACACGTGCGAGGCAAACTGATGCATTATCGCGCTCTAAGACACACTGTTGCGTCATAGTAGACAATAGCTACAAAACCCGTTTTATTTTTAAACAATTGATCATATTTTAAAAAGGTCTCGTTTCTAAAAAGACTCTTAATTTTAAAGCTTCTTTTCTAATATTGAGCAAAATCTTTTTATACTGCAGTTAATTGTGCGCTTATACATACTTTAATTAACGTTACAGCTTTTTTTTAGCTACAAGCAGCTGAACAGCGCAATTGACCTATTTTCTTTTAATTAAAACGCGACAGAAACTTTCTTTGAAAACGAGGATTAATTCTGATGACCACAAAATGGGCGCAAAATGCTTTGTATAGCTCGGCGGCTGCTGCAGCTCATTTTGAAGCACCACTAAGCACCTTTAAAACAATGCGATGTCTGGTATCAAAAACTTGTTGTGCCTGATTTTTAAAAAAATTTTCAAGCTTTTTTATCGAAATATAATTGAATGCGCTTCGCGAAAAAAGTGAAAAAACATTATAACTTATCGTTTTCAACCGACAAGCAAATAAAATTTATATTTTCAAACACTGAATAAAAATTTTACTATTCTTTTAAAATGCAACCTGTCCTATCAATAGAAAAAGTAACTAATATTTTAACAACGATATAGGTGTTTTTTAACTTGTCACTTAGTTAGCATGCAAACGTTATTCAAACGTTTCAATGATAAAAGTTTATTTTAGGTTAAAAAGCAAACGCTAATTTAACGTTCGTTTGCTAACCTCAAAAAAACGTTTACTAATTAACTAAAATATAATGTTAACATAATGTTTCGTCTTAAACACTAACAAAAAAACAACTATTCCAACCAAATTTCAACGTTAATTTAATGTTTGTATGCTATCTGGGAGGGGTCTATATTATACACTTGACTTAAAATCAGCAAATTATCAGATTCAAATTCGACCAAAAGATCGTCCATACACCACTTTTCAATCAGGATCGGAATTGTATCAATGGAAAGTAATGCCATTTGGACCCATTAATGCCGTCCCAGCTTTCCAGCGAGTGATGAACCAATTCATTAAACGTCATGATTTGAAGTACGTCAATGTTTATTTAGATAATATAACTGTCAGAGGAATGGACCAAATATCCCATGATGAGAATTTGAAAGCATTGAAGGAAGCGGCCAAAAAAGATTATTTTACATTCAATGAAGAAAAATGCCTCTATAATTGTACTCAAATCAAACTTTTGGGACATCCAGTAAGAAATGGTGTAACTAAACCCGATCCCGAGCGCGTCGCAGCTTTAAATAATTTACAACAACCTACAACAAAGAAAGAACTGCAGCGAATCTTAGGTTTGTTTAGTCATTACTCAAAATGGGTTCCTAATTATTCTGCTCTTATATGACCGCTTGTTCAAAACTGATTCGTTTCCATTGCCAAAAGATGCATTAAACGCTTTCCACGTAATGAAAAATAAACTGTGTCAAGCTACTTTACAACCTATTGACGAAGATTTACCATTTACAGTCGAAACCGATACTTCGGATTTTGCTATTGCTGCTACTCTGAATCAAAACAACAAGCCAGTGGCATTCCATGCATGAACTCTCTCTAGTACTGAACAAAAGTATTGTTCTGTAGAAAAAAAGCGTACGCTATCGTTGAAGCTCTACGAAAATGGAAGCATTTGCATATTGGGAAGCATTTTAATCTGGTCACTGACCAACGCAGCCTTTCATTTATGCTTGACTTAAAGCATCCCTCAAAAATAAAAAACGATAAAATTTAACGATGGCGCTTAAAACTTGCTTCTTATGACTTTACAACTATATATCGACCAGGTAATCTTAATTGTGCGCCCGACACTTTTTCTAGAGCCGCTGCAGCATCAATATCGCTTTCGTCGCTAAAATCTTTGGACGAATTACACAAGCTTTGTGGCGCACAGGCATAACCAGATTGTTTCATTACGTTAAAATAAAAATTTACCTTTTTCTTTAGGTGATGTAAAAAATGTCGAGAAAGCATGCACTGACTGCAGAGAAGTTAAAGTTAAATTTTTAAAACCAATAGACAACTTTAATTTAATCAAAGCAACCAAGCCGTTTAAAAGAATTAATTTTGATTTTAAAGGGTCGCTCCCGACCACGTCAGGGAACAAATATATGCTTGTAATTATTGATGAATATTCGCGTTTTCCTTTTGTATATGCATGCAAAAACTTAAAAGCTTCAACCATTATTGAAAAACTTACAGATTTATTTTGCATGTTTGGTTTGTCAAGCTATGTACATACTGACCAGGGGACCAATTTTACGTCTTACGAATTTAAATCGTAGTTGCACAGCTTGGGTGTTCCTACTAGCAAGACTATCAGGTATAATCCTAGAGGCAATGGACAAGTCGAACGTTATAACGGTATTATTTAGAAAATCATTGTTTTGGCTTTACGTGTAAAAAGATTATAGCTTACGCACTGGGAGTATGTTTTACCTAATGCGTTACATTCTATTCATTCATTATTATGCACTGCTACAAATTGCACTCCTCACAAACGTTTTTTTGCCATGATAGAAAATCATTTAATGGTGTATCGTTGCCATCTTGGGTAAAGCCGGGACCCATCTACGTAAAAAAACATAATCGAAACGATAAGTCTGATTTACTAGTTGAAGAAGCCGAACTATTAGAAGCTAATCCACAATATGCCCACGTAAGGTTAGAAGATGGTAAAGAAATTCCGGTTTCTCTTCGAGATTTGGCTCCAAAGGCTATCACATTCAGGGGAGAAAACCATGTCAACAACTATGATGCGGCAACAGAACCCTCATTGCATGAACAAAACGAAACTGTTAGCAATGCTTTGCAAGACGACGTTAATATTTCTTTAAATCAATCTGACAGTAATCTCGAAATCAAAAACAACGTAAATCAGGACCAACCCAAAATTCTTAAAAATAAAACACGTTACGTTGCTCGTCGCGAGTTCGTCATCCTATTGAGCGACCCTGTATATTATTGACCATTTTTTGTAGTGTTTTGAATAATTTTTTGTGGGGGTAATTGTTATGAGTTTTGAACTCGGCAATCGTTCCGATCAAATCAATTTATTATTCGTTTAAGCACGTTTTTAAATTCACATCAATTGTTGTCATAATTGTTATTCGAATGGGTTTTTAGAAAGGCGCTTTTAGTTCTAACAAAATGCAGTATTATTTTGTGTGTTGTTATGTTTTTTTATTTATTAATATAATGTATTATATTTTAGATGTCAATAAAATAGGCTTTTAAAACCTTAGTAAAGGTTAAATACTAGATAAATTGAACTAACATGTTACAATTTAACACTAGAATGGCTGAAAATTTTTTTAAACTTCATTGGCCATGATGTCGGTTTCGACACCGCTTGACAAATGTGGTCTTTATTCATTGAAGCAGAAGTTTTTCTAGTGGAGACGTAATTCGAGTGGAGACGTAATTGACTATGTGCATTTGTATGTACTTTAATCTCTTTATGTATTTGTATGTACTTTAAATAAAGGATCTACTATAGAAAATGCCCTAAGTTTTAAAAATTACAAAGTAAACCTATTAAATTCTATAACATTATAAAATGATGTTGTTTCTTTTTTTCACTATATATTGTATTATTTGATATTACAATACCCATGCTATTGAATAATGTACTTTGTTTGTTTGGTTATATTAAAAAAATTTAAAATTTCTTTTTACAATTAAATTAGTAAATTAATTTTTAGTATCTATATATATATGTATGTACGTATATATTTATGTTTCAATGTATTGTATATAAATTATGTATATTCTGTATCTTTTTCAATTTTTTCTATTTTATTCTCTGTACTACCTTTTTCATTGTAAATATAATAATTTTGTTTTAACAGAAAGTTTTGTGTAAAATAAACTCATTATTTAACAAACCATAGTTAATATACGTAATGCTTGTTTCACTCTACAAAATGTAATTTTATATTAATGGAGGGTCTTATGTAATATAACCCCTCCATTAATAAATTGTTTATTTATTTATTTATTTATTTATTTTTATTTTTTTTTTGTATGATTATTGTATGATTGTATATAGAATATAATATTTTGTATTATTTTAGTTCTTTCTAATTTATATTCTATATTACCTCTTACATTATACATATACAAATTTTATTTTAATGAAGGGTTTGGTGTGGTATAAACCCTTTATTAACAAACTACAAGGAAAAAAGAAAGAAGGAGGAAACAGAAATAATAAATTACTATTATTTTTGTTCTTATTCTTTTTCCTTTTCCATATAATAGTGTTTTGTAATTGTATTTTATAAAGCTTTTAATTGTATTTAACTGCACATAACGATAACAATGGTGGATACAGAAGATTACTTTAAAAAAGATAATAGAACAACAAATAAAAATTGGATGGAACCAATGCACGAATAATTACAATCTTTTATACGAAGATCTTATACAAACCTATACATAAATCGAAACTATGAGGAGTTTATAAAATCAATTCTTCAAAAACAAAATTCTTGAAAACAAGACTTCCAAATCTGGATAACAAATAAAAGTTGGAATTACTGCAAGAATTTATGATATGAAATGAAATATAGGAATTAACAATTATTTACTCATAAAAACAATTTCTATGTCTAATCTCGAGAAAAATATGTATATTTCTAAATAACAAATTTGATGCTAATTTCATTCTTTCAAATTGAATTAATTGCATGTAAACGTTCGTTTAATTTTCTCAATTATTATATTGCGGAATTGCTTTTACCTTTTGTAATAAAAAAAAAATAAAAAAAAATTTCTACACAGTTTCAACTTGTAATGTATGAAAGCAAAACGGGGAAAAACAATTACATCAGAAATCACAAAAACACTCAGTACAAGTATAATCAGGAATAATCATGTGCACACTGCAAAAAGCTATCACTGCTGATTTGCCTGGCATTTGTTTACACATTACCGAAATTTCTCGCCTGTTTTCAGTTGCACACTTTCCGCAGGTAGGACTTTCACATGCTCTGCAAATTGTCACAGTTGCGTTAGTGCACCCTGTTTTGTGCATCTTCGTCTTTTTTTAGGCCTATGTGACTGTTGCAGCTTTCTGTTACTGGCCGTGCTTCCTTCGGTGTTCCGTCGAATGTACTGTGCTCTCATTTCTTCAATAAGTTGAAGTATAAAATTTTTTCGTGAAATTGTCTTTTCAGTTGCCTTCTTATACAAAATCCAAGCATTCAGTGTGGCAATGTTCAGTATATTGCACGACACAGCAGGTGGTCAGCAGGCCACTCTGCTTCAAGGCTGCCCACTGCCTTGAAGCAGAGTGGGTTGAATACTTTCTGACCATTCGGTCGACTACATCTACACCAACCTTATTTTTGTTATAAAACAAGATGATGTCTGGTTTGTTTTTTGCTAAATCATCAACGGAAGGGGATTGTGGACTGTTGAGAGAAGGCACACACTTTTCTTTATCTTACACTGATAATTTACAAACAAACAGTGATGCTTGTCATTATAGTAGAATGATGATTTATTTGTGCCACCTTTTACAGGAGCTGTCATGGCTTTTGTGATACCTTTGCTGTTTGCCCTAACAGTTCCTACTATACGAGCAAGCCAACAGCCCGTAGAATTCTATTAGAATAAGAGATAGGTCGGGCAGTAAATGCGCACTAAAGTAGCCTACTAGCTCTCCCTAGATACACCAGCCACCTGATCCACCAGGGAGAAAATATAATTTGAAATAAAAGGCAGTAAAATCACAGAAATTAATTATATACTGTACACAAATTATTCCAGTTACCAAAGGCTACTCAAGTAGCGATTTAACAAAAAGGTAGACCGATCTTATTCAAATAGAATCCAAAAGTTAAATTATTGATTACCTTCGATTACCATTTGGTCCTGTCACAAGCATGTGGTTCCAAAAAATAAAACAACCAGTTACGAACGCTGATTGAAATTATGTACGTAACCCGGATGTAGTAATTATATTGAAAATAAAAAAGGGACCACCAAATTAGCGGATTAGCCGTAACATACCGGCCCCAAATAATTGCGATTAAGTAATTATTTCAAAAAAGAACGGCTAATCGAAGCACGAAAGGCAAACAATTGCATACACAAGAACTACACAATTGTTTTCGTGTCGGAATTTACAAATTATTAGGCGTCCATTATTCGGCGCCTTCCAACAGGCACAGTTTGCGAACGTCACGTTTGAACGCCGACGATGCAGTCTTGACCTTCGCGACGCGGACATATCCGTCATCTCCTGGGTAGACCTCTTCTACGATGGCCTTCGGCCATTGGCCTCTTCTACACTGTTCGTCGCATACCAAAACCAGGTCGCCGGGAGCGAGGTTACGATGTGGTTTTAACCACTTCTGGCGCTGTTGCAGTTGAGGAAGGTAGGACTTAAGCCATCTTCTCCAGAATTCATCCGCAAGCCAGTGGACCAGTTTCCACGAATTGCGGTAACCTTCAGCTTTGATAAAAACGTTAGGCGGAACGACAGGATTAATGTTGCCCAACAGGAGGGAGTTCGGCGTCAGCGCCTTTAAGTCACGCGAGTCAGAGCTGACTGCCGAGATCGGCCGATCATTGAGTATGCGTTCGACCTCAGTGACAAAAGTCGACAAACATTCATCGGTGAGTACACGTTCTCCTGCCAGAGCTGTCAAGATGCGTCGTACAGAACGAATAACTCTCTCCCAGACACCGCCTTGGTGGCTGGCAGCCGGAGGATTAAAGTGCCACGAAATCCCTTTTTGGCACAGAGTTTTGTTGATGAGAGACTGGTTCCACTTCGAAATAGCTTCTTTTAATTCGCGGGCAGCTCCAACGAAATTACTGCCATTATCCGAATAAACATCCCTAGGCGAACCGCGGCGGCCAATGAACCTTTGGAGAGCTTGTAGGCATGACTGGGTGTCAAGCGAGTGAGCAATCTCTAAGTGTACCGCGCGAGTAGCCATACAAGTGAATACACATAAATAGCGTTTGGCCAGAGACCGTCCGACCTTAGAAAAAATAGGACCCGCATAGTCCAAACCTACACAAGTGAAGGCCGGGCACCCGGAAGATACCCTAAACTCAGGCAAGTGGGACATTACTTGTTTACCAGGAGCAGCATTTAATAGACGGCATTTATAACAATCGTGCAAAACTCTACGAACAGCAGCATTGCCATTAATGATCCAAAACCTATCTCGAGTATCGGAAAGGGTGTGAAGTACTCCACTATGACCGTTGCGCAGATGGTAACTCAGGATAATTAACTTAGTGACATGGTGATGAGGGGGCAAGATGACGGGGTGTTTCATTTCATAAGGTATATATGCTTTATGTATGCGGCCTCCCACTCGGAGCACCCCATGGGCAATAAAGGGACAAAGCTTTCTAAGGCTGGAGTTTTTTAGTACCTTACTAGAATGTGGCCTAGAGGACGGACTAAAAAAAGTATTTTGAAAATGTTGCATTTCTTTGGGAAACTGTTGTCTTTGAATGTACTTGACAATGGCCATTAAAGCAGAATCAATTTCGGAGGTTTGGAGAGACATAGGCGAAGACGCATCACCTGTAACTCTTTTGTGCAAGTGTATTGCAAATCGATTGAACCACGCTACAGCTCTAGTCAGCTTGTTTAAGCAAGAAAAGTAATGTAAGAGTCGTGAAGTAGGCTGCATAGAACCCTTAATGTCAACATTAGTGGTTAGGCAGACCTTGGTAGGCCTAGTGCATTTTACCTCCTGATCTGAATCCGAAATTTGAAAGCAATCTTGGGGAGGTGTGGGCCAGCAATTCTCACTGTCCTTTAAAAACGTAGGACCATTGAACCACAACTCTGCCGCTTTAAGCTGGTTCGGCAATAAACCTCGTGATCCGAGGTCAGCTGGATTTAATTTAGTGTTAACGTACCTCCACTCTGATGGGTTAGATGCCTCAAGAATCCGAGAAATCTTGTTTGCCACAAATACGTGAAATCTTTTGGTTTTATTGGAGATGTATTTTAGCACAGAGGTTGAATCGGTCCAATACAGAACACGAGAGATGCTTAAATCAGTTTCGCGTTGTATAAATTGTACTATATCAACTCCAATGACTGCGGCTACTAACTCTAGTCTGGGGATAGTGACAGATTTTAAGGGTGCCACCCTTGACTTACCCATAACAAAGCTGACATGAATAAAACCATTTGTATCAATTATCCGAAGATAAGCTACTGCACTATAACCAATAGCACTAGCATCACAAAAACAATGCAGCTCATATGTGACAGGCTTAAACTTATGTGGCCAAAAACATCGAGGGTAACAGAATTTTTCCAAAGAGCATAGCGTATCAAGCCAATTGCACCAAGACACTTTCTTATCTAGGGGAATTTCAACATCCCAACCAAGGTTTAAATGACATAACTCTTGCATCAGTAATTTAACAGGAAGAATAAATGGTTGTAGGAAACCAATAGGGTCAAAGAGCTGGCTGATCATAGAAAGGATGCCACGACGAGTTAATGGCTTATACTTTACTTTCACTTTGACTTCTAGCTTATCTAATGTGGGATTCCAAATTAATCCCAGCACTTTTGTTACAGCTGTGTCAAGATTTAAGTCCAACATTGTTGAGGACAAATCAGAATCTGGTAACACAGAAAGAATTTGGGGATGAGAAGATGAAAACTTTGTCAGATGAAATCCTCCCCTTTCAAGGGAGGCTGTCAACTGTGCAATAATGCGAAGAGCATCACCTTTGTTATGAAATGACTTCAGAAAATCGTCAACATAAAAATTTCTCTTAAGGCAACTTAAAACATCAGGGTCTGCATTAGCCAAGTTGTCAATGCCAACCTGACGAAGAGCAAAACTACAGCAGCTTGGGGAGGATGTGGCCCCAAACAAATGGACCAGCATTTGGTACTCTTTAGGGGTAGAGGCAATATCATTATTGTCCCACCAGAAAAAACGCAAGCTATCCCTGTCTTCAGGACTAACTTTAACCTGATGAAACATGGCACGTATGTCAGCAATGACAGCAATGGGACCCTCCCTAAAGCGAGTAAGAACTCCAAGCAAGTTCCCAGTTAAGTCGGGCCCCTGAAGCAGATTATCATTAAGGGAAGTCCCTTTAAAACTAGCCCCACATTCAAACACGATCCTAAATTTGTTTCCAGTTGCATGGTGGGGAAGATACCACGTTTTAGATCCTGGTTGCAAATTGTCATCTGGAATTTTACGAGCATAACCATTAATCACATACTCTTTCATTTTAGCCTCATACAACTTATAGAAATTAAAATCCTTTAAGAAACGTTTTTGCAAATGAGTAATACGCCTTAAAGCCACTTGCCGGTTATTTGGTAAAGTAACATTACTGTGCTTCCATGGGAGGGATACAGTATAATGTCCATCGTTTAATTTAATAGAGCTACGCATAGAAGCAAGTGCTTCTTTATCTTCAACAGATAGCCCTGTTGCACCATTATCAGTTTGAAAGTCATGTCTAAACATTTTCATTAATTGCTTATGTAAAGTATCATTGTCAACCCTGACAAAATTGACAACCAAAAAAGTGGGACCAACAGTTTCAGTGGCTGCAAGAGTGGGCCCAACAATACTCCACCCAAGTGGTGTATGTATACCAACAGGTTCATTGTCAAGACCTGACCTGGTCTGATCAGCTAAGTGAGCTTTTATGACATCTGCACCAATTAAGATATCAACTCTTTTGTGCCCTAAGTCAGGAAAGTTCAAGCCATGCAGATGAGCAAAGTGTTTAGTATCTGCATTAGATGGAATGCTGCCTTTTAAGTCAGGCAGGTGAGGGACTGCCAGCACATCAAGAGCCTCAAAAATTGCAAGTTCGTTTATTCCACGAAAACGTAATGAGACCTTTACCCCAAGTTGTTGTTTGGTCTCACAGACAGTGGAAATAGAATACTCCACTTTATGTCCTATCAAGCCTAAATCCTTTACTAAACTTTCAGTGCAAAGAGTGGCATTAGAACCCTCATCTAAAAAGGCGTAAGTGTTAAGGCATCGATCACTACAAGAAGACCAAACAGTGACTGGTACAACTTTCAATCTAACATTTAATTTACTATCCTGGGTAACTTGACTACTTGAGGACTTAACTAGTAATTGATCATTAGAGTTTACTTGATTAACATGATTTTCAATTTGTACACAATTGGGCAAAACCTTCACTGGATTATCTACACCGGCCCCATTATCACTACCACTATTCTTATTGTTAGCAGAGGTAGATGCTTCGAGATTGTGTTCTCTATGATGTAACAAGGTGTGGTGTTTGTCTTGACACATTTTACACCTTTGGGGAGATTGACAATGTCGCACCAAGTGGTCACCAAGACAATTAATGCAACATCCACTTTTCCACACCGTATTCCATTTTTGGTTTTCGGTAGCATTTTGGAACTTAAGACATTTCCACAATGGATGGGCTTGAACACACATAGGACAAGACTTATGTTTCCTATCTACTTCTTTAAATTGATTTGTTTTTACTAAAGCAAATTCAACTACGGGGGATGGGGCAATTGAACTTTGTGTGGAATGAATGGCAGGCTTATTACAGGACTTTTTAGAAAAATTGAAATTAGTAGTGTTAGGGTCTTTACTCTTTACAATTTGGTTTAAAAAGCTTCTTTCAACATGAGACTGTTTTTGCATGAACTGGGAAAGCTGTGAAAAAGTGATTGGATGTCCGTTTTCCAACTGAAAAGACACAGACGTAATGAATTTTTCTTGAAGAGATTTTGGCAGACGAGCAAAAACTTTGCCAACCACATGTTGTGAATCAAGACCAGACTCTGGTCTGCTACCACAAGTAAGCTCACAATTGTAGAGGTCTCTCGCAAATTTAAGAATGCCCTCTGAGTCGTTGTTCTTTATAGGAGGACCCTCTGTAAGCTTTTTTACATACGCGTTTATTATGCCGCCAATTTGTCCAAAATTTTCTTCCAGTATATGGCGTGCCTTCCAATACCCCACATCAGGGGAATCACACATAATACAGTTGACAATGGATTCCTTGGCTTCACCAGCGCAAGAAGAGATTAGTAAATTTAGCCGAGTGGCTGAGTCATGTACACCCCTAATAGTGTATGTTTCAAAGTAACGAATAAAACGTCTATAATCTATAGGGTCACCGTAAAAAAGATCATCACCTTGCACAGGTCTAGTTTGTGACCGGTTAATAGAATTAGTCATAATGCTAAGGGCATCTATCAGCTCAGAAACCCTTGACTGGTCATTCATTGCAGCAGGTGCTGGTGGATGATACATGGGTCTTCCACATTTATGCCTGTTCTCAGGTGTAGCAAATGGATTAGGGGCAGGCCCCAACTGCTGAAATGGCAGTTGGTAAGGATTGGCAAAACTGTTTGATGAAAAGGGATTATGCATGTCCTTAGAAAAGGGATTTTCATTATCACATAAGTCAGAGACTAATTTCTGATCTACAGAAGGAGAAGAAGAATTGGTAGCACTTAACGTAAACAAGGAAGTAGCATTAGAGCATGCAGGAGCTGTCTCAACCTTATGAGAAGAGCCTAATTGGTACTTTCTTAAGTGTTCTAATTCACGACGTTCAAGTTCTAACTCCCTACGAGCCAAATCAAGTTCACGTTTATCAAAGTCACCAGC
The DNA here is from genome assembly GCA_963680785.1 of Diplosoma virens. NCBI lineage: Eukaryota > Metazoa > Chordata > Ascidiacea > Aplousobranchia > Didemnidae > Diplosoma > Diplosoma virens. The sequence goes on along the minus strand of OY796885.1, from coordinate 23,484,297 downwards.
TGAAGCTGGCTTAAGCTCTGAAGAGCCAAGCATGATGACAAGAGAAGAAAACACAACAAACTAGTAGTAACTAGTAACAAGAATTAAGTCAGAGACAAAACATACACTGGGCCCAACACAGGCGCCTAAAGACAGTACGGCCTAACCTATACTAGACCAAACCACTTTTTGTTAAATGCAATATACGAGCAAGCCAACAGCCCGTAGAATTCTATTAGAATAAGAGATAGGTCGGGCAGTAAATGCGCACTAAAGTAGCCTACTAGCTCTCCCTAGATACACCAGCCACCTGATCCACCAGGGAGAAAATATAATTTGAAATAAAAGGCAGTAAAATCACAGAAATTAATTATATACTGTACACAAATTATTCCAGTTACCAAAGGCTACTCAAGTAGCGATTTAACAAAAAGGTAGACCGATCTTATTCAAATAGAATCCAAAAGTTAAATTATTGATTACCTTCGATTACCATTTGGTCCTGTCACAAGCATGTGGTTCCAAAAAATAAAACAACCAGTTACGAACGCTGATTGAAATTATGTACGTAACCCGGATGTAGTAATTATATTGAAAATAAAAAAGGGACCACCAAATTAGCGGATTAGCCGTAACACCTACAACAGTAGTTGCAATAGCTTCTAATTTTTCAGCTAAAGCTACGCTTGTAAAAAAGTTGTCAGTAGTGATGTTGTATCCTTTGGACTTCACAGGAGAAACGAGTCGCAGTACGACATCTTGGGTTAAAGGGACTCCTTGCCTACTCTCTTTCTCCTGTGCTCCCAAATATGGTCGCAGGTTGGCCACGTATTTGCTCTCTGCTTCAACCAAAACCAAAATTTTATCCCAAATTTGTCCAGTTTATTCGGCATGTATATGATAAATGGACAACGATTTTTCATTGGCATGAGTTGCTCATCGATAGTAAGGCTAAACGTGGGTGTATATTTAGTAGTACAATTATTTGAAAACTTTTCAAAGATCTCCCTAGTGTGCATAAACTTATCTGTGTCTAGTCGTCCTCTTCTTGTAGATTTGTCATCAAATCTGAAAAAGTGCAAAATAGACTTAAATGTATTTCGAGGCATTGTTTCACGAAAAATTTTTGGCCCATACATTTCATTCCACAGGAAGTCCAAAGAGTGTCCTTTTCCATAAATACCCCTTGCATATGAAACATTCCATGTCAACTCACACCCCTCTTTTGCCGACTATCTCCGATTTTGCTGAAATTCGGCATATTTGTAGGTTTGAATGAGAAAATGTCTCACACCATATTTCAAGTTTTTGAATCAAATAATTTTTGATATATGAAGGTTGAAAGTTAGACACAAAATCGCCGCTTGAACGCCCATGATTAAACAAAAGTCGCCCTCCTGGCTTTATTTTTTGTTCGATTTTAAAGATGTTAATATCATTGAAAAGCTCTTTTCAGCAGCTTTTCAATGATAATCATATCTTAAATGTAGCTATATAAATAAAAAAGTTATTTATTGTCGTGACCTTGTGACCTTGACCTCGCATGACCTCAAAACTCCCTCTCTAGACAAAAAAATTTTTTAGTAATTTTTTCCTCACATCATCAGCATGCAAAAAATCAAGGTGGGATCTTTATGGGTTTTCAAGATATTTGCATTTTATTGAACAGGTGTGCCTAATGATGCAACTTTGTTGATATTTTCGCAACTTTGTAGATATTTTCTGCTTAAAGAAGACCCAGCTAGTTGGTAGTTTGGTAGCACCAATTTCTCTGCATCAGTGCAGTGGGTCTCCTGCAGTAGGATGAAGAGTGCCTCAGACTGCATAGCGAGATGATGAAGAACGTTCAACTTGCTTGCAGTAAGGCCTTCGATGTTCAGCTGAAGAATAGTGGGTCTTCGGAACTTGTTGGCAATGTGCCCTGAAAAAGGCAGTTTTATCCTGGCATTGCCCCGTCCTGAAAAGGACGTTTGCCGATTAGAAGACCCACACTGAACATCGGAATGGGTGGATACCCTTCTACTGTATTTTGGTAGGTTCGGTTTCGGTCTGTCATTTTAAAATCAATTAACAGACTTACTCACGGCCCAGGTTGCGTGAAAGCACCTACCATCTGGGCCAGCAAAGAAAAAAATCAAAGCATAGTTTAATTGATTTCGAGGTTCTTGCTACTCTTCTTATGCTTGATTTTAGAATTAGATTCAGATGTACTTTCAAATCTGCAACAACAAAGAAAACCAGCAGAAACCACAGAACACTAATTTATATGACTTAAAAGCAACAACAAAAGTATAGCACATTGGTTCTCAAAGTTTTTGCCAAATTCCTCTCTTTCACGACTCAAGTACCATTATTCCGCCCCCAAAAATACCTCAATAATCAAAGTGAAGACTTTGTTTTTTTTTTGTCTTCATCCAAATTTGTGATCCTAATTGTGGTTATCCCAGGAAGTTACAAAATTTAACATTTAAATTTGAATCTGTTTGAATTTCTCAATTTTTGTCCCTAAAAAGTAGTGGTCTCAAAAAAAGTAAAAAGTTCTTCAATTTTCCCCTGTCGCCGCCGGGGTGGTACGACTATGATTATGAAAGACGTACCAATTTTTTTGGGTCAACTTACATTGTACCAAGATTTTCAAATTCTTCCCCAACTCCTCCTCTAGTGATTTTTCCTCCCATGAGATTTCAAATTCCTTCTTAGGAAGCCAAGTGGCTCACTTTGAGAAACACTGGTATAGCAGATTTATACTGTTTTCAAAAGCGGCATCTTTTGTTCTAATGACCTGGAATTGTCTGTATGCTGGCATTTCGGATTATCTCAGCTGGATATAAGATAAGAGAGAAGTGTTAAACAAAAGATTAACAAAAACGCTGCAATTCTTTTGTTCTGAGATAGTTTCTGCAATGATTTCAACAAGATTTATTTGAATGACCTAGCTTCTCGTGCGAAAATTGCGATAAAAGGAAAAGGTGTCGATTTCGACTGTGAAGAAAAAATAATTGTGAAAAAAAAAATTGTCAAAGAATTTCATAAAAATAAATTCATATAAACCCTCTGAAAATCTTATTCATAATTCGCTTGGTATCGATTTTGACACCGCGGCCATTCTAGTGTTAAAAGCCTATTCTATTTGAATAAGATGTCAATAAAATAAGCTTTTAAGTTGTAATATATTAATTCAATTTATCTAGTATTTAACCTTTAGTAAGGCTTTAAAAGCCTATTTTATTGACATCTAAAATATAACACATTATAAATAAAAAACATTACAACACACAAAATAATACTGCATTTTGTTTGAACTGAAAACGTCTTTCCGAAAACCCATTCGAATAACAATTATGACAACAATTAGTGTGAATTTAAAAACGTGCTTAAACGAATAATAAATTGATTTGATCGGAGCCATTGCCGAGTTCAAAACTGATAACACCCGACTTTCCCCTAACTTATTCCCAGTATTGCAAATTTAAAAAAAATATATATATGCGTGGTTAATTTCCGCAAAAAAATTTGGTTTCAAGCATAAGTTTAGCATGACCACATCCAACACGTAAATTTAAAGATGTTGACGGTGGTTGTTTTGCAATCGGCCATTTTTGAAGCTCTAATTTGGTAATTGATTATTGTTTGTAAAAAAGTCGTTATCTTTTGTTCGGGCTCAGACCGTTGAAATTTAATTAGGAATCGTGCTACTTTTCGTCGAAGTCCCATTGTGTTCGCTTTACATTTTTTGTAGTGCTATGCAAACTAATTGCAAGATCGCGAAATGCTATGACGTCACATTTTCTATTCTTCTTTCCCTTATTGTTAATTGCCACAACCACGTGCTACGTCGCTGATATTTAAAACGCATAATTGTGAATCGCCACGTGCTTTATTTCAGACGTCTAGTACACGAGCGGCCTTACCGCTTGACTCTGTAACTTTAGAGAGCACAGATAGAAACTCGTTCAGATTAAGTCGTTCGCAAAAACCATCTTACGTTATTTGTAGAGGGTATTCAAGTGATTTGAATCGCCCGGTAAAGTTGCTCTTTGTTAATTATTGAACAGTCGGTGTTATAGATTTGAATTTGGTTGAACTGGAGAAAATTTTCATCTAAAGGCCCGTTTCCACTACGAGCGTGGAAAAGAGCATTCTTTGTCTCTTTTATTGATCTTCGATTGAAGCGAGCGGTTAAAATTGAAGCGAGCGCAAAAAGAAAGCAATAAAACAAACAAAGAATGCTTTTTTCCACGCTCGTAGTGGAAACAGGCCTTAACCCTACGCTCTGTGGACCTGTAATTTGACTGATAGCATTTGAATAAAGGTTATATTTTATTTCAAATTGTGATTTGATAAGTTATAGTTAGGAGATAGGATTCGAGAGAATCATCAACAAACTCTCCAGAAAATTCAGAAGATAACCTAGAAATCAGACTTTCTGAAATAGAGAACGATACGTTAACACCGAAGCCAAATTACTTTTGACGTCAGGTTATCAATAAGAACATAATTCTCAATTAAGCTGAAAAAGTTAGTTTATGTTGTCACCGAGGCTAACATAATTTAGATCGTAACCAGTTGGAGAGAATGAATAAAATGTAGCCTAGCAGTTAAATAAGTAGGAGCTCTTCAATGAAGTAATCTGAAGGGAACTAAACACAGTTTAAAACCAATACAATATTGAACAGGTAAAAAATGTAAGTGAATAAGATAAGGTATAACATGGTCGTTCCATTTTAAATCAAAAATAAAACGTACAGCATCATTAAGAGTTTTTTGAAGAGGTTTTAAATCTGTATTAGATGCATTTGTATGTATTTATGGGGCAAACATTTTTTCTATGTCTTATATTTCTAAGATGATACGCACAAATTTGACATTTTCTGGAAATGAAAGGAACCATGGACATATTGTTTAAAATCAAAAATATTTAATTTGGTAGCCTACTAAAATTATGACAAAAGACTAGTTTTTTTCAACCTGTATGCCGATAGTGTGCCGCGAAACTTTTTGAAAAGCATTAAAGCATTGCTCAGGAACCTTTTTTTTTTTGGAGAAAACTACTTTTTGGGGACAAAAATAATGAAATTTGAGACAGATTCAAAGTAAAAACTTTTTCTTTGGAGAACACCAGATTTTAGGGACGAAAATTAAAAAAATTTTGTCCAAGTGTACCGCGAATTTCGAAAAAGTTTCAAAATGTGCCGCAGGTGGAGAAAGGTTTAAAAACACTGCTATAGACTTTCAGTTTGATTATTGTTATAATTTTTTATTTTATCTTGTAGGATTGCAAACTATTCTTAGCCGTTCTCATTAAAACATTTTTTCTCATGATTAAAAGCCAGTAAATTTATTGTTTCAATATTGAAATTTTAAATAAATGGAGGCATTTAATTGGCTTGATTTTAAATGAATTGAATATTCTTAACCAGCTTTCACTTTTTACAGCATGCGTGCTATAGATAACCATACTAGCAATAAGTTTGCGAGAATTGCCACAAACATTCGTATGGCGTTGTGTTCCACACACACCGATTTGCTGCTTTCTGTGAATTAACCGCGGTCACTATTGAAGGTAAGCCGCGGTCACCATTGAAGGTAAGCAGCTTGACCACATTTCTCGGAATGTTCGTGAAGTGCCTTTCCGAAGGGCACAACGAGTATCACTCAATCGACGTTACGGAGAATCGAACCAGGTCGTTCTGCACGTGAGTCGCGGATGTTACCACTGAGCTAACCCGCCGGACCGAGAATTGCCAATAAAGTGTATATGGGCTTAATTTTGTTTTGTAGCCTAATTGCCAAAAACTTTCGAGATATTGTGTTGAGCTGAAACTAGAAAATTTGAAAATGAAAAACTTAAACCCGGACTTGGCAAATTTTTTAAAGGGGTCAAAAATTTTTTATGTAATTTAGGTTGGGAAAGGTTTGTAATTGTTAAAATCATAAGAATAGAACTCGCACTAAAGTTGAAAAAGTTAATTAACTGCATAGAAGTCTTTTTTGAAACCTGATAATTAATTCTATTGTTTGCGTTCACTGCTTTATAGATAGATCACGTGCAGCGATCTTAATGAAATCTGATTGGCTCACTTACACGTGGCGAGCACACTATAAATTGAGATGTTGGTAAATTTAATTCGTCTTTCAGTCGTTGGTGATCAAGTGGTACGGTGGTTTAGTTGTAGAGAGAGTTTGTAGATCGCAAGCGAAACTTGGGTAACTTTTGTTTTGCAATTGCATCGTTGGCTGCATCGTTGGGAGCATGTTGGCGGCACGTTGGTTGTATAGTTAACTGCATCGTTTAAGCAGTATTGTCGAGAAAATAATTGTGGTCGTTGGCTTGTGGAAGCCTGTTATACCTTCATACCGAAATCTCAACTTTAATAAATATTATATAGCCATAAGACGTGTGGGGAAAGCCAGCGGTGTGATTGGGGAAGACTCGGATAGCTTCCCTATAGTTTGAAGAATTTAGAGCTAAAGAGAGATTCGCTGTGCGGTCTACAGTAAACTTTTGAAATTAACAATGATTAAGACAGTGGCGGATGGTCAGCTGCTTTTAAGTTATGCGTTTAAAATAAATTATATAATATTGTGATGAATTTAAACCAAAAATCAAAAAATAGTTTATTTTTATTACATGGTTGTAACAAGCCAAAGTTATTTTTTCGTTTTGGTTTAAATTTAACACGAAATTAGATACAGTATTTTATTTTAAGCGCACACCTTAAAACAGCTCACCGTTCACATCTAAATAACGGATCTTTTTATTGAAGGTTAAGGAAGTTAAAAAAGATAAAAAAACTGCTTACATAAAATTTAAAAGATTTCAAGCAAGAATATTCCAAAAAATCAAAAGAATAAGTAGTTAGTATTAATCAATGAATGATCAGTTTGCTATGTTATGTCTACTTATAGTCAATTAGTTACTCAGGTCGACTTCAAAAATTTTACTCAAATTTTTATTGTATAATAGATAAGTTTTAATGGCAACATCTAAATGTTTATCACGTGACCAGACGACATTTTTTCACAAGTCTTTCTTTATTAGTTAATTAGATTGTTTCTATTTGTAATATGAAGATATTTTTATAATGGTAATTTCAGTTTATAATTTATGCCCAAAGAAATTAATCAACTTATTCGTAGTTTTTACTTAAATAGTGTGAATAATTGTGAAATATAGATGAAGCTGCATTTTGTAGTTGAAATTAATCTGCTGCTCGTACCTAATTGTAAAAGTTATTTTTAATCTTGTCAACAGTTAGCGTAATTATGAAGTCTATGATATCTTAATAAATTAACATGCATAGTAAAAAGCCATTTTGTAGTATTAAATATGTTTCATTTGCTTTTGCTTTTCTTTTTTGTCTAAATTATTTTTGTTTACATAACTAAATCATTTAGTTGTACCTCGGTATTTTGGCCTATTTTAATATAAATTACCGATTGTTAAATTGAATCGAAAAGTTATCTTTAAACTTCATCAAAATTATATACTGCAATAGTTTTTGTTTTTAAAATGGATCGAAAAAAAGTTAAACGTCTTAGTATTTCAAAAAAAAAAAAATATCAAAAGCATCTCCAGAAATGACCAAAATTAACAAATTTTAGCAATAAATTTTGGTAATCTTGTCTAGCGCGGTAAATTAATTCATGAATGCTTTTCGTTCTAAGCAATGATAACCACAGGAGGGATCTGGATTCGGGTTAGTTTATCAGGGTTAGTAAAAAAATGGGATTACCCAATTTTTGATAGTGAAACTAATACCTGGATCTCCCCTGTGGTTATTATTGCTTAGAACGAAAAGCATTTGTGAATTTGTACTTTAGTGCAGTAAATAAATTCATGAATGCTTTTTGTTCTAAGTAATAATAACCACAGGGGAGATCCAGGTTAGTTTACCAGGGTTAGTAAAAAATAGGGATTACCCAATTTTTAATAGTGAAACTAACCCAGATCCCTCCCTGTGGTTAAGCAGTTATGCATTTATGAATTAATTTACTGCACTAAAGTACAGGATTACCTAAATTTTTTAGAAAAAAAACTGGGATCTGGTGCAGAATCAGCCATAATCACCTTTTTATCTCTATTTTGACTTTTCTTGTTTCTTGTTTTCCGCTTCTCTGTTCCTTTATTGTAACTCATTTTTTTTAGCAAAACAGCAATAAACAAAGGCATTTAATAAGTTATACAATTTGTTTTTCGATATTTTCACATATTTGCTTCTTTAATATTTCTTAATTATTATTTTTACATAAATAAAACACTCTTAAAATATAGTTTAAAGTTGTAAGAATTGAATTTGTTTAAATATTCAACAAAAGGTAATGTTTTTGGGGGCTGATTCTGCACAGGCTATCACTCGCACATTTGAATTATGATTTTTTTCCAAATACATTTTTCAATGATTAATTTGTTTAATATTATAACAGTAAAAACTAGTGACTTGGACAAAAATAATATTTGTCTGCAGTATAAACTACATAGTTTTAATTGAACAAAACGGTAAGCTATAAAGACCTTCTTTTAATATTAGGTCAAACAAGGTCATTGTATGCCAAAAATGTTGTAATATGTAAAGGTATCCACTCCAAGTTATATGTAGATAAGACTGGCACCCTTAAAAGTGTAGAAATACACGTAGAAAAAAAATTGGAAAAAAAAAATTGATTATTAAAGCTTGTGAATGATAGCTTCTGCACAATCGACAGTAACAAAAATATTTTGTTTTCTTGCATATTTTGAAACCAAATTATTTCTTACAACTTTCAACTATGTTTTTAAAATGTTTGGACATGTGAAAATAATAAGTAAAAAATATTTTGGTAACAAATGGTTGTTTTATAAACTTAAATTAGTTATACCAACTTACAAATAATAGCTTGTGCACAATTGGCCCCCATAAAACCATTTTGTTTTGTTGAATATATTTCAATAAAAAAATTTATTGCAACTGTAAAGTATGTTTTAAGATTGACATGTAAAAATAATGATTATATAGTGTTTTTAAAAGCAAATGACTTTTGTATAAAGTAAAATTCATAAATGACTTTTACGAATAATAGCTTGTGCACAATTGTCCTGTATAAAACCATTATGTTTTTGTGAACACATTTCATCAAAATCAATGTTTACGAAGCAAATGGCTATTTTTTAAAGTGAAATTCATAAATGACTTTTACGAATAATAATAGCTTGTGCAGAAGCGAATGATTGATTTTTAAAGTTAACTTCATAATACAAACCTGTGAATGTTAGCTTGTGCAGAATTGGCCCCCAAAACCATTACATTTTGTTGAATATTTAAACAAATTCAATTCTTACAACTTTAAACTATATTTTAAAAGTGTTTTATTTATGTGAAAATAATAATTAAAAAGTATTAGAGAAGCAAATATGTGAAAATATTAAAAAAGAAATTGTATAACTTATTAAATGCCTTTGTTTGTTGTTGTTTTGCTAAAAAGAATGAGTTATAATAAAGAAACAAAACAAGAAACGAGAGAACAAGAAAAGTCAAAGTAGAGGTAAAAAGGCAATTACGGCTGATTCTGCACCAGATCAGAAAACTTAATAGTGTCATGCAAACTTAATAAAACCAGTTTTTTGGGTCTTTTCTAGAAGTCACTGTAAACAATTTTTCTTTGAAACTCACTGAGAATCTTCCTTACAGCACTGGGATGAAATAATACAAGGGTATCTGGGTTAATTTCACAAACAAAAGTCACTTATGGTGACTTTTTGAAGAGACACATTTTTCTATGGGCATTAAGTTTTGATACAAACCCCAAGTTTTTTATGCAAGTAAATGTTGTGATGATTGAATAATAGTTTGTAATAATCAGCATCACATTAAGCCAGATGTTTAAATACAAATTAATGGTAAAATCACAAATAACATGAAAAAAGTTGAATTTTTAATATAAATAAAGCTTTATTTAAATGTATTTGTTTTAATGTTAAAATTTGTTGGTTTTTACAGTTAATAATGAATTTAAAATCTAAAAAACTGACTAGTTTTATTTATTATTAATGGTGTAGTGTTGTGTTTTCTAATCACACATTACCATTACAAACATAAGATAAACTGAAGATTGTTGTCAAGTTTCATTTATTAAAAAGATTTGTTGAATTATTGGTTTGAATTTTAATGAACTTATATCAACATCAACTAAGCTTACCAGAAGTATCAAAACAAAATTTTCAGGACATTGTATTTTATCTGATTGCTCAAGAATATGTCTGCTATTCACTACAAATTTTCTAGCAGCAATGAATACAAAAATGTCACTTTTGATGGGCTTAACATTTCGCTTTTGGATCTTAAGAAAGCAATAATGGAAAAACAAAAATTGAAAAGTACAGACATGGATCTTCATATTACCAATGCTCAAACTTTGCAAGGTTAGTAATTGTGTTTTTATATTTTCTTAAAATATAATAAAGTTATCAATTGAAAGTTTTCTCAATTTTTTTGTTAATGAAAGGTTATCTATTTGAAAATAAATATTAAATCATTGCAATCTCTTTCCATAAACTAACTATTTATTGCATAAAATGCTCAAATACTTTAAGGTTTAAAAATTACTTGTTAATACTGCTAATTGCACTTTTGAAATTTAGTTTTTTATGACAATGTTTTTATAGCAAACATCAAAAGTTTCTTCAGCCAAACCAACAACACAAGTAAACAAAATGAATGAAAAATTTGTGGTCTAAGATGCAAAAAAGTTTTACTTGTCAAAAAAATTTATTTATTTTTAATGTGTAATTTCCTTGCAAGTTTATACTCTTATTCCAATATGCATGAAGCATATAGATATTTTTTTCATAGAAGCTTGAGTATCAGTTGTCTAAATACATCTATATAGCATCAATAACTTCATTATCTGTTCTGAAGTATTAACTGTTGAACTCTATTTTTCATCTTAAAAAATAGATAGTAATCATTTATGCAGTAAGAACATCATTCAAAATTGTTTGACACCTATTTTGTGATAATATTAGTTTAGGGCATTTGACCTATTTTATTGACATTCAATTTTCCACATAAATAATTTCCATGTGAAATTGATTTTAAAAATTTGTCAAAAAAGGTCTCCACTATAAAGATTCATCATTCAGTGCTGATAAAGATACTTCACCACTTAAAGCACCACTTATTTGCAACTCTTCCTCTTATTATTCAAAATTTTACAATTGCAATTCTGATTTCAGCTGTTTAAAATTTTATGATTCTGACTCTGGAACATCTGAGAAAATGACTCAGAATCCAAACTCTAACTTCAACAAATCTAAAAAAAAAAAGATTTGGACTTCTAAATCAGATTCTACCAAATATGAAAAATGATTTCTACTCTACCAAATCTAATAAAGACTCCAGCCTAAAACATGCAATTTCAGCAACTCCCATGTCAAAGCCTTGCAGCAAACCCTGCAATGTGTCACTTGTAAATGTCCATGCTTGTCATCATTCAAACTTTTCAGCATGTAGTTTCTTTTCAGCATGTAGCCAATAATAAAAAAAATTTATTTTAAATTGTAGTCCAAGCAGTCAATCAAAAAAGAATAGTAGTTGTAGCAGAAAATCTATTTTACAACCAACTCAAATATGAATAATTTAGTATAAAACTGATTAAAAACATAATCTTGTCCCAGTGCCTGCAATCATTTTTAATCATTTTTCATTCATGCCAACAAGCATAAAGCCGGAGAATGAAAGCACTGTTGCACCACATTGCCATACATTGCACAACACTTAATGCATCCAAAGTGTTAAAAAACATGTTTGTCAAGTTTGTGAGCTGTTTAGAAGAAAACATAACAATTCAAAAATTTCTGTTTTGTAATTGGCTCAATATGTAGGCATATTTTGGAGGAATATAAGAATCTTGGTATAAGTAAGTTCATCCAAAAAATAGACATTACCTTCATAATCATGGTTGTACCAGCCCAGAGGGCAGTAGAAAAAGTAAAGACTTTTTTTAGAGAACACTTCCATTTTGGGACAAAATTCAGGAATATGGAGACTGATTTAAAGTAAAGACTTTTTTTCAGAAAACAATGCTTTTAACAGACAAAAATACAAAAAATTTGAGAATAATTTAAAGTGAAGACTTTTTTTTTAGTAAACACTACTTTTTAGGGACTAATTTTTTTCTGTCATCAAGCTTTCTGGTTTGCCCCTTCAAAAATATGCTATGCCTAGTCATTGAGGTATTTTTTTCAGTGGTGGAGGAATCATGGTATCTGGGTCCTGAAAGGGAGGAATGTGGCAAGAACTTTGAGAACCACTGGGCTAAAACCTAACAATTTTGTAGATTGGTGTCAACTTTAAAACTTTTTACAATTGTTCAATATCCATAAAATTGCAAAAACAAACAGTAAAATAAGCTGTTTGTTTATAAAGCATTGAGACATTATTATCAATACATTAGATGTTTACAAATTTTCTAAAATCATAGTATGTGAAAATTTTAAAGTGAAAAAAGCTTATTAAACTTTTAGTTATTAGAAAAGCACCAAAACTGCTGAGCATGCAAACTGAATGCCCTAATTGGCCAAAATGTTTGAAGTCTAAACATTGATTTTCAAAAATGCCAAATGACTTATGATACTGAATTTTTTTAAAAAAGTAGTTACACAATTATTACTTGCCTTCACATCTGTGAAAAATAATGTTTAGGTTTGTTTTCTAACATATACGAGGGTCAGTCAAAAAATAATGAGCCCAAGTCTCTCCTGGCCATATTTGTTGCAATAAAATCAAAAGTCATACATCAAAAGAAAGCCCAGGGATAGGAGATCTCAGTTCTACTTTTCAATGTAATCTCCGCACTTTTCAATTCCAACTGTCCATCGATGAACAAGGGACACTATGCCAGCCTTGTAAAAGTCAGCAGGCTGCATTTTTAACCAGTTTCTTATAGCGTGCTTGACTTCTTGATCACTAGTGAAGTGCTGTCCCCTAACTCCTTCTTTCAATGGTCCAAAAAGATGATAATCAGATGGTGCCAGGTCGGGTGAGTATGGGGGATGGGTTACCGTCGTCCATCCAAAAGAAGCAATCACTTTACGAGTTTTGAGACAGGTATGGGGCTTGGCGTTATCGTGTTGCAGCAAGACCTTAGACATGTCCAGGTGAGGTCGTACTCTTCTCAGTTTCGCTTTCAGTTTGCGTAAAGTGTCAATGTAAGCATCTGAGTTGATGGTAGTACCTTTAGGCATAAAATCTACCAATATCACTCCTTCAATGTCCCAAAACACAGTCGCCATAATTTTTCCAGCTGAACGTTGACTTTTGAATTTCTTGGCTCTTGGGGACGTGGGGTGACGCCATTCCATGGATCATCTTTTCGACAGAGGTTCATAGTGATGAACCCAGGTTTCATCTCCTGTCACTATACGGCTGAGAAAAGTTTTGTCACTTCTGTGACACTCAATAAGCTCCGAACAAGCTTCAAAACGGGCTTGCTTGTGAAAATCCAAAAGTTGCCTCGGAACCCATCTGGCGCAAACCTTTGCAAAGCCTAGCTCATTAACAATATTCACAGCACTTCCATGGCTAACTCCAACACGTTCAGCAATGTCATCAATAGTGATTCTGCGATCATCTCTAATCAATTTCTCAACCTTATCATTGTTTCCAGGATTGACTGCAGAAGATGGTCTTTCACTTCTTGGTCTGTCCTGGAGGCTACTCAAACTTGGATCATCTTCTTCGTGTTTAATCCTGGATACCCACTTTTTCACATTGCTGTAGGCTAATGAAGCATCTCCATAAACATTTACCAATCTTTCGAAAATTTGTTTTGGTGGCTCCCCTTCCGAAACAAGAAATTCAATCACAGCTCTCTGCTTCTGACGGACATCCAGTGATGACATCATTTCCAAAACACAATACCAAAAGTGGACACGTTGAAACAATTTTTTTTTACAATTTATCTTTAAAGCAGTAAATTTACTAAACACCCTTAAAATTTCTAGAAAAAATATGAAGGTTAAAGCGGTTAAAGTTAACAGGGCTCATTACTTTTTGACTGACCCTCGTACATGTATTCAGCAGCTATTAGTATACCATATCTATTAAGTTTTTTCAATTTAAATGTTATAAAAAACTATTTAATGCAGGGGTTCTAAACTTTTTTAACATTGTTCTTGAAAAAGCTTAAAACACAGTTGTTGCAGCCCAATGTGTCTTGTCTTCACTTTCATTTTGTACCTGATTTCATCAAATTGTTTCCAAATTATAGGTGAAAACCAAAGAAAAAATTTTATTTTATTTTGTGCCCAATTTTATCAAATCATTTCCAATTTATAGATAAAAACCAAAAAAAGGTCTTCACTTTCATTCCATATTCAATTTTACCAAATTGGTTTGTTACAACAAAAAATACCCCCAAATATTCACACCAGCTCAGTGTGGCCCACCTAAAAAACTTGCTAAGAATCCCTGTTTTATTGTTTTTATTATTGAAACAAATATATGTAGCATTTATTTATTAGATTAAAAAAAAACATTGACTGATTTGTAAAAAATGCATTTCAGTTTACAAAGATGAATCGTTGTTAATTCCAAAAAACACTGCTGTATTAGTACGTCGTATCCCACTTGGTCCTATCAGAGATTCCAAAGTATATGTTGTGTAAGTACAATATTACATATCAATTATTTGGTTTATATTGGTTAGAACATAAAGAGTGTAAATTAAAGCTTTTTCACTTGTTTGTATTTCTTATTTTTCGGCTTTAAATTTTTATAATAATTATGTTAGCATATTATAACTACTTTTTTATTTGATGTAGGAAGCGAAAAGATCCTACTAAAACAACTGCTACAGTTTCCACAATATCATATCAAGTATGTTATCTTGTTTTATTGTTACTAAACTTTTAAGTTGTTTTTTGCCCAATTATTTGAGTTTTCGTTCATTTTGTTTGTTTTGGTGCTAGGTACAATGTTTAGTTGAAACGAATTATTTGTGAATTGTTGTTAACTCATCAAAACTGAATTTTTAAGTCTAGATTAGTTTTCGGAATCATTCCATAGCTAAAGTAGAAGTTTATTTTTAAAAGCAATGTTATGTTTTAAAAACTTATAACACCTTTTAGTAACTGTAACATTTTTTTATTTTTTTTATATTGTTGCTTTAAATCAGGTTTCTGCATGTCACTGTAATTGCATAACTTTCATATTATTCAATGCAATAATCTTTAAGTACATTCAACATTTTTAAATAATTAGCACAATTTTTTAACTATTAACCTTTGCCAAAGGGAAGGATTAAATTATTTTACCTTGCTTTACTTCGGAAACATTTGCTTTTATAAAACGCATAAGATATTTTTTGTCCAATTATATTGATTTTGTTATTGACTTGAATTAGGTAACGAAACGAAAATTTGTTTTACATGTACTGCTATGAAGTTCAATGTTTCTTGTTTGTTGCATAAACTTGCTGTCAAGTATTACTTTTGTAATTTCTTGAAGATTTTTCATAATTATTTCAATATTACTAGTTTGACTTATTCTTCCTAAAACGTTTGTGTGAAAAAATACTGAAACGTACTATATTTGTCAGCTTATTTCCTGTTATAAAAATTAATGTTGACTGTGATTTTGTAATGCTAATGTTTAATGCAAATGCAGCAGATGTTTATAATTATTGATTTAAATTGTACATCTTGCTTTCTCATTATTATTATTATTATGGTTCTTTTTACACATGTATTATTTATTTTACTACATATGTATTTTATACTATTTCTACTTCGTTTTTTGTTACTGTAAACTGCTCTGATAGTAAAAAGTATCATCTTGTTATATCTTGCACTTTGAATACGAAACTGCTGTTTGTTTATGTGTTTATTATAGCACATCTTTATTTTGACATATATGCACTAGTAACTTAAAAAAAAAATTGTGGCAAGAGAACTGTTTGTGTAATTGCCACGCTGAAGGACTCTAAACTTTCTATCTATCAATGTTGCAGCATTTGGCAGTGTTGCAATAAATTTAAGTGATTTTAACTTGCAACAATGTTGGAGGACGAAATGAACATATGAACATTATTGATTTTTTGCATGCTTATCACATTTAATATGTTGTTTTGATATGTTTCCACTGTGACAGCTGCAAGTTTTTTTATTGCATTAAATCCAGAATTTTTGCTTATTTTTTATGATTATTACAAAATTTTATTGTATTTTTATGTAGTAAATTATTATTTTTAAATTGTTTTTTTAATTGAAAATTTATTGGAAGTGTGTGGATTATTGAAATGTAAGATAAAATTTGCAATAAGTTTAGATTTTTAAAATTGCTTTATAGCCGTAGTACACAACAGTGCTCTGCAACCAGTGTGCCACAAGTTATGGTATTTTACAAATACTTTTTCTAATAGAAAAAAAAAATTTTTTTTGAAATTTAAGTTTGACAGCGGCTGGGTAATTTGCTGACTCAAGCTCTCTATCTCATTTGAATAAATCATAAAGTTGATGTTTAAATTGATTAAACTTTTTACATTTCTTAAATTTGTGAAGTTTTTAAGTGTGCTGTTAGTCAAAAAAGGTTGGGAGCACTGGTATACAAATAACTACTTTTTCTGTAAGTGTTGATATTTGATGTTTGAACTTAGATAAATTGTATTGTATGAACTTGGTTTTTATCGATGCCGGTGGTGTCAGTTATTCTTTTCAATAAATTGGATTTTGTTTTTTAATGAACTTAAAGAAAATGTATTTTCTGAGGGATTTTATAAGTTGATTATTTTTTCTTAGTCATTTCAGAATTACTCTATTCAAATTTGTATGACCTTGCTTAATCATATTAAGTTTCCCTTAAATTTCAGTAATTTATGTTTTAAATTTGCAATTTCTGGTACATCTTATATATCTCAAAAATAATAAATTTATAACTTGACTCAGTTCTCTAATAAATTTGAAAATTAAGAACCAAATTTTTGTAATTGTTGTAGTAATAGGTCTTAGTTCAACTCTTTTAAATTATCAGATTAAAATATTTCATGTAATTTTTAGTAGCAGAAATATCTTTTATCTTAATTCATTAAAAGTACAGGGTTTGATTTTCCTATCTTAAAGATTAATGTACAGGGTGTCCATGAATTAAGGCAACAAATGTTTTGGCCTCTACCGAAAATACAAAAAATTAAAACAAGCATTGCTACTCATGACTTAATAGGATAAAGAATAGGCTTTTAAATGATATATACTTTATTCAAATAACTCCCTTTCTTGACTACAGCCTTCAATCTGTCTGGAAACAAGTCGCATGCAGCACGTAGCATTTCTTGAGGTATAGCATCCCACTTTTTCATCAGTTTGGCCTTCAGGGACTCCAAGGTTTGATGACGAGTGGAGCACACTCTTTTCTCCAAGATGGACCAGATGGAGTAGTCCAATGGGTTTAGATCTGGGCTTTGTGCTGGCCAATCTTCTTTACTTATGAATGAGGGGATTTTCCTCAGAATCCATGATTGGGTAAATTTTGAACCATGGGAGGGTGCTGAATCCTGTTGGAGGGTCCACGGTTTGTCTGCATGCAATATATTCTTTAATTGACAATCTAAAAAAAAAAAAAGTAGCAAAACTGTTGAGTTAGCTTGAACATTTAGGATAAAAAAGAGTTTTAAAGCACATTTTAAATTTATTTACTATGTTATTAAAAAAATAATGGGATTTTATTTTTTATTTTTTTGAAATAAATACTTGCAACCAGTGTGATTCAATATATCATGACTAATTTTTAGAGCCTTTTGCTTAAGGATATTTGCAAAATTTTATTTAATAAAAAAAAAATTTACAGTTAGAAGCTCGAGCATACACATTTTTTATCAAATGTCAAATTTGGGATTGTTGTCATGCTATTTGTTGGAGTTTCTTTTTAACTTCCTTGACAGACTTGAAGAAATTTTTATAATTTTCACATAGTTTTTTAAAAAGCCTAGCTACTTTATTTCAATGTTTAGTGGAAGCTAGCCTGTAAGTTAAGTAATCTGAAAATCTGGTTCTGATTTCCCACCAAATTTCCATACTAATTCAAGCCACGAAAAGCAACAATTCATCTCGACAATGAGTTTTGGTTTGTATAAAAACAAATGTATACTTTTGTTTGTTTTTTGTAGTTCAATTTTTTTGTTTTAACAGTCATTTCAAGTTCGTAAATATTAATTAATATGTCTTGTGTATTTTTTGATCAGGGCAATGAATCATCCCCAAAGTTGAGTCTTGATGAACTTACCAAGGTTTGAATTTGTAATAAGAAGGGTGTTTTCATATATCAGATGTGCTTGTTTTTACAGACTAGTAATCTTGCTAAAGCCAATGCATCGGAGGATGACAAAATAAAAGCTGCTATTGCCCAATCAACTCATGAATATGATCCAAAAAAGTAGGTTTTGCATCAGAACTCAGGACTATATCTTATGACTTTGTTTTTGAATCAGTTTTGTAAGATTACAATAATTTTTTATCTACTTAAAAACTTTTAAAAATTTTGACTTTGAAGTGTTTTTAAAAATGATTTGACTTTTTTGACTTTTCATGTTTTTTTATACGACAAGCAAAACTTTTATGATGTTTTTGAAAAAAACAAGATATTTTGTGATTATGGAGCTTTTATAATTATGCAAGCTTTGATAGCATTGCTCTTCTATCTTAGATTTATGAAACCTGTGCGATATGGTGCGTACAAAAATAGCACAAATGCCTCAATTCCTTCCAGTCAAATTCGTTGCTACCGATGTAACCAGCAAGGCCACTATTCTGGCCAATGTCCCTTACCCAAAGTAAGTAGTTAGTTGTTTTGAACAGTTTACGCTCTCGTTTAGAGAGTACTTTGGGAATGATTCAATGTTGCGGTTCAATCAAATGTTTATTACCTTCTTTAGGGCGAGATGCAAAAGCAATATCATCCTGCTACTGGGATTCCCCGGAGCCATATGGTTGAAGTGAGCAAAGATTCCAAAGGAGCAATGTTGACATCAGATGGAAAATATGTTGTTCCAGTTATGGACAAGTTAGTAGCTGATGTGTTTTAATTCGAGAACGTCAGTGTTTTTCGCAACGAAAATGACGTGACGTTCGTTGTAATTGCATCGTCTCGCTGCCATCAGTTTTGTTGCGCCGCCTCTTTTTTCATTTGCAAATTTCCGTTCACCATTCATCGAGATGATGCGTTAAAGTCGGCAACCTGGTCGAATGGTTAAACCGCTGTGATTGTGATTGACATGGTGTTGTTCAAAACCTACTTGCGCCATTCTGCTGTGTTCTTGGAAAAGACGCTTGACGGCAATTTCCCATGCTTGGCGGTCTTGGCAAGCAGTTATAAATTTCAGTCATATCTCCATCAAACTGAAAAACCAAAACAAAAAATTTCAGACGGACAGTAATATCTTGGCATCTCCGCAAGCAGCTCGGGGTAATTGCTTGCCCTATGTATGCGACTCGGGAGGAAAAATATAGAGATGAATGAAATAAATAATTTTTAGCGAGTTTTTGTTTTTTTAGGAAAGGCTATGAGATTGGCAAGAAGGAACGACCTCCGTTTGTTCCTGTTCCTGCATCCACGAATAATCAGGATGACGACGAAGAGGAGCCAATTCCGGACGAATTAATATGTCTGCTGTGCAAGGATTTGCTTGTTGATGCAGTGGTCATTCCATGCTGCGGGAATAGTTATTGCGACGAATGTACGATTAGACTTGACATTTAACTACCGCATCAATGTCTTTACAACTTCATTCGTTTATTTTTTTACAGGCATTCGTAACGCTTTATTAGAATCGGAATCACACCAATGTCCAACCTGTAAAAAATCGAACATTTCTCCTGACTCGCTTATTGCCAACAAATTTTTGCGGCAGGTAAGATACACCCTAGTTAAATAATAAGTTGAAGTAATTTAAAATGCAGATTAAATGTATAACCCAAATGTCACATTTAATTGGTTGTTAAGGATCTTGCCTAACCGTATTAAACTAAATTTTCTTTATTCAAACACTTCAAAATAATGCTTCTCTTGTAATTAAGTCCTGCTTTTATGTACTTTTTTTGCTTAGCAGCTAATTTGATGATGAATGAAAAAGTACAAATAAAATAACGCGATATGAATGAAAAAGTACAAAAATCTTGTTGATATAGAACAGGGGTCGGCAACCTTTTGCATGTTGCGGGCCAAAAACCAATTTTATAACATTATGGCGGGCCGCACTTTTTCCAGTTACCTTTTTAGTTCTAGTCATTAAACAGCAAAAAGAGCTTTAAAAGGCTAAATTTTTAAGAAAAGAGCTAAATTAAATAAAAAAACTTCTATCTAGATATAACTTCACATACAGCGTTAAATCTTGGTATTTATTTAATTAATTAATTAATTAAAATTTATTATTTTCTTCTTCAAAAGCATTAAAAGCATTTTTATCCTCATCTACTTGCATTTCATTATGAATAGAGCTGCTTTGACACGTGTCAATTTTCTCCAAAACTTGAGTGGGAAATTCATATTTACGGCAGCATTTGCTACAAACAAGTTATTTTTTGCATTTTAATAGGAGCTGAGCAATGCAATTAAAGTTTTAAGAAAAATCAAAAACACATTTTTGGACTGGTCCTATAGGCATTGGCACTTGTACCAACGTTGCACAAATCGGCAGGTTAAATTTTCAAATTTCAGAGGTTTTTGTGATTGCTTCATAACGTTTTATTCAAGATTGTTGTGCTCTTTGCCTCAGCCGTCGCTCTCCCTGTTACGTAAAATATAGCAAGACTGCGACAACCGAGGATAACAAGACAAAAAATTACAAGATTACACATTCATAAATCTTTATCAGGATAATCTTAAACTGGCTAAAAATAAAGCTAAATTTTCCGCTTTAGGGCTAAAAGATACGTCAGGGTTAAATATAAAATTTAGTTGGCTAAAAATCCTAAAAAGGGCTAAATTGGCAACCCTGTGGCAGTTGTTGCACTTACAACAAAAAACTTGCGTGTACGACCGTGATTTACAGCGACATAATAACAGCTGATAGCTTTCATATTCTATTTTTTGGTCCCCACTTTTTATCTGTAGACGTAAATAGAGCAACGTCATACAAATTTAAAAAAAACTTTTTTTTGATCTTCACTAGTTTTTTTGTGAAAAAAGCAACGTCATTAAAATTTAATGTAAAGTTTAGTTGACTAAAAACTTAAACTTTTTTGTTTTACACCTTATTTGAACTTAAAAATGAAGCGTTTTGGCATCCCTGCTGCAACTAGATGTATCACAGCTTTACTGCCCCATAGATTGTTTGAAATGGTTAAGTACTGCAAACAATCTATGCTGTGGGCCGTGTCCCATTAATATCTAAGTAACATGTCACGGGCCGGATGATTTTGCTTTGCGGGCCGGATCTGGCCCGCGGGCCGTTGGTTGCCGACCCCTGATGTAGAAACTAAAACATGTATTTCGAACATCAAACAATCAAAGCAAGCTCTCCATCACTGCAATGCAACACCACTCACTCCCCCATCCTCGCTTCATCTGAAAAACACCCCAGTCACCTGTTGATTGGCTCGTCTTTGATTAAGTCATTGACCGATCTTTTTGACGGCATTTTTTTCAGGCCGTGAACAAATTCAGGAACGACACCGGAATCAAGCGTTCCAACGCTCCGGTCTGGCCGAGACCGGTCCCGACCGAAGTGAACGTGGTCAAGCCGTCGCAGCCCGTCAAGTACGGACCTCCCCGATCGAGCGCTCCGACCGAGCCCAAGGTTTCCGGTTCTGACTACAAAGTGAAAGCGAGAACGGATCAAGTCGTCGCCAGCTCGTTGTTCTCCTTGCCCAAGCGCACTTCGGAGACTGGCGGCAGCTCGTCGCCGCGTGATCCGAATCAACCAATCAGAATCAAGCTTGCCAAAGCGGATAAATCGGAAGTGGAAAGCAATCAGTCGACTCCGTCGGAACCAAAGATGCAATCGACCCCCACCGAAAACAACGTGTCGTTGCCTGCCAGTACGTCCAGTGACAGCTACACCTTCAACTCGACTCCTGATTCGAATGAACCAAAGTAATTTTTTTTAGTTGGATTTTTAGAGGATGCTTTTAAAAAACAACAAATTTGTTTCTAGCTAATCATCGGTCACTTTATGCTTTTTGTTTTAAGAAATCGTATGTATTTATTAAATTTTGGCGAGCGTACAAACCGAGTGTAGACCGCCTCAAGACTACAAACAGATTTTCGATTTGATTTTATATTATACTGTAGTTATAGTTTTCTTTTAAAATTTTAAAAACAAGTAAAAAGTATTTGTGTATTTCCTTTTTTAATGTTGCTATCAATAAATGACGAATAATAATTTAGGCAAAAGTCGAGTGGAATCGAGCCTTTGCCCCCAGGTTTATCTCCCCCCACTGCGAAAGTTGTCCGATCTCTTGAAGCTGATGAAAAGTAAGCAAATTAGTATTGTGAAAAGTTTTTCTTCTCAAGCAATGTTTTAAGCAACTAAATAATGAAACATTCTCAAGAATAAATTCAACTTAACTTTGGCAAATGCATCGTTCATTCTTCTCCGTTTCTTTCACAAATGTACTGATGGTGGTGGTGGGCTTACCCGACCCATCCCTAGGGGATAGGGCGCTGATCAACTCCGCGGAGTTCCAATAATTAAACAACCCCCAGGGACCAGACCAGAGGTCTTGAATTGTGAGGGAGTGGCTGAAGATGGTCAGACGTAGAGAGTCAAGTACAGGGTAGTCCAGCACTAGATGGAAGTTGTCCTGTGATTCAGAACCACAGTTGCTGCACGAAAAAGTCTCGGCTCGAGCAATCCTGTGGAAGTATGCTACAAGAAGAGTGCTGTGCCCGTTGCAGCGTAAACGAGAGAGCACAGCGAGCGGAACGTAGGAGGGTAAGCTCTTCGGAAGATACTGGAGGGATTTGAGGTTGGAAGAAACCCAATTGGATACCGCGTCTCCAATTAGTGTTGAGTGATAGGCGTTGGGAGGAAATAAGATGTGAGAACGAGACTGGTATGGTGGAGGGGTCTTGAGTGGCACCAACTTTAGCAAGAGAATCGGCTAAGTCGTTGCCTGGGAGAGCAGAATGAAAGAATGACCAGGTATCCATTGAAGATGGACTACCTCAGAGTCAGATAAAGAGTTGAGAAGAGATCGGGTGTCAGTGATGGACTTGGGTATTAAATATGGCAAGGGGGCAGAGAGAGTTTTCAGAATAGATTGAAAGTCGGAGAGTAAGGTGACGGATTCAAAGACACATGATGAGAAGTGAGAAATGCACCACTCAAGAGCGCGAAGTATGGCATAAGTCTCGGCACTATAGCTAGTGGTCCAGCATCCACCCGAAAAGGAGAGAGAGGCAGCAGCGAGACATTTAGTACATTAAATGTGAATCCTCCCTCCCAGCCCTCCTGGAACCGAGCCATCAGTCCAGACAGTGATGTCACTATAAGGAGAGTGGATAGATATGAAACAGCAGCAGCATTGCTGATGGAAGGAGAGTCATTACGAGAACATGGAAAATAAAGTTGGTATGAGATAGAGTAAGAAGGTGTAGACCAGGGAGATTTAGGAAGACATAGGATTAGAGGTTTGCGAAATAATTGTAGATTAGGAGTAAGGTTATAAAAACTAGAGAAGAATTTCCATGATCCTTTTGGGCGAGAGAGGCTAAAGGAAAAGATGGAGGTAGTGTTGAGTGCATGTTCAAAGTAAGAGAGAGAGTGATGAGTGAGGGTGACACGAAGTGGGGGAAGAAGTGCTTTTGGATGCAGCAGAAGAATAGAGGTTGACGATAGACAGCCTGTGATAACTCTACACGAGGATCTATGCATTCTCTCCACGGAGGTGATATGGGAAGGGGTGAGAAAGGAAACCAACCTGGAGAAGCACAGGTAAGAATGGGGCGAATAAAGGCTTTATATAGTGTGCAGAGAGATTCTTTAGAGGGACCGCGGAAGGAGAGGTGATAGAGCGGAAGGCACGAAATCCGCTGTGAAACTGCTTTTGTAAAGATAGAACATGGTGTTTAAAAAAAAGAGTTTGGTTCAAGGTTACACCAAGAAAGGTCAGATTTGGGTTAAAGTTAAGTGGGTGTTGAGAATTGACAGAAAGGATTTAAGAGGGGATTGGTAGAAGGTCTTGACCAAAAAAAGATGACTTACATTTGAAAGGGTTTCCACCAGTCTGTTGAGGGCAACCCGGACAGCAGCGGTTGCACGCTCAACGTTTGGGGAAGAGGCCCAAGTAACGAGATCGTTAGCGTAGAGAGAGATTTTAACGGATGAAGGAAGAAAGGCAAGGGAGATCATTGATAAAAAGAGATAAAAGGACTGAACCTTGGTGACACCAAGACGGATAGGACGACTATGAGAATTATAGATTCGGATTGTCGAACGGCGATCTGAGAGATCGTATCTATTCAATAAAGCAGAGTGGAAGACCAAATGAGAGGAGTTTAGGAAGAAGGGCAGAATGCTAAAATGAGTCAAATTTAGAATGCAAAATAAGTCAAAAAATCAGAAGCTTTCGCAAAATTTAGAGTGGCGAGGACAGTACGTGCGCCTGATTTAGATTGGTAAAAAAGAATCTGCAATTGAATGTGAGAGGAGAACCTGATCTACAGTCGATCTACCAGGTTTAAACTCAATTTGCACAAGCGAAAGGATATCATTGTACTCCAGAAAACGGGTAAGTCGTCTGAGACCATTTTTTTGAAGAGTTTGGAAATGCAAGAAGTGCAGTAGCAAGAAGAGATAGAGCAATAGGAAAAGGGTAAGTTAGAGGGTTTGCCTGATTTAAGAATTCGGATGACGATCAATTGTTTTCAGGCTGATGAGAAGGTGTGTGTGGACGAAGACAGGTTAAAGAAATGTAGGAGGAATTGTAGACCAGATTGAGGAAGGTGGGTTAAAAGTGGGTAGGTGATTTAACTCAGAGCCTGATGAAGTTGAGTTTGAAAGTTGGGAGATAGCCTTGGAAAATGTAGGAAAGTGAAAGATGAGCAGAAAGTGGGGTGAAGAAGATTATTACAGTGAGCGGATCTAATTCATATGACCATTTTTAGAACTTTGAAAGAATTTGGGGGTTTGGGTGGAGAAGTGGGATTGTAGATGTACAGAAAGTTGGTTTGCACAGTCTATGGGGGTATGACAGTTTGGAAAATTGTGGAGATCAGATGAAGGTGAAGAGGAAGAGGATCCTGAGATGGAGCTGAGTAGAGAAAAAACTTTTAGGAGCGACTACTGGGACGGGTTTTAGGAAAGAGGCTAGAGCAAGTTTTCTGTCATGACTCAGCTTTAGCCTTTGAAACCATAGTTGAGGCATACCTTGAGATAGACATGTAGTTCTGGTGGTCTTCTTCAAAATAGTGCGCTCTTGCAAATGCGTTGCAACACTTCGCAACGGCTTCTGCAACTTCAGGAAACCACCAAGCTTTAGCAGGGCTGTTGATGTTGCTGAAAGGAATGGCAGAAGTGGCAGCATCATGGAGGAGTTTGGTGAAGGTGTGGATGACTTCTGAAAGAGAGAGTGTAATAAAGCTTGAAGGAAGTGGGCAGTTGGTTGTCGATATAAGAGAGGTATTCGTCCCAGTAGGCTTTATTATAATTAAATGATGGAGGGCGAGGGGTGAATTAGTTATAGGGGAGGTAGGAATAGTAGTAGTAGAAATAGGGAGGTGATCGAAGCCCAGGTCTGGAAGGACCTGCCATGTACATTTAAAGGCTTTGGGGGTTTCCAGTTGGGCAGTGTAGTAAGGTGGGATGTTCAGGGTTGTTGAACGGTAATAGATCAGAGGAGAGGAGCCAGCCAAGCAAATCTTCACCTAATTGGTCCTCCGGGTTGTAAGAATCCCAGGATAAGTGATGGCAGTTAAAATTGTCAAAAATAAATGTTGTAAGAGACAAGGGCAAGAGAAGGGTGAGGTTGGTGGGACGAGAAAAGGTGAATAGCAGAGGCTCCTTTTATTTTTACTGTGATAGCTAAATAATTGGAGCAGGGATCAAGCGAGGAAAGATGTTGGGTGAAGAGAGGGGATTAGGTTCGACCATTTTTGGCAAGTATAGAGACACCATCTCTTAGGTTTCCCGTAGAGTTGGTGGTTCCTCTCCTCAGAAATGTACTCGCATAATAAGATTAATGCATGATCAGAGTAAGAGCTTGTATTATTGTTTTTTTTTGCTTTTCTTAGCGCTTAAGAGCGGAAATAAGTAAAAAAAAGTCAATAAAACAAACAAAGAATACTCCCCACTAATCTTCGTAGTGGAAAAAAATCCTTAAGATGTCCCCAGCTCCTCAATATTGCATGTATGCAACCACTAATCGGGTGATCAAATGATGATTACTACTTTTGTCTATCACAAGCGTAGTAAAATATAGGAAACTAAACTACTAATCATTTTAAATTAACCCCTAAGTAGCTTTCTGCGTGCTCTCGCACGAAAAGTAAAGGTAATCCTTCCAATAATTGCCTTGGTTCTTTGAATGTATGTTATGTTTTTGATCGTTTTTGCAGGGAAGTTTCCTCGCCTGTCATGCAATTATCGGGCATTGAGCCTCTCAAACAAGATGAAAAACCTGCCCTACTTGAGTCGACAACTGATTCGAAGGAGTCGGAAGACGCTGCTGATAAGAACAATTCCCATTCCGTCGCTGCTGCTCCTCAGCCTTCTAATAAAGAAGAAGCCGAAAATCTTCCTAGTGTGCCCGCGGTCCCTGCCAATGAAGTCAACGGTGAAACTAATGACGTGGAAGCGGTCGAGCAAGAGCAATCACAGATTCCCAAGCCACCCAGCGACGATGTTGAACTCAGTTCTTCAGATGCAGTTCAAAAGCTGGAGCTTCGACCCCCAGGCGAAGAATTGCTTCCTTCAAGTCAGACTGCCGAGCATGATTTCGAAGCATCGGAAGTGTCGACATCAGACGTTGAGTCGGTTACTCCTGTCGCGGTGACCGCTCAGCCTCGCGACACGAACGCTGTGCTTCCTCAGCCGCTGCAAAACGTACCTTTAAGTATAGTCAATACCGTTAATCCTGCCAACGTTGCTATTCCACCGGTAGGCGTCGTCCCGGTTCACCAGCCACCTACATCGATTCCCCGACCTCTACCGCCTCATTTAATTCCGGGCCTAATTCCAGGTATCCCGCCTCCGGTAAGAAGGTCTGCTTTTTATTGCTTCTTCAACTTCAATAACACTGCATTTAATTCTCTCTTGCAGGTGTCAGCTACTGCCAATGTTAATATTTTTCAGCATCCGCCTCCTCCGTTTCCTATTTTTCCGTCTCTTACTCTTCCTCCCGGTCAATTTTCGCAGCCACCTCCTACTTTTCCACCACACCCGAATGTCCTCCAACCTCCTCCATCTGCCATGTCTATTCCATCTCTGGCTAAAACAAGCAGCAGCGGTAAGCTCTATTGCGGAGTCATTTTGTTATATTTTTCTATAAGATTGTTATTTTAGCTTCCTTGCCGCCACCTCCCGGATTAGAAACAGCGACTATTCCGATCGTCAGGTGAATAGTGTACAATCTTGCAACATATGTATCAATATTTGTTTCAAAACTTAGTGAATAATCTTTTACTGCAAGTTTCATAAATAGGAAATTTCGCCACAGTTGCAAGTACTCTGTGCACTGTGCAGTTTTTACTTTAAATTTGTCTTTGATGTTTTTGACAGCCAAAAAATAACATTATTTATACTCTATTTCCACAAGCATTCAAGTTTTGATGAATTTGAATTTGTAAACAATTGTTAACTGTTAAATGTATTATAACAAAACGAATGGTGTATTGGAAAAGAAATAGCTCTAATACTGTAAAACTTATTTTGGAGGACAAAAATTAAGTTTGTTGAATCGAGTTTTAAATTTGATTGTTTTTTTGTCCAATCAATTTTCCAAAATGTAATATGCTATTTTCCGGATTTTCTGATGAATAGTTTTGTTTTGTAAATGAAGCTTTTTAATGTTTTACGTTTGTATAGAATAACTGCATAAAAATTTAGGTTTTTACAGAAATTATATCTAACAAAAACAGTACGCCTGCCATCTGCTAAAATATAAAATGCGTTTTATTTTATCTCGGTTTTATTTAATTTTAAGGTGAGTTGAACCGTTAATTAAAAAGAACACATTTCCTGTAATTTAGGTTTAATCAACTTAAGACGCTGCAAAGAAATGTAACACAATTAAATAAACATTAACTATAAACACTACATAAGAATAACTGAACTGAGAGATTGTACAAAAGAAGCAACTTAAATAACTTGGTTAAGATGATTATTCTTTGATTACTGACTACTACATCATCATAAGGATATTTAACTTTTTTAAATTTTTGAAGAATTGTTTCATTAAGCATGCATCTCCAATCTTCTATTTGTAAAAAAGTCTTCGTCCTGGATCTTGAAAAATTGCCCGTTGCTCAGAAAGTTTGTTAGACCATTGAATGGAAATATGAACAAAAGTCGATTGCCGGTGTTTATAAAAAATTGTTGTCAACATACTCGAGTCTCGAATATCTTTCCTTTAAAATAGAAGACTTTGTAACGTAATGCCAAACATCAACAAAGTAAATCTTTAAGAATACGATTTTTCCGGTACGGTAATGTACCGGAAAGATTGTTCGAAAAATAAAGCTATAAACCACTGTTTGAAATTTTACAAACCATTGCGGAGAGCGGGTTAGAATAAGGTTTCGCATAACCCGGCCTTTCTTGGTCTTTTTTTCAATCTTTCAACTAAACAAACTCGTAAAAGTTACAATTTTTATATGCAACTCATTTCGCTAAATCGTCCATCTCGCTTGGGGATCTACGGAAAACTCAGCTTCGTGAAACTTTTTTCAATTTATTTAACTGCGGCATTATATTGTAAAAATTAGCCTTCCCACTTTTAAAACGCTTCTACCCGACGTGACAAATCACTTTAAAAGCAAAGTTGTCTTTGGTTTAAAAATTCATACAGTGATGCACTGTTTAGCCATAGTTTGGTCGCCTATACTATACTTTGACTTTTTCGTTCTCTTATTTAAGTGATTGTTGTATATCTGCTCGACATCGTCGTTTGTTAAAACAACTCATAAGCAGCATTTAGTAATGCTGCTGTAAAAGAAAAATTACTAATTCACGCTGAAACAGATACATCTTGTAGTTCAGGCTTGGCGAACCTTTTTTATAGGGCGGGTCAAAAAATGACAGTTTTTTAAAACTTACATTAAGTGGATTATTGGCTAAAAAAAGTTGAAGACTAAAAAAAAGTCTTCACCAGTAGTGGATATTCAAATTTAGGGGCCCGAGGCAAGAATTTTCAAATATTGATGTTCTCTAAAAAAGAAGAGCTTTGATCTTGGCTTTTACTTCTCCAAAGTTCATGGTGTCCTCTAAAAAAAGATCTTCACTTTGATTTCATCTCTGATTTTCTTATTTTCCTCCCAAAATCATAGTAATCTCTAAAAAAAAAAGTCCTCACCTGAAATCAGTGTCAGATTCCCCACTTTTTGTCTCGAAATCACAGTGACCTTTAAAATTTGATAAAAACGAGAAAAAAGAGTTGTTCACGGCAAATCTGTCTTCGACTTCTGCCAAAATTAACAGGACAGAGGGCTTCAAAAAATACTGTGCGGGCCACTCAAAACCTTTAAGCAGGCCACAGGTTGACGCCCCTGGTCAATCCGTCCTAAATTAATGTTGCAGACTAAAAATGCCAGAAATTTTCAGAACATCAGGTTGGTCATTGAATTTTAACTAGTGGGTCACAACGTGACCCGCGGGTCAGTGGTTCGCCATCCCTGTTGTAGTTAAACACCGTCAAATATATTCCGATGTTCAAAATGAAATTTGAAATGTGATCACGTACACAAATTACCCATAACCAACTTTTATTATTAAATATTTGTTTTATAAAAAGAATGTGAGAATTAACTTTTCCATGTTTATAAGTTTCTTGCTGTTTAGCCATTTGAAAATATTTCATTTACAAGTACAAAAGTCCTCAGGGTTCGTTGAATCCCCTGATATCGGCAATGACCGAGTGATCCTTGTTTCGATTTGCAGCTCGTCGGACCAACATTTGTCCCGCAAAGATCGTCACTCGCCTCACAGGGGGGAGCGTTCGCCGCGCAAGAAAGCAGATCGTCGCGGCCACATGTCCAAACTCGACATCATGTCTGATGAATTTGCCGAGAAGCTGAAGAAGCGTCCGATGCGACGTCGCAGGGACAGGTCAGTGGCAGTACGTCGTCGGCAATCGATTGTGCGCGACAAAATATCTATGAATGCTCGCATTTCTACGTCACTTGATTTCTCGCGTCGTTTTAATTGTTCTGTGTTGAGAAGCCGCGCAAATGACGAACTCTTCCAGATCACGATCCCGTAGCCACTCCTCCGGATCTTCTTACTCAAACTCATCCAGCTTCTCTTCATCTCCCTCGTCCGGATCTTATTCATCTTCCAGGTCGTGGTAAGTAATCCCGAATGCATTACGTGATAAAAACGTACATCCGCTTCTTCAAAAGGTCAAGTAGCTCCTACTCGCGGAGTCGATCTCGCTCTCCGCGAAAGAAGCGTCGCGAAAAGCGATCGAAACATCAGCGAACCAAGGAACGACGAAAGCGATCCGCGTCGTGGTCGGATCGGAGCATGTCGCGCGACCGGAGTCGAAATCGTCGAAGCTACAGCAGGCGAAAAGATGCCAGAAAACGGAAAGACAGGGCATCGCCAAAACGGAAGCGGTGAGCTAAAGAGTTGGTTAAAATATATTTTTTCAGTTCTTTTACGAAAGCAACTCAAGTTTTTTGCCAATAGCTTTTGGCATTATTTTCAACTCTTGAATATAAACCGAAACGGAAATCCCTATTCTCTATAATCGTAACAAACAAAGTAAAACATTTTAATTTTATAGGCGTCTCGCCCACGTTTTTTTTTTGGCAGATTTTTTCAACTTTTCCATAGTCTCATAAGTGTTTTGATGTTTGTTGTGATCGAATTTGAAGTTAATGTTTGTCAGTTTACTTGAACA